>JAMSLZ010000017.1:0-612768 GCA_026027325.1 Actinomucor elegans
CATACACTAAGACGTCAGCAATAGGGGAGTTGGTGATCCAAGTCTTCGAACCGTTGAGGACGTAGTGACCATTGACCTTTTGGCAGTGGTTCCATGCTACTAGGATCAGAACCATGGTTAGGTTCAGTCAAACCGAAACAACCGACCTTTTCACCCTTGGCTTCAATAAAGAATAAGATATGAATAAAGAAGATAACGATAACAAAAAAAACTATCGTCTGCTTACCTAAGGCAGGAAGGTATTTGTCCTTTTGGGCATCAGTACCATACGCATTGATAGGGTGCATAACCAAAGAAGATTGTACAGACATGGCAGATCTATAACCAGAATCGACACTATTCAAAGTCATGGATTAGTATTCATGTCTAAAAGAAATTGAATGTAAGGCTTTACCGTTCTACTTCTCTAGCAGTTAAACCGTAAGCAACTGAAGAAACACCAGCACAACCGTAACCATCAATGGTAGAACCCAAGAAACCAAGCTCACCCATTTCAGACATAATATCTCTATCAAATTCTGTTTCAAATCAATACAAGCACAGGATTCAATTATAAACCTTACTCTCGTTACGGTAAGCATCAATGACGCGAGGTAAAAGACGTTCCTGGCAGTAGCTATTGGCAGCATCGCGTACCGAGATCTCGTCTTCAGTCAAGAGTTTCTCGAGATTAAGGGGATCTTCCCAGTTATATTTAACAAAGGCCTTTGAGGCCATGGTTCTTGAAGCCAAACGAGGCACAACAGCCTTTGTACGAAGAAATTGACGAGCCAACATAATAGAAAGAATGAAAAAAAGTTAAGAAGAACTCCAAGCAAGTGTAGTAACGTATTTATATGTAGCTGAAATTTCCCACCGTCTGAATTTGGTCATGTTGTGCCCGTCAAGCAAATGAAAGCCCGGTACAAACCGGACTAAAGCAAAAGATTTCCCGTATTATTTCTTTTTTATTAAGCATGTGGTGATTGTAGACTATTTTTACTATAACACTGTTGATCTTGTTGCTGCTGTTTGGAGCTATTCCAGCCAATACGTTGTGAATACCGTTTATAATGCTTATGTTGAGAAGAAGAAGAAGGATACTTTTTTGAATAATAACGTTTTCCTTTGCTTTGGGGAAGTGCTTGAGCTAAATCATCCATAACAAACACGTCTTCACAGTTGTCATTATTTCGCTTGTAACTATTCTGTGAAGACCTTCTTTTCAAATCATGGTTGCTTTCTCGGTAGTTATGCTTTGTAGGAGTATGATAACGAGGAGGAGAGGGTATCATTCTGGTATGAGGGTGAGGCGCCACCAACTTTGAAAAGGGACCTACTTCAAGACAGCCACGCAGTAATCTACGCAGATAATCATAATCTGGTCGATCAGCGAAACGAAGCCGCCGCGTATAATCAATGAAATCCATGATACCATGTGGTAAACCAAGACACATATCTTCCAGAAGGATCTCTTCTTGATGGCTTTCAATCGATCCCAACCAGCTTTTGAGGTCGCGCAGTAACACCAACCAAGGTAAATCACCAGCCAATAGTAAATCTAGTAATAACCAAGACTTTCCATGTCATCTCTTCTTGCATGTGTACCCGATGCACGTTGAGTGAAGCATAACGAGCAGTACCCGTTTTGTATTTAATAGGCTTTTTACATTCAGGGTATGGTTTCTTCGTCTTTGGATTTCGCCACCAAGTAGCAAGACCAAAATCTACAACAAAAAGTGAAGTTTGATTATTGTAACATGTCGACAGTTGGAAGGAGGAGAAGGCGGTGGACTGAACGTAGGCCATGTTTGATTCAGCTAGAACACATGATGCAGGCAATAGAAAATTCTCAGGCTTAATATCTCTGTAAACTAACCCTCTGTTATGAATATGTTCCAAGCAAGTATCTAACGACAAGTAAGAATCTCATTCTTCCAAGCTATTGCGTTTTTCTTTTTCTTTTTTTTCTTTTTCTTTTTTTTACCAATTGACAACCGAAATCAATAACAATATCAAGAGGAATCTCTCTACAGTCTGTTGGAGCTCTTTCAAGCTTGCTCCAAGCAAATCAATGACAATACAATCATAGCCATCATATTGGCCGTACCAATGACATTTTGGTATACAAGCTAAACTTGAGTATAAGTAACACACGTACATATTAACTCGAGAATTAAACTTACGTCCTCCGGCTAATACATCGTACATGGTACTTTCATGATGTAACTGAGGATAATCTAGATCAAGTGCTTCACGTTTGACAGCATAAAAACGTTTTGACCGAATATCCTGGGCTAAAAGAAAGAGTTGAGTTACAATATCATCCAATAATCCTAGTTGATAATGCAAACCTTTAAAGACTTCCCCAAAGGAGCCTTCACCAATTTTGGATAATACTAACCATTGCTCACGACAATGACATCCTTTGTGTGTTCCATAGATAATAATAATAAAAGAAGAAGGAAGTAGACAGATTAAAGAGGTAGTAAAGAAAAAAATAAAAAGGGTGCTTTTTTTTTGGATAAGAAAAAAGAAAATAAAGAGAGAAAATACAAATAAAGGTGCCTCTTCTTTATCTTTCTTTCAAACTCTTTAGATTCTCTTTCTAAAGTATTTTCTTGTTCGAGTGCGCTTCTTTTGTTACTGTCTGTTCCTCTTCTTTTTTTGAGTTATTTTTACTGTAAGGTTACAAAACTAAAGATATAAGGGCTTGGACTTTTTTTTTCCTTTCTTGCTGTGTGGTGTTGCGATAGTGATTATAAAATAGAGTCGATTTTTCAAGTAGAAAATGGACTCTAGTTTATAATACAAAAAGTGTTTGGACGAGAAACTGAATGAACTAGCAAAAAAAAAAGAGTATACTTTTTCTTTACAAGAAAAGTAAAGAAAAAGAAGAAAAGAAAAAAAAAGAAAAGGAAAAAAAAAATTGAAAAAATGGCTTGAAAAGAGTAGAAAAAAAATATGGGATCACTTGGCTTCAGAAAGCTCTGCCAGTATCTCCTCTATGTAGTTTGACGTGTCGTCATCATGTAATTGGTCTTAGTTGCATGATTTTCAGAACAGCACCTGATGTTTTGCACTTTGTATTGTACTCAATATTGGTTTATTATAAATCCCACAAAGTATACGTCCAAAAATAACGTTCTATTATATTATCGTACGGTATACTTCGAGAGCTTATTTCAAGACCAGTAAAAATCTCCAAATGGTTTTGCCTCGATCCAACCAAGTTAAGCTTACTCATAAGCCCAAATTACACGTTCTTGTTTGCTCAAATTGCGTCTAAATTGCTAGCCAATAAACGCCATTTGTTTCAGTAAAAAAAATCGCTCAATTAGCATTCTTTAGTAACTCGTAGCGATAGCATAATTCATTTATCATAGGAATTCAATTAATCATGTCTCTATGACTTGTACAAAGATTGATTTACTCCTGTCCGGAAACATACGCAGGGCTTCTATATGCAACAAAAGACCTATAGTAGCACTTGCCTGGGTTTATGCGAACGTGAGTGTCACGCATCTGACTGAGGCAAAACAAAGTAGGGATGCCTATACACACATCTGTATACTCTTTTTTCTGAACTATCGCTTTTCATGTTTCTGATGTATACACTATAACGTATTATACTAAGTTAGAGTCAGCAAGTATAACCGCATATCTGAGAAAGACAATTTTCTAAACTTGAAGAGAAAAAAAGAGGTTAATAACGAGTCAAGTTAATTATCTGCCCTTTAAAAAGTATTCTAATTAGATGCAGCAACTCGTTACGAGTAAAAGAACTACCTACAGATGCGACATTGAACTGGGGATTAGGCGAGAGATCTATAGATCATTAAATGGCATTTATATGAAGTTCATATGATTTATAGCTACCTGTTACAAACAAAAAGTAAACCAAAGGTAATTTAGCTAAACAAAATATTGAGAGATATAGCCACACTAACTACTAATCAAAGTGACATCAAACCGAGATCGGACAAGAGATTTACAAATCATCAGAACTAGGTGCATGGCATTAACAGTGTAGTACAAAATATAATGTACTTTTTGAGTTTTGGCTAAATAATTATTTTGGTAGTTTCAGTAGTTTACTATGAATATGTACTAATCAAATGCGACCATTTAATTGGAATTAATTATGACATGTAGTAAGGTTAAAATTGGCCTGTTTTCAGGAAAAATCATAAGAGTACCCTTCGGCCCAAGTTTCTTTCTTTCTTTTTTATGGATTTCGAAGGGAGGATTCTCAAGTAATAGTCTAATAATAACATATATAGAATATAAGGAAGAGTATACAGATATCTTTGTATTTTTCATGTTAGATACACGAGTTATGGATGTACTTAAAAAATAAAGGTAGCACACTTTACCTAAATGAACTTAATATCAAAGAAAATACAAGGTGTTATTTACTTTAGTTGATGGACAAATTGATTCTGTAACATTTTGTTAATATATGCTGCACATATTGAGGATATTACTATTCAAATGTTGACTTAGATGGCAGTGAGAAGCTTCATTTTAGATCCAAAAATTGGACTGAATCCCTGACAGCCAGCCAGAGTCTCGATCTCCTCGCCTGTTGCAATTATACACTTCTCCTATTGGCAAGCGACAATTGAATAATCTTTGTCGTCTGAGGTTGACAAAGCTTAAATGAAAATTATGTAACAGCTCAAGTAATTAAATAATACCACCTGTGTTTTCTTAGATAAGTGCGCTCTGATAAAACTAAAACCAGTTTTTCTTATTTCTTCAACGCATCCATAGCTCATGTGTTCTTTAAGCTAAACAATATAAATAAAATACAAATACATACTCTAAACAATGCATTAGGTATGCTAAAGAATGCTACCTTTACGCGTCAAGAAAAAAACGGAATTAGATAATTTCAGTCAAAAGATGTGCCTTTACGACTTTGTCTTGAAATTGAGTCGTCTTCAACCTCTTTGCATTCCTAAACTAGCTTTAATTAAACAATGTATCCAGAGGCTAGAATGAACTATTCCATCTACTAGAACCGAGGTTTGACAGAAGCCCAATAGAAACGCTGCAGTAAGTTACATGCATTTTATGCAACCTAAATCCTAATGGTCAATCGATCTCTCGGCTGAGCACAGTTTAATATTGCATCTGATTAGTACCCCATCTCTGAAACAATGTACTCCACTTTTTAAAATCTTTATTTTACTCTACAACATTCGATTTCTAATACGCATTAGTTAATTGTAGTCTTTATTAATATAACATTAATTTTTTGTTTCCTACCTACCAATTTAAAAAACAGACATTTTTTGATCAGATATATATGTACTTTTTTATCGGCTGAATATAAATAAGAGTATAATATCGATCTTCCATTCCATATAAACCCCATATGGCTTCTAAATTGTCAACACTACAAAAGTCAAGTAATAAGCACTAACTGAAATCTTTGATCAACTTATTGTATATGCTATTACTATTGTGTTTTAGCTCTTGAGAATTTTTTTTTATCGGCTGCATGAAACTAGAGAAAGACAAACAAACCCGCATTATAATTTAGTAGGGGTAGGTAGAATGCTTAATGGCGGTTTCATTCGAAAAAGGTACAGAAAGTATTTCCATAATATCAAGATGACTTTGACATAAAAAAAAAAATCCCGAAAAAAGCCTTCATAATGTCCATTGGAGATCGTGGTTTAGAGGGGACTGGGTCTACAACTAAGGACTTTCAACGTTATAGAGGTATTTTGAGAAACAAAAGGCACATGGTCAATCCATAACTGTTTGTATGACAACCGAAAGAAAACCTGTTCTTATTCCTTAATGTGGAATTACCTGGCAAATACAGTTATTCGGCTCTCAATCTGTTGATTTGATGAAACTAATTTCATGAGTCGAACTAAGTTCAAAGGAAAACTGAAGGAGTGACCGAAAATAAGTTCAATGAAAAACCGAAAGTAATTTCCGTAGTATTTTTTCTCTCCCTTTACATTAAGCTTTTAAAATTAAAAGTGAATGACATGTTACTTTATCAAATATGTTCTGGGAATATATATGACCAGAACGGCAATGAATCTACGGACATTGTTGATGAGAAGGTGATCATATTGTTGCCAAACAACTTCTAATCTTGAAATGTACTTGAAAAAAAATCTTATGAGAGAGATGGTTGTAGATAACTCAAGGGGCTCAGACAAAAATATGATTACTTCAGTATTAGAAAGAGCCGGTAGATTTACCAAGTGCAGGGATTAGGGGACGACACCTCGAGAATTGTTTTCGAGTACAGGAAAAGCTGGTGCCAGTAAGGGCCGCAGCGCTGAAAGCAGACGTCGAGGAGCAAGTAAAAAATAGCATTAGTTTGAGATTTTACGCTTACATACAAACAAGTATACGCTTCAAAATACTTTCCTTTCAGTTAAAGTATATTTTATTTTATTTGATATTCCAGGCATTTGCAGTAAGCAGCAGCTCTTCAGTAGTTTTCAATTGCTTTTGAGTGTCTTTGTCTATTAGGCCCTACTTTTTTCGGCTTGTTCCATAAACTGTGCAGCTTTTCCCATTCCTCTTCTGAAAAAAGCTTTTTTTTTTTTTTTTTTTTTTTTTTTTACTGTTTTTGTTGTCGTTGTTCATTAAGTCGACAATACTGCTAAAGTGATTGATCACTGAATCCTTCTGAGTGTTGTTCATATTGTGATAAGGTCTCTCGTTATATGACAGTCTTGCTGAATCCTTCTAAAACCTTGTCTTTTTCGGCAGTCATTACTGATGGTTTTCGCGCTATTATTTATATAACGCAATCATCAAGCATAGGATGTATCTTGACTGTCCTAACACGCACCAAGATACAAGTGTCGTATATAGTATATAGGGTCTTTTAAACTTATACAATAAAATACAATCTCACGTTTTGCGCGATTCTATTCCTATTGTCCCTTTATCATAACTTTATACATCCAGAACTCTCAATTACTTTCTTGAACTTTATTCTATTGCTTTTTCTGATACTTTCCCCATCGGAGGTATTGACATTTACACTGATTTTGCTTCTTTTGAATCCTTGAAAACTCAAGTTAATACCAGACGTGGCTATTGGAAACTATACGAGCAGAAGTGTATCTTATCAAGGCATATAAAAAACTATAAAGTAAAAAGAGAGTTTATCTCATTGGTTATGTAAAAAACACAATGATCATCACATGCTGCGGAAAAACAGATTGGTTTCTCTATGTACATCTTTTAACATATTGATTGTATAAAAAAAGCAGGAACTAGCAAAAGGCTTTATAGCGAAACTTGTAAAAAAAAATTTTATTAAGCATAAAATGGTTCAAGTACTAAGTAGAACTTTTTTTTTTGTATATTTTGAGATAATAGACGGTTACTTAAAATACAGTACTTGCAATCAATCAGGTTTTCTACACAGACTTCTAGGTAGATAAGTGAAGCATTCTATTATATTTAACGTCATAGGGGATTAGTAAGAAATACAATTAAAATCATGTGAATTTATTAAACATATATTTACATCCGAAGGACGTTTTTAAACATATTGGATATATCATTAATTGTTCAAAGATAAGATTAACGGTCTTTTTTTCATAATGAGGGTTAGTGCCCTCATAAACAAAAGGCTTCGTTTCCACTACAATCGCATCATGTTCTACCTCAATATGGGCTCTCAATTCATCTATGTTTTCAGTATGATACCAACATGAGGGACAAGCCAGATGTGTATCATCATAATCAGTTGCGCATAGTTGAATCTGGCATTAGCTGGTCGATGAATGCCAGTGCGACGATGAGGAAGGTCGATACCATGAACATCACGAACATGTCTGAGCATTATTGTAGCTCTGCTATAACCTGTATCAGAATACTTGCAGATATGGCATGGATACATCAAGTTGAGAGTAGGTCTGTACCGATAAAAAGTTGCAGCAACCATAGTTGTATAAATAAAGGTTCTGAAAGAAGAGTGAGGAAGTAATATAAAATACGAGCGTTTTTATTCTGTAGAACAAGTTTTATTATTGTTGTTGGTCTTTTGTGGTTATTGTCTTGATAAAATAATAACAGTTCATTGATATAGGTAATGGCTTACGCGTTACGTAAGTGCAGAAGCAGATGTTCCTAATATACATTTGTAAATAAATCATGATCATCCCTATATGTTTTTACCTATGATTAACTATATATAAATGTATTCAAATAGTATGGTCAACTGGTATTATCCAAGTTGAACAACTTGGAATAGTTACATCTTGGCTAATTCGAAATACACCAACATCGTGAGTAAGAAAAATTAGCACCATTGAAAGCACATAATGAACGTGTTGGTTGTAGTCGTAATTCTATAATCGTACATATAGCCGTTTAGTTGATTGTTTAATTAATCACTACGATATTGTAAAACGTTACAAATACTGCATACAGGATAATGAGTGTATAGAGTATCTCAAATGTATGCACAAGCAATATAACCTATGTATTGTTACGAACCACAAAGCTCAGTCAAATCATTACATTAGGCGGCCTGTCTAAATAGAAAGCTTTCTTGAAAAATAAAAAGCTTCTCACATTATTGTTCATTTATGTTCTTTTTATTTGTGATAAAGTGAGAAAAGAGAAATAGTATCAAAAGTACATCTAATTTACTTTGCTTCTTCTATTGAACAGCTGTTTAAAAGTGGAAACAAGTTCATTCAAGACATTTAGTATTTCATCTTCTTTTTCCTTGAGCGCTTCTTGGCTTGAACCGTCTACCGTAGAAATAGTAGTAATAGGAATTTTACCTTTGTTTTTGTATATACGTTCAGGCTCTTCTATTACATTGGATTTTACTGACCCTTCTATTGATACCACCTTCTTGCCGTTTTTTACGCCTTTATTTGCAGCTGGATACACATGAGCTTCTATGACATGACGTGAAAAGAGATCAAAGTCTTCTGAACAATGGTACCAACATGAAGGACAAGCAAAGTGAGTAGCACAGTCATCCGTGTAATCGTTTTGATAAACGTAGGCTTTAGATGGAGGACGTTTTTGACTTGGCTGACCTGGATCAATCTCTATACCATGGACACTCTTTAGGTGTTTGAGGACTGCGCTAGAACTTCCAAAATATTCATGACATTCGTAACAAGGATGCAACAGGTGCACTTTAATTCTGTCCATAATTGACATACTAGTAAGAACTTGCTAAAGAAGAAGGAACTGATATGATTAGTACGAGTTTAATTTATACGCAATTGACAAACAGGTTTTCAAAGGTACCTGGCTATATTTAAGCAGGTGTATTTGAACATTACGCTATGGTTTTTTTTAATACACCGTGAGATATAGTGTAGTTGATCGATTCAAGTGCATTTCAGATGCTTGATTTCAACAGGAAATAGAAGTTTTTTTTTTTTTTTTTTTTTTTTTTTTTTTTTTATTTAGTTATGTCTTAGTGCTGAAGACATTTCAATAATTCAATACATACTATGGTCTAAATTCACAACATCCTTTATCTATATCGCTTAACTTGCTGATTCTTATATATACGCTTGAGTTAGAAAAACAATCACATTTTTGATGCAAAAAATATTATTAATGTGTATCTGCAAGCAGTAGACTAATTAGTTTTAAAAGGATATTGTTCGATTGTTTGACAACATACTTCGATCTAATATAATATCCTTTAGGTAAATCCTAATTACTGTGATAAAATTCACTATTTTTTTTGTATGAATGAAGATTGGTAAAAAAAAAAAAATTATTAAACAGGTAAGAACGATCAAGCATAGAGGGACATTGACTTGTCTTGAAAAAGGTGCGAGTTTACAAGGGATTGGTGGCAGGGATAGTATATATAATACCTAAGAGAGATAGTAGCAAGAATAAAGTTTACTTTATGCTACTACTGTATACAGTTTTGTATAGGCATGACTGAAAGAAATCTTTGGGCACAACTAGCATAGGTTATTTTAAATTTTTAGCTTGGTAAAGTAAAAATTTGAAAAAGATGCAGGACATATTAATCATCATCAAGGTCTATGTTCTCCATGATGATGAATGAAGAAAGTTGAATTATCAAAGTCTACTTTCAACAACGGCTCTAATGAATTTGTTAGTTAATTCTGAGTACGAACCACTGACTAGAGCTGACATTAAACTGTGATCGATTTAGAGATTATTGGACCGAAGTTTTGTAACTTGTAGTTGAAGAGAATCTTACGTGCTTAACGTAATAAATAAAGGAATGATAGGAATATAATTACGCATAAAATGGGATCATATTTTATTGTACAAGTTAAAAAGAAAGAACCAAGAACTCTCTATTACACAGCTTGAGAATTATTAAATATTATATTTAATATCAGAATGGCTTACTGTAGGTGCAATCAAGGTATCATGTAGATTATGTAAAAACCATTTGTTCATGAATAATAAATGTAATGTATTCGTTGTGAAGCAGCTAAGTAAAGAGATTTAGCAGATTTAACAATTCATTTTGAATAAGGATCATTAATTTAATATGATATTGGACAGAGATCGATCATTAAATCTGTTCAATATGAAATATATGTGGTTTGCCAACTGTCGCTAAAATACAGTATATGCATAGTATTCAGCTTGATAAGAATTCAAAAAAATAGAGTAATTTATTTTGAACATGTGCCGATCTTCAGATGCAGCATTAAAAACCAATCAGTTGAAAAATCCACAGATGTTGAAAATGACTTGATTTCGGAAAGTCTTCCCCCCAAGGGTAACTACTAGAAATCCAAATTATGCATTCTCCCCGTTTTTTTGTGGAGCACAAAGGTAGCATACTCGAGGCATAATCTATTAATATCGTAAATTTAACATATATATTAAACATGCATCCAATTGTAATTATGTAGTATTTTATTATATATAAAACGTTCAAAGTATGGCTGCATGTGTTAAATAAAAATTGAACAATTAGTCTTTATTTGAAACTCCTTTTTTTTTGGTGAATAGACCTTTGCAATTATAAGGTTACTCTACAAGCTTAAAACAATTCCGACCATTTAGTGTTTTTACTGTGGAGCAAAACTCTCTCTTCTATTTACTTACAATATGTATACCATTCAATAGGGAACTTAATCATTTATAAAATCGATGAATCATTTAAGATTCGGAATTGTTTTCTTCGCCTTTTGCAATATGATCTTGGTTTACAAACATAAGATTTCAATTTCTGGGATAATACCACTTAAAAAGATTAATATAATAAATAAATCAACTAAGATCTTTTAGTCAATCTCAATCTAATGTCACATTGGCTGACTATTCCATGCCCAAAATAAACTACTACATATTATATTGAGATCTACAATTGAAATGTTTGTTTTAACTGATTCATTTTTTATAATTGTCGATGATTCTAATCCATTATTTGGCTTTAAACCTCAAAATTTTCAAGTTAGTGACTTTTACAGGTCAAGAAAAAAAAAACGTATACAAAGAATAGACACGTCAATATGACGGATATGCTAGCACTGACTCGAAATAGATAAAGCACCTTAAACAGTAGCCGCGATTTCTAAGCCGCAATTGAGCCACAAGGCTATTTTCTGACCGTCAGGCTTTGGCTGAAAGATCATCATCTTATCTCTATACCTTGTGGCTTTAACAGTAAAGCATGTACCTAAACTTTTTGGTTAAAAGTTTGATATACGCGTTAAAAAACGCGGCGGATCAAAGGAACCTGAAAGTTAAAATCAAGAACTAAACTTCTTTTGTAACCCTTGTGAAGGTCGCACAAGTCAGAGTACTATCGGAGTGTATTCTAGACCATTACAACTGTACCAGTGTACCCGTCAAAAAGTCTCTTAATTATCATTTCAACTATTCAAGCTTAGGCCGCTGCCAAATTTCAACTAAATCATATAAACCAAAGTTCCTTAAAGACCTAGTCCAACAAGTAGTATTATATCATTTGAACAGGATGCTGCAGACTCACGTTATCTATCTATCAACAATAATACAACTAGATTACTAGCGGAGTTGGAAAGTGATTTCAAAAGGACACACACTGAAAGGACAATTCCGCCTTTCTTTTTTCTCTTTTTTTTTTACACTTTTTTTTCTCAAATCTCTCAAGATGCTCCAAACAAGCAGCCCTAGAAGTAACTTACATCTGCTCACTACACCTCGCGCAACTTCTTCTAGCTCAAGAACAACCCGAGTTATTGAAGAGCTGCAAGAAAATTTGGAATCTATTCATAAAGAACTCGAAACCACTAAAATCCAAGTAAGTAATCTATCAAAAACGCTTAAACAAGGCACTAAATTTGACTGGCTGCAGCTTCAAATCGCTAGAGAAAATAAGGAACAAAGTGAAAAGGAAAATGAAGAATTTATTGAAAGTAACAAACAGCTCCGATCAGATATTCAAGAAGTGATGCAAATCTTGGAGTCCAAGCAACAGTTATTGGATTCAACCAAGAAGACCTATGTTGGCACAGAAAATCGAGTTAAACAGCTCAAAGATGAAGCAATGGCTGCCAGAAAGGAGTTAGATGACCTGAAACGGAGAGAACACACGATTGAAAAAGAGTGTCACACAATTCAATTGCAAAAGGAAAAGCAACTGCAGCAGCAAAAGCAAGTGGAGCAATCTGTTGCACAATCTCAGGCTGAGTTCGATAAAGAAATACAAGCGCTTCAGTTGGAACTAGCTTCGGTGAAACAACAAGTGCTAGATATTCAGTCAAAAGACGTAACAACTGAAGTAAAACAACGAGTAGAAGTACAAGCAAAGGAAAGAGCCGCGCTATTGAAAGAATTTCAAAGAGTGCAACAGGAAATTCAACAAAATAACCAACAGTTCATTGATCAAGTAAAGCAAGAACTGACAGAACTTCTGGCTCAGTTACCACAGGAAGAGTCTTTGGAAACCGAAGTCAACAACTGTAAAGAAGATGTAGAAACATTAGTTGCTCGTATAAAGTCAACTGCATCTGTATCAATAAATGAGTAATAATTAAAAATGAAGGGTTGTTTCATAAAGGATTAAATTGCTGCAGACTAACGCCGTTAGGTCACTTTAGTATTTTATTAAAAAGTGTAAATGCTATCATAAATGTTACTACTGTTACAGAACCTTATACCTCTTCACTTGTAAGCTGTATTTTAATAACTATCGGATTGATTGGATGACGGATATTGGAAATAGAAAGAGAAAGTTTAGCCTCCAAAATTTTAAACAGTTTACTTTAATGTCATTTTCTTACATAAAAACATACACATTTCTAAAAGCATATCGGCAAAATTTGTATGGGATTGTATTACTCATCGGATTGTGTGAGTATTTTGCCACTTTTTATAGCAAAATATAGACTTATATTAAATTAGATTGACTTTTTGATATTTTCTTTTATGCTTACAAGTCGAACATTCTTTTAGGGAAATTTTCAAAAAGATAATAATCACGTATTCCGTTCAATCTTACAAAGGGATTGGGATCACAAACTATGTCTCCAAAACGCCATCTATATCCTTACTAAAGAAAAAAAGGGCGAACGATCTACCTGAAGCATCTCCAATCACTAAAAAAATACCGTGACTGCTTTCCCGAAACAAAAAAAATGAAAGCCATATTTTTTTTTTCTGATTCAATCGAGATCTCTTTTATAACAAATCACCATGGGATTAGCAGGACAAAAAGAAAAGCAGCGTATCAGTCAAGATCCCAACAATTTGTTCTGGAGTAAAGACGAATCCAAGTTTGGTTTCCGTATGCTTCAAAAGATGGGTTGGGCACCTGGCAAAGGTCTAGGTGTCAACGAAGATGGTAAAAAAGACCACGTCAAGATCAGGCTCAAGGATAACAACTTGGGTGTCGGTGCGACAAAGAAGAACATTGATAATTGGCTCGGCAATACAGACGCTTTCTCGAGATTATTAGCTGATCTTAACTCCCAAACACCTTCAGAAGCTAGCTCGGTAAACGGTGATGAAGAGGAATCATCTAAAGAAGCAACGCCCGAGACAGAGGGCAAGGATGAAAAGAAAAAGAGTAAAAAAGAAAAGAAGAGCAAAAAGGAAAAGAAGAGCAAAAAGAGAGATAGAGAAGAAGATGATGTTGAAGGCGAAAAGAAGAGCAAAAAGAGCAAGAAAGAGAAGAAGGAGAAAAAGGAGAAGAAGGAAAAGAAGGAAAAAAAAGAGAAGAAGGAAAAGAAGAGCAAAAAGAGCAAAAAGGAAGACGCACCAGCTCCAGTTGTTTTACGTAATGCGTAAGTAGCAAAAAGCGTATTTGTTGAAAAAGACAATTAACTGTTTTTATAGTGCTCGTGCCAAATTCTTGCGCGCAAAGAAAATGGCTTCAAGCGCTGGAGACCAAACTCGTCTTAATGAAATTCTAGGCATTAAAGCACCAAGCGGTTATAAAACCGTAGAAGCGTCATCAACGACTTTTATGGCTTCATTCTCTGTATAATTTTTATCGATATCACCTTTCATTTATAAATAAAGCATTCTTTTTTATTATTAGATAACTGATGGAGCAATAGCTATTTTATAAGCTAATTTCTCTCGGATTTTTGCAGTAATAATATCTGGATTCAATTCAGATTTTTGAAGTAACTTATAATATTTACTCATGAACGCTTGATCTGACTTGTCCTTGGTAACTTGGTTAAAGATACGAATCAATTCAGATAGTTCCTCTGATGCATAATAGTGTTGTTTTTCTAATAGTAGATTGGTTAGATACGATGGCGATTGTATCAGTATTTTCTTACCATTTAATATTTCCAGAGTATCGATCAGCAAGACAATTTCAAATCTATTGGGTAGCTTTTCGTGCTGTATCAAAGATAATACATTGGTTGAAGCTTCTTGCCATCTTTTTTGCTTTAAATTCTCATGGAATTGGGTGTAACGGATTAAGATAGTATAGTGAGGACAGGCAAATAGCTCTTTCACATCTGTTACTACATTGTCTAGTTTACCGGTGCGCGCATATTGACTGAATTCTTGGTGTGCAAATCTGTCGAGTGATTCTACATCCCCAGCCTTTCCATACTGTATTGTTGCTTGTCGTATATTTTGATTACGTTCATAGAATTGACCCATAGCTTTATGAATATATGTTTGAATTTGAGGCAGCTTGTATTGAGTCGCAATATCTAGAATAGACTGCAATTGCTCCAAATCTTTGCTAGACAAAGAAGGTTCCAGTAACTAATGGCGTATTAGAACCAATTACTATAAGATGATACTCAACTTACATGCTTAATCCAGATTTCATTATTGGAAGAGCAACAGCTAAGGTAGATAACTGCTTCATTCCACATGCCAAACTCTTGAGTAATGTTGTTAGCATATTGTTGAATGCTATAGTAGATAGGATCCAAGATTTGTTCATTATCATCTGCTTGGGTAATTGGATCAAATTCGCTATTCAATACGCCAGCGGCAATCAGAGCATAACCCAAATGAGTTTGTAGCCAGATATCATTTGCACAGGTATCAAAAGCATCATCAAAACAGCCCATCAAGAAAAATCGACAAGCTTTTGACGTATCGTCTTGTTCAATATGGTCAGACAGTTTAACAGTATTATATACATGTTGAGCTAATAAATTTACGCCTGCTGCGGTGATCTGAGGTCTCGAAAACAAGATGATGCCTACAATACTCTCGACAAAGGTACCACATTTCAACAAGATTTCTTCATCGCCTGCCAATACACCGAATAAAAGAGCAATTTCATCGTCCTTTGCATTTACAAGAGAAATCGTTTGAGATAAATCTTTGTACTCTATCGATCTTATAACACAGTGTTGGTGCCATGCTGTCCATTTCTCTTTGTATAGGGTAGTATCTTGCTGATAACGTATCTCTTGAAACTCCTGGATCAGTTTGATGATGGTTTTAATGGCCGAGGCCTCGTCAAAACTGACAAATGATAAGGCAAAGTTCAAAATGTTAATGGCTTCCTCAAAATTACCACGGAATAGCTGGCGACGTGCCGTTTCCCAGATCCACGTAGGGCCAATCGAGTTATGTTCTTCATATTCTTCATCTGAATCATTTGCTCTTTGTTCCTCTAGTGAAGGAATCATATCGTGTTCATTCAGCCAATTACCAAGTCCTGTCGCAATATCTTTTCCACTAAGGTACAAGATATCACATATTTCCCAAATGGGTCGTACATGAGAAGCTTCCTTGTAATCGTATGTCAAATCGATATATTCTGTAATGGTATGGATGATGTCCGAGTCCCTAAATGCTTATAAATAAGTTCATGGTTTGGTTCAATAATAAAAGAAAGCTTACTCTAAGGTGCCTAGATATTGTGATGTATGAGAGCGAACAAGGTTATAAAGTCTAGAAAATATGTCAAACGAAGCGCGATAAAACTATGTAAAAAAAAGAAAATGTTAAGACTTGAATTGGTGATTGAGTTTGATTGTATTATTACTTCTTGCTTTGAATGGGGTACTTTGCTTTCTAAAAGCTTGATTTTCTCGCTTAGTAAATCCAAAGATAGTTCCAATGTGGTCTGTTTGCATCAAAATTAGTAGCTGTCGCGTTGATCAACCAAGATCTATTTGTCTACATACATTTTGATTATCTTTCGAATCAGTTGATAAATAAAGGCCCTGTATTATATCAGTTATCCGCATTTCTTAGCATTATAGAAAAATAGTACATACATTCTCTTGGTTTTCTTGGGACATGTTAGTTTTATCGCGTTAATGGTCAGTAAGAAAAAGAAAAAAAACTAGTTCTGCCTTGAAAACTGAGTTTTTTTTTAAGTAGGAACAACAAGTTTGGTGGACCGCGAAATCAAATAAAATCGCGTTTCACGTACAATCTCAACTAAAAGCGTGATTATTCATGGTAACATTTAGTTATCAATTGCAACAGAGTATAGTACCGAGAGTCATCTAATAATTCGAAATTAATTAACTACAAAGAATTCATAGCAATTATAATGTTGGTCATAGCAGCAGAATAGCTGTCGAAACTCGACCATGGCAACTGCTTGGCTGTCAAAATCTTAGACCATAGCAACCATTTAGCAGTCAAAAAGCAGTCCATAGCAACCACCTAACTGTCAGATGGTACCAGCAATAGTTGCAAAACAGCCTTTAAACAATTCATGGTAAGTAAATTTTTATTTTTATTACAAGGAAAAAAAAATCGGCTGCGTCCTTCCATATCAGGTCAAATATATGCTATCAAATCATTTTATAAAGAATAATCCTCATCTTCGCTAGAAAGGTCATAATTGTGTTCTAAGCAAAAATCAGGTTAAATAAGGCTATGTATATTAACTATTACTGCAACTTACGATCTTCAAATTCATCACTGTCTTCTTCTTCAGGATAATCATTTTGATAATAATCCTCAGCTAACATATCAAGTCAATATCAATCCATCAAAGCACGGTTTTATATTACCATTCGAGTCTTCATCTACATTATCACCCAGTTCACTATCGGAATCATCATCCAAATATTCCGATTGTTCATCAAACCAAACAAGAGAACCAATGTTCATATTAGTTACGCCTTGTTCTTCTAAATCAGCATCATCTCTATAATAAACATCATATACATAATCTTCTTCTTTGTCTTCTTCTTTCTCTTGTACTGGCATGAATAGATTAGAATTGTCTTGATGCATATATATTGAAAAATTTACATGTTAAGTATTCTTTCACCATTGGAATGAAATTGCACATAATATCATCGGGATCCTCAATATCATCATCAACAAACAACCTAAACAAAATGTTAGATAAATCCATATAGGTAGAATGCATTACTTACTTTGCTTGCTTGGAACCTTCATCATCTTTAACAGCTTCATACATCTGAAAGAGGTCTTTGGCAGCTTTTTCAGAAGAACTCACGACACTACAATGATAATATATATTAGATTCTAATTTAAAATAAGTAACGTGTCGAGTGTTTACACTGGTGGAGCATCTTCAGTTGTTTTTGATCTGTTTTGATTGATGACTCTGTATCTAGCTTTACTTGATTTTTCCTATGAATGATATGAATAACTAGTAAAGTTTATAAGATAACAATACTACCTTCTGCTCTCGAACTAGACGATCTTTTCGCTCTTCAGTAGAGGTAGGTGTTTGAGGACGGCTCAAGCCTGGCTGTATACGTCGAGAAATACGATCCTACCATAGCAGTATGAATATCTGATCTACCATAAGCGCGCTTACTTACCTTTAACTTTTTAGCTTCCTCTAAGTTTAAGAAACTGTTCTGCTCAACTGTTTCTGCTAAACGAAACAAGGTCGGAAGAGCAGTAACTTTTACTATAGAACTCTCAGTATCGAAAAGAACCTTACAGCTAGTCTATTTTGTTTACCAGCCAACACATTATTCTTTTGGTTTTCGTTATTTTTCTTTATACGTTTTTCATTTTCTTGATGAACAACTAGAATCGCGTAAAAATGTCAAAAATCTCGATCTCGAAAAAAAAAAAACTAGTAGACAGAAAACATACGCAACGCATCTAAAGGTTCCTCATTTCTTTTACGTTTAATACGCAAAATAGTAATTTGATCAGATTTTTCAATAGTTGTTTTATTTGACATTAAAAGTGAAAAAAAAAAGAAAAAAAAAGGTAAAGAATAAAATTAGCAGAAAAATCTGGAAGATATAATAGGTTTGGATGACATCATCCAAACCCAATGAAACCGAAGAGGTTTGAAAATCTCCATATACCATTTTTTTTTCTTTCTTTATACTCTAATAATGTCAGATAGAAAGGCTTCTTATCCAACAGCGCCTATTGCGTGGATGAATCAAGCCTATGAAGCCACGCCAACTAACTCTACAGCCTCATCTCCAGTCAATAGTAATTCAAAAGCTACTCTTGCTTCGCCTCCTTCTCAAACCATGAATCCCAGTAGCACCATTACTTCTTTAGAAAGGTAGCTTTACTTACATTTCTTGAGAGCCATAACTTACCTTTAAACTATCAGTTTTGAAAGACCGGAATCACCCACTTTGCCACCAGAGCAAGATCTACCTGTAGGTGAGACGAGCTTGGACTTGTCAACGCCTATTATTACTTCTGCACCTAATTCACCTGCACGATACAACTACATTGATACTTCGATGCCTCCTCCTCCTCCACCTACTTCTTCGAGTAAGTGCCATAAAAAAGGGTTGGTCTATTATTTACTCAGTATTCTGTATAGTACCTTATTATCAAACAACGGATAGATCACGTCAAGATATTTCTTCCATTCATACATCTACTTCTACTACTTCAATTCATACTACCTCTAATAATACTCATTCTGCACCAATCAACACTAATAATAGACAGCATCGTTCGCATACAAACAGTATGTACCATCACAAATCCACTTCAAAAAGACCAGTTCATATGTCAGATCATATGGCAGCTGCTGTTGAATTAAGTATTAGTCCCAACGTACCACCTGCACCAGCTGCTGGTATGTACTGGTCGCGAGCAATCACCTATGGCCGATCACCTTCAAGGCCTCTTCGAGCACATTCTTCTAATCTCATTGGCGAGTATCTGTATGTTTTCGGTGGATGTGATATGAAGACTTGTTTCAATACACTCTATGTGCTTGATATGGGTAAGACCTCCTTTTTTGATGTTCTACAGAGCGTATTGACACGTTATTTTAGATACATTGACTTGGTCAAAGCCTCGTACAACAGGTCAAGTTCCACCACCATGTCGTGCACATTCATGTACTACAGTCGAAAAAGATGTAGGTGGAGGTAAAAAATCCTATAGTCTTTGGGTGTTTGGAGGTGGAGATGGGCCCAACTATTTCAATGATCTCTATGTATTAAACATTGGTAACCTACAAACACATTCATGAATGAACTTGTAAACTTATTCTATGCTATATAGATACACTGAGTTGGTCAAAACCCAAGGTGGAGGGTGAGGCACCAAGTCCAAGACGTGCTCATACGACTTGTATTTGGAATCAAAAGATTATTATTGTAGGCGGTGGTGATGGTGCGCGTGCGCTGGCGGATGTGCATACTTTGGATGTATCTGATCCAAATACACCGCGTTGGTCAAGACTGCATCCTGAAGGAACTCCGCCTATTGCGCGTGGCTATCATACAAGCAATCTAGTCAAAGATAAATTGATCATCTATGGCGGAAGTGACGGTCATGAATGTTTTAGTGATGTCTATGTACTGGATTTGGGTAAGTGATAAAAAAATATGCTTATTCACAATGACTTACTTGTATATATACAGTTACCAGTAGATGGAGCCAGATCGATTTGGATCGCGCTGTACCGAGATTAGCTCATTCAGCCACTCAAGTAGGGTCCTATGTCTTTGTTATTGGTGGACATGATGGAAGTAGATATTCGAACGATGTTTTGCTATTAAACTTGGGTAAATAGAACATGTATATATATATATTTATATATAAAAGCTTGTTAGATTGATACTTATCCTTTTTATATAGTGACCATGAGCTGGGAAACGAGAAAGATCTATGGCGGTGCACCGTCTCCAAGAGGATATCATACTTCAGTTTTACATGATTCAAGACTATACATATTAGGTGGCTATGATGGTAGAAATGTCTTTGATGATGTGTACATGTTGGAACTTAGTGCTTGTGCCTATTTGCCTCAAATTACAAATTTTGAAATAGACGTTTAAATATGTATGTATATATATACGCAAGAGGAAGAAGAAGAAAGGTTTGCTAGTTTTTTTTTTTTTTTTTTTTTTTTGTTTAAAAATAAATAAAAAAAACATGCCTTGTAGAACTTAAAGCGGTAATAATACTGATGCCATCTCATCAGGTCAAAGTATGATTCTATAGTGGATAACAAACTCGTCATTGATCCACAGCACAATGCGTTCTTGTTCAACATTTTAATCTCGAAAGTATTCGTGATTACGGCTCACTACCAATGGATCTTGGGGAACGTCTTACTACGCCATCTATTTGATCACTCCAGAAGATGATGGGTCACAAGCCACTCGTTACGAAAAAACAATCTATATAAACACCGCCTTTGTTTAAGATGCAAACCATATCCACTGTTGAAAAATGAGAGTTATTAGTAAGCTAAGGTAATAGATGGAGTAACAAGGTAGTAGTAGATCAATTAAAGGTGTTTGAATGTTATGGTTACGCAACTTGACGTCGAGTAACCAAATTTTGCAAACTAAGTATAGAAGCTTGATGTATTTCACATATTATTAACGTAATAGACAGAAGCCAAGGAGTGAAGCGATAAAATAAACTATTAAAGTGTGAAGTTTATTTGTTTATTGGCGTCCGATAAAAATTATTCAATATTCAGGTATTCATTTGTTATTTTTTTGTTACTATCCTCTGGGTAAAATTAAGTTACTCGATCATATCGATGACAACATATACATATATAAAAATATATAAACAAAATACCAGTATATGCTTGGTAGTGTCAAAACAAAGCTGCATTACGATGTATGAACTCATTTTAATATCATAAAAATTTAATATACTACTGCTATGAAACATCATTTTTATTGGTTGGCGTCGATTCAAAGGGTAATTCTCACTATGGGAAAAAAAAAGTGAAATAAAGTGAATTCATGGCAAAATCAAGTGAATTTCAAGTGAATTAGTGCTTTCACCTGAATTTAAAGTGAAATAAAGTGAATTTCATGGCAACTTGGAAACCAGGTTAATGCACCTTAACTTTTATTTCCATTATTTTTCCATGAATTTCCATGTTTCCCAATTGGAGTGAATATGGAGCTAGTTCGAGTAAATTGTATGTTAAACTAAACAGTGAAGCAGAGCTCTGGTTTCAACGAATATAAGACAGCATTGATAGTATAGAATAAATTTATATATGTACTTGGTTTAATAAGGTCTCCAAGCAACATATGTTTTGTCTTTATTTAATAAAGAAGGTATAAGTATAGCATATCCTATTATGTCCTTGGCTTTGATTATTTTCCATAGGAGCCTTTCTTCATAGGGTTGCGTATAATAGCAGCATGTTTGACCATCAAACACTAAAGTCGTTTGATGTTGTAATAAGGCAAGTATTTGATCTTTCCATCTAATAAACTGCTTTACTTGGCCTATATTATATTGTAAGGACATAGTATCATCTGATATGTATGCAACTATCTTTTGGTTTTGTTTTCTTGAAGAAATATCAACGGTTTGGCCATTCCTCGTTTTACCGTAAGTATTAGAAGTAGAAACAGAGTACTCCTCTTCTGTTGAACTGGAACCATTATGATCGGCTAGATATTGCTGGATTAGATGCTTAATATCACACGTTGGAAATAATTGGTTGATTAAGTCAGCAGAAGAAGGTTTAAATACCATATCTTCATCAACACTATGGCTTTCAATTCCAATCTGCCAGTTTTTATACGCTTTTGTGTAGTGATCCATTAGAACAGTGACAGAGTTTTTTTGAGGATTTTGTTTAGACTTGATATGTCTTTTTACATCTTGAATACTTCTTTCAAGAGTTCGGGCGCTTATCAATCTAAGTGGACCAAGCTGAAAAATAATATAGGACAAATGTTTTAGATAATGCTGGTTAATGGTAAATGTATCTTTTCCCATCTTCTGCAGTAAGAACGCATGCCATCTTTTTACTAATCTAGAATGAAAAGACGATATAAATTATCGAAAACTTAGCATAGCTGCACGTAGTAGTCTCTCAAAAAAAAAACTTACTCATCAATCCGTAACAGATCACTTGGATATATGTTGAATTTTTGGGTCAAAGTGCAGACCATGGATATTGATTTCAAAGCATTGCACGCATCATCAACAGCTTCCAGTACAGGAGAAGCTACCTTTCTCTTCTTTTTTCTATTTCTTTCGGTTTGGTAAATATCAGCATGTTGTTTTCGTAACGCCTCCACTACCAAAGTGGGTACTATGTACATTAAAAAATCAATCCAGTCAACGCTACGAGATTGGCCTGATTTGGAAGAAATATCTAAGTGAAGAAAAAAGCAAGGATATTAATTCATTGGAATAATTAGCATTAAGTTTCTTGAGTTAATCTCTAATACCTATAAATTGACCATCAATGGCTCCATTTGGAAGCATTCGTTGTATTTGAACCATTGCTCTGCCAATTTCTTCTCTATAGGCGTTCCGAAGGAACAAAGGGTTATAGTATCCGAATCTCTGAGAGTCATCCTTCATCATGGACCATATGTGCTTGGCTATATTCATTCCCCATAAGTGCATCTCATCTAATCCAAAAAATGAACATCCATGAAAGCTTTTTAATAATGCAAATGGCAATTTCCCTTTGAGTGAAGTAGCCTAGATAGTTAATCAAATCATACTGCATTAGACACTGATACAGTTACTATTGTTTAATTTATTAAGCTTCTTACCAAGTCACCGTTTTGATAATCCTCAGAAGTCCTTAATGGGTATTCAATGGGCTCTTGTGCTTCATTTGTTCCAGGAAAAACTATAGTCCTTTTTGATTTGGAATAAATGCCTTTGATCTTGCAAATGCGGCATCCATGGTAAGAATTATGGCCAGCATGTAAACATAGCTCTGATAGTCCAGGAATATCACCAATTATGTTTAATAAGTGGGCCTTTATACGGATGGAAGAGGTTCCTGTTTCGACAATAATGCCTTCTGTTTCCAAAACGAGAAGCTCCTGGATGGTAGGATAAAGGAAACTAAAGATATCATAGGGTTTTCTCGGACCAGGTATGACGGCAACGATCAGTCTGTTTTCTGGATCAAATCTATAATAGAGCATTTAATTTATCCATTAAAGTTTCAGCGCCAAGTTATTTTGTTTTGTACCTTTGTTCTGGTGGTATATCATTAATAGTAAACATGATAATTGCCATACTATTATCACCTGTGTCAAAAGGATGGAATCCATCGTAATGGAACGAGAGCGAGAGGTTATAGTCTTCTTCGGCGTCACTATTTCTACTTTTAAAAGCGAATCCATCCAATATATCTCTCTCGCAGCCATCAAGCTCATCGGTTGAACTATACACAGAGCTACGCGTAGCTTTATATTTCAACTTCTTCCTATTCTTTTCAGACAGCATAAAATAGGCCAACTGCTTACTAAGTGATAGTTGGTAATGCTTGGCTTTAGCTTCCATGATAGTTGATGTGGACGATGTCTCTTCATAACGATGTCTCTTGCAACTTAACCTAGGGCAAGCAGTTTGACTGTCACCAGGGTAATACATGTAGCACCCTTCAGGACACATGTCATATTTATCAGCTTGAAGTTGGATTATATGATTATTATTAATGCTTTCGCATTTATACGGGCTGATGAATTTTAGATGTTCTATAAAAGAAAATAAGAATAGCAGTGAGCACACTGGTAGTAGTAAAGCAGCAAGATGGAAATAATAACTATACCACTATTCATCTCAATTAAGTACTCATTGAAGAAGTTGAATATTTTTTCGGTCGTACTTTTTGATACATTGTTTTCTTTTAAGAGATACTTCAGTTCTAGACTTTTCCTCTCTGGAGGACTTAAAATATCCATGTACTGTTTACCATCGTCCTTGATTTTAAGCTGAATAGGATGGGTAATAGTATCTTTGAATTTGCTTAATCTAGAGTATATTTCTTCCACTGTGGTTTTTTTTATTGCGTCTTCTTCTATAGCGCCAACTGTTCGCCAACCTTCTTGTATTACCTTAGTTTTTTCTGAATTTTCTTCTTCATTCGCTATAGAGTCGCATTCATCCAAGCTGTTCATATCTACAGAGTTACTGAAATCACAGTGGCTTGTTCGTAAAATATCAGCAGGATTGTTATTTACAATATCAGTGCTTGATTGATGTTGCGTTTCATGGTTTAAAAGATCATCTGATACATAAGGGTTACTGGCGAAATGACCTTGCTGAGATAGTGTAAGTTTCTGCTTTACTTGACTATATATATTGAAAGCACGTCGCATTCTGCAATTGATAATATGCCTTCTTATTTCTTTTTTAGTAAAGTACTGTTGACACACTGGGCAGTTTTCACCAGGCATTATTCTTGTTGAAATAGGCGAAAGAGTAAAATAAAGGTAAAAGCGTTGGGACTCTGCACGTATTATATGCACAGTTTTAGAGATGCGGTAAAAATTGAATAAAAAGCGAATAAATGAATTAAAACCGTTTTATGAGGTTTTATTGATCTAAAGTAAGTTTAGCTATCCTATCTAGCACGTATGTCTTGTATTTAGATTTCAAAGAAAATAGTCTCTTGGTAACAATCAAAGGTCTTTTTTAATATATGTTCACTCTGCATTAATTGTCCTTTCAGCGGTGATCCAAACTTCCCTCTTTAGATGGATGGTTAGATGAAACCCATTCCTTAATATATATATGCAGAGTGCCATATGTGCGTTTCACCACAAGAGAGATATCAATATTCGAGCAAGGTTTGTTTATTACGCATAATTACGTTACATTAGCTCTAATAGGTTCTGATTTTTTGTATATGATACCTAGCACTTCCTGG
Organism: Actinomucor elegans; assembly: GCA_026027325.1. NCBI lineage: Eukaryota > Fungi > Mucoromycota > Mucoromycetes > Mucorales > Mucoraceae > Actinomucor > Actinomucor elegans. The sequence goes on from JAMSLZ010000017.1 coordinate 25,469, forward strand.
TAAGATTCTCCCGACACAGGCTATACCTATTAAGTTAAAGCCATTTTTAACTGCAGGGCTTATGATATAAAGATGGTTCCACTACATGCATTTCTTTTGCACTCATTTCTTTCCATAAATTTTATAAAATCATTAGAATCATGCCAGCTAACAGAAGACAAATTAGACAGACCAGCCAATCCAGTCAATCCAGCAGCAGAGAAAACGACAGAGATCTTAACAGTCAAATAAATCTACCTCCACCTTGGATGGAAGATTTTAAACAAGATCTCGTAAACTATTTCGATGAAAAGCTTCAACCCTCTTTAAACATAGGAAGCTCAAAAACTATCCCAGTGCCAAAGAAGCAAAGGAGAGTAAATTCTAAAGTCTATATCCAATGCTTTTTAAAAGAACACCTAAAGGAGCCAGTGCCTAATGATGAAGATATCAGCAGCCTGATGGGAATACTTGATCAAGAAGCTTTCTCTTCAGTACTAACTTTTGCGCAGCAGAACCCAGAAGCTGCATGTAAAAGCTGGAGGCTGCTTTCTTCTCTTAATAAGCTCTCCATGATACAGTCGGCACTACAACAGTCGATAGCATCAGATGAACGGCTTGCTATCATCAACAAGTGTGTAAGATTTTGGCCTTGCGAGTTTCTTGTGCAAGAAAAATGGACTAACAGAAGCAAATATAACAGGAAGAAAGTGTAAGTGTACATTCTATAACTATTGCATATTGAATCAAAAGGAGAGAAAAATGAACACCCATTTGTAGGCTTCAAGCGGAAGGTGCGCAGTTAAGAAATGCAAGAAATCAAGGACTGCAGTAATATATCAGTAAATATAATTAGCTTAATATTATATACCCATTTTGTATCGTTTATCTTATTGAATAAAGAGTCATCATTACACATATGTTGTTTCATTATCTATACATGGTTAATACATGCAAAAAAGGTTGAAATATAAGTGGTTGAAATCATAGGAAGGTTAACATGCTTTTCGAGTGAATTGCAAGTGAATTGCAAGTTAACATGTTTTTCGAGTGAATTGCAAGTGAATTGCAAGTTAACATGTTTTTCGAGTGAATTGCAAGTGAATTGCAAGTTAACATGTTTTTCGAGTGAATTGCAAGTGAATTGCGAGTTAACATGTTTTTCGAGTTAATTTAAGGTGAATTTCGGGTTAACCTGATTTTCAAGTGAATTGCAGGTGAATTGCAAGTTAACTTGAATTCACTCGAAACGGCAACGATTCTCCTGCAAACCGAGTTAACTTGAAATTCACTCGAAATTCACTCGAATTTTTCCCATAGTGTCTTCTATTTAATCTTCTCGAATTTTTCTTAAGGCGATATACGGATTTAAAATAAAACCAGAGCTTGCTCCCTTACAAATATATATATATGTACATATATTTTACACCATATTCGCTTTTGAACGGTGAAAACTGTCTGATGCCTTGACATCCAGGAAATTGGATAGGCGCATCCTTTAGCATGGAAATTTTATAAAATTTTACTTCATTGGTGAGTTTATTTTCGATAAAATTTTATTTTCTGTGCTTAGAAGTAGTACTGTCATGGCTCGAGCATTTAGTATAAATAAAATCTACAAGAGATAACATTTAGGTACTTCTATGTATTCTAAACCTGTCTCTTTAATCTATAATCTCTGGAATATATATATATGTTGTTTTAATGCTTTAAAAAAGAACAATTATGCATCTAAAAATTTAGATACAATATCACACCATTGAGATTTTTTCAGAATGAATTCCCCTTCTAACACCTCAACATTTCTCGACTAATTACAGTTCAACATCATTTCTGATTTATATTACAGATTAAAAGTAAAGTACTGTATCTACTAGACTTGCTACTAGAGCCGCTACCTGACAGGAGTAAAAAAGCCATGGTAAATTTTAAGTATGCCGGCAATTCCAATAAATCAGTAGATCAACGAAGCTCTATAGATCTATCGACTGGCCTTGCTTTAATGCGTCTACTCATGACTGCTCAGAATGAATTACTGAATCTACTACACCTGTTATTTAACTATAATTTAATTAATATATCAATGACTGGCAATAAAAAATTATATATTATTTTCGTCAATTAAGCTCTGTTAAACATCTAAGAAATATATATATATATAAATTGACATGTCATTTAAAGTAACAATGTGTGTCATATCATAGCCAAAAGAATGCATGAAAGGGCTACTATAGTTCATCAACAATCTAGTATATGGCTTAGATAACGATATCCTATCGGAACTTATTAGTAATGTTATTCTATAAGAATAAGACTCACAGCCCGAAATATGTAGTATTGCTTTACTGGCTGTGTAGAAGCATATAAGGTTTGATTTATCGAGTTTAAGCATGAATTGCATTAATCTTATTATTCGGCACTTCCGCTTAAACTTTTTGTACAAAGTGTATTATTATTGAGTTGGTAAGACCTTAATTTTCCAATAAAGTACCATTATATCTAGAATATGATAACTTGGAGTATCATTTGTTTATCTGCATGTAACTTGAATCCTGTTTGCTCCTATGTGGTAAAATGTTTTTTTTTATATGGCATTAATTTTTTGCAATCATATGTGATGATTGTCAAGAATTACAGCTCAAATATTATTATACTCTTTCTAGCCAGTCATGATGAGGTACGACATGCAACCTTCGCCCAGTTTTATATAACAGGTAAATGTTGAATCAATACCGCATAATTAGCGATTTAATAACATATCTGCAACCAAGTTGTTGTACATCCATCCCACACATCTAAGGGTTTGTGCTACCTTCATTCTTTCCAGTAGACATCCCACTTTCAATATACAGCATTACGCTATTATTATCATTATCATTATCATTATCAAGCAAATAAGGTAGAATTAACGTATCATCAGTTAGTGATAAAGTCATAGAGACATTATTGTATTATATTATTTTTCATTGATCATTGTAAAGATATATTTTATATGTAAAAAATCATATTTAAAATTAGATATTATAGGTTAGAAATGTTTTTAGTATGGCGAGTAATGGGCATAAGTATCTATGTACAACTATTTTAAAACTACATATATACAGCAATACAGATCGAAAACAAAGCGTTTGCTAATTATATGAAAGGAAAAGGAGGGTATAATAGAGCCATAATCTTGGTTAGCAGTAAGCAATAGGGTATTTTTTGCCTTCGTGAAAAAGAGCCATGTCATCATCCAATTCAAAATAGACAGAGCCGTGACGGAAAAACGAAGAGAGAATATAACCGCTCATATTGCGATAAAATAAATAGCTGACATATTCCGTTGCCGTATCATCGAGAGGATATCATTCGGATCCAATGGCGATTTTCCAAGATCTATTATCATTCATTATATATATGATGAAAGAGCAATAATTGAGTATAAGAAAAAGAAAAAGGGCATACTAAGAGTATCTGGTATTTTATACTTAAACCTGCCTTTTTGTTAACTTTCTTTCGTTTGCCGTGTGTCTAGTTGCTTATGCGACACAAAGATCACTTTCCGTGTACTGTTATGCGTTCACTATGGTTTATGGGTTCAAATACAACACAGTCAGCCGAGCCAATTAAATTGGTAATGATAATTTACATTTCTTAAGCTATTCATACTCGCTTGACAAACTATGTATAAGTGAATGTACACCTCAAATTTATCCGGCTACCTGTGTCAAAACAAACCTATTACGATAGGAACATATTGTAACATGATCCTTTATAACTCCGCTATATAAAAACGTTTGCTAATCTCGAACCTGTTGATTAATAAGCTATCCCATCATTCACAATTTGCATATATAGAACTTAATATAATCAATAAAAAACAATCATGTATTTATTACTGCTACCTTTATTGCTTCATCATACAGTTTCATGAAAAATTGTTTTCTAAAGAATGGCGTGGATTATTATACCCATATACAAACAAAGATCTCGACATGCAAACAACGCTTATTAGGATCAATTGTTTTTTTTTCTGTTATGTGCTATAAACTAAAGATGATGCGTAGTTGACAACCAACATGATAATTCAAGATCATCTCCTTTTTTATTTTATTTTATTTGTTCCAGAGCTCTTCATTTAAAACGTGTGTAATCCTTCAGCATTTATGAGGAGCCATTATGCAAAGATTAAATAAAAAAGTGTTGATTGAATATAATAGTAATATGGTATGGATATCTGATATTTAAGCTTAAACCTTGCTTGTAATTAAGCACAGGCCAGAAATATGATGCGCATAAATCCATAATTGTAATCTGTCAAACGTGTTTTAATAAGTACTTAAAAAAAAATAAAGTGGGGTAGCGGGGTTATGATAGGCCCCGATACTTTCCCTAAGTGCTTATTGGCTGAACAGCTGTCAATACTTTTTTGGCAATAAATTAATTATACAGATAATATAGCGTCGAGTACATCTAAACCTGCTGTTCATCTATGGTAGATGATATCGATTTAAATATTTAGCCTTTTATAAAGAAGTATTTTATAACTGTTTTATCCTACTATCAAAAAGGTCGATTAAGCAGAAAGATATAATCACTAAATACTCATGAAGACAAATGAAACCATACATATGGTACGGATGAGCTTGGTCAATAATGTTTAATAGATTAGATTTTTGATGAATAGCTGCTATTATTCCCAAATCCTCTTTCTTGGCAAAATAATCTCATTGCATTGCTATACAAGGAAATTTTCTAACTCGCAGTCTATATTAAATCAATTAGCAGTAAGAATGAGCTTTGATTCAGCAAACATAGAGCATCCACTAAGCCATTAAACCATCCAGCCAACAATGACCGTATGACCCATATAACCTATAGCTCATCATAAATTTATATCGCGTACGTGTCATCTCTATTCATCCTGAAAATCATGAATTCTTACAGTGGAAACGCTGAAGTTCACTCAGGACATAAGTATAAATGTATCTATTTGACTAGGAATATGCTCTTGTTTCCCATGAAAAACTGTTGCTGGTATACAACAGCTGATATACAAAAAGTATGTTAATACATAGTGTTTGTGGAGAACTGAATGGCGCATTGAATTTTCACAATAGGCCAAAATGCAATTTTGCAAAGAAAAGACATCAAATAGCAGTGCAGTTATTTATGAACTAATTTCTTTATAGTCATACGCGGTAGAAGTTATGAATTACAGAATTTTACAAATTATATTCTTTCTAATCAATCACAATGAAATGTAAGTTCATAAATGAAAGCAAGTCAGCAAATCAACCTTAAACCTTAATCCTATGCCAACTAGCCATGAATTATCGATTTAACGTGTAACTCCGAGTTGATACCTTACTACCACCCCTCCCCCATTTTATTTCTCTTGATCAAGGATCAATTTTACGTTGCTATAACTAATAAGGTATAGAAATAAGTTCTTAATAAGTTAGGACAATGCAATAAGAGAATCATCGGATCCCCTCCGTATCATCAATCAGTGGCAAAGCCATACAGAGGTTATTTTATTATTTCGCGTTTCATTATTCGTTGTAAAGACATAGCTTAGGATACGCTTATTTACATTTATATCATATTTCAAGTTAGATATTATAGGATAAAATTGCTTTTAGTATATGAAAGTGTGGGGTAATAAGTGTAACTATCCAGGTCCAGTTATTTAAAATTACGCGCAGACAGAAGGAAAAAAGTTGATTGTATGAACCATCAACTGGCTCCTTGAGCCTTTCAGGCGTGCCCTCCTACTGAGGGAGAGGAATTCCCCCTCTGTGGCTTGCATCAGCTAAATAGAATTAAAAAAAAAAGATTGTATGAACAGAAAGGGTTGCATAGTAACTTGACATATAGTTTTGATCAACAGTAAGCAATAGGGTATTTCTTGCCTTCGTGAAAAAGAGCCATGTCATCATCCAATTCAAAATAGACAGGGCTGTGACGGAAAAACGAAGAGAGAATATAGCCGCTCATGTTGCGATAAAATAAATAGCTGACATATTCCGTTGCCGTATCATCGAGAGGATACCATTCGGATCCAATGGCGATTTTCCAAGATCTATTATCATTCATTGTTTATAAAGTCGATAAAGAGTAATAGTTGAGTATAAGAAGAAGGAAAGTATGGTAAGGGTATTTGGTATTTATTTTACTTGAAAAAAAAAAAAGTCTACTGTGAAGTCTCTTCGCTTATGCAAAGAAATCATTTCCCGCACATTATTTGTATTTATAGTATTTATGAGCCTAGACATGGTATAGTAAATCAATTCAATCGAGTTGACAGTGTTCATCTATATCGTGTTTCATTAATTTGATCCAACTTAAGCTATTCAAGGTTGCTTTGACAAGCTGTGTCTTTGTTTAATGTTTCATTGGACGTGTGCCAAAGGTAAATCCTGTTACTTCCTGGCCAGGATAAGCCACGTATATCCCTACTTCATCTGACTAGAGTATCACGGGAATATGCTATAACATGATCTTTCTTGTCTCTGCTCACTGAATGCTTTGATGTGCTCATTAATAACAAAGGCATTTTTCCTTAGCATTATCTAATAAGCTATCACATATTGTACAACTTGTATAATTAAACTTTAATATTATAATCAATAAAGGACAATCGTATCCAGTCTGGTATTTTATGCTACTGCCTTTACTGTTTCATCATAAAGATTCTTAAAAAAAAAAAACTTTCCAAGGAATGGGGCAAACCATAGTGTCCCCAATATACTTTACAAGCTGATATTGGTTGGACCCTTTGTGATTTATCTACACAAATACAAACAGTCCAAACTAATCTGCCATCACAGTCATGACGCATTTATATGTTATAAGTTAACTTGGAGACTGGAGTGTAATTGACAGCTGCCACGATAATTTAGGACTATTTCTATTCTATGACAGATTAAAAGCCTTTCATGTAATTCTCCTGTATTTATAAGCAGCCAATATGTAAAAGATCAAATATAAACGTAATAACTTAGTATAAGAAATTAGAAGGATAGTATGATTGGGATATTTGGTATTTACGCTTAAATTTCGATTGCAATTAAAAAGAGTACGCAAACTCCATAATTGTTCAAACTGTCAATAGCCCACATGTGACAAAATTTAGCTTAGTAGCATTAATATTTAATAAGTGTTGGGGAATAAAAGGCAAACAATAACCCCAATACTTCCCCAAATGTTTGTTTGTAAAGGCACTTTTTGTCAGAGCTTCTCATTGGAAAGTACATCATCCAGAATACAAATATAGCGTGTATACATACTAGCTACTGTTTGACCTTGTAGTAACTAATGCCGCTTTATTCATTCAATATTTCATAAATAAATACTCTGTCACTATTTCATCCCATCATTAAAGGATCGATCAAGCGGTAAGATGATCACATGTTACGAAACAAATGAAATTTGGCGAAGGGAATTTAAGAAATAGTAACTTTTATCTCTAAATGCCTTTTTCTTGGTAAAATAACATTGTTGCTACATCAATAGGAGTAAGCATTGATCCAGAAAACATGTACATCTATCATCTGGTATGCAATGTCTGTATAGTTTATATTAACTTTATAGCCCATTTTCTAATTATATACCGTGTATGTATCATCTTTCTTATACTGAAAATCAAGAATTCTTATAATAGCAAGTTTGAAACTTGCTTAGAACGCATATATATATATATAATTGGTCAGGACTATAACCTCCTTTTTCATGAAAAAACTATTGTCGATACACAAAAATGATTAAACAATGTCCGTAGAGGTTCAGACAATATTTCGAATGGTGTAAAAATCACGTACTATTGTCTTTAATTCATGAATACATTTTGATAAAAGGATTGTTTTTTTATTTTTCAAAAATGTAGCCATAACTCGCATACTTTATACAAAAGAAGAAGGCATAATTTACAACTAGCTTACAATGTTTATCAAAGTATGCTACTGTTCTTGCTGACCTCTCCTATTGGCATAAGATATTCCTTGCTCAGTCTCAGTCCTCAATTGCAAGTGCTAAAGATGTATTCTAGGTTGATTATACAGTATCAATAACCAAATTAAATCGATACATACAGGAAACAACTGAATATAAGAATTACAGCTGCGTTTCAGGAAAATTTAGTGTTAATTATGGACCACAATGGTAGTCAGGAACCACAGAACTTTTAGAGCATCTATAACTGTCACTGTAAAAAAAAAAAAAAAAAAAAAAAAAAAAAAAAAAAAGCCTCTCGCTCCGTAAAATTACCAGGAATATACTTTTGTTTTATTCCTGCAACCAATCAGACCCTCTTTTTGCTTTATCCAAAAAAAAAGTTCGCTTTTACGATAGACACGCGTTTAAACTTGATCAGCCTATTCTTATTATTGCTAGATGAAGATGATGAAAAAGAGCTAGTCCTACTTGACACCAGGATTGAACTATTGTGTCTTAACGTGAGAAGAAGAAAACTGGGAGGACTAATTCCAAAGGGTTACTTTCTATCCGCATCGGTGCTGAAGACCAAAGTTCTAGATCAAGCTATAAACTAATTATGAAAGACTGTTTCACCCTACCAACAAACGATGCAAATGATAAAAATAACAGTTTCATATGAGGCAAAATTTCGTCGTTATGTACCTTTTTCTTTTCAATACAATCTTTAAAATTACAGCAGCTCATGATGATCGCCTCATTTAAAAGTGTAAAGCGGCGGGTAAATTCGATCTAACACCACTACAAATTTATAGTGGCTACTTTTCGCCAATTGAAGCACGATATCCCATCAAATGCTACCGACAGATACGCTCCATTTGGAAAAAGCATTGTACGTGTGCTACTGTAGCATTTTTGTAGCGTTACCTGTGAAGGAGAGGAGGGATGAAAGAGATGTCTAATCCAGAAGGTTTTCTTTCTGTTGCAGAAAATAAGGGGTTTCCTGGAATAATTGGCTCTCTTGATTGTATACATTGGAAATGGAAGCATTGCTCAATTGCTTGGCATGGATATTTTACTAGTGGTAAGTATAATGGGCCGGCTCTGGTACTGGAAGCCTCAGCCTCTTATGGCTTTCGAATATGACTTCCTTTTTTTTTAGTATTCCTGTATTTCTTAATAGTACCAATATTCTGAGTCGTCTATTTACTGAATTGTTGAAAGTAACCGCCATGCCTATGAAAGGAAATATTATATTGCAGATGGTATCTATCCATGGTATGGCATTTTGATGCAAACTTTATCACATCTCTTGTCGGCTAAACAGAAGATACATGAGATATACAAAAAATACTGTATGGTATTCGACCATGACTAACAACTTGCACTTCACGGAATTTAGCCAAAAAATGCAGGAAACTTACCATAAAGATGTGGTGCGTATTTTCAATATGTTACAAGCATGTTTTGTAATCATTAAGCAGCCTAGAAGATGATGAACGACTAAAGGTCTTTCGCAAGCGGTGAATATGTGCATCGTATTATACATCATAGTTTTTGAAGATAGGTGTAATAATAAGTACACCTTTCGTAATGATGGATCGTATGAATCTATGGTTCATAACTACCATGATGAAGACACTCTTCCTATACAAAAAAAAAGGAGCTAGCTTCCAAATAAAAAAACTTGGTGGCTTTAGTGAATTTTTTGAATTCTATTAAAAGATCCACATCAAAATGACATATTATCAACTTCAAAATGATACCAGGAGGCTGTATGAATGAATGCTGAATACAAATAGCCTGTTCCTTTGTTATTATATTCAAACAAACCGCGGTTATCATATTATTTCTGATTTCTTTTCATCTACTTCTAATACTCTTGGACTTTTCTAATTCAATATCTGTTACATCTTTGATATTTTCAACAGCTTCATCATTGTCAGTATCCTCTTCGATCACCATCAGGCCCACAGCGCGCTCCTTTTCTTTGTTTCTGGCCTTTTTAACTTTCGACCAGCGCTCTTCCAACTCGTGTTGCAGTTTTCTGTAACAATTAAGCAAAGCTCCAGATGAAGAAGCTTATTTTCCCATGATGGGCAAGCTGTGCATATTTTCGATCAATTATGATTTTCTCTGTATAATTTTCAAGAATTGTTGATATTCTTTGATCAACTTGTATAGTCATCGATGTTGCATTTTTGCTTCGCGCTTTTCTTAATTTGCATTCACCTAATTGGATGAAAATTACTATCTCTAGCAGACAAGAAAGTGGTAGGAACGTTGTAAACTACTATCTCTGTCGGTCTATTTGCGCTTACCAATGTATCTTGTTTCTCTAGCGTATGGATTTTCCACTTGGACTCGTTTTTCAAGATGCCAAAACAATGAAAAAATATAAATGTCTTCTTTCCTCCTGATAATGCAACTTGTAAGCATCAGGCATATATTAAATCAATCAATTAATGGATGAATTCTTTTATAAGGGCTCTAAAATATATCTTGCTATTACCTCATTATCCGATCCACTTTGATTTGCGTTAATCGTCTGTTCTCTAATGGCTGTCCAGGTTACAGCCGAGTCTGTCAATTTTAACGACGTCTGGGTCTTGATCATGGTGCTTGTTCATTTGTTCTTCAAAGTAATGAAGAGCACCTCCCCATCATTTTTTTTTTTTTTTTTTTTTTTTTTTTTGCTCATACCGGTAACTATGCTTCACAGAATGTTTCATCCTTTTACATAGTAATTTCGTTTTTCTTTTTGATGGACTGGCTTTGGAATTCTGGTGGAATATATTTTATTATTACTATCGAATTCAATGAATCGATGTAGTGAATGCTAAACTAAATATTTTTTTTTATTGATTATAATCTCGAGTTGTATTCATACTAAACGCAAAATATACCTTTAATTTCTTAGAATCATTATTTTGGCGAGAGATATATCATTTGGACATAGCCATTAAAATTATTGAATAAAGTATATACTATATTCGACTTGTCAAATTGTTGTCAGATGTTAAGGAGTACAGCCTCCGAAGTAACGGTGTGATTCAAAGGTGTTGTGGATTGTACAGCAGAAAATTTACCGTGCACGGTATTGGTGCGTACAGATACGAATGGTGGTGATACAAAACGAGAATATACAAAGGTTTAATGTATTGCTTAAATGATTTTCGTTACACAAAAAGCACATAATTTCGCCGAGTCCTTTTTTGCTCATCAAAGTGATACAGTGATGATCTAAACCGTAATAATACAGTAAACAAATAGGAATTCCGAATGGTGTATCGTATCACAATTTGACTTCATGCCAAAAAAAATCTTGTCATAACTAGAGCATTACCATATTAGTATTAGGTTATCTTGATTCTTTCTTACTGGCATCGCCACTGCCAATATATAGGATTAAACTACAATGGCTTGTCACGTAAATAAGGTACAATTGCTTATTATCACGTATCACCAGTTAGTGACATAGTCATAGAGACATTGTTGTATTATATTATTTTTCATTGATCATTGTAAAGATATATTTTATATGTAAAAAATCATATTTAAAATTAGATATTATAGGTTAGAAATGTTTTTAGTATGGCGAGTAATGGGCATAAGTATCTATGTACAACTAGTTTAAAACTACATATATACAGCAATACAGATCAAAAACAAAGCGTTTGCTAATTATATGAAAGGAAAAGGAGGGTATAATAGAGCCATAATCTTGGTTAGCAGTAAGCAATAGGGTATTTCTTGCCTTCGTGAAAAAGAGCCATGTCATCATCCAATTCAAAATAGACAGGGCTGTGGCGGAAAAACGAAGAGAGAATATAGCCGCTCATGTTGCGATAAAATAAATAGCTGACATATTCCGTTGCCGTATCATCGAGAGGATACCATTCGGATCCAATGGCGATTCTCCAAGATCTATTATCATTCATTATATATATGATGAAAGAGCAATGATTGAGTATAAGATGAAGAATATGGTATAGAAACAAGTCCAAGCAAAGATTAATAATTATGTATAAGAAAGAAAAAGAGCGTGGTAAGGATACTGGTATTTATACTTCTCATAACTGAAATTGGGCACTGACGATTTTAATTATAACATTGAACTCATTTGCATGAAAGGATGCATGTTATTTCTTTGCCGGCATACAGCTGAAGCTTTGTCTCAATTGATCTTCGGGTGTAACGCATCAACACTTTCAATTTATTCATGGCAGTGTGTATGCAAGTACCCACCCTCCCACGCCATGTTTCACCAAATATTTACCTCCAGGGAAACAGAATCATTGCACCGTTCCGGAACTACAACTATATCCCTCTACACTGATAACCGCTAATCAGATGAGGTTTATGCCTGGTAAATTCATCGTTGAAAATGGCCAGACACTACAAAAATTCAATCTATTGCTCTTTGTTTCGATCAAGAGAAAGGTAATAATTGTGTACATTATAAAGGTAATCCGTATACCACAGTCTGTTACCTTTTTTTTAGACCGATGCTTTTTCAATAACGTGGTTTACAGCACGATGAGGCTTTCAGCTCTCTTAATATTGCATTTGATCCCTTCTATATATCTGATCAAAACTACGATTGTCTGTCTTATGAAAAAATTACTGTTGTTGGTACACAAAAAGTGCCCTTCAGTTCATGGCTATACTTTGATGAAAGACTGTTTTTCTATCTTGCACAAATGCAGTCATAGTTCACAGATATACTTAAAAAAAAGCAAATTCTAAAAATTTACGCCTGAGGGTATACCTTCGAGGATTGTTTAGAAACGATACCTTGTTAGATGGATTCCGATTTAATGATGCATCTGATTATTATCAATTGCTCGTAATTAACCGCTACATTTACTAGAAATAGCGTTTAATCAAATTGCAGTACTTGTACGATTAAATAACAAAAAAGATTGAATATTATGTATCTTGTACAAATTACATTATTCAAATAATCTATGAATTGACAAGTTCTGGTAAAATATCATACTTGACTAGAGCTTTGTACTTGTTAGAAAGAAATGTTATATTTAATGGAGACCTGACCTGGATCTGACTCTAATTATTTTATCTGCTGCGTTGCTGACCTTGCTCAGATTTGCAAATTAATATACTATATCCTTTTATCTGAATCCAATGATTCAAGCCTTATTAAGCTCTACTTTCTCTTCTGATCGTTATTACTATGTACAAGCAGAAATTTCTTAGAGTATCTATTATATGGTATGGTACAATGCTCTTTGTTTAAATTCACAAGTCATACTCCTGGTGATAGTGATGAGCTGGTTATTTTTATATACAGTATTATGAAGTTTTTTTTTTTTTTTTTTTTTTTTTTTTTTTTAAAAAAAAAAAGAGGTAATAATAGCAGTTGATATATTCCGTATTAGGTCTATTAAAGAGCTTGCTTCTTTTCCTTCTGCTGCTTTACCGGCTTTTCCTTCTCTCTTGACTCTTCGCGTTGTTTCTTTTTCAACTCTTTATCAGCTATCTTTTGCACTTTTTGCTCCAACTTATATTTCTTTCTTTCAGCTTTAGCTTCTTCATTCATTTGTTTGCGCTTTTTTTTCATCTCTTCTGTCAGAGAAGCGTGAATCGTATTGGAACCATCCTTTAGCGCTCTTCTTCTGCCTGTGCTCTGTGCAGCTGTCGTGAGAGAGTGCATTTGTGGATTGGCAGATCGAATATGTACAGGCGGATAGCGGGATCTATAGGGACGTCTTTTTATGTACTCGTCTTCTATAGCATCTGGTTCCTCTTGCAGTCGCTTACGATACCATGGCTGTAATAAACCAATGAAGGATTTTTCGCTTGTGATTGCTGAAAAGCTAGGTGGTATAGGATATTTGACAACAGGTTCTTCAAACGAGTTAGTGTATAAAAACATAGTGGTCGTTACATACGCTGATTTACCTTTGGGTTTGCGAGCATGTATACTTAGCTTTTGCCTATCATTACCAAACCAAAGCTTTGAAGGAATTTCTAGTGTACAAGCGCCTAACTCTTGGTCCAAACCCAAGTCTTTTAAACCGAAAAAATCGTGGCCCAATTCGGACCCAAAAGAGCCCCTACAAGATAGTGTTAGACAGTCAATAAATTTAAAGTGCATGATTATTACGTAATAAATGATTCTTGATCTTCAAACAAGTTGGATTCATCTTGGACTGTATCTTCAGTAGATGCCTTTCGTAAGTCAATTGGATTAGTGATAGAGTATTTGACCATGTTATTATTACTTACGTTAATGATATCACGATAAGCACCTTCCAGCTTACGGACTACACCATTTAAACGGTCACCATGACGTTCAACGTCATCCGTGATATAAACCTCTAAATCATCTAATTGATTCACGCCGTTTTCATGTAGCGTGTGGAGTAATATCTCTTCACCTGTCATTATATGATTATACTCATCCCAATAATTGCGAATAGTTTTACCGATATTTGAGAAACGCTCTGCCACCAGTTCGGTGATGATTCCTAGTGGCATGGTATGCGAACCTTCAAACCCAGCATGGGTGAGCAGTTGAATGATAGTTCGTTGCATCATTTGCTGAGCTGCATCCTCATCTATAATCAATGGCGGGTGACAGGTGCTAGATGGTATAGGTGTATCTGGAGTTGGACTAGCTTCAGTGATTGGGGCAGATAGTATCTGTTTAAACACACATTAGAAATAGAAAGGGACTGAAATGGTGTTCATATTTACTGGGGTATTATTACACACGGCGTTACATTTGCTGTACATGGATCTAATCTTGCCCAGTGTTTGGATATTTTGATCCAACAGCGCCCCTATGCCATGCTGTGGAGGTTGGGTGGTTGGATAGGCGTCTAATGATGGCATATTTCTATTACAGTATTAGTCTAGCAAATCCTGAAGCCATTTAGATGACACTTTACTTGTCTATATTTTGAATCAAATTGTCTTCTTCTAGATCACTGTCTTCAGGCTCAATCATCTCTTCAGGTACACCTTCAAATTCTGGCAGACCAAGAATCGCAGCATACTCTGGCAAGAACAAATCAGTACGAAGTGCATCATCTTCATCTGTTGGTTTGGGTTTATCATTGCGAGAGAAAAAAAAACCTCCATCAAACCCCTCTTCATCTTCCGAGTTCATATCAAGACGATCATATATACTCATGTCAATGCCATCATGACGGTCCAACCATCTCAGAAAAGCCAGGCGACTGCAACGTATCAACTTTTTAGTACTCTCAGGTTGGTGATGCAAACGCTCCAATAACGAACATCGCTCTATATCCACTGAAGATTGCGTGATAGCATGTCGATTCCCGAAATCAAACTGGTACTGCTTTTCAATATCTGTAGTTGCTTTGCCTCTGGTCTTTTTCGTGATCTCTCTCCAGAGCTGGTTTTGCAACTCGCCTTTATCAGTATCAATCTCATTGTTCATGGTAAGCTCTTCGTCAATTGCATTTATTTCGCCAGTAGGTTTACTAGCAACGCCTTTTTGAGGATATTTTCCACTGTAATTAACGTGTAGAATAGGTGATTCATCCAAGGACTCACGGGTCATGGAACGCTCTCTCGATGCACGGCTGATGCTGTTGGTCCTTTCGCGATGCTTTCCTAGTGATTTGATAGGCGAAATACTATCATCGTCGCTCACATCATCCATATGATCTTCGTCCATATCGTGGTCGTGTCTTTCTTTAATGACAATATCTGGCACACGGGATAAAAGTCGATCTGTTTTTCGGCGCATAGCAATGGCGTGTTTACGATATTCGCTGGAAGGATCTGTATTGTAAATGAGACAGTTTTCGTAAATTAAATAAAGATCCTTGGCCAAATCAGCCTTGCTTTTGTACTGGAATTGTTTCAGTTTCTTGGATACAGTGCCTAGATCCATGGGATTCTTGATGACTACCACGAACCATAAGTGCTTGTATATCATTCGTTTTTCAAGGACATACCTTCGAAATAATCAGGTGCTTCTCTTTTACTCACTTTATTCAGAAATGGTGTAGAATGTTCCTATGTAATCAACTGAGTAAACATCATTATTAATCATTGAATCCATCTTCTTTACCGTATAGTTCTTTAAATCAGTCAGAACCTTTTCACAAGCTTCATAGAGCTCTTCTTGTCCAATGCGATCATCATTAGCCCATTTTGATCTATGCGGTTTGATTTCTGATAATAAGTTGCGTAGATCTCGATCTGAAAGTGAAGTTTTGCTTCTATTTTCTGCAATTCCCTTTAGCAAGTGTTTTAGACTGAATTGATCCGTGTCGCCTATGATCATACGCTAGTTTGAAATACTCAGTAGCAAGCCAAAGTTATATTCAACATGCATATACTTACGGTAGTATCAATATCCTCTTTCTCATGCTCATGTGCCTCCTCTTGGGCATGATACGCTTCAAGTTTTCTCTGCTCAATCATTGCTGCCATATCAAATTCAAGTGTATGATAGATATCGAGTAAAGGAACATGATCTGTGTTTCGTTGTGACGGCGGCTGTTCTTCTTCTTGAGTCTGCTCTTCAAACGGTTCTTGCTCGTTTTTGATGGTTGGCTTTGGCGAGTTACTAGTAATACTCAACGTAGCTACAGTGGCTGCAACTTCGTTCAGTTCGTTTGCTTCGAGAGATAGTTGATTGAGATCAAGCTTGAGTTTTCGACAGCAAGGACGATCCGAGTGAAAAAAGTGAGGAATAAACTGCTCGCACAACATGGCTCGCACACGAAACGCTGCCATTTGATCTTGATTCAAATGAGGCTTTGAATCCAAAGCAGGATCGGGCTGTATGAACCTGCACCAATGCTGAAACGAACCAAGAGATTGGTTAAAATATTCGGCCTCGTCTTGTGTCAGAAAAGTATCAGCAGCGTTGGTTTTCTGAAGCTGTTTGGCCAACACATAGGTTAATTGAAGCCAAGGTGGAAGCTTTTTTTCAATGGCGAGCGCTGCGGTCATAGCTGGCAAGTAAAAAGGATAATGTAGCCGAAAACTATTAGTTTTGTAGGTGACAAACTACTTGCAGCTGAAAGACTGGCTTGTATTGCAAAAAAAAAAAGAAGATATTGGCTTGCAAAAAGAAAAAGTGTCAAAAAGCTCAAACTTGTCTGTGCCTTAATTTTTACGCGTTTCTACCTAGCTTCATTGAACAATCGTAGATTAAAATATTATATCAATGTTCGAATTGACGATGATAATGCATAGCCAGCTAATTGAATGTCGAGAAATTTTTGATGGTATTGTTCTTTATGAACAATGGACGACTTGCTCGATTTAATGAAATGGAAGTATCAGGTTATTGGACGGCTGGAATTGAACAAGTAGTTCATCATCACCACCAAGGCCATCTTGACAACTTGGAAAGCCAAAAATCAAAGACTTTGATCTCATTCTTTTTTTCTAAAAAAAAAAAAACTTATGCCAGATTAAATAGCACAGGGAATGGCACAAATATTACTAATAATTTACCTTGATTCCTAGATTTATCGTTAATAAAGAGCATTTTTGATCATTTAGAAATGTCGTCTATTTTATATCAGATAAATTCCAAACAAATAACTTCTGTATAGTATATAGTACACTGAGACCGCATTACCAATAGATTATACTTTTTTCACTCCCTACAAAATATAACACAATCTGAAAATTGAGCCCAAGAGGAACCCCCTTCGTAATTTTTTTTTTCATAAATACTTGCATCTTTTCAATCGATTCTAATTTAAAGTCGTATATATCTGATAACAAGTACGCAATTAGAATGATGCACTGACTATATTTCGATTAAATTATGACATATATACATATATATATTAATTTTCGTTGGTTATCATTGAATTATAAGTGATGCGTGTAAGCTGAATCTAACAATTTGTAGATCTCTCAACCAGTTTTGGTTTAATATCATATCTGATTCATAGATCATGTTCAAAATATGTTTTCTCATCAATTGATATATTTAACTGTAATTACAGTATACTTCATGTATAATAAATTTTAATAATGAACAATAGATTTGTACATATTTCATATAATGTTGATTAATGATCTATGAATCTCTGTCGATCTCAACTCCGTGTTGCATATGATTAGAATCTCATGTTTAGAATGAACTGTCATGTCGATGGCGTCTGTTTCTAGTTGCATATAACGAATGAATGGCAGGTATTTCTATATCGCCTATCCATATTTACATCATCCTAGTGAGTTAATCATTGGATTGCTAATGTTTGCTGGGTTTCATCGTCGGCAAGCGAATCCATAAAACGAGTGTTCGGCTCGGGTTATTGCAACACAAGAACGATTCCATGTTATAAAAAAAGACCCGAACCTCTCGTTGTTCTTTTTTTTTTCTCATTGTTTTATCTACCTTTTTTACAAAAAAAAAAAAAATGTCTTATATTTCTTCATTAAACTTACTTGGTGATGATTCTCCTGTCCCTATTTCAGAAGAAGCACTTAGTGAAGAACTTGCTCTTTGGGCCAACGCGCAGTTTACATTTGATACAAAGCCAGGCTCAGCCATTCTTGACGATTCGTATAAAGCTATTGCAGAACAGCAGGACCTTTTCTCAACTTTTACAAGTCTCAATGAATTTAATCACAATCACAATGATAAAAGCAATGAAAATCATTTGATGAACAGTTACTTGAACAATACTAGTTATTTATTACCTACAAAAGCCATCCAACCCACCATTCAGCCTCAACCTCAACCTCAACCAACAACAGCCACCGCCACTACTACTAACAACTTGCCTAGAATTGCTCCCGCCCCTCCTCAACCACTGAGTGAGACTAAAGTCACAATCAGTCCTGTTCAATCTAAAACTGCTAGCAAGAAACGTAGATTATCTGTAGCTGTCAAAGAAACTACAGACAATGAAGAAGAAGTGACAGAAGCTATGGAAGAAGATAAAAGAAGACGAAACACAGCAGCTTCTGCTCGATTCCGTATGAAGAAGAAACTAAGGGAGCAAGCACTGGAAAAGACAGCTAAAGAAATGACTCTCAAAGCAGAAGCTCTTGAAAAGCGAGTCATTGAATTAGAAAAAGAAGCTAAATGGTTGCGCGCCCTCGTAGTTGAAAAAGATCCTGCACTATTAAATGTCAGTAACTGAATTAATAATCAACCTTTATTTCATGGGTGGAAATGAAGTGTAAAAAATGTATATTTCTTTCCTTTTTTTTGAAACCAACCCATTTCAATCTTAATAAAAATAAAAAAAACTTTCTGACACAAAACCAATAATCGGGAATGAGATCGATCCTACTAGTTTGTATGTTTGTACTCTCGTAAAAAGCATATGTACCTAAAGGGCCATTTAACCAATTCAGAAAATAAATGTTTATAGTTTGTGTTCATGATATATTCTTGATTGTATCTTATTGATCGAAGGTTGCGTGATCATCGATTTAGAGTAACATGATTGGCTTATGAGCCTTCTTTCAATGGTAATGATTGGTTAGAGCATCATGACATTTGGGTAGAACAGTTTATTGCACCATTTAACAAGCGTATAGCATAACGCGACATTCCTTTTATTTTACTTTACAATCTTTATTTTATTTTATATAGTACACCATGATCAGGTCATTCAACACGACCTTATTATTGCATGATTCAAAGAAGACGGTAAACCACTAGATCCGTGCGCAAATGTTGACGATACTGCAGTCCATTCTTTTATTGTACAACAGTCAATTGATAAGAATGAGAGCGGAGCTTGTTGAAAGAAGACTGATTCTGTAAAGCTGGATCAAAATTTTTGATATGCAATCAGTCATCGATATTATATCATCCATATACCTAAAAGAACAGATTAAAACGCACTGCACGATGATTTAATGAATTATAAAAGTAGGATAGTTGAATTAAGACTATGAATTGCTTTGACTAGGTATAGGAACGCTTTATAGTAACTGTCATTTGTGCAAGAAAGAAGATTGAGGCTCGTTGGTAATATCGTCAAGATCTATAGACCGGAGAGAAAAAGAAGACACATCAATACCTGGAAGTCCTCCGCCACCAGATATTGCTGAAACATATGTAGAGGTGCTAGTGTTCAGAATAAACGTAAATCCTAGAGTTGAATTTGATGATCGAGGCTGATCTTTATCATATGTCAGCGATGAAACAATGATTACCTTGTTCAATGGCTTCTACTGCTCCCGTAACCATTAAATAATTAAGAGAAAACGACCCTTAAATACTTGTAACAGCGGTAGACTGACTCCAGTTTTGCTGTAATGATTGAGGGAGGTTTGACAAGCTATTAATCCGTCCAATTCTTCAGTGTCTATTTGTTTTAAATTTTAAATACGAGCACAATAGCATGTCACGTAGAGAAGGGGATCACAACTGCAGCAATCAGCCCATAAGAATCGGCAAGTGTTTGCTCGTATCTGTTGTCTGATGTACAATCGGATTTACAGAGGACACTTGCCAGATTTGGGAGTTAACCAAGGATCTAAGAAGATACTATGTTCAGTATATATATATATATATATATATATATATACTAAAAAGTATTTACTTTTGACTTGACAATACAGATATAACGATATTCATGATGAAAAAGCAGTTCACATACTTCTTCACCCATGTCAAAGACTTTTACCTATACAATACATAAGCTATTGACAGGTGCATTGCAGATGATGGCGACAGAAATGTTGGCTGATCTTCTCATCAATTTCTTTTTATTAAAGAACGGCTTGACATTACCCTCAGGGCTCCTATTAAGCAAAGGTGTAAGATTTATAAGAGCTTCAAGCTGCTTCTCATCCGATAAAGCTGGTTCTATCTTTACAAGTTCTTATCATCGCGCAACAAATCAACCGTTCTTTCTTCCATATATAAATACGTATAACCGCTATATGATTTGGTAAATACGTAGAGAATAGGTCAGGTTGGTGTACGATAATAAAAAACGAACCAGAAAAACGGCACTAACTTCTATAGTAAAAATTTGATATTTTTAGCAGGTAATAATGCCACACGAACAAAGATACCAGCTGTTAAGTGAACTCCATCACTGGTGCTAGCCAGGGTAGTTAGTAGAATGCTTATCATGAATTCCAATCGATGATAAATTTCTACACCAGTACTATGATCGGCATAATATGCAGGTATTTTGATACTGTTGCCTACAGGAATTGTTTTGATAGAGACAATGCATATGGTGAAGTGCAATATGGACACACAAGATATTTGAGAAATACCGCTTTGCCAACATCTTGATTTGAAATTGTGTCATATACAATAGCATCAATTGCTCCTTTTACTTTTGCATTCTTGATTTTACCTACTAGAGAATAGTATCTGCTCTGCTTTTTTATCAGAGCAATTCTGGGTATTTTAGTCGATTTGAGATTATTGGTGTATAATAGAATAGGGATGGACTGTTGAACAATCGATCTAGAACATAAACTATGTCTGCTATAAAGACTATCTGTAGTACCATCTCTCGGAGCACTAGGAATATTATTTAATGGCCTGATGGATCCCGAAAACTTGTTAACTGGCATGTTTTGCACAATTGACGTGGTTACTATTGGATTTAAATAAAGCCAAGTAGCATCTAAACAAAGAAAGTAGATTAGGGTAAAAGTAGATGAATGTGTACTACGATATACATCTTGGATAAATGATTGAATCTTTAGCTTTTAGAAAGATGTTTACATTAACTCAGGTATTTTGTAACAATAGCAAGGATAGATTACCGATAATAATACTTGTAATCTTTTTTCATCTGATACTACTTGATGCACATGCATGTTTTTTTTAAAAAAAAAAGAAAGAAAGAAAAAGAAGAGGTATCAAATTTTCAACAAGATGCGGCTGCGAGTATGCTAGATATATAGGTTAAATAAAAAGTCTGATATCTACTATGTTAAATCTATTGTAAAAAAGTAATTTGTCCTTAAACATATTTCTTGTTCTTTTGATCAATCGTAGTATATCATCTGGCCATTTAATATATAGTTTACTTAATCTTTGGTCAGTTTTGAAATGGCTAAAGCTCAACCGAAGGCTTTGCTTTTCCTATAGGTTTTCTCTATGGATACAATTTGCTGCTAGAAAGCCCCATTATAGGTTTGCGTATTCTCGGTAAATGCCAAGAGTATGCAGATTATTGGGCGGATATTATATCTACTGCATCATACTTTCTCCTTTCATACGTATCAAAGAAGCAAAACACTAATCAGATCTAATAAATATTGTAAATCACGCTTAAGATACTGAATGATTGCTGGTGATTGTAATGATAAACCACTGCGAGTGTATATTTTCTATAGCGGTAGCTGCTTAACCTTGTCTAAGTCTCTCTGTTCACCCCAGTTTAATGTCATATTGGGATAGTAGCCCATATTCACAATGAACTGCTGAATTTAATACAATTTTTGTTTTACTTGCAGTACAATATATGTTTTATATTACAGTCAATCCATTACATGTATTCTAGAATCGTATTTATGCCATTAAAATCGAATGTATCATCTTTTGACCACTGATTTTATACTATAGTGCATGCTCTAAATCATAAATCTTTTGACATCCTTGATAAATAGCCAATGATAATTTATGTAAAGGTTTTAAGTTGACCATTCCTTAACATCTATCAAGAGTTTTATCCCCTCCCCACCAAGACGGAACCTGGAGAGCTTTGCTCATTTGTAAATTCACTTACTCTAATTCAGAAATTGGTATGATGCCTTGGAAAATTTGATAAACGATATTTACAGTTGATCAACACTATATTTCAAGGAACCTGGCTCTATCACTACACGTGTATTATGACCACACTGCCTATTTCTTGGGTGAATGACATTGCCGAAGTAACTATCTTTCGTTTAACAGTTGTATTAACTATAGAAGAACCTATAGATAATGATAGATTAAAAATGATTCGGCGTAATTGAATAAAGTACACCTTTTAATACAAAAAAAAATTATTACTTGACGGGAATTGGTGGTATATCATTATGATATTAAAAGGTAACACCAGAACAAAGGACATATTCTTAATGAGCTTCAATTCAAACTTCTGGGTATATAAAAGTACCTATTTTCTTTTCCATAAAGACTTCCTCACATCTTTAATATATAAAAGAGATTCAAATCTCATATCTTTCTTAGCTTCTCTCAATTCATCAATTATTATATAGAGACCTTGTCATGTAATTTCAATTTAATGATTTATAAATTGTTCAACCGAAATATCGGTCAAATTTCGCAATTGACGAGTATTCCATACTTAAGATGAGATATAGGCTCCATTAAAAGTTTTGTTAAAGCTACTGCACAATTAATATATTGCACTCCTCACCCATAATTAACATTGCATGCGGACATTAATATAACATCAGTCTGATGATCTATAGATCTTTCGGCCGATCTCGACAAAATGGTCAAATATAACTACTATTACGCGCTCAATATGAGCTACTATACCTACTACATGACTAGAACTCTTACTTTACTCCAAAGGTAATGAATACATTATATCGTTGAAAAATAAACATTGAATTATAGGTATTTCGTGTATGCATTTACAATAGTCATATCTAGATCCTTCGGATGATCTCTGTCCAAAATCGCATTTAGTTAGCAGTTCATATCCAGAATAGACAGCTACATCTATTAGAGCTTCAACTAGACTTTCTAACGGAAGAAATGCTGTATAAAGTACTCGACAACAAGCCATTTTTTTTTTGGTTGGATAATTTGATCCAATCATAGCAGATCTACTGACTTTGACATTCGCAATCGTGCATCACGTGAGGAGGTTCTCCTTCATGACACAATCCATACTATATTTAAGACTAAAAATCCGTTAACAAATCTTTTAATCAAAAAGATGCTAATAGATTCAAAGTATACAATGTCAGCCTAGCACGTGAACGTCATCTTTCGAAACTCCCTCTGCGCTTTGATTGTCTAGATATTCCTAGAAGTCATACCTATGATGCCTCTACTTTTTCTTGTCTTTATCAAAGGGTCTTAATGGTTGATTGTGCACGACAAAAAAAAAAAAAAACTGTAATTTTTCATGCAAATTCTCGAAAATATTTTACTTTTATTCGACTTAGCGATCCAAGTACCATATTTCGTTATAGTGTTTTCTATTGATACCAAAATCGAACTTGACTTATAATATGTATACAAGGGTTTAAAAGCATACAATAGATTTATTATAGATACTATTGCTTATTTCTCTACCTACTAAGACACTCCTCTTGTTACTAGAGTTGGTTAATTTGAGATATGCACAGGGGAAAGAAGGGGAGGGGGGGGGTGCAATGCTGAAGAGTGATCGAGATCAAGTCACGAAACCGGATAATCATTTATAAATGGAGATCATAGGACAACTCGAGGTTGCTTTCTTTTACTATACTCTATATTTTAAATATATATATATTATAATGGACGTAGAATTGAATGCACCTGAACAATTTATTTCATGCAACAACGAAAAGTGTTCCACTGTGTTCAAGTACTTGGATCTTTCTGTACATACTATTGTCGATGGACCTGATCCGAGAGATCACCTTGCCAACGAACGTAATTTACTAACATGGATACGAACTGGCACAACCTTGTCTTTAGTCGGTATGGTAACACTACCCGTTATATATATATATATAATACAATATATTGATATTTGATTTATAGGATTTATGACCTTGTTAGATCTTCCTACAAAGAATTTTGCTCCTTCATATTCATTACCTTGGACAAACGAGCCTGTTACGATTAATGCTGAGATTGTATCTTATATCTTTGTTGGACTCGGTTTTACATGCTTTATTTATTCAATGTATAGTTATTTCAGAAATCAACGCCAGATTGTAAAGCGTTTACTTTGGGTTGGTCATGGTTGGATGGGATACACCGTAGCTCTTATGATCATACTATTTGTAGTTTTTATTATGGTGATGGCATTAGCTGAAATACCACCAGCCTAGATTATTCTTTTTTTTTTGTAACCTTTTCTGATATGTATACCATTTTTATTTTAGTTGTGGATAATTGATCTGACCCACTTCTTTTATTATCAGTTTCGAATAAAATCCTACTTATAATCATTTCTTTTCCTGTGCAAGCTTGGTCATCATGGCTCGATAAATTAGCTTTTCTTTATCATCCATCTGTTTATTCGCTGCGGCCACTTTGGTCAATTCTTGTTTCACAAGACCGTCTATAAGTTTCATTAGTGATTGCGTTTCACTCGTTTAAATAAGGTACTTCTCTTACCATCAGGGTTCTTGGCCAATACCTCCTCCAACAAGCTTTTGGCCGCTTCAATATTTTCCAGTCTCAAGTTGGCTTGGCCCATACGAAATTTTGACTTGAGATTGTTAGGGTCGAGCTCATTGGCTTTCTTTGCATAAAACAAGACGCGATCCCAACGGTCCTGTTTGGAGAACACAGCAGTCATGTTGTTGTAGACCATGACCAGTTGCTCGTGGCTTTGTTGCTTGAATTCTCGTTCGTGCTTTTGACCACCTACAGCTTTCAAATAAAGTAAAGCATTATAGTAATTGGTCAAGGCTTAGAATTATTTCAAATGGTTAGTTCTTTCGCGTAATGTTGGGCATGTATCATACAAACCGTCTTTAAAATTTTGTTTTTTGAAAGCTTCATTGCCTGCTAAACGAAATTCAACACCTTTATCGAAATTTTCTTGGGGAGTTCCCATTGGTATATAAAGTTTATGATAAAAAGTAAACGTTCGAATAGAAATGAATGATTATGGAATAAATCTTGTTGCTTCAAGCGTATCTGCGGGCTTTCATTAGCCAACTGAAATTGAAAAAAAAAAGTGTTTAATAGAAATCTTGAAACCTGTCTTCAACCATAACAAACCTAGAATAAGCTTCGAATCTCGGGAAACATTTACAACAAAGAAGCTTATTGATAAGCCATGTATCTCTATATGATTAGATCAAATATACAAATTCCCAGGGCTCAATAACGATACAGCGTTATCACCCTCTATTGCGAAAGTTTTTCTTTTTATGACTTATGATACTAGTCTTATTTAAATGACATTACAGTACCCTACTACTTTTACTAAGCACTCAAGTCTCCAACTTGCTTCTCTCATCTTCTATGGTTTAATTCCTATTTTTTATTTTTTTATTTTTTTTTTTATTTTTTTTTTATTTTTTTTTTATTTTTAGATTCTGCTCATTTGAGATCGGCTTAGCATATTACGCGCCCCGTGCGATCTTGGCCGATCTCGGTCAAATGTCGCATCTGATTAGTAACTCATTTTCAAAATGAACAGTAGAAGCTAGTGCAATCTCAATTGGGGCTCATTAAAGAGAGTATTTTATTTACATGTAGTAATTGTCTTAATAACTTACCCTTGATTACGTAGACACGAGAATTTTTTTTTTCCGAGCTGGCTTAATTTACAGTTGCACAACTCAAACGAACAGGTGCATATATAACCAATATTGACAGATACAGAAGTCTGGTAATCAATGCCTGTCTCTGTAATAATAATAACAATAATAATAATAAAAAAAATAGCACAGAAAAAAAAGTTCTTTATTATTATTTAAAATCCTGATCTAACACGCATATCTTCAATTTTCTTCTGCACATCGGCGACAGGACGGTCAAGTTCTTCAGCAATCATTCGTCTCTTGTCAGCTGGTAATGCGTTATACTGTTCACATAAATCGCCATCAATAACAGATTTTACGGGTATGTAATAACTTCTATAAAGTAAATGTTCTCTTCCAGCTAAAGGTGGTGCTTCAGCGCGCATATGCATTTCGAGCATTTGAAAGAACTCGACATCTTCTTTGGATAGAAAAGGAACATAGATGGAGATTGCTCCCAATAAAGAGGTTGTTAATAACACTTCTCTACCGCCTGATAACAAAGTAGATCTGTGGACTGAAGTGACAATATCACCTGTAAAGTATTCACAAAGACTTTCGACCTATATAACAGTGTTACTACCGGTTTTTTTTTTCTTTCTTATGATATACAGTACCTTGTTGGGAGCACCTTGCAAGTATCCCTTTTCATGGTAAATGCGATTACCAGTAGTATCTTCATCGACTTCACGGGAAACCGACTCTGGTAAACGGTTAACAAAAAAGTTACCAAACTTATCACCGCCAGCCACTGTTTCATAATCCACCATCGTTGAGGCTGTCATCCATCGAGGAATAGTATCATCAGCAAACACAACTAAACGATTATCTGCATGTTTATAAATAACATAGTGTACCGATTCTTGAATATCAGTAGCCACCACACGATGACCCTGTGTATGCAAAGACACAATGCAATTGGGTAATGTCTTGGTCTCGCACTTTCGTAGCATCTTCTTCTTACCAATATCATAGATACGCAGTGCTTTACCAGCACCTACCAACAAACGACCTTGGAAAGCCAATAAAGCCAGAGGCACATCATCCACAGGTGTACGATGAATAAAGTCCATTCTCAATTGACCGTCCTGGCCTTGCACTATACGGTACACGTGTAAGTAACCCGCTGTGCAAGAGCGTGGTTGCAATACGACATTTTGGCCTGTACCCACCACAACAAAGAATTCAGCCGCATCCGTAGCGTGAGGATTATTACGGAATTGCACAATAGCTACACTGAAGGCGGCCTCGTTTTTTTCCAATTCAATCGTTTGCAATGTACTGCCTGCAAAGGGTTCTACGAGTCGAATACAACTGGCCCATTTGCCAGCGGCGTTGCGGACATTGCCGAATTGCAAAGGATCCAAGTTTGTAATATCGGGGTCAATCTCGAAGCCCTCTTGCTCTTTCTCATCGATGCCCTGGGCCTTGGCTTCAGGTGAATAGGTAGCATGGTCACTTTCGATAATGACAAATGTACGTGAAGGTTTGTGAAGTGCGAATTTTCTAGGTGTGTATTTCAAAGGAATAGAGACTTGATTGAATATATTACCAAGTTTTTCAACAGTAAAGATTCTAAATATTCATTTAGTATCATCCCAATCTATTTCTTGAATAAATTTACCTTAATGTATTTCCTGCTACAGCAACTACACCTTCAGGGCATTGTTCACTGACAAAGGCACTACCATATTCAAGCATTTCATAACTAAGTGGAGTCAAATACAGTCTATTTTGGAAGGTGTAACTGACCCAAGGCTTGGTTGACAAAGCCAATACAGCAGGATATCCTTGGATAAAGATCTTGAATAGCTTGACACTCTTAGCGCCGAGGAATCGAGTACGTGTATCTGATAATTGACCTGTGATTGTATCCAGCACAGTACGTAAAAGAATACCATTACTCAAACCAATGTTTAAATAAGTTGTACCGTGACCCACTTCAATGCCTGTATCCATCATCTCAACAATACACAAACTGGAAGGCACACCTTGTAAAGCTTGCATAGAAATCGCTTCTAAACAAGAATCAGGGTCCAAACTCAGTATACGCACGGTTTGATCTTCACAACCAGCAGCCAAATAGCGCGAACGTTGTCTTCCTTCAGGTACATCACCTAATGCCAAAGCAGATACAGCCGAAGACATTTGCTTACGTTCTTGGTGTTCATTCAATTGGCCCATATTGTCCAATTCAAAATAGACAATTTCACCGCCTGATAAAGCGATCACAATTTGACGATTATTGGTAGCTGCTTCAGTAATGACTTGGCCATTGGGTACTTTCCATTCATTGACACGGCCGCCAGCACGGATATGGCGAATACCCTTAGGGTGCACTTGTACTAGAGCGTCATCGCCTAACTGTTGTACAGCCAAGGTAGGTTCGTTTGTCAAAAATCCAGTATCTGCTACTTCTTCAACGGTTTCACCAATGGATAAAATCAATGTTGCGTTCGCAAAGGAAACTACGATATAAGCATGGAATTCATCATCGGCTTTGAGCTTGGTAGTCCATACAGCACTGGGATTACCAGGCAATTCACTGACGGCTAATTCAGCAGCTTCTAAACCTTGGTTCAAGATACGGAACGTGGATTGAGATCCTTTACCGCAGATAGAATAGATACGCGGTGAATCTTCATCAGCTAAATTCAAGACTTGAGAATCAATTAAAGGTGCCATGCTGCTCAATTCATCGACACGCGATAGGTTCTTTAAAGGACGAGGTTTGAAATAGACAAGAGGTCTTTCTTCTTGACCCTCTTCTGCTTCCATATAATCAGCAGAGGAGATCTCTGGATCATCATCATCATCACCTAAACTCTCAAAGAAGTAATGGTGGCTATTGAGAAGAATAAAGTGAGTCAAAACACACTAGTCATTGGTAATTGCCACTTACTGGTTACCAAATTCATTGGCTACAAACAAGAAACCGCTTTTAAGAATACAAAGAGAAGTTGCGATAGGAATTGTGTCGAAATATTTAATAGTGAGCCCATTAACAACGCCTTGGTCATGATCCATCGTGACCTTGTAAAGATCGCCTTCTTCAGACTGTAACAAAAAGAAAAACTGTGTCTTTTTATCTACACGCATACGATGTACTGCAGAAGTTACAATAATGATACCACGTTTAGGATCTTCTAATGGTTGAGCACGACGAGGAATAGGAATACGCAATTCTTCCATCTCTGGATGCTTGTAAGCAATGAAGTTCTCGCTACAAACTAAAACACCACTGGGACCATCATTACCACCGGGAACTAGAAAGAGGTTAGTTCCAAAAAAAAAGAAGAAGAGCGAAGCGCGTCTATATCACTGCATATATATTACCTGGTACAAGCAAATTGGCTTTGCGGTCTACTACTTCACTCCATTTACGAACAACATGGTTCAAACCAAGGTCCAGTTCGTAATAAGTCAAGTGTTTTTCAGCTTCTTTAGCAGCTTCACCTGTAGGATCTGCATCTGCATCAGCATAATCGACTTCTAGACAAGCAAACATGGGATTTTCGAACCCAACATCGACTGCGACCATATGGTGGTTGATAGTATGGCTTTTATGTGCTTCCAATGGCGATGAAATAGTTAAATTAGCTGCTGAATCACGATTCAAGATATAGACGAGCTTTTGTTTTTCCACAGCACCAATCATGACAGCACGGCCCTTGGGGTCTGCAGCCAAGTATTGTCCAGGAACAATACGACGACATCCTGTTTTGCCATAAGTCTCCTGATGCACTTTATCAAACGTGTTTTTTGTTGAATTGTATTCGAGAATGACAATACGACCTGAATCAGAGCCTACAATAATGTAATCTATAAAAAGGAAGAGAAAATTAGCCACGTTTTTGTATGTGTATTTGTTTTTTGGAGGATGGATATCTACCTTTGCTACCACCTGTCAAACGAAAAGGTGCTAAACTACGTATAAGACCAAAGCATTCATGAGACAGCACAGTATGTACTTTTCCCGAAGAAGCGTCTGGTCGCAATAATTCCAGACGTGTTTGGCGAGCTACGACGATTTCTTGTTGTTTGGTACCGGAAAAGTTACCATAGATTGCTTGATTAATAGCCGTAGTGGGATTTAAAGTAATATTATACAAAAACATGATTTGATTGTCGCGTTATAATGTACAGAAATCAAATAAAGAAATGTATTTATAAAAAGTAAGTTGCTGCTTTCTTTTTCGTTACTTTCTCTGTACTCTCGTAATGATCACGTAAAAAAAAAAGCAGAAAGAAAAGAAGAAAGAAAAGGGTTTAGTGAATATGAAAACAAACGCAATGGTTCTGGGATTAAATAGGTGGCTTGTACTAGTTCAATGAAAGCGCGTATTACAATGCCTGAAGGAGGAAAAACACTTTTTCTTTTATTAATATGTCGGACAGTATCAAAGTGTAAGTCCATAGAAAAAACTTTGGTTGATTCGTTCTATTCACTCATTTTTCGGTCCAGTTTGGTCACAGGTTCGACGAATGGTAACTTTAGAGAGTTATTCGCCAAAGCCAAACAAATCCACGAAAAATACGGCCCATTTGATGTTCATTTATGTACGGGCAATTTCTTTGGTACCGACACATCCGAAGAATCTATTCAAGCATTGATAGGCAACCAAATTGACGGTACGACAAGACCAATACTTTGTGGTTAACGTGCATTTTATTGACAGTTTTGTATTACAGTTCCGTTAATGACTTATTTTATTATCGGCAATGTACCTTTTCCAGACAGCGTCCAAAAGCATATCGACGCAACAGACGGCGAAGTGTGCAATAACTTGTATTACCTTGGCAAGCAAGGCGTGCTGACCACCTCAGAAGGGCTCAAGATTGCCTTTATCTCGGGAAGCTTTGATGAAACCATCAGCTCGCCTTCACACTACACTAAAAGCGATGTACAAAAATTATGTCTTACTAAATTACCTGTCAGCTTACCAGCAGGTGTAGACTTTTTAATATCTTATGAATGGCCTCAGGGTATCAGCGAATTGAGCGGCTTACCTGCTGTTCAACAAGATGACACCAAATCATCTATATCTATTTCAGAATTAGCAGCTGCTTTAAAGCCTAGATATCATTTTGCTGCTTCTCAATCGATATTCTTTGAACGCGAACCTTATAAAAACATCATCAGTGGATTTGGTGCACCTGAAGAAAGAGAAGCAGGACATGCAACACGATTCATTGGTTTAGGCGATGTATTGAATAAAGAAAAGCAAAGAGTAAGTACGGAGAACAGATTGGTTTGCTAAGATACTCAATTCGCAACCTAGTGGTTTTATGCCTTTAATTTAGTGCCCATGTCCAAAGCATCCAAAGAAGCACTGGATAATTTGCCTGCGAATACCACAGAATGCCCTTTTGTACCTTTATTTTCGGGAAACAAGAGAAAGTACGTCGATGATACAGCCGAAGGTGGATCTTTCTTTTGGGGCGAAGATGCAAAGCGTCCCAAAACGGGTATAGATGTACCCAAGAAAGGATACGTTTGTAAGCGTTGCAATGTACCTGGCCATTATATTAAAGATTGTCCTGAACAGCCAGTCGCCAAAGTACCTGAAGGCTATGTTTGCAACATCTGTAAGAAGCCTGATCATTTTATTAGAGATTGTCCTGATAGACAGCAACAGAGAGAGCCTAGAGAACAACCCAAATGTAAGTCTATCGTTTACAATAATGAAATCAAGATGCTTACTATGAAAATAAAACAGTGGACTCGTGTTGGTTCTGTTTAGCAAACCCCAAGGTAGAAAAACACTTGATTGTCTCTATTGGCACTGAACTTTACGCGACATTAGCTAAAGGTCCTGTCGTGAATGAAAGTCCAGTGCCTGGTGGAGGCCATTTGCTTTTAATCCCTATTACACATTACCCTACCTTTGCCAAAATCCCTGTAGAATCTCAAATGGATGTAGTAGCAGAGTTGGAGAAATACAAGAGTTCAATTCGACGTTTGTTTGATCAATATGATCAAGATATGGTGCTGTTTGAAGTATCAAGAGAATCTTTCCGAGGTATGGCTCATGCCCATATACAAGTGGTACCTGTACCCAAATCCAAATCGGATCAAGTAGAAAAAATAGCTAGAGATCAAGCAGCTTTAGCAGGCATCGATTTCATTGACCAAATACCAGTAAGTTTCCAGGTCAAAAGTTGTAGAAGAAAGATGCTCATACAGGTCTTTATTAGCAAAACCCAGAAATACCTTACTTTAGAATGGAATTACCAGGTGGCAAGTCTTTGGTTCATATTTTGAGACCCAAAGAGCGTTTCAACTTGCAATTTGGAAGGTAAGAATCATGTCATATTATGGGATTATAATGTGTATTTACAATGACTTATAGGTTGGTCATGGCTCATGTTTTGGGTGCTCCTGAACGCGAAGACTGGAAAGCTTGCAGTCAAACAGAGCAAGAAGAAAAAGCAGATGCAGCTCGCTTCAAAGAAGCCTTCAAACCTTTTGATTTCTCTTTAGATGAATAATCTGTTGTAAATAAATAAAAATTCATGATACTGCATCCATTCTGATCTTCCAACGGCACTAAATCCTTTAAACATGCTTTAAGGGATTAGTTTATAGTGACTGTGGTACTTAAATGAAAATTATGAGACTCACATTTCGTGGTAAAATTCGACAAAAATATAAGCAAGCCAATAAATAGTGGTGATATCAAAGTATTTGCAATTTACTACGAATAATTAATCAAGATCATAATGATAAGAACAAAGGCGAAAACTAAGACGAAGATAAGAATGATTTCATTATGATTGTTAGTAAAATGGCAGTGATTGGTTAGATAGATGAATATATATAAAAGGCTGCAGTTAGTCAATTCAGTAATATTTTGTTTACTATTTTTTGCTTTCTACACCTATTGCATAAAATGCATACAGTGGTTAACTCATAGAAACTATTGCGTGCTATTGTATATTGCTAATACTATTTTTTTTTAAAAAAAAAGACATTCACTCCATGGTTAAATCGTGCATCATGTTGGTTAAGGGTATATAAAGAGAGATATACCCAGAGTAAATCTAATACGAATGAAATGTAGGTAACTGATTGCTAGCCATTTGTGTTTGTACTATTTTAATTAATTGATCTTTTTAGTCAATTCTGAACACGAAATAGTAATAATATGCGACGCTTGATCCAAGTTCATTTAGATTCCAGCAAACATTCGAAGGTTTGGATTGAATTTGCCCTATTTTCTTTAGGGCTAATAGTTCATTCTAGAGACATGTATTTACATCATCTAGATAGTAATTGTTTAAGCGTATCTATTTATATTTTTTGGTATTTTTATCATCCAAAATACGCGAACAATTGCTCAAAATGAAAACTATATTATCTCTAAAAAACTACTTGGACTTGAATATTGTATTTTTTTTTCTTTACACTGTTGGATATGCAATTTAGTTTGTTTAAAATCTTGAAACAAGTTTCCCATCAAACATTGATTGTCAATGAAAATGCATCTATCATTATTAGTGGAAATCTGTATCGTTTTCTAATGATATTATTAATGCACTTTATGATGCTTGTTTGTGGAGTGCGGCATGGAGCATACAAGCATATTTTTTGGTGTATTCTATTGAAAACTTGATTGGTGTTGTAAAACTACTGAAGTCAAATTTCACCACCATTTCGAGGATGACTCTACAGTTTCAAAAGAGATACAATATGATTTTTGGACTATTTGATATGCAAATAAATCCTGCAAAAGTTTTGGCGTCGACTTTATTTATCATTGTTTTAATGGTGCAGAGACCCAAACTTAATGACAGCAGGATATTCTTACCTTGCTACTATAGAACGCAAACTTTAGCCTACCCAAAACTCCTGTCACACCGCGCGAAATAGTCACGTAATTCAATTTATTTTGTTCATCAAGCTTTATAGCTAGACCTTTTCCCCTCCACTTTCAAAATGTCACTTTTGGGAGGATTATTACCTATTATCGAAGAGAAAGAAAACTCAAGGCCCATTACAGCTAGTTTAGAGCCTCACTTGATTGACAATTTCCTTCGCGAACAAGCACGATTAGAACGATTATCTCAGTCAACTATAAACCCACCGAATGCAAAGCGATTATACCTAGAGCCCATTACACCTGAAATATTCGATCTTTATGGCTATATAAATGAAGATACCCCTATGACTGATGCCACAGACAGTGAGCTCTGTTTATTCCCAGCTGGAAAGTTCAATATCATGGATGACTCTGATGTGGACGAGGATACGTTTGCGTCTCCCGAAACACCGTTGCTGAAGTTGGACTTATCAGCTTATAGAAAGAGACGTGAAGAGACGAACGAAAGAATAAAGCGATTGGTGGCCATGTCTCGACAAGAAGAAACTGCAA
The DNA here is from genome assembly GCA_026027325.1 of Actinomucor elegans. Taxonomy (NCBI): domain Eukaryota; kingdom Fungi; phylum Mucoromycota; class Mucoromycetes; order Mucorales; family Mucoraceae; genus Actinomucor; species Actinomucor elegans. The sequence goes on from JAMSLZ010000017.1 coordinate 60,142, forward strand.
AGGACGTGATAGCACCTCCAGTTACAGCAACAATTACAGCACCACTGGCACTTGATCAAACCACATCTAAGCAGCCTGAGACAATACCAGTGCTAGTATCCGAACAACCCGAAGTTGCTAACAAAGAAGTCAGCAATGAGCCACTACAATCAATACCGACCATGATTACAGCTATGAAACGACCTGCTATTACTCCTACTACAGCATGGTTCGATAAATCACAAATTGATACAAGCAATATTGAGTCTTCTAAAAAACTCATTTATGCATATGCTGACGGTATGATCCCTATCTTTACAACATCTGCTCAACAATTAGAATCAGAAGCACTTGGTAAATCATCTTCAGCGCAAGCAGCCATGTTCTTTAATATGCATTTTGAAAGGGCCATTAATACTCTCAACAATCCATCTGTCATGGTAGACGCATCATCACAAGAGAAATGGCTAATGTCAGGCAAATATTTATTCTTGCAAGAGCTGTTAACAAGTCTAGAACAACAAAACTTGACGATATGTATTATCACCAAAGATATGGATGATGAAGCGCGTCTTTTAGATTTAATGCGAGATCATTTGAAATTGGATTGTTTACGCATCACTACAGCTTTGGATGTTTGGGATGGTGAATACGGTGTATTGGTTCGAACCCGCAAACTTCAGGAGCGTATAAGTTCTTGTGCTGATTTGATGATTTGTATGGATGTACGCATAAGTCGAGATAATGATGTGTTTGACAAGATCAAGAATAACAATGGAGAAAGGCCGCCTGTTGTTTGGCTAATTTCGTTGGGATCAGTCGAGTCCAAAGCATACAACTATTTGAAAGATCATAATACGACGTTTACTATTTCCAAGAGTAACAAAGATTTCAAGAACTTGATTATGGAACCAAATGAATGGCCTCCTAGTAACTGTTGTGAAGAGATGAATATTGTTGTGGTGAACAATGTTTTATCGTGGTTGCTAACTAAACCGAGCGCTGATTACCAATACAGATCGATTACTTATTTACCACAGTCATATCCACTTGGTTCTTTGTCGCCTGAAAAAACGAGTATACCAGAAGTGGTGGATATGGATATCAGTTCTGATTCAGAATTGGTGAATTTAACTTCTATGAATACATATATTGAAAAGGTAAATGAATCAAACACAAAAACTGCAGATGCTTATGATTATCGTTAGACTTTGTTTCCTCCACAATATGGCTTTGTTCCATTAGGAAAAGTGGATCAAGTTACTACTACTCTATCAGGTATGGAATACCCATGATTATAGCGAACAGTAATTGATCATTATTTTATAGACAAAGAAAAGACATTGGTTGAAGAAATAAGAACTAATCTAACCGACAAGTATGTAGCAGAAGCAAATGATTTGAAGCGAGCCTATGAAGAAGCATTCGTGGCTCTACGTGAACGATATATTAGAGCGGCAAAAAAGACATTAGAAAAGTAATCGTCACATGAAACATGCTGTATAAACAAATGTAAGCCTTCCAATGATTGAAATCCCCAGTTTTCATTTTGACAGATGGTCTCTTTTTAATGAAGATCAAAAAGAAAAGAAAAAGTTCTTTACCATCTTTGTGTTGATTTCAAATAAAAAATATCCATAACAATATAATAGACGCGAAAATGTAATGTCACAGATATATGGTATTTCGGGCACGCTATAATGCTGCTATGTATATTCGATACAATGTACTATACATTAATGAATGCCGGTAGATCATAGGTATTCCAGACACACTTGATGTTAGACTTTATATATTACTTTATAGGTTCAATATCGCCACTAATTACTAGAGTATGTTCAATAAATACAATGAACTATCGGCTTTCAACAGCTACTTGGAGTAAGAAGACAAAGGTTCTTTCTCTCATGTAGTGAAGAAGTTTGTTTTGGTCCTTCAGTATCTTCTGGAAAGAAGCACATTGTCTCTTTATCAAATGCTTTGTTTTTTATATTCGAATCAAGACCATTTTCTTTCAATAACCTCTAAAATCGTCTGCATTATTCGTTATTAATCGTCAAAGTAAACAGTAAAACTGAAAAAAAGGAGTCTTAATAATGCAATATATTCTTGAATACATGACTTGTTATCTCTGGTAAAAAGTACGCGTTTCTAATAGTAATTAATAAGAAATAATTGATTATAAGAATTGATGATGGCTCCTAGCGTCCCATCCGAGGCGGCCAATGAAATCAATCTTATAAAGACGTTATCATGCCTTAGAACCGGCACATCACGAATAAAACCTAGTACCTTTGAGACTCTTAAAACACGATATTTACAGCATCTTAACAACATAATCCGCTATCTGCTTTTGAAGCACATCAACAAAGCAGTAGAATGGCCCTTTATTAGTATTTGTTTATTTCATGCACATAATTTAACGAGGAAACGTAGTTTGTCCAATGAGACAGGCAACGCGCTTCTTTTCAGGCGTCATGATTTCAGCATGTACAGTATATTTTCCCTATAAAAACAGTTAGTATTGAACAGTTTCCTTGTCGAGTTACTTACAGGAGCTATAACGACAGAAAGAGTTAGTCATATGTAAACGTCATAATCCAAAGCCACTACTTACGAATTTCTTTGGGTAAAGCAACCACCTTGTTAAAGGTCTTTTCTCCGGGAGCAACAGGGCATTTCTCATCCACCTCTTGAACCTGTTCACAGAAATCAAATTTCTTCTTGATCAACTGAACTACGCCATATTTGACCACGACCTCGATTTGGGTGCCATTTGGAACAGTTTCACTCAAATAACCTTTGAAATCAATTTCGAGGTCTTCTCCTCTGCGTGGAGGATCAGGATTAAGTGAAATATAGTCGATACTACGAGCGGGGCAACATTAGGCTCTTTGCTTACAAGCACAAAGAAATTCAGCTTACCTTAACAAATCATGGGCGTCACCACAGTTTTTGATAAGTTTGGTTGAATCGCCCATAGTAACATAGTCTAAACTATCGTCATTTTGAATGAGGAATCCTGGCAAGTAGCTGGCATGCGTCAAGCTTACAACCACGGTGAGAATGAGTGTTAATGTTGGTAATTTCATTATTTCTATATAATTTCAGAAAAGAAAAAGAAAAAGAATAAAACAAAAAGAATACCAATAATAATCGTTCATTTGCGAGAAACCGCTCGTTACTTGATTGAGACGGGCGGGTATTTAAAAGACATTGCTCTACCTTGTCATCATGACCCTCAGCAGGTGTAATACACAGATTACTACTCTCACCCCGTGATCATTTTGCTCAAAATCTATCTTCGCGCCTCATTTCGCCTTGAAACACGAGAGTCCCTTGAGGCGTCTGATCAATTATGATGATAGATCTATGCGGATATGCTGCAGGGTAATATTTACTAGAAAATATTTGTTTATCTTAACAATCTTCTGATATTTAAGAGTAAGAGGTGGTACGAAATATAAGCATAAGCTTGGAATGACGAACATATACAAGTGGTACGTACTTTAGACGTATAAAGTTAGATCTTGATCATACGTGTCTTTCCGTTTCTGTTTTATGCTCATGAGCATCATGAACAGACCTTAGTAGACAAGCTTCTTGAGCGGTGACTGTATGTTTCAAAATGCTCCTTTTCATAAAGGCCAACGCTGGTAGTTTATATGCAAAGCCAAAACCAATGATCTTTATTTACACGTCTATATTGTTAATATTTCTACACCATTTTCATTTACAAGCAACTTAAAAAGAAGGGAGGGGGGGACGTTATTACCTATACTATACTATTCATTAAATCAAACTTACCGTATGCTCAAATTGTGCACTTCTGCCACCATCCACTGTGGATATAGTCCATTGATCTGGCCACATAATACCAGCCGCTGATCCTTGACAAAGAATGGGTTCCTAAGACAAATAGATTAGCACTATATACTGTAAAGCGTAGATGAATGCTTACAATTGTGAATGCTGTTCCCGTCTGCATTATATCTTCTTCTTCATTGACTATCATAATATGTGAATAAAAGATTGAAACCTTTGAAAAGACTTACTATGATGAAGCACTAATGGCAGACAATGAAACTCTTGTCCAATACCATGCCCTGATAGTTCTTCAGACACTGAAAATCCATTCTTCATGGCATGTTCACTAGATAGGATAATCCTAGTTAGCACCTATCTTGACTTGTTAATTGAAAACGCATACCAAATGACTCTACCAATCTCTCTGTAAGGCACACCAGGCCCGCACACTGCAATGGCTTTATCCAAAGTTTCCTTTGTACATTCCACCAGCGCCTTTCCCTTTTCATCCACTTGACCTACATAAAAAGTAGCTGATGTATCACCATGATATCCATTCAAAAACACCTATATCTTGTTAATAATAAGCCAATGCAACAGCCTTTTTTTTTCTTAATATATATATAAATTACCGTAACATCAATATTGATAATATCACCATCTTGCAAAGGTCTCTCATCCGGTATCCCATGAGCAATGATATTATTGATCGATGTACATACACTTTTAGGGAATCCCATATAATTCAAAGGAGAAGGATAAGCGCCTTGCTCTACTATTGCTTCATGAATTACACTATCAATATGGTTGGTTGTGATACCAGGTTGACACAAAGTAGAGCCTAATGTCAAGATCTGTTTTGCCAACTGACTCGCAGCTCGCATACCCTGTTCTTCTTCTCGAGAAAGAATGGGAATCTCGGGTCCCCATGTCGACGAGATGCCCTTCTTTACGTAAAAAGGTTTTTGGATATGGCTTGGGACTTCTCGATGAGGCATTTGCCGGACGTCGACATTAGCTAACGAGGCGGGCATAATGCGTTGGTAACTACCCCAGCGATTGAGTTTAGTAGTTGATCCTCGGGGCATGGAAATAGAACGAGTGGAGTGGAACTGTCTCATGCTGCTCAACAATGATGAACGACATGGTGAATGGTAAAGTCGATTCATGTTTTGGTAGTTGGGTAAGGGAAGGGATTCAACTAACTAGCTCTACAAGGTCCTGCATTTGGGTGTAGGCTTGGTTGGATAGCGGCGATTGAACAATTATTTATTTATTATTAGTACTATTGAGCAAGTAAGGCTTTTTTCTGCCTTATGTCCACAGCTCGCACTTTTTAGAAGAAAGTAAATACAAAATAAATATTAATACATATTCTAATATGCCAAAACCCGCTTGAACTTATCAATTACAAATCTCGAATGTCTTTAAAGTTTTATAGAAAATATTGCAGTGGTATAAAATTTGGCCTCTTGGGAAAAAACAGTTCAAAGATAACGGATTGTTTTTATTGGTCCTGAAAATGAATAGCGCCATCCTGGTTGGTGAATGAAAGTAAAATTGACCTTCCGCTGCTTTAATGATTGGCCCCATGCACGTAATGTCTAAATACTTGAAAGCTGAATTACTCGAAAGAATACAAGATGAAGTACAAGTACTTGAGATGGAGCATCATTAAATACTGTTTAAGCAACTAATATATCTTGTTTACTTTATTAAATCCATTTTACAGCACGAAAATGTGTTTGATGTTAGCAAATTTTGCTGGGAGTCAAAAGTGACTTTTGTTTGGCCAAAAAAAAACAAAGGGTCGCGTCGACGCGACCAAAAACTTGGTTATTATTGTTTCTAGTCAATACACAATGGCAGATCAAGGTAGGGATCGCACATGCATTGCTATTCCAACAACCAACACAAAGCTATAGTAAATAATGACGAACAAAAGCGTATCATGGAAGAGTATTCCCAATGGAAAAAGACAGCGCCTATGCTGTACGATATGGTGATTACCCACAACCTCACTTGGCCTACGTTAACTTGCCAATGGTTACCGAAACGAGCAGTGTAAGGGTAGTGATTCAGTTGAGGATTTTTTTTTTCTAAATGATTATATAGTGAAAATGGATTTGTCAAACAAGAGCTTTTGATAGGCACTCACACCAATGACGAAGAAAAGAATTATGCACAATTTTTAGACATTGATATACCAGAAAAGGGCCTCGATACACCTGAAGAACAGAAAACCAAGATGTATATTACACAAAAGATATGTCATGAAGGTGAAGTGAATAAAGCACGTTATCAACCTCTTCAACCTGATGTATTTGCAACAAAGACACGGGATGGTGATGTTCTCGTGTTTGATCGAACCAAACCTGCTACTACAGACTGCGAGCCTTTGTTGAGATTAAAAGGTCACGACATGGAAGGTTATGGTTTAGCTTGGAATCCCCATGAATCGAAAAAGAACCATCTGTTGAGCGCTGGTTTTGATAATTTGATATGCCATTGGTAATAACATAGAGAATTTCTATGGTATATGCTAATGTGATTTGATAGGGATATTGGATTAACTCCAAACCATGATAGAGAATTACAACCTTATCAAAGATACCAAGGTCATACAGGTTGTGTTGAGGTAAACAAAAGAGCGTCGTGATTGGTTTATTTCTGATATCAGGTTTTTTTTTTTTTTTTTTTTTTGTTAGGACGTTAGTTGGAATTCAGTCCATGATTCTGTGTTTGCATCAGTAGCTGATGATAAGCAATTAATGATGTAGGTGCAATGATTTAATACTAAACAATAACACTAACATGCTTGTAGTTGGGATTGCCGTGATCCTGTCAAACCAACTCAACAGTGTATAGCACATCAAGGCGAAGTGAATTCAGTAGCTTTCCACCCTACGAAAGAATGGATGCTAGCTACTGGTAGTTCAGATAAGGTAACTGAACATAATGGTGTGATTTTATATTCATATTGGAATAGACGATAGGATTGTTTGATATTCGCAAAATGAGTACCAAATTACATTCAATGGAACTGCATGAAGGTGAAGTTACGCAAGTTGAATGGAGTCCCCATGATGATCCTATATTAGCATCAGCAGGTACAGATCGTAGGATTGTTATATGGGACTTGAGACATATTGGTCAAGAACAAACACCAGAAGACGCTGAGGATGGCCCACCAGAGATTATGGTAAAACAAATATTTGGCATAATGGAATAAATACTAACTTTAAATTATCAGTTTGTCCATAGCGGTCATACAAGCCGAATTTCTGATTTTAGTTGGAATCCTACTGATAGATGGGTATTAGCAAGTGCAGCAGAAGACAATGTAGTGCAGATATGGCAGATGGTAACTATTGATACTCTTTCTCTCACAGACATCTTCTAACTTTTTTATTTTAGTCTAGAAACATTTATGCTAATACTGACTTTTTGCAAGTTGCTTCGTCTCAATTAGAATAAACACGTGTTGGTAGCTGCGCGCGACTTTTTACTGTTAGCTTCCGTCATTACCATCCAATCACAATCTCAATAAAACCAAAGGGGACACAGACTACCCGAGTCGGAAAAACCGCTATATATAATAAGCACGCATTTCTTCTTTTTTTTCTTTTTTATCTCTTTATCTATAAAACTATTTACTATGAGCGATCTTAACTGGTGTACATACTGCGATAATGCCATCAATTCATTCTCTGTAAGTATATGTTGTATATACTATGGAATCATCACTCATTCTTCAACAGAACTCCTTATATTGCTCTGAAGATTGCTTACGATCAGACGCTTTGAACCACCATCCTTTACTAGGTTATGACTATGCCGAACTCAAGGACTTTCCTCGTTCATCACCTACGCTAAGTGCGACTAGCTCAACCGCCTCCACTGCTTCACTTTCACCCCTGCTATCGCCTATTCCTTCTTTTAAGGAACCACCTGCATTCCATCTTAATCAAGAGTCGCCTTATCAACACATTTATCAGCAAAAAGATCAACAAAAGCAACAGCTGAAACGATCGCCTATTTACCTTCAAAAACTCTATTAAATATTACAATACCAATATACCCCTATCTTCCTTTTTCTTTTTCTTCTCTCTCCCTATCTATAGTACGACTTTATATATATATATACACTTGCATTCCCATCTCCTATTTTAACCTTGTACAAAAAAATAAATAAAAAATTCTCTCACATAACCCATGTTCTTATCAGATTTTTCAAGATTTTAGATCTGGTCCAATCAAGTACATGCGATGAGCATCTTATCTGATTTTTTTGATCCTGGGTTTGAATTTGATGCAAGATAATTTTGAATGCTTACACAAAGTTACCTATTAATTCACAATGAACCGAAATTTTTTTCGACTCTTTTAAGTAACACAATAGATTTACCATTTGTTTTTTTTTCAATGTGCTATTTTATATAGTTGTAGAACAGTGTAGTCAGATATTAGAGATGAACCTATCTTCTCTGTCAATTTAATTCCCGATCACTTACTAAAACTCCGATTGTACCTGGACTTCCGAACTAGGGCCTCGAGGTTCAATTAGGACTAATGGAAGAAAAAAAAAAAAAAAGGCTTTTATTATGACTCAAAATAAGAGTGAATAATTATTATTAAATATGTATAAAAGTTTGGTATATATGTATATAAATATGTAATAGGTACACTTATTTAATTTCAGTGGAAGTAGCGGCTACGTTGGTCACTGTATTTGGGTTACTCACATCTTCTTCGGAACGATCACTCATACGTCTTAGCAAAAGGTCGTGTGACATACTAGACTCTAGCATAACAATTGTGTTATTATCATGAGGATGTCGAATCACGTCCAACGACTGCAATACTTCTGCTTCTTGCTTTTGTTGTTCCTGATCATCGTCATCTGCGGGTTTACGTCTAAAGTCTAGATAATCTGGTTTCTTTTGGCTAAAACATTGTTCCCATGTATTGAGGGCGTTCAAGTTGGGCAGTTGAATGTACATGTCATGCCAGCCTTGACCATGGATTTTGAGTACATAGTCTTCGAGTTTGGCAGAGTAAATAGAAGCTTGATGATACGACATGACAGTGCCTTTTTTGGCGTGTTTCTAATAAGTAAGAGAGTGTGAGTCCTTGAATATTATTTGCCACAATTATCTATGTTACCGAAAAATGCGAAAAGTAACCTAACCAGGGAAATACCATAATGTGATGCATTTCCCACTGCGATAAGAAAGGAAAGTAGCGAAACACTTTACGGATAGGCATTTCGCCTTCATGCACTTCAATAAAATTACTACCGCCACCTTGCTGATCAGTTGTAGCTGTACTAATTGCACTGGGCTTACGTCTTCTTAAGCTATGACTATCATCATCATCGTCTAATACAGGATCGCCTGAAGCCAAGATTTGTTCCAAGCTCAATAACTCGCTAATGCCTCCTATTTGGTGATGGTTATGATGCGGTGTATTACTATCATAGCAATTGGTAGCTCTGAGGAACGAAAAGATGCTTTTACGATTATTAGCTGATTTCTCTTGGCTTTTTTTGTCCACCTCGTCTCTTCGTTCTTTCATCTTGAAGCGATAAAAAGCTTGAAGCTTGGGTAAAAACAAGATAAGCAAAGAGAAGCTAGTAGCCCATAGAATGGATATCACATCAATATAGTACTTGGTATAAAAATCGGCCAATGGATTCACACTGACAGTAAAACCAACTCCTGCAGAGAAGAGGATGTTGCTATTATCATAAAGTGTGAGTAATATGTAGAAATGAAGCTTGCGGGCAGGAACTTACTAGACAGATAGGCCCATCGGCTTACATTCACTATACCTACTGTATTGTCTACCAGCAAACCTCGTTTTATAGGCAAGAAATGTAGCAAACAATAACAAGCAGGCGGCATAAATAGAAGACAAGACCATAAATACAATCTTATTACTGCCTGGTGCTTCACATGACCAATAGTGGCTAGAGAATGACACTTCAGTCTTAGTTGGCACTGGCCTCGCCACAACCAAGCTTACTACTAGAATAATCTGCTCATAATGAGATGACTATATCGCTATTTGATAAGTGACTTACCATTTCTACGCCCACAAGGGCTGCTACAGTCCGTAAAAGGTGGGTATCCGTAATGATATTCCTTGTAATGAATATATTATTGAATATACGATAGATACGGTAATTCTTTGCAATCATGTTTCTATAGTGCAATATTAATCTAAGGAGCAAACCCTAAATAGATCATACGATTTACTTACCCTAAAACGAGTAAAAATCCCAAACTGAATGTAACAGGTGTAACAATACAAGACGTTTCAGTAGGAATGCCAATCATCATCACCACAGAAACGTAGGTTAATATAAACCCAACCAACTCCAAGCAGCAGAATAAGGGGCTATAATGATTGTTAACACGTTTTCATTAAAAAATCGTGCAGCCTTACCTTGAAGCCTTGAATACTTCATTTTTGCGATTAAACAGGACAATAAAAAAGCAAATGAGCGAAAACAAAACACCTGCTGAAGAAATAGCCAAGATAGCATGCGAAATAGGAGAATTAATACCTGGATTCAATGATTCACTAGGTGGAGAATCTAGAGGAGGCTAATTGTTTTGTAGTTAGTATAAGGAGATTATTGGCTAAGATTAACTATACTATTCTACCTGGCTGGAACCATCAAAGAACATGGGCAGAGCAGTCATATTAAGTACACCAGCACTACTTTTGCCGACAATATTCTTTGATCCTTGTTGGAGATTGTAAACTAGATAGTTTCTATTGATGAATGATGGTTAGATAAAAACTATCAACATATACTATATATATATATATTACCCTGTAGTTAAATCTCCATTGGAATCATATTCCATTGGTCCTTGAGGTCCAATGTAGCCAATATTGAATGCGCTCGGTACCATTTCATCACCCAATACACCTTTGGATAGCTTGAGCAATTCATCTGTCTGATTCTTGCTGCTATTGATCAACCGTCCAAAACCTTCAGCCATCAGCATCATACATGAATAAGCCAATCTATATAGTAAAATGATGAATAATGTACATGTGTTGATTGCATATTTATTTACCCTTCATAAGACACATTTCTATTTCCAGCATAAGGGTAACTATACAATAAGTTAAGTATACAATAGATAACATACGTGTTATTCATATAGTTACGCTTGAGGGTTCAACACGGACCATTGATCTAAAAAAGTTTCAAAAGGCCCATATCCGTCGAGCATCAACCAGATATCAAACAGAAACAGACCTTGATAGTCAGTTGCATAATTCATCTGTTTCATGTCTGCAGTTTGATTTGTATTATAACGGTCAATGCCTGCTTGCAAATCTTTGGTGGTATCACCCATCATTAGCCACACAAACTCTCGATTAATCAAGCCCATTTCATGGGCTTGTATCATGATTTGACTTTGAGGTTTGCCTGACGCTGCTACCATGATGATACGTGCGTTTCCAGTACTAATATTCTTGAGTGCGTTATTGATATCTTCAGGCGTATTTTCGGTATTGATGGCATGATATTGCAAGATATGAAGATCCATCATGCCTGCTTGTATTAAAGCTCTTTGATAAACTAATATAAATAATAAGTATTAGTTAAAAAAATAAAATAAGCAAACTCTTCTAAAATAATTTACATTGTTGGCCAAGAGGATCGTCCACATACAAGACACCTACTCGGTTCCATCCTTGTTTGACTGCAAAGGAAAGCATGACATCGGCGATAACAACCTGAGTAGGTATAGTTCTAAAAAAGTATTTGTATTGTGACTTGTCTGAGAAGGCAACTAGTAATAGTAGTAATAGTTAATGCGTCAGTAAATGAAATCTATCAATAAATTATAGGGATGAAGTAATAAAAAAAAATAAAAATAAAAAAATATCGTACCAGCGTTGGCAGTAAATGAACATTGGGGTATCTCAAGCGTCGAAGTCATTAAAGCACTTAGACTAGTCCATGAAGAACTGATATCACCAATCACACCAATGACACCTGCTTGTAGTAAAGTGACTGAGGCATAAACCGCATTCGTCAACGACATTTGATCTACTGCTGCATCAGGAAACGAATCTTTTTCGATCAAAGTAATATAAGCGCCCGGAATCACTTGTCTGGTGTTAATATCATTTACAGCCATGCGTATTGCCGAAGATCCTCTATTATATATAAATATATATGTTTAGATATTATATATATAATATATATATATATAGTTGCATAATCTATACCCCCATACAATCTTGGCTGTAAAGTTATCGTGTTTCTGTGAAAAAGGTAATAATACGCCAATCTAATAACGTCGTTATTATATAATCAGTGTATACGCGTCGCCGGGTAGATAGTTACTTTTAGTTCTTTTTTGCCGGTTGTATTATATCTTGGTTTAATATAAACTGTGTTGATATCAGTTTGATTAATATAATTGTACAAGTCATCTGCGAGTATTTTTCCAAAAGCTTTCGAGTTATATTCACCAATGACACTTTGTTGTGCCATTTTTTTATTATACTATACAAAAGGTTGGATGACTAATGTTTCATATAATAATAATAGTAAAAAAAAAAAAAGAAGTGAAAATAAAAGAAAAAAAGAAGAAATAATACAAAGAATAACTAACTTTAATATGCAGGGTGATCATTCTGCTCGGGAAAAAGAGGGAGTTAATAGGAGTAAAGAAGCAGAAAACCCCCTTCTATAATAACGGTATGAAAACCGGCTTTATGTCAAAACGATTGGTTACACGTTATGGTGATCTAATCTCCCTAACCATTCTTCTGGAATGGATGGAATCACGCTGGATTCTCGGACGTGTTTCTCGCGTTCTGCTGCCATTTTCTGTTTGAGTTCCAAGTATATTGTATCCGATATAGTGGTAGTCCCTGGTTCTTTTATTAGTGGCTGTGAATGATGCCAACCTGAGTGCACCATATTTGTCGTAGTTGGTAAAGAGAACGGCAGCATGTATTTGGAATCACGTTTCTCCACAAGCCAATTACCATTGTCTTCTTCGCTGATATCTTCATCTTCTATAGGACTTTGTATGGATAACCGATTATTTCGATTATTGGGTCGTTTTTGTGACATGCTATATAGTAAACTGCCCAGACTGGATATACTGTTGGGCCGACTATTTCTAAAACTTTCTATCGAAGATTTTCCTTCACATTGTTGAATACTTTTCAAGGTATCTTCAGCAATTTGCATGGTATACTTTTCAATTTCTTCTGGTAATCTGGGCTCATTCACCTCATAGCGGTAGTTGAGTATGAGTCGTTTGACTTGCATTGGGTTCAGTAGGTCAAATGATTTGACGGTACTGATAAAATCCATGAGGTCTGTCAATTGAGATACACATTGTAATAACTGAACCAGCTGTACGACTGGATTGAAATACGCATTCAAGTTGTTTGGCAAGTGGTGTTCTCGAACCCATTCTTCAATCACCGTCAGATTCATGCGTATCTGAAGTGCTTTGGATCGGCATAGATACTTTTTGTTAGTCAGGATGCGATTAAACGCTTCACAAGAGAGGAAGTGAAATAGTTGAGCCATGGCTTGAATGACAATGACTGGATGTACATCATAGGATTGCAATACATACAAAATGGAAGTCAGTAACGATGTGATGGACTGTGGAGAAAATGATGTTCTGATAAGATCTTGCGGTGTACTATTGAAAGACCGGCGGTTGGGTGAAGATGGTGAAGATGTAGAAGTACGGCCGCGACGAAAGAATCGATGCCAATCGTCTGCAAAACTCACAGCCTCTAACCCATCGATTTGTTCGAATTCAAGCATGGCAGGCTCTAGAATACGGTCCATGCGCTTCTCAGAATCTGTTACTAACAGTGTATATGTTTCTGAAATAAGCTCTGATATGGCTAGTTGATGTTCTGCTGTAGCTACCACAAGTCCTGCGTCTTTTTTCAAGTAATAGAGCAATTGTGATAGGTTAGCAATCCAAAACGCCAATGTGTGTATATCATTCTCATTTGACTATAGTGTATAGAGTTCAGTAACTGCCATAAAAGTAATCACTGATACAAACCTTTACTACTTGGTCTATGCGATCAACTGCTTTGGATAGTAAATGATGGACAAGCTCTCTACTGGTAAAGTAATGCGCAAATCGAGAGCATAGAAAGATAATGTTGGCTGGCACATAGATCTCAGATCTTGACTTGACAGGTAGCTTCAATTCAGATACTGCTACATTCAGAATATGGTCGATTTCATCTTCTGCAAACACAAACATTTGATCAGGCAAGCATTGGTCCCAAACAAACTTGTGAACAGATCGAAAGCTCGCTTCACAGTAGTCCAATTCCTCTTCTTCTTTTTCTTCCTCCTCCTCCTCCTCCTCCTCCTCTATATCCAACTGAGGCAACCGTGCAGCAATGTAGCTTTCTTGTGATTGACATTGTGACATTCTTCTTTTAATGGAGGTAATACTTTTCCTTCTCTTGTTCAAGGTTACTGAATCATTGAGTATGGAAACCATCTTTTCGTTCTCTATATCCACTAGATCATAGATCGTTCGACCACTTGCTGATTTTGTATCTGAAGAAGCGCTGTATTCCAACAATGCTTGAACAATTTGACTATGGCCGTTAGTAGTAGCCCACATGAGAGCCGTCCAGCCAACTACGTGTGTGGATGTTAGCGTGCGCGCGATCATTTAATTATGAATTTTTATTCGGTACTTTACTCTTGTCTTGTACATCTACTTTGGCGCCTGCTTGCAGCAGATACTTGACTATATCCAGTTTTCCAAAGCAACTAGCATAGATCAATGGTGTTGTTTCATTTTCGTCATCATCGGACGCATCTATGTTCAAATATGGCCTTAAGCTTTCATCCGTCATAATATGCCGAACGGTTTGGATATCGCCACGAGAGGCGGCGCGACACAAGATCTCGCTCAGTTTCTTTTCGCTCAAATCATCTAGGGTGATAATTGGTTGGTCTTCAGCATCTTCTTCTTCTTCTATATCTTCGTGTGTGGTGGTAGAAAGTGTGGTTGAATAGGTGGAACTGGTAGAGGACCATGAAAAGGTGTTTTGATTTTTGCGTCTACTGCGGCTGCCGTCACTCAACGTGTCTATATCGTCATTGAACTTGATCATTGTTATAAGAGAAAGAGAAAGAGAAAGAGAGAGAGAGAGAGAAGAGAGAGAAAGAAAGAGAAATAAGAGAATCCAGAAATAAAAGGGGAGGGAAGGGTGAAATAGGAGGAGTAGAGACTGTTTGGAACTGACTTTAATAGCTCTATTTACAATAGTCAAGGGGAAGAATTTTTGATTGATGGGATAAAAAGGAGATATAGACTCTCGTTCTATAGGAAAGGGTATCTTGTCATGTTGGAGTCTTCTACAAAAAAAAGAGGTAAAAAGGAACGTGTGTCGCTTCTGTAGGTGATCCATGTATCAAACTGATATGTTGATTGTTTGTTTATTTGAAAAACTATTGTATGTAGAGCAGGTCAGCTCTAAATTTATACTATACTATTTAATGTCGATTTAATGAATCGTTTGTTACTAGTCAAGCTTATATATAAACTAACAAATAAACTAGAGCTAAAGTAACGTTTAAACAGATATAAAGACTCACTTTGAACACGATTTATGCATCAGATGCAACATTGGGCCGAGATCAACCGAGATTAGACACATCAATTTGCATGCCATGTCAATTTTCTAGACTGAAAATTCAAATAAATTTTAGTCCTCACAAATGGAAATTCCTAACAGAATTTGAGTAGAAATTAATACCATATTTACACAAGACAGCAAAGGTACATCGATCATTTGAAGTTTTAATTTTTTTTTAAAAAAAAGGCAGTGCATTATATTTTCTATCGAATGATATACATTTTGCAAAGACGTAAAAGAAAATCCTTTGTTTAAGGATAGAAAAAAAAAAAATGGCGGAGTTTTGTATTACCTCGTACAGCATTATTATAGTTATAGAAATTAACGTACCGTAATATCCCCTATGCTCTAACGGTTTCCCAAATTTCAAAGCTCTATCTTGGTTCATTATTGATCTACATTGCTTCGTATAATTTGGGATTTTTGACCTAGTGAACGCCCTATGCACGCACTACATAATACATCTCCGTAAGCCAATGAGAATGAATATGTTTAAGGAATTTAGGCATTGAAATTTTACCCCTGAACATTAAAAAAAATCATGGAGAACGACGAGCAAATATTTGCGTGTATTTGAATTATTTAAACTTGCAAAAGATTGAAATATTTCTTGTATGGTGCAGGTTTCGAGCAATTTTAGAAAGAAAAATATTACTCCAACTGCTGAAAACGCTTTTACTATCGGTGTTAGCCAGGACCTTTCTAGTGCAATACATTAATAGATTGCCCCAAATCCAAACTTGTATTATGGTTGTTCGTTTTTTTTCTTTAGTCGAGGGAATCATAACCATGAATCTGATATTCAATCCGCTCAGACCAATAAAATCGAAACGCTTGCATATCAAAAACAACAATCAAGGTTACTGACATGGTGAAACAATGAGGACTATATGGAAAGTTGTCTCTATCTAGAAACATGTGTCACGTATAACGATGCTGTAACGTTGGATATAACTACATGAGCGGTATATGTACGTTAATTTATATAACGCCTCATTGATTTGAGCACTTCTCGTCAGATAAAAATCCCCAACTTAAAGTTAATTCATACATTACTCTTTGTAATACCGAAACGATTATAAACAAAAAAAACAAGCATGGAAATGCTTTATTATTTTTCAAAAGCTATGGAACTATCAGATGAATTAAATCAAGATTAAACGATTTAATCGAAGAGACCGAAACCCATGTCATCATCCTCTTCCTCAGACTCCTCGGCAGCAGCAGCTTCGGCAGCGGGGGCATCAGAAGTAGCAGCAGCAGCGGGAGCGGCAACAGCGAAAGCTTCGGGGTTAGCAATGAATTCCTTGATTTGTTCAGAACCAGGGAAGGTGTAGTCGGAAGCAACAGAGACAGCCAACAAGTTCTTGTAACCGTTGATGACGGAGTGAGGAACGGAGGCCAAAGTGGGGTAACCGACAGCCAAAGAGACGGAGGCGATCTCGCGGATAGCAGCCATCAAGTTGTTGACCAATTGAGACTCCTCAACATCGAGAACGTCAGCAGAGAAGAGAGATCCAGCATCGTAGACTTGGACAACAGCCATACCGTAGGTGAAGGGAGAGATGTTCAACATGTTCAAGAGAACAGCTTCGGAAGGACCGACCTTGGTACCAGCATAGACAAGCTTGACATCAGAGACGATTTCAATAGTACCACGAGCAATCTTGGTGGGGATACCCAAAGCTTGGAAGAAAGAGGTCTTTCCGGGTTCCATACCAGTGTTACCACCGGGAACAACGACATCAACGGGAGCAATGGCACCAGCACGAGCGGGAGCAGCAACACGGTTAGAGATGATCTTTTCACGGATGTCCTTGAGGTCACCGTTGGTGAAAACGAAACCAATGTTACCCTTAACAAAGTTAAGAAGCTTCTCGAGTTCGGGACGGTCGTTGATCATACCCTTCAAGGCACGACGGACCATGGTGTTCTTACCCATAAGCACAGCAGCTTCACCACGGAGGGAGAAACGGATTTGGTGCATTTGGTTAGAACTGACATTGTCAACGTTGACAATGAAGATGGATTGGTAGGTATCCAAATAGTTGGTGAGCTTTTGGAAGTAAAGGGCCTTGGATTCTCTCTTCGACATGTTGATTATATAACTGTTCGAGGAAACTTTTTAAAGAAACTGTGATGGAACTAGTTAGCTACATGGATGAATGGATGGATGCATGATGAATTTACCTTGGCAGATAAAGAGGATCCTTTCATTTGTGGCCATGGTTTTATTTCAGATAAATGAATGGGCTTGTTCGGCCCGGATTTGATACAGAGCTGGCCCTGAATTACCATTTCGCTGAAGATAGATTTAAAGCCTACAATTAGTATTGCTGCATATTCTGAGTATATCATGCTAATCAGATGAGACATACAATAAGAGATCGGTTGAGAGATCATTTGGTCATTAGAAGCAATTTGGAAAAAATGTATGCATTTTACAGCCGATCATGGAAACATAGTATGCACATAGTATGCTAATCAAATAACGAGTTTAGTAAAAGAAGTGCTCTACTTTGACATGTACTTTTTACATCAGATGCGATATTAAATTCAAATCGGTTGGGGAATGTCGAGAAATAATGTTAAAAATGCAGAAATTAAAAATTTGGCCTTAAAAGTATGCCCTCATGAAGTTTTCGCCTCTTTTAAAGAGATTACTCTTCCCTTATGATAAAATCGGGATATCATTTTTTTTTTTAGAAACTAAAAGTAACATTTGCAGGATATTGTGTATAATATTAAACCCTGCAATGGGTGTAGAAGTGCACATTAGTAATTTTCGTGAATTTTTTTTTTTCATAATAAAAATACAAACCAAGGTTATATAAGCAGTAAACTTTCCAACTTCAAATAGAAAGTTGGTGTCTATATTTTTTTTATAGTAGTAACAACTTATAGAGAGGTCAAATCAAGTCACAGTTTTGTATGAAATAGGGTCTCACGGCAAACCACGTATGTGAAATCAATCGATTTCAATCAGATGCAGTTAATCAGTAATGTACGTTCAAAACGAGTTGTTACATTCGCCAAACCCTTGAATCTACTGCATCACTTCCATTGTATCAAGTGCCTTTCTTTTGGTATGTTAAGTTATGTCCTTCATGTAGCAAGCGTGTGTGTGTATGTGTATGTGTGTATGCGTGTGTGTGTGTGTGTGTGTGTGTGTGTGTGTGTGTGTGTGTGTGTGTGTGTGTGTGCATGTGCGTGCATTTTATTTTATTTTCGTTTTTTCCATATCGAAATCGTCAGAGCTGATGATACAGTAAGAGTGGTTACTTATTCATATCACCAAAAAAAGTAAAATAAATTGATGGTAGTTTGTAATTTGAATTGTTGAGTCAATATTTATTATTGGTTAAAAAGATATACAAAACTATTAAAGAGCAACTGGCTTCAAGTTCCAGATCTTGTCGGCATATTCACGAGTAGCACGGTCAGAAGAGAAGAAACCCATACCAGCAGTACACAAAATTGACTTCTTGGCCCATGTAGTCTTGTCCTTGTATACCTCATCAACGCGATCATGAGCGTCCAAATACATTTCAAAATCAGCAGAGATCAAATAATAATCACCACCATAGGTTAGGGTATTAATTAAGGGACCAAAGACAGATGCAGTTTCCTGACCGCCAAATTCACCCGATTGGATAGCTTGCAGCACTACTTGAAGATTGGGATCTATAGAGACACCATGATATTTCTGTTGGTGACGGATATCTGCCACCTTGTCTGCCAAAGTACCAAACATAAAGATATTCTCTTCACCAATTTCATCGCGGATCTCGATATTGGCCCCATCGACAGTACCCAAAATTAAACCACCGTTCAAAACAAACTTCATGTTGGAAGTACCAGAGGCTTCTGTGCCGGCAGTAGAAATATGCTGAGAGATATCAGATGTAGGTGTAATGATTTCGGCAAGGGAAACGTTGTAATCAGGAATATAGACCACCTTCAAAAGGTCATTAATGGACTCGTCGTTGTTCACTACTTGAGACACTGTGGTGATTAATTTGATCACCATCTTGGCAATGTAGTAACCAGGAGCAGATTTACCACCAAAGATCACCACACGAGGTGTTAATTCTTTACGTTCTTCAGCGCTCAACAACTGAATGTTCTTGTAACGATAGATGACACCAAGAATATTCATGAATTGACGCTTGTATTCGTGGATACGCTTGACTTGAATATCGAATAACGCGCGGGGATCAACTGTGATATCCAAATGGGTCTTGATCCAGTCAGCCAAACGCTGCTTATTCTTTAACTTGACATCCATCCACTTGGCTTGGAATTTAGTGTCTTCGGCATACTTTTTGAGTCCCTTGAGTTCATCCAAATGAGTGACCCATTTTTGAGAGCCAAGTGTTTCAGTGATCAAATCACGCAAAGCAGGATTTGCTTGATACAACCAACGGCGTGGCGTAATACCATTAGTGATATTGATAAACTTGTCTGGTCCATAATAACGGATGAAATCACTAAACAGTTGGGTCTTGATCAATTCCGAGTGCAGAGCAGCAACACCGTTGACTGTATGAGAGCCAACTACTGCAAGGTAGGCCATACGTACTTGCTGGGGATTACTTTCTTCAATGATGGAAACTCGATTCAATAATCCACGGTCACTGTTGACCTTTTCGACTTTTTGCAAAAAGAAGAGGTTGATATCGTACACGATTTGCATATGACGGGGTAAGATATTTTCCATCATAGGCACGGACCAACACTCAAGCGCTTCAGGCAAGACGGTATGATTCGTAAAAGCAAAAACGCGAGTCACAATGTCCCATGCAGCGTCCCAGTCAAGACCCTCAATATCCACCAAGATACGTTGAAGTTCAGGAATAGCTAGTGTTGGATGCGTGTCATTCAGTTGAACTGCGACCTTATCAGGGAAGTCTTTCCATGCACAGTTGGAGCGCTTGAAACGGTTAATAATATCTTGAAGTGAAGCACTGACGAAAAAGTATTCCTGCTTTAAGCGCAACTCCTTTCCTACCAAGTGGTTGTCATTGGGATACAATACTGAAGTCAAGTTTTCAGCGTTCTTTTGATCAGCTACAGAGCGGTCATAATCACCATCGTTGAAAGATGCGAAATCAAATGTCTTTAAGGATTTGGAAGACCAAAGACGGATATTTCCACACCCTTTCGTATTAAAGCCAGGAATAGGCACATCGTAGGCCATAGCTTGCACTTTATCACCGCCTTCCCATGACATACGCGACTCGCCCTTTTCATTTACCTTTGTAGCCACATAACCGTAAAACTGTACTTCATAACGGATATCGCTGCGAGGAAATTCCCAAGGATTACCATCAGCATTCAACCAATAATCTGGCATTTCGGTTTGATAGCCTTCACTATTGATCAATTGCTTAAAGATACCATATTGATAACGTAGGCCGTAGCCCCAAGTAGGATAATCCAGGGTAGCAGCAGCATCCATATAACAAGCGGCAAGACGACCCAAACCTCCATTACCTAACGCAGCGTCACGCTCCTGTTCCAATAAATCCTCCAAACTAAAACCCAGATCCTTAACACCAGACTTGTATGCATCTTTGACTTCCAAACAATGCAGCGCGTTATCCAAAGCACGACCAATCAAGAACTCCATCGATAGATAATAGCAACGCTTGGGGTTTTCGCGGTAGATGGTTTCCTGCGTCGTGTTCCAGTCTTTTAAAAGACGCTCACGTACTGAACGCGCGGTAGCTTGATACATGGCCAGTTTATCAAGATTATAAGGCGTACGACAGAGAGTCTCCACCGTATGGTACACAATATCCTTTTTAATTGCTTCTACATCGTTACTCTTCGGTGTGATGAGCCTTTTCCATTCATTGAGAGTTTCAGTATCCAACGCAATGTGCTTTGATTTTCTTGAGGGAACACTAGATGTATTGACAGGTTCCAAATTATCCTTATCATCGTCCACATGGATAGTAACATTGGTCAAACGACGCGTAAGCTTGGGCATAGAAAGCCGACGAGGCCTTTCGCTGGTAGGTGTAGTACTCATACTTTTTTATCAGTTGAAAACGATGGAAAGAACGCGTAATCTCCATGATATTTATGTATGTTTCTAAAAGGTTTCACCTGACCTTCATTATTTACCCCGCTTCAAGTAATTGTTACCTGACTTCCCACGAGAAACATCCGTATACATGGAAACGACACTATAATTAACCAAGAAAGTCTCTTGCGTTCCGTTTGTTGCACCCGTTAAATCATAAAAGCAAGCCATTTTTTTGAATGGAGAATGACTTTTAGTAATTATTATAGCTTTACATGTATGTTAAACCACCATTACGGTGGTATAAAACGGGACAAATATCCTTTTACGCGTATAGTCACTACATCATACAAAAAGCTTATCTAAAAAACTAGAGTCTAAATCAGGATTGTCTCCAGGATCGGCATAGATCAAAGCGTTATTCGAGTGAACATAGAAAGAGCCCTGTACAAAGCTTATCTTTTGTTAAAGCTATAGTCAATTTGTCTTTTTTTTTAAAAAAAAAATTATCTAATTTTTGGTTTACACAATCACTGATGGATACACATGTATGCCACCGTTGTATCAACAAATATACAATGAAACTAATCAGGTCAAGTAGATCAAGAATCTGAAAACGTAATGATTTTTATATCTCCAAAAAATTTATTCAAGCTATAAAAATATTATGCCCATATAACCATCACATGTAATGCTCTATATTTAAAGAGAGAATATCAATGCAGGAAGAACCGGTTTATCTTGCTATCCTGATTCATATCGCGCATGAAAGTACTGCTACTGGACTGACTGACTGACAGTTTCATTGGTTTTCGGTAGTTGAACCTTACGAACTTACAGATAACGTCTTGTTCCAACTTATTAGTGAACAGCGGTATATTGAAGATTTCTAAGGCAGATAGTAGTAATAACGCATCATTTTCACCAAAAAATTTCAAATTTTATCTATAAGTTCGGTGATAGTAATTGGAATGATTCTAATAGACCGTCAACTTCATCATCTAGATCATCAATAATGAAGTCATTCATTTGCAACTCGTTTGTTTCCTGGCAACACAACCCCTTTCTAATGAAACAATCAATAAAGCTTATAGTTGGAAACCCCCTCCCCTGAAAATTATGGCTTATTATTGCAACCAGGCATCCAACGTATGGAAACTGTTGATAAACTTTAGTCAAATAAACGAAACGAGCATTATTTGAAAAAGAAAATCGATTAAATCTTTTCAGGTTCTTATTACCTTTTTGTTACACTAGATATTTATTGCATGAAATGGTGTGATTTATTTCTTTTATGTAAAGTAGTTGGTATTACTACAAAGCTCACAAGATTGCATACAGTTGCTAAAACACTATTGCATTATAGATTATTCTCATCGCCATGCAGTATCTACATGTCCATAATAAATGTAGATCCGTACTATATGCTCACGTGAAAGATCCATCATTAAGCTTAACAGGTTACAACGAAAAGGATAAATAGACGCGCCAACAAGGCCGCTTTCTTTTTCTTCATCCAACTTTATTCTATATGACTATACAAGACCAAAAACAACCATTCACCTTCGAAGAGGTTATTGATTATACGATCAAAGAAGCAAAAGAAGCTTTGGATGACCCTTATAAATTCAAGAAGCCTATCAAGAATGTAGCGGTTATTGGAGCTGGGCCTTCCGGAGTAAAGTATATAAAAGGTTTTACTAGAAATGAAAATATTAATTTTTTTTTTTTTTACGAGTATAGTTGCCTTCAGCAAGACATTTAAAGGAAGCTGGCTTTAATGTACGCGTTTTTGACCGAAATGCTGAACCTGGAGGTCTTTGGTAACGTATGAATGGCCGTACAGAGGGGTTATGTAAAACTTACTTAATCTATCCTTATTCTTTTAATAGGGTATACTCAGAAAAAGCCTCACTTAAGCCAAAAATGCCTACTAGCAGAACCACACGGACAATTGATCCAGAAGCTGCTGCCTTTGATGGTTCAGTGCGTCAAAAGAAGCTTTTGGAAATGACACCTGAGCTACAGCATGAAATCTTAAAGAAGCATCCGCCTTCTGCAATGTACCGTGATCTCATCAGTAATACAGCCATTGAGATATTTGCCTTGCCTGATTTCCCCTTCCCCTATGGTTCACCACGTTTTAGTGTTCGAGAAAAGCAAGCTGAATACCTCAAAAACTATGCTAAGCATTTCGACTTGATACCTTTGATTGAATTCAATACCAGTGTAGATCTTATTACCAAGAATCATGAGGATAACACTTGGGATTTAGTGTTATGTAAGTATGATGTATATTCGAGCGGTATTGTGCGCATATTGCGTTGGAAGGAGACGTTTGATGCTGTTGTTTCTGCAACTGGCATCCATCAAGACCCTCATATACCTGATTTCAAGGATTTAGCGGCCTGGAGCAAAGCTTTCCCCGATCGGGCTATCCATTCTAAACAGTATAGAAGACCAGAAGATTATTTGGACAAAGTAAACTTAAAATTATGGTGAACTCTGCATATATACTCATTCCTTTTGGTTTTAGCACGTATTGGTTGTGGGTGGCAGTATCTCAGCTGTAGATGTTGTTCGCTCCTTGGACGGATTCGCTAAAACAATCACTATGTCGTTTAAGGATCCCTTTGATGAGCCAGCTTATGTCTACAAAGTCTTTCGTTCCAAGATACCCGAATCTGTCATCATTAAGCCTAATATTGCTGCTTTCTCTAATAAGGAAGGTGTCGTTGATGGCTCAATTATTTTCGAAGATGGTACTAGCTTAAGTGATGTCGATCATGTTGTCTTTGCCACTGGCTTCCTCAATCGTATGAACTATTTGGGCAACCTAGCTATCGACAAGAAAGCTTCTGAAGTTGCCTGGTTCCCACCACGCCCACTTTATGACGATGTTCCTGAAAGCCATGTTGTACTTGGTCCCCAGCTTCCATTAAATGTGTACCGTTATGTATTCTTAATGTCTGATCCTACATTGGCTTTCGTTGGAAACATGCCGTTCTTTGGTATGCCGCCATTCTTTGACTCTCAAGCGCGTGCGGTGGCCCGCGTTTGGTCAGGCCGTGCCCTTTTGCCCAGCCAAGAAATCATGTACAAGTCCACTGCTGAATTTGATATCGGTCACAGTCCACTCGCATTGTTTACTGCTGATAGATTCCGAAGAGAACTCTATATTTCTTGGCTAAATTATCATGCAGAGAGGACCGAAGGTGAACCTTTGTCAAAGATTCAAAACTTTGCAGACAATTATGAGGAGGAAACTAAAAAAACCATCGAGATCTGGGGTAAGGCTTCTACCGAAAATTTTGAAAAAGCAAAGAAATATATTCAAGAACATATCTTGTAATGCTTTGTTATGAGTACTGTGATGCTTTTAATTTTTATCTTAATAAAAAATTGGTTTTGAACTATGATTGTATTTTAATAATCATAATTCCATGGATTAAACGAAATATGCAATTTTATTTAAATTTTTTTACATTTACTTTGATTCTACAAAAGCTCCATTAATATACTTTTTTGTAAACCAATATTGTATTATCATCAAAAGTAAGCTCACAATTCAACTAGGCTTTCTGTCACTTGGCGCGCCACAGTTTATTAAAGCACCACCAACCAATAAAATCCAAGTATTGATAAACTGCAGATTTTGTGAACAGAAAAAAAGTTTCTCTTTCACTTCAATCAACATCCAGTTCCCGAGATCATGTCAGAAAACAATAATAATAACAGTAACAACGAACAACATTACCCTTACGATCAATACCACAATTACTATTACCAACAATATTATGCCAATGCCCCTCCACAGCCCCCAATTCCCCAAGGAGATCCCTCTGCAGCATTATCAACTATGGTCTATCAGCTGCAACAGCAAACACAACAAAGACAAGCTATGGGCGCATTAGCTGCTGCCTCTATTTCTTCAGTACTTGGAAACAATAAACAGCAGCCGCCTGTCGAGTACTATGCTGATTATTATGCGGTGAATGATCAGAGATCTGTCATAAACTATGACGATCTAAGCTTACCCAACAATCAATCCACTGTCACAGAAGCCAAAGCTGTAACAGACCAACCAGAGATATCACCAAAAAAGTAATGTATCTTTTTTAATATATGCAACACGTCGTAATTAACCTTATTAATAGACCCAAATTTTGCTGTAATCGATGGTTAAAGAGCGCTATTGCCGTGGCCCAACACGAAAAATTGCATATCAAATGCCCTAGTTGCGAACACATGTGTTTGCAATCTGCTTTACAAGAACACGAAGAGAATTTTCATGGAAAAGAAAAAAAAGTCAATGACAAAAAGCCGTAAGTTTCAGAAAAAAAAAAGCTAGATTCTAGAATGTGCGTATGTGTTAATACGGTAGCAGGTCCAGACCAGACGGTGTAATACCACCCAATGCGCCTCGAATCGAAACACCTGAGGAATTGGACGCTTGGATCGCTGCCAGAAAAAAGAATTGGCCCAGTAAAGTGAACGTAGAAAGAAAGGAACAGGAAGAAGCGGAAAAGGAAGCCAGAGGAGAGTTACCAATGAATAAAAAGCGCAAGCCCAACAATAAGCGAGAGCCTATCAAGAAACAAAAAGTAGCAGAAAATACATTGATAGCTCAATATGATTCGGACTCGGATGATGCTATGGATATCGAGAAAGATGCTGTTTCTTCCAAAGATCCTTCTTCCATGGGCAAGATCTTATTACCTGAAGACAGACCCAAGAGACGATGCAAATATTTTATGTCTGGAAATTGTAAACGGGGTGATGAATGTGGGTTTTCGCATGAAAAGCCTGAGCCGAAACCGAAGCAACCCAAGCAGCCAAAAGCCGCGCCAACATTCAAAAAGAGACCTAATTTATTATACAAGGTATGTACGAGAGCATGCACGGTATACTTGTTTGATCACTGACGAAACTCTATGAATAGTTACTGGAGAAAGAGATTCTACAAGAGAAGAGTGTTATCTTGCAGTGCCTTCGATATATCGTGGATAATAACTTTTTTGGGAAAGGTAATCAACCAACTCAAGATCAAATCATGAGTAGTCAAAAGCCAGAAGAATCCAAACCAGAAGATCATATACTAGAAAGTAGCGAGACAGAAAATACTATAACTGAGACTCCTATGACACATGATCTCACGGTAGAAGATCATAAAATTGAGAGTCCTAAAATTGATAACCATGTAGCAGAAGCTCATACTGAAGATTGTACGAGTGCACTCAAAAAACTACCAACTGAACACCTAAATCTTGACAGCTCTGCTACATCATCTATAAACCAAGATGCTAAAATGCAGGAATCAGCCCAAGAAGAGAGACGGCTGTCAAAGCCCGAATCAGAAAATATCAACAAGGCAGAATCAATAGAACCAGCGACTAAGCCAACCGATCTACCAGTAAACACACTAGATATGGCTCATTCTGGACCGGAAATTGCTTCTGATGATAAGTGTCTTCCTTGAAGACAAATAGCTTGATCTAATGAATTTAGAATATTAGTAGATTAGCAAGTTAGTAGTAATAAATAGTTTATTGAAATAATCATCAATCATTGTCTGTGCACTCCTTCATTAGCAACTATATATATAACTTATTTTTTATTGTATGCCGATTTATCGTACCTTTTATATGAGCATTGTAATGTGTTTGTTCTTTCTTAGCTGTATTTCGTATCTTTATGACAACCAATATACAAATAGCTAGTTTCATTGGCTGACAAGGCCTTGCAACGATTCTTCAAAAACATGTCTTTTTCAGCAATGAACTGGGATACACTCACTATTACCAGGCAAAATATAGATAAAACAAGACATGTTTACTCTACTGGACCAGCTGCCCTGAAACTCTTACATTTGCTAAACCAAACTATACTAGTTTTTACATGCTAAACAAACACCTACTTTGAATTATAAAGAATAAGACTCTATTATCAACCATACCTCTAAAATGGCTTTAATGATCAATAAATTTCTCAGTTGATCCCGATCAAATGTCACATCTAATTAGTTTTCCGTGTTCAGGATGATCTACTGTATCTGTTTATTTAATTATATTATATATCGAACGGTAGGCTAAGGTATGTCAGTACATATAGAGCTTCAAACTCATTGCGTTATTTCTGTACTACGAAGTAAAGTTTGTCTATTCATTTACTTATTGTCTATGATTAGTATTGTGGAGCAATGTGGTATTGAATGTGTATAGCGATATCTTTTTTATTGTAATTTTTGTTGTGTCGGAAATGTAGATGCTAGAGAATATATAAAGTCGGAAATATAGTAGTAAAAAAAAAGCAAGGTGGTGATAAAAAAAAAAATGAACAAGATAGAATAATGATAAATAGAATAATAAAGAATAAAAAGTAGAGTATACGCTTATCCAGTGAAGATTCTGAAGATGAGGTAAAGTGTTGAACCAGTGAATCGAATCAAAGAAAGACAAGCGACAGACCAAAGCACAAAGCCAAGATAAGCAGCAGAACGATCACCCGTTGTGATG
The DNA here is from genome assembly GCA_026027325.1 of Actinomucor elegans. Classification (NCBI taxonomy): domain Eukaryota; kingdom Fungi; phylum Mucoromycota; class Mucoromycetes; order Mucorales; family Mucoraceae; genus Actinomucor; species Actinomucor elegans. The sequence continues at coordinate 88,159 of JAMSLZ010000017.1, forward strand.
ACGGAAGTATTTGTAATTGCGACAACGAGTGCCAAGTTGGAAATAATCCAAGACAAGACAAGTCTAGTACGGAAAGATCTATAGTAATCCTCTTGTTTTGTCTTGGCATCACGATGCGATTTCTCTGGTTCAATCTTTTTGGTTAGTTCCACTTGAGCATCGATATACGCAGCATTAATATCCTTTTCTTCTACTGGCACTTCAACCTCAACAGCTAAATCACCAGATCCATCCTTTTTGGCCTTCACAACACCCAAATCAGTAGCTACAGTATTGTCACCCTTGGTACCCCAAGAAACATCATGAGTATTACAGAATGCATAGATATTGAGAACGTTGGTATAACTGGGCGATAAAAGGATATACTGGATGAAACTGCTAAACATGTGCCAGGGATCGAGGAACATGAAACTGGAAACAAAGTACATCACGTAGGTTGCGCACAAGGAAATAATGATATTTCTAAATGTACTTTGTCCAAGCATTGTAATAAACGATCCATCCGATTCTTCTACAATGGTAGTAACACCAACGACAGTAATCCAAACAGCAGCAAACATCATGTAAATCATTAGCAGAGCGAAAAAGACCATGGAACCAGTATAAGCGATCTTGGAACCTTGGGGACGATTACCGAGAGCAATAATGAATTGTACAACGAGCAAAATAATGTAGATATAATTTAAGATGTTGTGTAAAAGCCTTGCGACGTCAGCAGAGAAAGGGGCATTGGTGAGACCAGGCTGACCATCCTCGGGAGGAATAAGAGCACGCGTCAAGATGAAGAAAGTGAGGTAAAAGTTACCCAAAGCAAACCAGGAAAAGATCAAATTATAAGTATTGTAAAGATCCTCAAACATGAACATCATTTTACGAATGTAAGAGTGATCCGAAGCCCACACCTTACGCCAATGGTAAAGAGCATAAATACCAGCAAAGAAAGAACCTATTTAAACCATAAGTACACTTGGATACTACGCCTTTTTAAAATACTTTACCATTCAACCAACGTCTACGTTGAGAAATGAATTCATCGACTTTATCAGGAACATCAGTTTCACCATAAGAGCTAGAAACATAATGCAAGACCCAGTGAGCTCCCTTCTTTGCAACCAACTCATAACACAAGATACGATCTTCAGCCAAGTACATATTAGCAGTAAAAATATCAGCATCACCACCATGTTGCGTCTCACCCAAAAAGTACTTTTCTAATGGACCGTGACCATCCAGATCATTTTGAAGAGCATTATATCGATAGGCTGAGAAAGCACCAGGCAATACGGAAATGTAACCGAATACGGATTCGAGAGGCTTATCCAAGATATTTGACATTTTATATTCAAAGTTTTGAGCGGCAACCAAAGGATTCAGAAGAGCTACACCTGCAGTACCAGCCATAGCACGGATTTCACCACAAGCACCAGCAATATTGGAATTGATATCAAACGCCTTCCAAAGATGGTAGATGGAAGTGCCACCAGGCTTTGTACCGACATCAATCAATACGCAAACATGAGGCTTGATAACTGGACCAAAAGCTTGGAAGAACCAACGATGAGAATTAATTTTCTTCTGATTCTTTTCTTTTAAGCAAAAGAGTATTTGACAGGGCACAACGTTCTTGGAGCCGGCTTTTTTCACCTCCATATCAGGATCCACCGAAATTTGAGTGGTGTATTCGTAAAGATGAGCAGTAACAGGTTTACCGTGCACTACGTTCTTGGCTACACCCTCTTGGTAAACACCCAATAAAGACAATACGTTCAATGTACGAGGGTTGACCTTGTTACGACCATCGGACACGATACAAACGGTGACTTTATGCCAACCAGGACCACCGGAAGCAGGGCCCCAGGTACTGGAACGATCGCGAGAGCAAAGATGAGCGATATTCTTCATCACACCGTGCATAGTACGTGCAAACAAGACTTCATCTTCCTGCGTGATTTGGGTTAGTTTAGCTGCAGGTCTCTTTTTAAATGTCTTACATTATACATGGTCAAGACAATGAATAATTCAGTCTTTCGGCCGAGCATTTCTTGACGGAGAGTATAGCCTTCATTGGAAAAATCTTTGGGATCACAAGTAGCAGCAGTATAACGCATATGAGTGAATTCCTTTCCTTCCTTTAATGGCACATCTTTTAAATAGCTAGTTGGCACAGGACAATCCAAAACCAAGTTACCCTTTGTCAATTTGACCTGTTTGGCTATTGCAAAAAATCAGTTTCTGAGTGACCACCCAACATGGATTACTTACTTGTCTTGTATCGACGTGGCTGACGTCTAGGTACTTCGCCATAATGCATATTGGGCGAAGGAGGATTGAAATACTGAGGTACAGCATTAGGAGAAGGTGGTGCACCATATGGAGGATAAGGTGAAGTAGGACTAGGTGGTGGGTATGGATTGGTTGGAGGATAGGGTGCTGAAGGTTGATTCATACCAGAAGCCAAAAGAGGCTGATGGTCGTACTGTGGCATAGGTTGATCTGCTGGGTAACGGTCATCATCAAAAGGCGAACGAGTAATTGGAGGCTGGTTCGAGAACTGAGTATCTTGAAGAGGGAATTGGTCACTTTCCGACTTTTGACCTGGAGGAGGTTGATACATCTTTTGGTTTTCAGAAAAAAAAAAGAAGAGAAAAAAAGAAACAAAAAATAAACTATAGAATAGGTTAGTTTTTATAATCATTGTATTAGTAGTTGTATCACCATCCTGGGGCTGGTTCAGTTATAACGGACTTTACACTGTATTTAGGATTCACTATAACCAATCACTTATATTTCTGTGTAATCTAACCCTTTTCCTTTCAGGTTTAAATAAGCCACGCGTATTATCTCTTGTTTTAAGCCTCAAATCATAATAAAATGCGAAAAAAGGCTTGCTCACACAGCCATATTATTTAGTTAAAGAGCAATGCATTTCATAATCTAAAAGTTTTGTGTTTGGCTCCAATTAGGCGGCCATTTAAACGTAATGAATTATAAATAACATGTATAGGAATATTAGTTTAATAACTTTGGCATCACAGCGCACACACACACACACACACACAAAGAAATTGCGCTGGCGCTCAATTGCGGATTCCTAATCTGGCTTCGAGTTTGCCATTTAAGTCAAAAGAATGGCACCTTTTTCTTTAACAAAGCCCTTCTCAACTTAAAGGTTAGTTACACTAAACTTGTTAGGCTTGAATAACCTTACGCAAATCAGGTCCTCCATCTTTAGCTGCATGCTGACAGGATATGTGTATCTGACAAAGGCTTAGTCATAGATCAAAGATCTCTAACCCTGAAGTATACACTGGAGATATATATAATCATAGCGAGAGAAGGGTGATAAATCAACTAGGTATCCGTGCCATCTAAAAATTCGTGGTAAATCACATTTTAAGCTTCATTAGCGACGCATAGAACAGAAAACTATTTCATATGCTAGATTAAAAGCGGTCTATCCAAATGGTTTAAGCACGAAACAACTGCGATAAAGAGTATGGATCATGGCTATAGTCTACAAAAGCTTTGAACTCGAGCCTAACTTCTATAGCTTAGCATTCCAAATGAATGTAAAATGATTTATTGTAGATGCTATAAGGCTTAAAATTAGTGATTTGATGGACAAAAATAGGCAATATAATACATAGACGCGATCATGGTCGTACCTAGTTTTCTATGCGCGGTCAGTTTCAGCGCTGGTGTCTTTCAATTTCAGATAATATCAATCAGGTTATTTCATATACTACCAATTCAAACAGCCAGTTCAAACATATACATCTCTATAACTTCCTATATGAATTTATCCTAAGTTAGCTTTTATTTCGTCCGCTAAATGTCAATTTTCATAAGCTTGACGACTGATAAACGGAGCTTAAGTCCATTGGTTGACACAAACTGAATTTGAATATTTCTTCTTCCTTGGCGCTTTCAACAAAAAATCCTTCAAATCAAACATTTGCATTTGTATTATCAGCTAAATAAGATAGGGATCTCTTCCCTAGGAAAAACATAGAATATATATAAATATATGTTGATTAATGAATAAATTTTTTAAATCATGTATGCAAGTTATCAGCTGTTAATCAACTCCGGTGTTTATATTTTTTACGAATTTGGAACGGCTTTCCTTCCGTTTTCTTACAAAAAGTGCCTATTAAAAAGACTAGTATATATTTGTCACTTTGAAGATTATTATTAAGAAATAATAATAAAGCGTAAAATCTCAAATGCTTAACTTTAAAAGTTAAATTAACTGACAGTACAACTCTATTGGCTGCGATGATTGTTACGCGTTGTCTGCTTCATAAGCTCTTGAAGATTAACAAATGCGTCTAGCACCATAATGAGGCATGAAAACTATTTAATTTCCGGAGGGAATATATATAAAATACAGCTATTTTTATTGATATTATTTTCGCAGTACTATTTTACCATGGGTAGGATTGGTGATAAAGCATCGACCATGCCGAGATTTGATTCTTTGAAACAAGATTTTTCTTAGGGTGATTCTATTTGGACTGCAAAATCTAATTGTGAAAAGATTCCAACTAAATCGGGTTTGAATAATGCTGTAATACTTGTAAGCATAAAAAAAAAGTGCTTAAGAATTCAACTTTTTATCTCATTTTTACTAAACGTTTACTTGTTTTCTTATAAACTTTCTTTTGCTATCTTTTTAAGTCGAATACTAAACTACACCTGTTTATGCCTCAAATTAAATGATTTGACCATAAAAAAGCTGAATTAAGCACTTTTTTTTTTATGTTTACAAGTATTACATTTCGTCAATATAGTAGACAGCATGATTCAAACCTGATTTAGTTGGAATCTCTTCACAATTAATAGCGCCACCCTTTTTTTTATCACCTTGCCAGAGCATAGCTTGTATAAATTTTATAGAACTCGAAGCGGTGCCTTATATATCATTTATCATGTTAGGATTTATGTCGAGGCATTTTTATGACATAGAATTTACACAGAAATAGTCCCAGATATTCATTCAAATATGTAGTTATAGATTATGTTTAGATTAGTTCATTTATATAAATCTTAACCGATTTCGGCCCAATGTCGTACCTGATTAGTATTCCATGTTCAAAATAAGCTGCTGTGTGTACTGAAACTCTCTTTTAAATAAAATACAAAGTTTTATTATGGTTCTATCTGTAAAATATTAATATTTTATTTTATAGAATCTGAGCACCTCTAGATCTCTCGATCAATCTCGGTCAAATGTCGCCTTTAGGAAGTAATCGAAATTCAAAATGAACTGATGTATCTATTGATAGTTTATATCAGTATTCAGGTGTTAAAAAACTCGACTTCAATATATATATCTAAAAAAATGAATGTTGCTGTAAAGAAAATCAAATTGAACTTCAAGTACATAAGGTGCCAGTGTATAGCTGCCGCTTTCTAAGGCTCTTATTTCAATTTTAGACCTAAAATTACCAAATCTGAGCATCGAAAAGTCAGTTATATAATGGAAATTGATTCTATTGCAAGATGGAGTTCACAAATCCTCTCGGCAAAACTCTCCAGCTTACGGAAACTATATCTAGAACCACAGTGAGTGAAGACACAGCTCGTGTTTTCGGACAACTAACAACATGAATCATGCTATATTCAATGCTATGGCTTGAACAACGGTAGCCTCTTTAGAAATTGCAAATCTTCGATTACAGGGACTTTTTTGTGTTCGAAGACAAAATGTATCTTAGTATTCTGTTACAGAATGCAATCGTTTTTATGAGAATCACATTCAACACAACATATACTAAATGAGTGAAGCACACTGTTGTATTCGTATTCCTGTATCTCATAATTTTCATCCTTGCATAACACCTTTAACCTTAAGCTCTAAATTTCAGGTAAACTTCAGCTTAAGAAAAATACTAAATCAGCTCGATTTTAATTGAAGCAGCATCTGAGTAGTACTCAAACACAGAATGGATTTTTTTTTTCTTTTTTGTGAATATTTGTTGTTAAATGTCTTAGTATACAGTATAACCAAATAGTTCTTAGCTCTCACAGAATCAAACACTAGTTATTGCTGATGTATGTATATACAAAGAATGAATGCTCACAAGAGTGAGCCGATTTGATTATTTATTGCAACTTTGATTTTAAAATATCCAACAACTTTACTCCATCTTTAGCAAAATTACGAATACCCTCTGATAATTTTTCAGTAGCCATAGCATCTTCATTCATATGCCAACGGAAAGAAGCTTCATTGTCGAAAAAGGATACCTTATCCATCTTCTTGATATTTTGAGGACTCAACTTGACCTCCAATTTTGTCTTTTCGTTATGAAGATCAGCCAATAGCTTGGGTGAAATGGTAAGGAAATCACAACCGGCCAATTCCTTAATTTCACCAGTATTACGGAACGAAGCACCCATCACGATCGTTTTATATCCATGTTGCTTGTAATAATTATAAATATTTGTTACGGAAATGACACCAGGATCTTCTGACGAAGCATAATCTTTACCCGTGTGAGCTTTGTGCCAATCCATGATACGTCCAACAAAAGGAGAGATCAAAGTAACACCCGCTTCAGCACAAGCAACGGCCTGAGGGAATCCAAATAGCAAAGTCAAATTACAATGAATGCCATGCTTGGTCTCGAGTTCGTGAGCGGCATGAATGCCTTCAAAAGTCGATGCAACTTTGATTAAAATACGTTGTTTATCAACGCCTTCATCTTCGTACAGGTGGATTAATCGAATCGCCTTATCAATGGTGGCTTGCTTATCAAATGAAAGACGAGCATCCACTTCAGTAGAGACACGACCGGGAACAATCTTGAGGATCTCTTTACCAAAGTTGATCAAGAGTTTGTCAAAAGCCCAGCATGCTTGTTCATCCAGGTTACTAACAACACCCTAGTGAGTGAGAAAAAAGTAAATATGAAACAAATGAAACTTACCCGCCCTTCTTTTTGGCAAACTCGATTGCTTCGTCAACAAGCTTGGCATATTCTGATTTTTGAGAAGCTGCCAAGATTAAAGAAGGATTGGTAGTAGCATCTTGGGGTTTATATTGTGCAATAGCTATATAATTGATTTTAATCAGATACTTGTTCAAATAAGTATAGTCCGCTCTTACTTTCAAAATCGCCTGAATCGGCAACAACTGTAGTGAATTCTTTGAGCTGATCAAGTACGGTAGACATGGTTAAATAGATAAAAGAAAATACAAAGTACAAAAAAAAGTTATTACTGCCGTATTTTATATAAACTTGAAACCCTTGCTAGTCGCTGCCAACTGCATTATTTGCATGATGGTTTCATGATCAAATTCTCAACAAAAACCAGGATTTGGGGTGTTCTGAGTGAACTAATATTTAAACAAGCGCGGAAATTGCATGCTAGTCCATCAGGCTAAATCTATTTTCCGTTTACTATTTGTAATGACAAGAATTATCTAAACCGTCAATTCAGTTTTAGTCATTAGGAATCTCTTTGTGACTGTTTTTAATGAAGCACATATATATATTTAATCTGCCTTAAATTTCCCTTTTTCATATCATTGTTTTTATATAATCAATGCCTAATTCAACCTTCCCCGCTGTCGTCTCGTTTGCAGATAAAAAGAATTCCACTCCAGTCATCACAGCCAAGTTTGGTGATGAAAACGACGAAGACTTTGGTGCTCGTATGGCCAATGCGGTCGAGGTCCAAGAAATCGATGTGAACTTGTATATGAGTAAAGAGCTTTGGTTACCTGCTGGTGCCCGTGGTGCTTTCGGTGGACAGGTAAAATGGTAAATGTATGAATTTAATACAGAAATTAAATGGGATAATAGATCGTTGCCCAAGCCCTGAGAGCTGCATTCTATTCAGTCGGTGACGAGTTTGACATTCATGTAATATAATTTTTTCATATGTATAATATCCTGCTTATTAATATATCCTTATCTATTTAGTCTCTTCACAGCTATTTCATCTTACCCGGTAATGTCGAAGTACCCGTCATTTACCAAGTATCTCGTCTTCGCGATGGTAGATCTTTTGCTACTCGATTTGTTACTGCCACTCAGAGAGGCAAAGCCATCTTTGTTTGCAGTTTCAGCTTTACCAAGCCTGATACAAGCATTCAATTGAGCCATCAAACTAAAATGCCCAAAGTGCCTGAACCAGAATCGCTTGCCTCGTAAGTTGCTTTTTCAGAACCAAAGAGCACATAGTTCTAATACGCATGCTGTATATAGGGAAGTTGAATTACTACAAAAAGCGTTGGATCAAAACGATTTACCACCCAAGTACCACGAATATATCAAACTTCGTATTGAAGAAAGCTCACCTGTGGATTACCGTGAAATCAATGTCCCACAACCCACATTTGAAGCTGTAAGTGCAATACTATGGCTTTGCATGAAAATTGAACTGATTTTTTTTTGCGATATGTATACAGCGTCGTTGGTTCAAGACAAGAGGTCAGCTAAGTGCAGACAAGAGACTTCACGCTTGTGTCATTGCTTATGCATCGGATAGTGGCTTTATTAGTACAGCTGCCAAGGCAAATGGTGTTCCTTCAAGAGGTATTGGTATGTTGGCAAGTTTAGATCATAGCATGTGGTTCCACGCACCAGCTAGAGCTGATGAATGGCTATTGTACGATATGCACAGCCCTCGAACCAGTGGTGGACGTGGTATGGCATTTGGTAGAATTTATAGCAGAGATGGTACATTGATTGCTACCACTGCTCAAGAAGGTATTCTTAGATTATCCAAGCGTGAACAAGAAAAGCGTAGCCAGCAAATACCCGGTGGTAGCAAGCTATAGAGAGCTCCCATCACATTTTTTTTTTATATGCCCATTACTATACATACTTAGGCTCATTTAATAAACAATTTTTTATTATATAGCACATCGTAGTTTTTCTGAATTATCTTTGATGAAGATTACCTTAGCGAGATAAGTTTAATACATTTGATTCTGGAAATAATAATGATCTCACTTAGGCGAAAGAAACAGCCATTTGGCTTTTGTAGGATACGAATTAACAATTACATATACAAACCATTTGGCATGACTAAAGCATCTGAGGTAATAGAAATTCTACTAGATGCAGTAATTCTGTTCAAGTTTAGCCTATTGATTGGATGCGACATTTGATCGAGATCGGTCGAGAGATGTAATGATTATATATGTTGTGTAAGTTCTATATAATCTACTGCTCTTGTTAACATATACAGTATAGTCATTGTAAGCATTTTAGTTAAATAATAATTCTAGTAAATGAAGTAAATCATTTTGAACATATCCTAGTCCCAGATACGACATTAAACGAAAATCGCTTGGAAGATTCACAGATTTACTAGTTTATAAGATATACAAGTAATTCACTGTTAATCTATAGCAAGGGATATGCATATTATACTTTAACAAAGAAAGTGTTTTAGCTGATATGACAGCTCATTCTAAATATGAAATACTAACTACATGTGACATTTGACCGAGACCAGTTGTGGGATCAAGATAGGGCAAAAATAGGATTGCTTCAGTAAGTTTTCAAAGGCAGCTTCTTTTGGGGCCCAGAATTGTATTACTGTATGGAAAATATAGACTCCATTTTAGAGACATGGTTTTTTAAGTAAAATCACTTTTAATATGTTTGAACCTATGCGGTAATAGGTTTGTCATGTCTTTACTTTAAACCACTAGAGATGCAATTGTGCTTTGAAAAAGATAAAAATTCGATATTGCATCAAAAAAAAAAAAAAAAAAAAAAAAAAAAAACAAGGATTGAAAGAAATAAAAACAACAGTAGCACATTTTTCGTATTACCGTTTTTTTTTCATTATTTTTTTTATTTTTTATTTTTATTGCAGCTTAATTGAGCAAATAGTATTTTTTCATTATGAACCTGTGTATAGTATCAATACTCTCTCTATATTGTAGCTGTATTCCGCCAACAAGTCACTTAAGATCATTGCCTTATCAATTCCTAGTAAAACAATAAAAATGTGTAACGGCGCTATTCAGAACGACCATTATTCAAGATAGGGCAGCCGTTATGGATATTCCATTATCAATTCAACGATCATCCATAACGGAGAAGAAATGGAGATTGAACTTTGATTAAGTCTTATTATCAATCTTGAATGTAAAAAAAAGTTTTAGCCAAAATATATATATAAGGCAAGTTTTTATGGTAAAAAAAAGGCTTAGACCGATATTTATATATAAAAAAAAGGAAGCATAACGCTTTCATAAAAAAAGAAGTACTCTTCTTACAAGTCAAGCAATCAAAGATAGTAGGTACGCTATGACAAAGGATCTCAAAGCTGAATGCCATGCTTTTTTCTGTCAGCAGAAATCCTAAAAGCGGGATTCGATTACCCGAATATATAGTGCGTTGACGGTTACAATATATCGGCTTCTTTTTTCTCCACAAAAGGATAGACAATGAAACGGGAAGAGATTTTAGATACCTGGCGTACAGTGATACCAACATGGCAGCTTGGACTTTATACGCTTTCACCTATAGTGATCTTGTTTATTCTATCCACTACTCCTATTCATATCCTAAGCACAAAGCTTAAATCAGCCTTGGCATTACCGCTATTGGCACTTTTGGTAATAGTACCATTACATTATCGAGAACCAGATAACGGTACGTAAATCCTACTAACCCAAGCTGGAAAAGACTTCTCATTTACTGCCTTCAACTAGGAGCGTTTGGTATATTCTGCCAAATGATTCCTTTCACCATGTTTTTGCGATTCACCGACGTCTTTGTTATTCACCCGGTCATTTACAAGAAAGATGCTTATGTCCCGTTTTCGGAACTCAATGCAGAGCTCTGGTCTTGTATAAGAAAGGACCGCCACAACAAGAATAAAGCCAGCAAACAGGAGAAAGAAATTATCAAGGATAAGGCAAGTAACAGCCACCTTTGTGTGTATGTGAAGATGAAGATATTGATTATGTTCCGATTCAACAATAGAAATTCTATCAGTTGTTTCCCGAGCTTATCTTTAACGCAGTCATGTTTGATATTTGCATTGTATGGGCCAAAACATTTACAGCACAGGATGTATACACTATGCAAAAGTCTCACTCGGTTCAAGCTGCGCTTTTCTTTATCGTCGGTATTACCTTGATGACTTCGTTGTTGAACGTGATGGGGAAAGTAATGCAATTGGCCTATTGTCTTTACATGGACCAGGGCACCTATGCTTCGGGTAAAATCACAACTACCATAGCGGTAGAATATAATGTAATTCTGACATACTATTCAAACATTAGAGGAATGGAGAAACATGATGGATTACCCGTTACTGGGTATCTCCTTGGACGAAATCTGGTCTCATCGTTGGCATCGTGTGTTACGACCTGCCTGGGTTTCCAGTGCTTACAAACCCGTTTTTTTCTTGATCCGACAATGGACGCAGCACAAGCCTTTAGCCATTGGCCTCGCTGCTATGGCCGTCTTTGTTGCATCAGGTATAACACATGAGTATGCTGTGTTATGTAACTCGGGTTGGCAGTTATATCGCCAACAGTTCATGGGCCAAGAAATGATCTTTTTTGGTTTGCAAGGTATACTGGTCATCTTGGAAAAAATAGCACAAGTCGTTTTGAAACCCGTAGTGCCTTCAGCTGTAGTCAAGTCGCCTCTAACAAGAATGCTTAGACATATATACGTGCTTGGTGTCGCTTATGTGACTTTCCCCTACTTCATTAATAGTTTTGCCCATTGGGGCTTTTACAAGTTGGGCAGTTTGACACCTGTGGAACCTTTACTGACAAAGTATGTCGCTTCACAGCCTTATTTAAGACAGTTTTGTGGATCCTATGGATTATAGAAATAAACATAATTACATTATTTCTTATTTGATCGAAAATTCAATAGATAATTAAATATAGCGTATATGAAAAACATATACTTTTAGCTAGTTGTCTACAAATGAAATATGCCAACTATATTATAACTAAACAAAAGTTCTATTAGTAGACAGAGTGGTTCACTTATTCTATATATTAATTGTACATTAAACGCAATATTTAACCAGAATCAATCGAGAGATCTATAGATCTATAGTTTTTTATTCAAAAACATATGTAATTTACTATCAATCATTAGTGAATTATATGCTGATCGTATTTTAGTGAACTGATGTTCTATTATGTATAGGAGTTAATATTGGATTCGTACCAGAAATCAATTGTGGTATTTAAACTTGGATTTTGTCAAAAGACCTAATTATGTGAAACACATGCTTCTACTATCGCAATGGTATACTCGCTATATACATGTAAAATGAAGATTTCAATATTCAGCGGGTTTATTCAACATGAATTTCCTGCCGCCCGTCTCAGAGAATGACAAGTGGACCATTCAATAGAACGAGGCAGTTCTGTGCACAGCTGTATCTTTGGATAAACCACGCCTATTATGATTGCTAGCCCATATCTCCCAAAATCGTTCTTAATGATGCAAACATTAAAAGAGCGTCAATTTTATATTCATGCCTCACAGACATGCTACTTTTAAATTGGCGTACCACCTGCCTACGCTGATGTATTTTCAGGGCAATTAGTTCATTCGAAACAACGTGGGTTGTTTTAACGTTTATCTGAAACCAGAAAGAGAATTATCTCGGTTCACTGTTGATCCAGGTGCAACTCTGTCTAGCTACTTCCACTTTCTAGGGCCACTATCTGCTTAATCTAAATCTATTCAACGAGATCATGCCTTGTACTATTGCTGTGCTCAGAATCGCAACGTTGTTGATCTTCACTTCATATATATTCATTTTTTTATATATTTTATTACATGGTAAGGAAAGAAAAAAGAGAACCAAAAAAGAGGTAGATACAGACAAAGAGGAAAAAAAGTATTCTTTTTTGAAAACTGATATTCTTTTCTTTCAAAATACTTCTATCTTATTTTGACGTGTAAAATGTATTATAGTGTTTAGAATCTACAAGGAAAAAAAAGTTAAATAAAGTTTTTTTTAGAGTATCATTACTAGGTATTTACCTGTTGTAAGCCATGTTACCACGAACTCTGAGGTAATCAGTCAAACATTCAACAGGACCTTGACCAACAACGGCGAGTTCTTGATCCCAGAGGTACTTGTAAGCAGTCTTGCGGACATCATCAGCAGAGATCTTGTTGATAGCAGCCTTCAATTCATCAGCATCCAAACGCTTACCAGAAGAGATGACTTGAGTACCAATATCTTGAGCAACGGCACAAGTAGAATCGAGGCTCAACAAAAGGCTAGCCTTAACTTGTTGCTTTGCGCGCTCAATTTCAGAGGAAGTGACAGATGTAGAAAGACGAGCCCATTCCTTTTGAGTGAAGTGAACAAAGTCATCGATTTGATCTCTGTTCTCGGTAACGACGTACATACCCCACAAACCGGTGTCCTTGTATCCCTTGGTGAAAGCAGTGAAAGAGTTGGCAAGGTGGTTATTGTTTACGATGGTAGACAACTTAGAAGAGAGGTTGGCAGCAGCACCCAAGGTCTTGTCCCAAGAACCAATGACGGCTTGCATGACGAGCAAGTTGAAGTAGTCTTGAGAAAGATAAGGAGCACCTTCAACAGCAAGAGCAATACGAGCTTGAGGCAAAGCATCATCACGGAGACGGATCTCAGAACCAGTGAAGATAGGCTTCTTTTGAGCAGCAGCAGGAGCGGATTGGAGGCTACCAAAGTTCTTCTCAGCAAGGCGAACAAGAGCATCATGATCAACATCACCAGAACCAACAAGGACCATACGGTCAGCACCATAGTGTTGCTTGCGGAAGGCAGCCAAATCCTCAGCAGTCAAAGCTTCAACGGTTTCCTTGATACCAGCAACAGGGCGACCCAAAGATTCACCTTGGAAAGCAGTGGCGTACAAGTGATCGAAAACAACTGACTCGTAATCGGCATCAGCAGCAACTTGTTGTTTCAAGACAGCAGCGCGTTGTTGGTCAACAGAGGCAGCATCAATCTTGGTGTTTTGAACAAGATCAGCGAGAATCTCGACAGAAGCGTTGACATTGGCTCCCAAAGTCTTGGCAGCATATGAGGTGATTTCACGGCCGGTTTGAGCTGTAAGGACACCACCAACCTTATCAAACTTGGCAGCTTGACCCTATGATTAATGTAAATAATGTTAATTACCATGGTTCATATAAATCAACAGCCACAATGTCATTTGAAATTAAGCATAATGCTATCCAATCGCTTCCCAATGTCTAAATGTTTTCAAAGCCGCCGTATCCCTTCCCTTTTCTCCAAGCATGGTGTATGTTTAATTACCTGGAGAGCAATGTGTTCCAAAAAGTTAGCAGCACCATTGGTGTTGGCAGATTCGGCGCGAGAACCGGCATCGATCCAAACACCAACGGTAGCAGCACCAGCAGAGGGGTTTTCCTCGGTGGCGACGGTGAAACCGTTAGGCAAGTTGGTGATGCGAGTAGCTGAAGCTTGCTTGGCAGCGGTAGCCAAGGGACGAACAAACTAGAAAGAAAAAAAAGTTTTGTGAATATCCCAGTAATTAACATTGTAACGCCATGAATTCTAACCTGCTTGGTCAAACCAACGTTAGCTTGAAGGGTATTAGCAAGGAACCTAGAAGCCATTTTATGTCAAAAAGATTGATTCAATAATTTAGAGTGGGGAGAGGGAGAAACAATAAATAAATATGAGCTTTCTGACGGTTGTGGGCCTATTCTTTTTTGACTTTTTCGGGTGTGGGGGGTTGGCCCTTCATATTTCATTGAAACTGCTAGAGCTCACGTCATCAGTCTGAAATAAGCGGTTGTTTAAACGCGGTACGTGAAGGGTTTTGGTTTTCACAGTGCAATTTATCTCGGAAATATCACGCGTTTTTGGTAAAAAATACGGGGGTAGTTCCTATACCATTCGACGCAGAATGATTTTTTGATCAGCTTGGTCAAAATTTGTAGTATTTATAAGTGTCTTTCTACTCTATGAAGATTACTTTAAAGTATGCCTCGAGGGCAAAATTTGCACGCGTTATATTTGAATGACCGAAAACCAATAGATTTTACATGGAAACTTAATAATAAATAATAATTACTTGCGGACCTCGAAATACAACCAATAATAACTCTGCATGCTACCATTATTTGTGTTTTAGTCAACTGCCAAATTTTGGCTTTTTTTTTAAATAGTGAAAAAGTAGGTTAGAGGCGTACTTTATAATTGATATACATCTCAAATGATGAAAAGTACACATTTGTATTTATTTTGTATTTTCCAAATAATAAATACTCAAATTATACGGATAAAACCAAAACTCGAAAACAATAAAATACCCAAAATTCAATATAAAATTAACCATAAAATGTGCAATTAAATTCTGCGTAATGTTCTTTGAGAGATATGCGTCAGTGTACGAACACTCCTTACAATAAAGTCGCATTGAAGTTTTTTCATGAAAATACATCAGGAATTGTTTGATTATTGTTGAACTTTTTCTAATCAACGATAGCCAATCAACATACACGTCCAAAATTCGCGTTACCAACATAACAGTCTGATTTGTTTCTTCTATTTTACTGCCTCTCAAGTTAATATTTACTTTGAAATGACAAAAGGTACATCCTTCGTTTTGGAATAACATGATTTGAACCGAAATTTAACGTTAATTTAGTTGAACCTAAGCAAAAATTAAAAAGAGGACCTTCGGGCCTGTTAAAACTTTATTTAATCGCTTACAATTTCGCTTCACTTGCTGGTTGGCTCTATGTTTTACTCTTGGCTATTTCCAAGGTGGTCACTACTGGAACCTATGAAAATGTCTTTGAGGTGACTTGGCCTACTTTGATCATTGTTCAATCTACTGCTTTGTTTGAGGTAATTAAATTACAAATTAGTTTTTTTTTTTTTCAAACCTGCCATTTAACTTTGTCTCGCTTTTAGATCGTGCATGCTTTATTGGGCTGGGTTAGAACACCCATCATGACTACCATTATGCAGGTTTTCTCTCGCATTTTCTTGATCTGGGCTGTCAACTATCCTTTCCCCGCGATTCATGCTCATTGGTCCTATACAACTATGGTCATTTCATGGTCCATTGCTGAGGTTGTGCGTTATTCTTACTATGCTACTAACTTGGCTTCGTCTGTACCCGCTTTCATTACCTGGGCTCGTTATACTTTCTTCTTAATCTTGTATCCTACTGGTATTTCTTCAGAATTGATGATGATCTACCAATCGTTGCCTTATGTCAAGGCTCAATGGGGCGATTTGTACTATTATGCCTACATTGCAGTGATTATCTTGTATGCTCCTGGATCTCCAGTCATGTACAATCATATGCGAGTGCAACGTAACAAATATCTCAAAGAAACCAGCGGTAAAAAGACCAATTAAAAAGAAAAGTCTATTATATACATGAACTATAATACAAAAAAAAAGCTATTGCTACATTAAAGTCTAATATTCTAACTGGGTCCTGCTGTTTTAGCTAATTTCTTGTCGCGTTGAGTTTTGCGATTGTGGTTACCGAACCGAGCCTTGTTTTTATCCTTGTATGCACGGTCTTTAGCTTCAGAAATAGGTGGACGTTTGTTTTCCTTTTTCAACGCTTGCTTCTGAGCTTCACTCTGTTCTTCAGTTATCTCTTTCTGATTACCATCAAATAACATGTACTTGTCAAGGATTCTATTCTTACGAGGCTACATATATCATAATGAATACAGAATTTCTTCTCAATACAAACAAACTTACATTTCTATTAAACATGATGGCCCAGCCTTCCAACTGTTCATCCGTCATGGCCGTCTTCTTTCGTAACGCAGCACGTTGTGTCGATTTACGAGCAGTACCGTTACGACCAAACAACTCGGGATTCTCCATGAACGTATGTACCAATATGCTTTCATTTTGAACACCAGGATCCATCGTAGTTTTGTTTCGAACAATATCTAAAGCTGAATCTCCATCACCGTTCTCGATAGTAGAAGGTACACCAGCATCATTGATATCATCGTATGTGTCATCATAATCATCATCGTACATATCTACAACACGTTGAAGTACATTCTTCTTTTCGGTTTGAATAAAGCTCTTGTCATCCAGGAGTGTATCGGCATCACCCTTGTCCTTTTTGCCGGTATAAACCTTAGATGCATCCACGGTACGATGCGCAAAGATATCAAACTCATCATTATCATAAATATTGTGTCTAGATTTCAATATGCTTTCTCCTTCGTCAGCATTAGTTGTTACTGCAATAGCTGCTTTGTTATTGTTCCTGGCCATGGATCGATCCAAACCACTGACAGTCGAAGGTAAACTATCATCCAGCAATTGCATAATCACTTGTTCAACATCACCATCATTAGCATTCAAACAAGCTTCAATGAAACCTTCACCCAAATCAGGCATAAGATCCAACACCTGGGATATCTTGGATGTCAGTTCTATTTCAGGATCTTGCTCTGTCTTTTCAAATAACTGCTGCTGTGGTGGTGATTTCGTGATCCACAAAGTACGGCCGCCTGTATTGGTATCTCGCACTTGTTCCATAGACAAGCTCAAAAACTCCAAACGTACCTCTTCTCCAGCAAACTTTGTTTGATTGATAAATGTCAACTTTTCAGATATATGGTACTCAATTTCCCAGTCCATCACCAAAGGCGCATCCTCAAATGCAGATCGAGGTGTATCAAGGCCACCTTCTTCAATGTACTTGAGAATGGTTTCGCTCAACTGTTCCAATATAGTATCCTCTCCCTCATTACGCAGTTCCTCTGTTGGTATAAGCTTACCAAGATCGTTGAAAGATGAAACAAATCCTAATGGACGGAAAAAGTGCACATCAATATGCAAGTTGAAAATGGACACCAACAATCGCTTAATCAAATAGGCTGTAAAGTTCTCGTCATCGTCACCCTCCATGGTAACTGGCAACGCTTTATAACAAGCTATTACCGTCTGATCCAATTCATGTGATGGAAACGGCACGGCGTCGAGTGTTGCAGACAATAACGCTTCTAGCAATCTCAGAAGCACATACGCGTTTTCGTTCATGGCTTTAGGTATCGCTTGTATGTTTTCGAGAAGCATATCCAGTGTAGCTATCAATTGCTTCTCCACTTCTGTATAATGGTGTACAAATGCTTTCATCATGGCGCGTAACTGAGCCGTGTTGGAGGCGTTGTAAACAATGGCAAAACTGCATAACTTTTGAATCGACAAAAGAACATGATGCGTAGAACTGGGCTCTAGCAAAGAAAGACGGTGATACACTAAGAAAATGTATTTGAGAAGCGTGTCATTGGTAGTTGAATCAAGTTGCGCATCGAGTACTTGGTCAATGAAGGCAGAAAGCGAAGTGTTGGAGCTTGTTTCATCGAGAAAATCAGTGTCTGACAGAGAGAGAAGTTGAGACAGGTTGGACATCCAGGAATGTAATGCTGTATTCCAAAGGGTATCGGGAATACCTTCGGTGCCCGAAGGAATGAAGGGAATAAAATCAAGCATGAGAAAGGTAAACTAAAGTGAGAGTTGAGCTGAAAGGTGATGTTATTGGAAAGTGCTATAATTTTATAGGCGTAGCTGCGGTCAAGAAAAAAAAATACTACGGAGGACGATTTGATTGGCTGAAAGTTGAATATCGGAAGAGAGGTTTTTTTTCTTTGATTATACAGCATCTCAATGAAGGTCTTAGCGACTAAGGGATTTTTTTGTTAATGAAAAATTGAAATAGACTACAAACATTTTAACAAACTTTGTAGAATTATCTATTTAATATGAACAAATTAGGCTTTTTCGTAGATTACCTAGGATATACTTCGATTTTTCACAAAAAAATTGAATTTTTGTACCTGATATAAAAATAATTTAATAAGCTCCTCTGTAATAATAAAATATTTATTACTATAAAGTATATCTTTAATAAGAAGGTTTTAAAACAAAATATTCAGTTTATGTTCTGAAAATTTTGGACGAATCAGCGTTGGGTGGGAAAACCTAGTTCTAATAGACTTCCTGTCAGCAATCTAATGTTAGTAAAAAGAGTATTTTCATTGGCTATTTGCTTTGAAAAGTTACTCAATCATTTGGATGTGTTTTTTACATCATTAGAAAGTATTTTAATAAAGGTTTTTCAAAAAAAAAAAAAGTGGTTTGGAATATGTGAGCATCACAATGTATTTCTATTAAAAAACTTAATATTTTATATACCTTTATACTTCAATTAACAAATACTTTTAATATACAGATTTATCAACTCTTCCTGAGGCTAAGGGGTTAATCCGACGTGATATTTAACCAAGACAGCAAATAATGTAGATTATTTGATTTAGTTTTTACATGGATTGTATTAAATTTATTACTGATAATCAATGTAGAATAAACTCATTGGACTTTAATCAATTGATTTCAATAGACAAACAACAACGTCTTTTGGGCATGCGCTATTCTCTAGATGGGGCACTGAACCGAGAAATGAGATAATAAATGCAAGATTTCGAGAAAAAAAAAATCCAGAGGACATATCCGAAATGTCTGATTTTTAACTTTGATTTTTCTGTGGAGCCACAGGAAGTAGACATAGAGGCATAATATATTAAAAACACAGGTCATATATGTATGAGAGCATACAAAGACCTTTTTTGATATTTACTACAATATAAAATGTGTATTTTTTTAAAATAAAACCAAAAAGTATCCCTTTTCAAGCATAGCTCGATGAATAGTGGGAAATGGTAAATGCCAGTTACGTTATCTAACGCACAATTGGAATCCTCGCATATGCTATTAATTTATTATTTTAGTTTAGACAATCATTTGCCATGGAAAATACATTAAAAATCTTTTTTCGATTTTGGAGAGCTCCAGGCACAATTGCGTAAATCGTCACCAGCCAATGGAAGCCAAGAAAATCCTTAAAATTGTACGGGGATTCAATCGCTTTTAATGACGTACAATACCAAGCACGCCAATTCTCGGTGCTTTAAATAACCTTCTGCTGCTGCTCCATTTACTTCTTGAAACCATAGAAACAAGTTACTTTTCGACTCAACATTTTGTTTTTGGGTGAGTTTTGTTAATTCTCGTGTTCATTTTTGCTTTTACAAACGTAAATTTAGTTCATTTCCCAGAGATTCGAAACGAAAACTTAACATGCCCGTAAGTTGACTTGCATTTGGACCTAGATGGCATATTAACATATTATGTACATAGGCTTATCACTCACAATTCAACGATGGAGACTACCAATCTATTGGAAATATGTTTTTATTACCAGTAAAGACTAAATTCCGAGGCAATGCACCTTTTGGTAACCATTAAACAAAGATGGAACGCGTTTTTCCCGAGAAATATCCTTCTCTAACATTTTTCCCATTAGCTGATAATGATGCTGAGGATATTATTGATGAGGCTCTCGACTTATTTAGAGCCAATTGTCTCTTTCGTAATTTCGAAATCAAGGGCAATGCCGACCGTGTGCTTATTTACTTGATTTTATTCATTTCACAATGTCTTGGTACTTTGAATAAGCTTACACCTCAAGGCGAGGCGCTCAAGTCTTTAAATACTTTGGCTGTTTCCAACTTTTCTATTCCAAGTGATCCTGCTTTCCCTTTAAATGCCATGTATCAAGCACCTACTGACAAATTCCAAGCCGGTAAATATAAAACAAGTATCAATCGCGAAGTTATATAACTCATATCTTGATAGAACAATTGAAACAATATATGCAACAACTTCGTCAGGAACTCGCTGTTCGATTGGTAGATAGAATTTATATTGATGGACATCCAAGTAAATGGTGGATGTGTTTCTCCAAGAGAAAGTTTATGAACCTTAGTCTTTAATCATTAAAGCTACAGTTGGTATAATCTACTTTTTATGCTGCTGTCCACTCATGTCAATACCTCGTTTAGCCCAAAAGGATTTACCATAAGTGACCAACTAGTAAAATGATATTCATCAGTGACACTTGATATATAAAAGATCTTGTTAGAGCTTACCAACTCGTCGCCTTTCTTGATCTTTCTATTTCCATTCACAAAGATGCCCACTTTGATATGTTTTGTCTTTTCATCCATATAATTCATAAAACATACGTTGGGTTCAGGCCCACAACCGCGGAAATCATTGCAAAATCTAGCTTCGTTGCCACAACGTCCTGCATCAATAGATAAATCCGTACCATACCGTAGCACATAATCCGAAGTAGCTTCATAGCCTTCCTGGTACTCAACCACACCTAAATAATCAATGATCAATTGTTTTGGCTGTAAGGTCTGTGCAGCAAATAAGCCATAAGCTCCACAACAAGGATGCGATGGGTCAGTCAACTTTTTAATCTTGACATTACGTTTCTGTTCTTTGATGCCTGGAAATGTGCCGATTAAATTGACGTGCTCGTTCATAAAGTTGATGGTACGGCGAGGATCGTCTTGATTGGCTTTGGCAGGTTGAAAGAGATCGCGTAACTCAGTAGGCACATTAGGAGACCAAAAGAGTTTGTCAATGTATTTGGTTTCAGGCGTCCAACCTGATGGTGGAGGCACTGTTTTTACATTGCGCAAGTAAGATAAATGATTATTGCTCATGAAAATATTGATTAGAGGCGTGATGCTTTGAATGTAGTGAAAAGGATGCGAAAATTTGACAGGCTCAGATCAGGCCATAGCAACCATCGGTTGGACCTCCGGTCACAAGAGCAATCATCTGAATTTTAGGGTCCCGTCATAGTAACCGATTAAATTTCAGGACCCGATTACCGAGTCTTCCATCACAAGCTAGACAGAGCAACGCGAAACCAAGAAATAATCTTACTTTATCATCATGCTTCTTGGCCAAAATAAAGAATTGGGTAAAAGGTATTCATCAACAGAATTTCTTTCAGAAAAATCTTGTTTAAGGGTCTAAAAAACTTTTTTTGATCGTTTTTGACAGTCAAGTTTTCAAACCCAATGTTACAGTTTCACTTTTTTTTTTTCCTACATAAAAACTCGCTCTCTTTCTGTCTATATATTTGACAGTCCTGTACATATATCCTTCAAGTTTTTTCATATAGAAACTGCCCCTTTCTACATATATATATATACCTCAAAAAGATAGATAGAGAAAAAGAATCCTTTTTCTTGAATGAGTCAAACAAGCAGAAAACAAGACTATCCATCGGATTCAGATCTCTCTTTACAATTATCAGACGCTTCTTCTTTGTCGTCCGATTCTGATCTGTCAACATCGATCCCTAATAAAAACAAAAAGAAGCAGACAAAAAAGAAGGCTAAATCAACCAAAAAGAAAAAGAATTTTGATAATTCACAATACTGTACATGTCGCAAAGGCTATGACGGTAAAGAATTCATGATTGAATGCGACGAATGTCAAGGTAATATGTAAATTAATAACCAGTATGTCATGCTGCTCACCTATCAAAACCCCTTTAGAATGGTTTCATGGTGCTTGCGTAGGCTTAAAGCCAAATTCTGTCACAGATCATTATTTTTGTAAATCCTGTACAAATAAGCCCAATGGTGCAGGAAAAACACTAATACCACCACCAAAATCCATGATTGTATTACCATCCAAACCAAATGATCATGTCAAAAAAGCACCCCCTCCACCGAAACCAGTGGCTCCACCAGCTCCGATTGTACCAGTGATAGATGAAGATGAGGATTTAGATGATATTTGCGTTTTGTGTGATGGCGATTGTACCTGTGGAGCAGTGCAAGATTCGCCTGTAGTAGTAGTTACTGCCACGCCACCACCGCCGCCACCGATACAAAAGATTCAAACCAAAATAAGTAACGTATTTTAGCATAAACATGATTGAATGATCAACTAACTCAATGATACTAGTTATCCCAGTACCAAAGAAGCCCGTAACAAAAAAACCGGTACCAAAGAAACCAGCACCGAAAAAACCTGTACCAAAAAAGGCAACGCCAAAGAAACCAGTAGCAAAGAAGCCTGTACCGAAAAAGACTGGCAAAGCAATACCTAGTAGCAAAAAGTCGAAAATGTCCAAAATCATCCGCAACCACAATAGCAGCAGCAGCAGTAGTGGTGATGAAGACAGTAGCAGTAATAGTAGCAGCAGTGGTAGCGATAGTGAGGAAGACAGTAGTAATGATGAAGGCCTAGTTGTAGAACGCATTGGCATAGATATCAAGCCCAAGAAGAGCACTGTGAGAAGAGGCAAAAGTACAACTCTCTTGGCAAATATGAAAGCACCAGTACCTCGCAAAGGCAAAGGCAAGAAAATGAACACGGTGAAGTTTATTTCGAGCGAAGAAGAGGAAGATTCGGATGAAGAACTCATTGTGGATGATTTAGATGATTTATTGGAAACCATGTCGCCTTTATCTGAACATTCTAGCGAATCTGATTTACAAAGTGAAGAAGAGTTCTTTACTGACGATACAATGTCACCTACTTCTTATAGTTCCAGTATCCATATTGATTCAGGTGATGATGAGGATATCGAAGATCACGAAACTCAAAAGATTATCAATGAATTGACTTTGGATAGTGATGAAGAGGATCAAGCTATGTTTGTACAAGATGATGAAGGCGGTATCTTTGTAGAAGATGATCAAGAAGAAGATGATGATGATGATGACGATGATGACGATGATGATGATGATGATGATGATGATGATGATCAACCCAACTTTTACTACAGTCGTCACCAGAGTCATTGGTCTTCTTCAGAAGAAGAAGATGATGATGAAGAGTTTGATTATACTACAATACCAGAAGAAGAACAAGACAATAATGCCTTATTACCACTACTGGATAGTGAGGGCAATTTGTATGATAGTGTCGCTGCTGCATTCATGCAAGCGTTTTCTATGCATGCAGATACTACTACAACAACAGCACAACCATCAGGTACCAATACACCAGCTGCAGCAACATTGGATGACTATCAATTATCGCCATTTGAATTAGCCAATGCTTTGACGGCTCTATCGGCAGCGGAGCATGTATTTTTACGCAGACCTTCTTTACCTAGTAGTGCAGTTTCCGCAGCACAACGAATGCGAGGGTCCCAAGACATGTCTGCATCTGATTTGCGGGCTATTGTATCAGACGAACTGACGCTTTCTCTGGAGCCCATCCAAGAAAATGAAGAGCAACCATCGCCTACCGGTGATAATCAATTATTTTCCAATGATATCAAACTTCAAGAACAGATCTTAGATTTACTCAAAAACACTCAAAAAGAGGATCAAGAACAAGTGCAAGAAAAACCACACGAAAAAGTATTACAACCTATAATCACTAATAACTCTACAAGACAAATATTACCAAAACCCTCTGGCAGTGGCGATTCTTATTTCCCAAACATGCTATCTCAAACAGCATTAGAGCAACATATTCAAGATGTATTAACCCAAAGCATAGAAAGTTCGCAATCACAAAAGCGCAAATCTACAGTGAATGAGCCTATAGACAAGAAGAAACTACGAAGACAATCTACACCAGCTTCACCTGCCGCCATTATAGATGATTTAGGCGAAGAAGCCGTGTCGATGGATGACTTAGTAGATACTTCACAATTATACACACGGTCCTTATCGAGATCACCTTCACCTGATATTTCAGAAGATCCTTATAGTAGAGACCTTAGTAGATGGCAACGTATCCCCATTGGTGCTTTTCGTTTAATGAGATCCAAGAACAAGCTATGGCTTGAACGTTGAAATAAACCTTTATTATATACATTAATCTTCTGTTGAAGTTACTGCCGCTGCTGCCGCTGCTGCTGCTTGAGCTTGCTTTTTCTCTTGAATTGCTTTTCTCCAGCGATCTTCTCTATCCGATTTCATTTTGTCTAAAGCACTTCTCACATCTTCCGATGTAGTAGGAGGTTTCTAAACAAACACACGTTAGTGTAATGAAATATAATATCATATAACTCTTACATAGGTCGTGTTAATATCAGGCCAAAACTTGATACCTTTGACATAAGTATCATAAAAGTCGGGTCCTCCGAAATAAAGCATGGATGCTACCGGGAAAAAGACATAGAAACCAAACTAAACATTCTTAAAGGTGAATATATGAAACAAATAATATACCCTTAGAAAGCTAGTCTATACCTTTACAACTTCTAATCGTGGTCCACCCATGTTGTGTATTAAGTAATGTAACAGGAACAAGATATAAAAAAAGTGGTGCGTTAATTGAGCCCTGCTCTGATGGAACCAAAGTCACAAGTGACTGTTGTTTAATTTTCATGCAAAGTTGATTTCCAGCCAGCCAATAAATAACGGTCACACGATTGATCGATAAAAGGTGGACCTTTGACTTTTAAAGTAACTAAACAACGAGTTTACCCAACAATTGACACTATCAAATGCATTTGCAACAATAAGACATTAGTATTAATAGAATCTGTAACTCATATTAGCTAAATGTAGTAGTTTTTTTTTTCATTCTGGAACCTTGTAATGTCCCTTACGATAATCAAGACTAAAGCCTTAAATTAGCAACCATAAAAGCGATTATTCGTGTTACAGTCACGATTAAGCATGCAAAGCTTTTAATAACCAACTATACTATCTTGCTCCTAAATCCCCTTTTCTCCTCTTTGTTCTACTTTTTTTTTTAGCTCCTATTTTCTTTTTCTTTTTATAATGCCATTTCTATCTTCATTAGATCGAGATTACCTCGAAGAGATCCCTGTCACTTCAACACCTATTTTTGAAGGTCATCTCTCAGTTAGGAACGAGAAAAAACAATGGCAGTGGCGATTATTTCGATTTGACGGCTCTTGCTTTACGTGTCTATCAACGCGTAAAGTCAAACTACCACCTCATACAACGCTAGACAATCACCCAGAAGATAATAATAATCAGTTTTCATATACTTCGCCTTTACTAGCGACACCCAAAGACAAAACGAAACGACTGTGCGAAAATAAGACAGAACTGAAATATTACCAGCTACCAGAATGGTCGATCGATGTAGTGAATATCTCTTCTATATCAGTACTAAAGAGAATCAACAAAAGGACTCCTTCTAAGTGCTTCTCTGTAAGGACTTTTGATCATCGTTGTATCATATTAAAAGCTCAGAAACAAAAAGACCTTGAACGGTGGTTATTTGTACTGACTAAGATGTGGAAGTTTACTCAAGCTGTAAAGAATCAAGTGGCAGTACAGCAGCAACTGTACGACCAACAGCAAGTAGAGGATAATATACCTCTTGTACATTCTATTGCTATTCCACCACCACAGCAAACTTATCGGCCTCTATCAGACGAAAAAATACGTGTCATTGAAGAGTGGCGAAAATCATTAGCAGAATTAATGGCCAGTGATCCTAATATCAGAATATCTACACCTCCACCTATTGAACCTATTCCAGATGACGATGCTATGAGTGTCTTTACAGACATGACAAGCGTGAGTCATCGAGTACCAAATGCAAAGCTCAAAAGAAGAACCACTTCCAAAAGATCATCTCCATCCAAGTCAATAAGTAGTCGAAGGCATAAGATTGCACCTCAGCAACCAGTGGACACAAGACCTACACTAAAGAAAAGAAGGTCGGATGATGTGAGGAACTGGATGAATAACAAACCAATCATCAATCGAACAGCCAGTTTAGGCAGTAGCAGCTCAAGAAGAAAACCCAGCATCCAAAAATTATCGTCATCATCACTACAACAAAAAAGCAGCGTATCCACTTCACCAGAGATCATTCAACATATGAATTTTTTCCAAGATGTCCTTACTGTCTGTGATGATGAGAGCTGTCCTTATGAACATCAACAGCAGCAAACGAAATTGAGATACCATACTTCTATCAAAGGCAAAAAGTTGATCCAAGTTAATCAATGCGAGCAAGAGAAACGACCTCAAATGATCCACCGAAGGGCTTCTATGCCTTTAACTGATCAGCAGTTTATATTTGATCAACAAAAGATGAATACATTATCGCCATTACAGTCCCTATCGTTCCATAAGAAACAAGAAGAGGAAGAAGACATGAGTTTAGCTGATTTACAAAAATCATTAAGGCAGATAGGCTTAAATCATACAAGATCACCTTCTGCTTCTTCGATACAAGACCTGCAACGGAAAAGATATTATCAGCCTATGTCTTCTATTGTGGCACCTGCTATACCACCTCATCAATACCAGCAAACGCAGCTTTATTTATTCGAAACCCAACAATTGCAACTCCAACAACTCCAACAACAACAGCAGCAACAGCAGCAGCAGTATCAGAAAAAAGCAAATGCTGCTGCGAGTACTAATAATACATTTGATCCATTGGAGAGAAAGAATTCTTTAAATTATTACAATCTTAATAACAACTATATATACAGATAATAATAAAGTCTCGACCTATAATTACAATTTTTTGTTGCTCATCAGTGATACGTAACGTGACCTTTTTGTGCTCTTCTCGGCTAGCCTTTTGTAGGACTCATAGCAAAATAGCATTCAACTAATCAAGATTTAAATGTGAACAAAACATGTAATGTAACTTTTAAAATGGTGCCGAAATAATGTTTTATCGGATGTAGCAATCCATTCTGAAATACCAATTACTAATCAAATAAGACGTTGGACCGAAATCAATAACTTTGCTCGTTATGTAGCTCATTGTGTTAATCTTCTGCACTGTGGTTTATTAAATTCCGCCTGCTCAGATGTTACTCAGAAACTGTAGACTTGCAATAAAAGACATGGATCTTGCATTGATATTTTGAATGATTAATCAAAGTTTTAGATAATTAAATTCTCATTTAAATGGTATACACTGTAAATAGTGAAAATAAAGATCTCGATCCATTGAAGAAAAAAAAAAAAAAAAAAAAAAAAAAACTAAAAGTTACGCAACGTTTTTTCATATCAACATAGAGCTACGCTAGGGCCTGGATTAAAGCAAAGAAATTATATTCCACCTATATTCTACACTTTAAATCTACATCTTATTTTTTTTTTTTTTTTTTTTTTTTTAGTTAAGATAGAGTGATTCCACTCCCAGTTTGAAAATAACTCACTCACTTGCTGAAACTAATTTCTAAATAAATCCAATAAAAAATAGATTATTTATTTGTCATTTTTGACTACATAAAAGTTTTCGCTTTAGATGAGAATCATTTTCAAGCAGTTTTTGAACTGAATCTTTGGGTGCTGTATAATGTTCTGAAGACGAACAACTGGAATAGCAAAAGAAGCATCAATGATTTGTTCATAAAGAGTCTCAATATCTTTACCTTCATTAATGTCTAAATTGCTCCTCGATCACACTGAGCTCTGTCAAATACGGGGAAAGATACCTCTTTCCTTGATTATGGACGCTATTTCCACATATTTGTGTATAGGGGCATTGTCCATTATGACGTGAGGCCCTCTCGTTTCTCCTACTTGCCCATGATATCAAAAGTTTCACTAATGAACCTCATGCAATGGCCATTTGTGATACCCTCCGAATAGTCTTTGCGACGAGCAGCGATTGCCTTTCTTTTTTTTCTTTTTTTACCACCTTGTATTTTTCTAATTTTGGGTACTTTTGGAGGCTCCCTGATGCTCGCATTTACTAAACCAATTGGTGTACTGCATCCAATGATTGAGTGTGAAACCACTCTTTTTCCTCTGACGGACCATGCTCTGCTAGATCTCATTTTGATATTAAAACCTGACTCATCAATAAAAACGCAGTGCTTAGTGAAGTAGAGGTCCGTCATAACTCATCTCTGTACCCATTCTTTTCGTAAAATAAGATTGTCATCACTGTTTCTTTTTTCAGAATGGAACGTGGGTCGCTTGAACGTGCTGTTACACTCTTTTATGAATTCATGAATTCTTGACTTGTTGTTCTCAAGGCCTGCAAAGTGAGTAATCAACTCATCAACAGCATCGCTTATGTATACCTGGGAATTATTATCATAGAATTCCTTCAGATACAACGCAAGTTCCTCTTGCAATATTGACTTTGGCCTATTTACTCGGTTGGCCTTCTTTCTAACCATAAAAGGGCCTGGATCGACTAGAAAGTTGTTCAGTCAAGTCCGAAAAGTACTCTCCTTGACACCACCCTTCAATGCTGCAGTCCTGATCAGCGTTCCTCTTTTTTTTTTTTGGTACTCGAAGAACAATTCTTGGGCGTTGTTTCATAGTTTTCGTACTTGGTAACTCTACCACCGCTTTTTGATACTGGGGCAATCATATCTTCATTCGAATCTTCTTTTGATTCATCGGCTGCAGCTTTGTTTAAAGGATTTTTTTTTCAGGTACATCTCAAGATTGACAAGTTGCTTAATAGCAAAGTAGTCGCCTTCTTGATCAACGATGTCCATTGATTCATTGCCGTTCTCGTCATAAATATTTCCGATATCATTTTTGGTAAAGTAACATAGGACATCTATTTTCGGTTCCAAGAGCTTCGTTATCAACAAAGAGAAAGCAAGAGGCGCATTATGCTTTGCTTCACATTGAAATCTATTTTCACTTTTTCATTGAAATTAGTTAGTACAGTCCGCGAATTTATTTTCAACAAATCAGCAAATTGGGAGCAAAACGACTGTATATGCAGCCATGGTGTCGACTAATTTTTATCATCAATAGCCAAGTACCTCTTTTACCAAGTAGTAGTTGTCGTGATAAAATTGTTTATCATTTGTTAGAGTGTAAGCGGCACTTTAAAAGTATACTTTATAGCATAATTACATTTTCTACATTTCAAAACCCACTATTGTATTTTTATGTTTTATTGTATCTATTAAAAACTTGATTGAAGATAGTAGTAAAATAAAGAAAAGTGTACACTATTCTCTTTTCATAGTTTCAAATGAAACACAACATAATCTTTCATTATTCGACTCACAGGGAAATTTTGTATAATCTTAATTATTACACATTTCGCTGACTGGTAGCTCTATATCAATCAGATGAAAGTAGTACATACTCAAACTATGGTGATCGATCATACAAATAGAAATAAAGCCCAAGACATTCGTTTATCCCTTCTTTAACACACTTATAACACATATATGTATTTTATAAAATTTTATTTATTTATTAGATAAATATTAGAAATAGATAGAAAGTAATATAATAAGTAAGTAAGGTATGTATAATGCTCGATTAACGAAGCAAAGTGAAGCTCATCATATCACCAAAACAAAAGAAATCATTTTAATAGAAACCTTGTTTGTAAGCAAGACCAGCAATGGCCAAACCAAGAGCGTAAAAGATGGTAGTGTAAACTACACGCATATAACGGTTATCAATGACTAATTCGGCAACGAACCAGACGACGGCAAAGGCAACAAAGAACCAAGCAAGGATCATAACAGCACGTGTAGAGGCGCGAGCAAAAGTATTCATGGAAAGCAAACAAAGAAGAGAGAAAAGTGAGTCCTTGACAATTTGATGTCCTTTAGCCAATCGAGAAGCAAAACTACCAGAAGTGACGGCAAACTTCTTTTGAGAAGTTTCAGTATCAGTGGCAGTACCAGTGGCTACAATGTCTTCTTGACCGATAAAGTAAGAACGGGCAACCCAAACCAAACCCCAAAAGACCCATAATGTCATAAAGGCGATCCAGGTAACACGGACATGCCAGTCTTCAGTAAAGGCAGAAACAGATGAAACAATGTTATTGTTGATAGTGAAATCTTGAGTAGCAGTGGTAGACATAATTCGTTATTTTAAATAGATATAGTATGATGAAAAGATCATCGTAACTTGATCAAACCGTGCCTTATATATATGTTTTTCGTTAATCGAAAAAGAAAGAGATTTTCCGTGTCAATGGTAAAATTGAAAACCCGAATTAAATTCCATGGATACCTTGTCTCAGCTTTCAAATCATGATATCTTGGGTTCAAAAAAAAAGAAAAAAGAAAAAAAAGAAAAGGTAGCCCTACATCCATGATAGAACTATGGAAAAAAAGCTTTGAATCCATTGCACAATTTCTGTACGCTTAAGAGTTGCTTGTTATTAAATAGAATTCTTTTTGATGCTAGTAATGCGGAAGAACCTATTGTCTGCTGCTAGGATTCCGGAATTGAAAAACGTAACAATGGGCGGACTAGAATTAATCCGAATGTTTATCCCTGTCATCGTTATCAATTTCGTCAATGACATTTTACCAAGGTTTGGCAGCTGATAATACTATAGTTGGTTTAGGGATCGCAATTTTACATAGCATGCATTGCTATAATGCGATGATGGCTAATGGGTATATCCAGGGAGGTTTGTATATGTAAAGCATTGTTTAGTAATACTGTAGAGCTGCGGCTGACTGATGGGGTATGTCAAGTGCCAGCTTGTTCTTTGAGCCGTAGTAGAACAATCTGGTGATTTTTTCTGTTTGCTAAACTTTATTATGCTTGTAAAGAATCATCTGTCGGTGTATTACTAATGAAGGTTACACTGCTCTTCGTCATTGTTTAGTGTTCTCCCCTGGAAATTTCTGCTCAATTGGTTTCAGTAGTATTAAAACTTTGTCCCGATGTTTAAAACTTTGCCATTTAGGAGTTTGGTCATGATATTATATATATGTATTCAAGAGCTTTTATAGATATATCTTTTTAGTTTGATTATTATATAATTTTAACTTAATGGTTTAATAATTCATTTTACAGTCGACTCGCACTGATTATATCGATTAAAAGATAAGCCTTTAGGCTAATGAAACATCATGTATAATTATTCATTGAATGAGAGCCTAATTGATCTTTTTTTTTTCGATAAAGCGATACATTCTATATATGAATTACTCATCAGATATACTAGTTGACTGAGATCGATCGAGATTTTACTAGTCAAGTAAAACATCACATCAAAATTCTATGATAGATTAAAATTTTGAACTCGGCAAAAAATAAAACTTTTAAACCAAAACTATCCTTATACAAGGTGGTA
This sequence comes from Actinomucor elegans, assembly GCA_026027325.1. Classification (NCBI taxonomy): domain Eukaryota; kingdom Fungi; phylum Mucoromycota; class Mucoromycetes; order Mucorales; family Mucoraceae; genus Actinomucor; species Actinomucor elegans. The sequence continues at coordinate 120,013 of JAMSLZ010000017.1, forward strand.
AATGTATATGCATCCTTTATTTATTAACATAATATGTAGAGGATTCTATTCTTTTTTAAACGAAGTAGGTGTCATTAAAAAATATAACAGGGTTGTTTTTCTAAATGTTAAAATCTGAAATGTTTTGGATGGAAATTTTTGCAACTTTTCGATGTTCAGACAATGGCATGAAAATTGATCTATCGACGTAAAAAGATCATCTTTTAATCTATCTATCCCTGAGAAACAAGACATAATAACAGCTTAGTGTTGGTTTATACCTCAAATGTTGATTTTTTTGGGGAAAATATCTATCGTGGGTAGGCATAGGCAAATAGTATTGGACCATCTATTCATTTCTTCAATCGCCACCAGACGATAAGGTTATGTTATTTTAAATTAACGTGTAGTAGTAAACGGACCAAGCAAGAACGGATATAGAATAATATGTATATGTTTTAGAGCAAGCATATATAGTTATAAAAGTGCTTATAGAGTTAATATTCCCTTATGGCACTTTTGAATCAGCAGTGGCAGCTTCCAACTAGTAGGCAGGTATTGCGAAAGATTGCGACAATATCCTATCAGCAAAAAATAGGAAAGGTTGAGTTGTATTATACTAGGTAATCAGAACCCCAAAGGCGGTGCACGCGCTTTGTTTGACTGTTTTTATTACAATAATAGTGAAAACTCAAGTTTATATATCAGCCCGCCGTAGTCTCGTAAAATCGAATTGGCATGATTGACATTTACATATAATTTCAAAGTGCTGGATATCTTTGCATTGAATACATGCAAAGAGTATGTTTTTGGTATCCCAAGGCTTTAGAAATGAAATGGCACAGGATTCGATAATACTACCGTCTTTATCACCCTTATAACAATATGATTTTTCTGGTGTTTCAATTCTAAGGTTGGTCATATTAATATCTTGCGCACCATGATACGGACCTTTCCAGATTAGAGTGTCCAAGAAAGTGGCAGGCATTTCGAATATGTATTTGTGGTATTCTTTTCTTTCATTTCTATTGGGGCTAATATGGATGCAATTCTCAAGCGAGAGCTTCGGTAGTAATGGAAATTCATTAGAAAGCTGTAGATAAAATGCTTGAAAAACTCTACCATTGATCATCTCTAGATGATGAAGAGAAGTATTTTCTTGATGGGTCGATCCATACTTTGTTATTTTCAGGCTCTTTAAAATGAGCTTAACTAGAGATGGGTATAATGAATAATTTGAGTCAAAGAAAGATGATTGCAGTTCAAATAACTGTCAACACCGTGAGATGCAATCTCCAGAACCGTTAGAAGGTCTCCAATTTTACGCAATAGTTTCAAGTGTAGCAGTTCGTGTATGAATAGCCCCACTGGAACAGCAACTGTTACGATGGAAGTCCCTTCTGTCGTTTGGCCTCGGGAATATGTACCGGGGTCGAGGTTTACACAGGACATGATGAAGATGTGATTATTTTCATATTGAGCTGTAAGATACTTGTCGCCTTTGATTTTATCAAAGTAGCCGCTCAGTGCATTGGGTATATCAGGGGTATACAAGGCTGTTATTTGTACAGAGGAGCAGGTCTTGTACAGATAAACCAAAAATTGTATCCATATGGCATACGAGATATTAGTAAAGGCATTATTCTTTTGTTCTTCTAATTCTGGTATCATAGAGAATTCGATCAAATGTGGAAATGTAAGCATGATATATTCGAGTAATGTTTCTGTCACAGGAGGATTACAGGCGAGGTGAAGATATTTAATAGTTGGACATAAAACCGACTCGTGTAGTATACCTGCTGTCGTATAATAATTTGACTTGGTCCTATGATTAAAAATCAAATACAGAGTCTCGATACGAGGACGGCTTTTAATATAATCGTCAATTAAGTAAAATGTAACCATATCATCTATTCCCAAGATCCAATCGGCGCAACTGGGGGAGCTCGTCCAAGTTCTGTAATAGCGAAGTAGTTGTTATATTTGAGTTTACTAAATAAGATTCGTTTAGAGCCATACACTGCAAACTGTCACGAAGGCTATATACACCTTCGAGATACTTTCTATTAGTATATGCATTGTTTGTATCTACAAAGTATGGCGGTTCACGAAGCACTTTACAAGCCCCTCGTTCAGAAGCTTTACATATCTCTTCAAAGTAATTGCGAGTAGTACATGAAAAGTCGATAAGCATTTCGATATTTGGGCATCTGCTTAAGATACGGATACTTGTTAACATGTTCTCTAGGGTTTGACTTAGAGTTAAGTATTGTTAATAATTCGAATAGCTGGTTAGGGGTTTTAATAAGAATTGAAAGGTATATATGTTTTTAAGCAAGTAAGCTCCAATTCTTACAGGCAAGTTGACATTGTGTAAGAGTAGCGATTTTCAAGTTGAAAAAAGAGGCTTAAATCCGCTGTTCATAAAATCGAATACAAGATTTAAAAGTTCTGTAGGAAGATGTTTCCGACTGGTCGTTTTTAATGCAGTGGTTAAAGATATGAAAAAACAAACGGTGTGGAGCACAACAAGAAGTGTATTTTGACATAGTAAGCGTAGTTTATAGCTGGGTGTAGAAGTCTAAGTTTTGAGCATTTGCCTGCCAATTTTTTTCCCCAGAAACAAAGCGAAACAAGTGCAATTGCTAAATCTGCTCAGTAATGGAGACTCAGAGCGGATGCAGCAGCCCATTCTAAGCATGGGGGATTGACCAGAGGCATCCCTCTGGAATCAATTGAAAAGTTTCCAGATTATTCAGTCAATTTCCGTGAAACGTATGTGATTCAATGCTAGCCATTATTATATAATAGACCTATTGCATTCTAGTCAAATAAATAACTTAATAGGTGCACTAGTTCATTATTACAAATACATTATAAATCTGGTGCGATCTAAGCTTTGATTGAGGGATCTAAATAATCTATAATATACACTGCATCATTATTTAGGCTCCATAAAATAATTTGTATGGCCTCACCAAACTTTTAAGAACAAAAATACCAATACGCAATAAGTGCTTTAATTAAATTTGCTTGAAGTTTAATCAAGTATCGAATAGTATTAGTAACTTCTCATGTTACCTTCAGTCCATCTAGATAAACACTATTTTTTTTTTTTTTACAAAAATATAGATTTGCATATTTGTATATGTACGTGATCTACATTACTTAAATATATTCTTTCAAAACGTCATGTATGTCCTTAAAGTGAATACTAGCATAGGTGAATCGAAATCTTAAAAAAGTAGCTTAAGGATGTTCATCAAGGATTGTGCCCTAAAATCATTACATATTTCTTTTAAAAAATGATATCATCTCATTTTCTCTAGGTCTTTCGACTAATCTCAAGTAAATGTCACAAGTCTCTAAGTTAAATTCAATGCGTATATTACGTTTCTTAATAATAAATGGTATTTTTAAATAACATTGCCTAACCAATGATGAATAGTTCACTTAAACTAGGACCAAAGTGGCGTTTGATACGCATTACATTCTCAGAATTAATTGCTGCGACTAGTAGATGATTGATCTTAAAGGGGATACGTATCAAAGGGCTTATATAAACTAATAGCCTTTTCTCCAAATGAAAGCCTGAAGGTATGCCTTGTGAAGTCATTTCAACGTCCTCTTAAAGCGCGAGCATTTAAGCAAATAGAATTTAAGCAAAGACTCGATGTGTTTCTTTCTTTACTTTAATATAACTATAATAACTATAACAATAAATAATGAGTGTGTTGGGTAAAAAGGTTTCTTTTCTTTGTTATAGTCTATACAGCCATTAATAAAAAAGGACTGACCTCTATACTTTGTAGTAACAACCACCTTTTCACATGGAGCTGTATTTTATGCTGGTGAAGCACTATCCTGTACCATTTCATTTACCAATCCCATTAATAACACAAATACCAAGTCTGTCAAATCCTCCATTTCAACACCTATACCTTTCTCACAACAACAGCAACAACAGCAACAACAGCAGCAACCACAGACGCGTTCCACTCCCGTTCATCAATCACAACACCGTACCATTTCTTCGTTGGCTTCATCCACACTTGCTTTCTTAACTCGAACTCCACCTACAAAGCCTTCTACACCTATCGCCGTACCAATCGATGAAGAACAGCCTATTCCTATCGAGTTGGATTCACCTACACCTCGATCCAGTATCGATACGTTTCTACATCACCACAACAATACAAGTCCCCGAAGCTCGATGGATTCCAACGCGTCCTTTCGTTCGTTACAGCAACGACGATATTCATCTTCACCATTAAAAAAGCCTGTCTCGGAACACTTGATGTGTGGATTTGCTCAAGTTGTTGGTAGTTTTGTAGCAGATCCTAATCTAATCAATATCAACGAGTTTGGACCCTTGAAGCATTATACCATGTATAACCCTCAAGGAGGTTTCGGCGGTGGAGGAGGATTGATGGTAGCAAAATCAGATTCTTCACTAGGTAAATCTTTTAAAAATAGTTTATGTAGATGATGGTTTTTTTTTAACACTAGATTGTGTAGATACGCGTACTTTACCTGTCTTTTCAACTCCACCTTCGATTCTGTTTGTGGATTTGGATCTAGCACCTGGTGAAACCAAGAAATGTAGGTTAAATATCTACTACTATGTATATCATAAAACTAAACAAAAAGCTTGAATGTAGTTTCCTATAAAATTCAATTGCCCAACGATATCCCACCTTCACACCGAGGAAAAGCCATCCGTTTCAATTATTACTTGGTTGTTGGGACGCAAAAGAAAGCCCCTACTTCATCGTTGATCAAACAAGCGCAAGGTCAAGTAGTTCAGATCAGATTTCGTGTGTTGAATCATGTTTCAGAAGATGGATCACGGCCTATTTATGATTTGATGAACCCTGTCGTACAGTACAAGGACGAAGCGACCGTCAATGAACATGTTGAACATACAAAGAAAGAAGTCAAAGTTGCAAAACCAGTCTGCCTGGAAGAGCGAAAGGCTTTTATGGACTATGTCAATGAACTGTTTGAGAACACATCAGAAAACAAGACAGTACATGAAATTACGAGACGTGAAAGTGATGCGTATGAAGAAAGAAGTGCTGACGAATCATTGACTAACGATAAATCGTGTTCTCAAGTGGTTTCTAGAATTACACATCGTAGTAGGAAAGGTAAAACGTTTAATAAAAAATTTGATGTTACCAAAGGCTGACAGTTTATACATAGCCATGTACGATATTGTCAAAAACAACCAAAGGGTAGCCAAGCTTCATTTGATCAAAACAGCGCATCGTTTAGGAGAACCTGTCATTGGCGTATTGGATTTCAGCGAAGCTGTACTATCAACTTACAAGGTAAAGGCGTTTCTAGTAGTATGTTTTCATTATACTGATAGTGTCAACTATAGATCTCTATCTTTTTGGAGAGTAGCGAGTCAGTAGAAGATACAATTGCACTAAGAACACCACAACATATCGGACGGGTATCGCGAAAAACGCACTCTGATTTCCATTCATTTTCACTAGATAATAAGCAGTTATCGTTCTCTTTACCCATACCAGCCACAGCATCTCCAGAGTTTCAAACCACTGGAGGTAAGTGTAAATGCATTTTTTTTTTTACAAGATATTGATAGTCTATTTAGTATCACTGCAATACTTTTTAAAGTTTGAATTTATCACAGGCATTGATAGTCAGCCGCCTTTTATACCTATTATTACTGATGGAAAACATCGTCATTATCAAGGCTTACAGGATGTTGAAGTCAGCACCTTTGATTGTCAGATTCCATTGACAGTGTATGGATCGCCTGGAGGTGTTGATCGCGCTTTATATGGTCGTCCACACACTTTTAGAGTACAATAGACACATAATAAAAGGGCTTGTGACTAGCTTTATATTACACACTAGTCAAGTTTTTTTTTTTTTTTTCTATTAAGACCCCAGGGTTGCTTATACGTCTTTTTCATAACATATATACATACATTACTTCAAAATGTTTATGCCTCAAGTAAGATGTCGACTATAAAAAAGAGGAGAAATCTCGAGAGAAATTTAACTTGTAGTTATTATAGCAACCTCAACTTACTCCCGAACAAAAGGCTATGCTTCGTCAACGTACAGTTGCAACTGTCTCTAACTTTGCTTTGGTTGTCTTAGCGATCCGTGCTGGTAAATAAAAAAAAAAAAACCTGTTTTTAGGAGGACCTTGACTAACAAAAAAACCCTTTTTGATAGCTCCTTTTGCCCTTGAACAAGCTAAAAAGTTATTCTAATCATGTATATGTCAAATAAAAGTGTAATATTTCTATAAAGAACTACTACGGCACTCAAACAAACACTTGGGCGTGATGATATGTAAAGAGGGAGTGTGTGTATATATGCTGTTGTGATTGCACAAGAGCCAAATATTAGGGGACCCAAAACCCAAGTTAGCAGGCAAATAAAAATGACTAAAATTCGACATTTCCAGCTTTCTTTTCTTTCTTCTCTGTTACCACCATACTATACCCTCCCCCTATTCAAATGTTTTCAAAGCAAAAGCGATTTCCTGAAGGTAATACGCTTTAGGTATGAATATACATGCTCAAGTACCTTTATAGGCGGCAAAGATTATGTACCAGGACCTGGTGAATATCAAGTGAATGTAGATGATATAGGTCGACATAAGAAATATGGATTCTTGAATCAAGCAAATCGATTTCAAGAGGACGTTGTATTTGGTATGAACATTCTTAAGATGTACGTTATTTTATTAATCTATCCATTGTAGATCCAGCAGGCCCAAATGAATATTATGAACACCAATATCAATCTAGTACTACTACAACTTCCACTACCAGCAAAGCATCAGACGATAATAATCAAAGAAAAAAATCCCTGATGCAACTAGACATCCAGCAGTTTATGGCAATGCAAAAGGAAATAGAAATTTTGCAAGCGAAAAACAAAAAGCAAAATATCAGTATTCAATCATTAGAACAAGAGAAAAGTGATACAAAAGCTCTTCTATTACAAAAAGACTTGGAACTACGCGAACAAAGAGCTAAAAATGCCACGCTTTCAAAGACTGTAGGTAACCTATGTTTTTTTAAAAAAAAACGTAAGAGTAACCATTGAATAGATTCAAAGTCAAGAAGTATCAAATAAAGCAACCCAACTTCAAAAAAAGATTGATCAACTGGAGCAAGAACTGACCTCCAAAGAACAAACCATCCAAGAACACGTCAATACGATAACCCACATGATTCAAACACAACAAGAGCTAAAATCGGTCGAAGCACGTCTCTCGGCACAACTAGTGGCAGCTGAAACGCATGCAAAAGACCAAGAGGTTCAGTTGAAACATGAGATTGAATGCATCACAAGCAAGCTCGAGACCCAACGAGGCCTGCTGACTGCATCAGAAAAACGCTTACAACAGCAAACAGAACGCGTCAATACGCTTGAGACACAACTTCATGACCAGCAGCGTGCTAAAGAAGATGCTGAAGCGCTGATCGCGCATCTGCGTCACCGCTTTGATACTTACCGTCAGTGGATCGATGGCACAGTAGTGCCTCATTTGCGCCAACAGCGTCAAGAAGCACAGCAGCAACAGGTGGTCGAGTTGCGTCGGGTGGAACATGAGCTTGTTGAGGCTAAAAAATTTATCAATCGACAGGCTCAACATATCGCGTGTCTTAAATCAGATGTTCATTGGCTGAATGCACAAAATAAGCAAGTCTCGTTGCTTGTGGTAGCCATGGGTCGCGAGCACAAGGAACAGTGGGTTTGGAATAAAGATTGGTATGATGGTAGAGTCGTGTTACCCTCTGTTTCCAAACCTCAGCGTAAAAGTACAACAATCAAACGACGCCCTATTATTAAAAAAGTAGTTGAAGAAGACGATTATAGTTCAGATACCATCTCTTTCTCCAGTCGATCTTCTTTCTCCAATGATGAACAAGATGAAACGAGTAAGTACCTTTAGATAATTTATGCATATATATATAACTCATACATAATTGTCAGTTGACATGTTAAATGACTCTGGATTCGGTATCCTTGCAGACGAAAAGCATTAACAAATATAACCAAAAAACCAATATACCAAGAAATTATACCTGAATAAACCTTCCTCATCATATGCTTTTTTTTTGTCTTTACTGAAAAAGGCATGTCTATTATTACAGTTTTCAAGATCATTTTATTGGTGTGTTCGGGGAATGCCCAGGTTCACTATCTTTTTTTTCTTCTCATAAGTCTCAAACACTTATCTAGATAGTAAATGAACCCTATCTCACTTTTTGTTTTCCTTGCATTCATTTACGCGGTTTCATATAAATTTCAGGCACATCTGCTTATGTAAATAAAATTCATTATAAACAACAGCAACGGAATCCAAGGTTTGTATCACTAATAATGGGTGTACAAACAACTGAAACTTCGGATGTAGCCATGTGTTATTCCGATACTTTTTCCTCCATGTTCTACTGCAGCAAATCTCCTTGGCCAAACAATTTCATGTGTGTTATTTGACAAATGTTGCATTATTTTCAAAATAATAATAATAATAATAATAATACTTAGAGGTGCTTTGTGGGTTCACTATCTCATATTGAACATGGAAAACCCATCTGATGTGACATTGGATTGAGATTTGCCAGGATCTTTGTTGATTAGCGTTCACTACAATGCACTGGTCCAGTAGCAGCAGGAGCAGCAAAATCATTTAATTACCAGCAACCAATGAAATGGTCTTAGAATTCAGTGATGATGTTTTGAGGGAGTTAGGCGTTGACGTTGTATTTTAAATGTCTCTGTATTCTTTTTTCGAGACTACAATCTGTTTTTTTTTAGAAGCGTGGTTATAGGAATCGTACGTTATGTATGATTACTAGAACGTGTGTGTGCTTTATTTATATTCCTCCGCACATAAAGCTGTCGATTGATTACCATACTACAAATACAACGAAACTTTTCTTATAACTCAAAATGGCACCAAATATTAGACTACCTTTATATTATACATACATTATTTGCTATTTAATTGCATTTTTTCTTCTATTATTATTTATTAATAAAAACATTTGCCCTACAGCTGCTAGGCTGCTGCTAGGCTGCTGCTAGGCTTCAAACCATTGTATGTCCGACATCCAATGAAGTAAGTTTCGTTGGAGGAGCTTGAATAAAAAGTCTAATAGCCAATCGAGTAATTCTTTTTTAAAACACGAGGGTATAAGCAAGTCTCTATTATCTCGCCTATCGAAAACTTTCTACTGTACACTTGCCTTTTCCTGTAAATAACACCATGGTAAGAAATAGATTAACGCGGATAAATTCATATTTTCTTACTTCCAAAGTCAGTCAGTTTTAATAGAGACTTCACTTGGCGATCTTGTGATCGATCTCTACACAGAGGAATGTCCTAAAACCACGCTCAATTTCCTCAAACTCTGCAAAATCAAATACTACAACTTTTCACCTTTCTTTAATGTGCAAAAAGATTTTATGGCGCAAACAGGCGATCCTAGTGGCACAGGTGATCAAGGCGATTCCATCTACGGCATCCTTCACGGCCCCCAACGTCGTTACTTCCCTGCTGAAATCCACCCTCAACTCAAACACAAACAAAAAGGCGTAGTTTCCATGGCTGTAGCAGCCGATGCCTCCATCGAGAGTGGTGGTGTCAGTGGTAGCCAGTTCTTCATTACATTAGCCGACGATCTCGATTATCTCGATGGTAAGTACACCATCTTTGGCCAAGTTGCTGAAGGGTTGGAAGTGTTAGACAAGATCAACCAAGCCTATTGTGATGATAAAGGACGACCCTTTCGAGACATTCGTATCAAGCACACTGTCATTTTAGACGATCCCTTTGAAGACCCCGAAGGATTGCAAGTGCCTGATGAATCACCTTTGCCTACTAAGGAACAAATGGCTTCCATGCGTATTGCGGAAGATGAGGATATAGAAGAGTTTGGCGATCCTGAGGAAATTGAGAAACGCGCAAGAGAGCGTGAGGCTAAAGCGCATGCGTTGACTTTGGAAATGATTGGCGATTTACCGTTTGCTGAAGTCAAGCCACCAGAGAACGTATTGTTTGTCTGCAAGCTCAACCCAGTAACCAGAGATGAGGATTTAGAAATGATTTTTTCGCGTTTTGGATCGATTCATAGTTGTGAGATTATTCGTGATAGACAGACGGGTGATTCGTTGAGTTATGCTTTCATAGAGTTTGATAACAAGGAAGATGCTGAAGAGGTAAGTAAACATCCGGATAAAGTTGGATCAAGTAGCTAAACTAGAATGAAAGGCATATTTTAAGATGCAATCTGTGTTGATTGATGATCGTCGTATTCATGTGGATTTCTCTCAGTCGGTATCAAAGTTACATAAGGATTGGATCAATAAACGTACAGCTGGCAATAAGGCTTCCATGGGCGGATTCGATAATTTACAAAAAAGAACACGATACAGAGAAGGCGAAGACAGTCGAGGAGAAGATTATGATTTGGTATTTGATACCAATAAAAAGGATTCAAAGCGACACAAACCAGACGATACAAAATCTTCAAAACGATACGATGAAGACCGAAGAAGAGACGATAGACGGGATGACGGTCGAAGCAGTAGGAGAAGAGATGATGACCGAGAAAGACGTAGTGATCGTAGAGATGATAAAAGGGACTACGATCGTAAAAGAGATTACGACCGTCATAGAGATTCTAGAAGCGAACGGAGGAGAGATGATGATAGAAGAAGAAGATAATAGTAATAAAGCTGCAGTTTATTATTGTGTAGCTGGGTATCTATAACTGTTTGCCATGACTTCCATGGCAGTATCCGGGTCAGTGGCCCTTGTTCTCAGTTTTTGTACTTGATGAATGATATAAAAGTAACCAACCGTAACATAGGCAAGCTAAGTGGTTAAAGAAAATACGTTAATGAAGTATAAAATCTATTGGGAAAAAACGTACACAGATGATAATGTCCCTAACCATGGTACCTAGTGTAGTAATGCGATTCAATTGATTTTGCATATTGCATATCTCGGACACTAAAACAATAGAACTACGTGCTCCCAATAATCGATTTTGGCAAGTATTGTAAAATGCGTCGCTATTGAGCAACATGTCTGTGATTGAGATAATTTCATTACCGCAAGTAAACGTAAAGAAGAACACGCCTGGGCGCCAATACCAATCTGCTATAGCTAGTTTGGACTGCAAACTAAAGATGAGCTTCTATGCATTTTACATAATGAACGGGTGCAACTTACTGTAGTTAGGATGACAAAGTCTACGATTAAGCAGAACATCATAAAGCACCCAATTAAAATCTGAAAGCCATGTTGAAGTGGAATCGCATACTTTTCTGATGCTTGTTGATGTGAAGCTATAGAATACGTAAGTATCAGACCTGATGAGCGATTCAAAGCATCTATATACCAATATTGGACCCAGCATCGTATATATTTTCAAAAGTGCGAATCTGTACAGTAGAAAACCTCAGAATCCCAAATTGTACCCTTCCTCCCCACTAACTTACCATGTACATGATATTCAAACCTAATGATATAATTTTGCACCATGAATACAAATCCCAAAACTTATCTTTCCATGTCATAGGCGCAGTTGAAACGTTGTTTGGTAAGGGCATTTATACAAAAGTAAAAAGAAAAGGTAACAATCAGGAATTCTCATTCTGCCCAGAAAGAGTCAATTTTAAAGGAATTTTGTATATGGCTACATTTCGATTTACTGATATTCTCGGTTTAATGATACTTTTTTTTCCACCACAAATCGCATGGCTTTGATAAGCAAGATAACACAATTTTGAATTTCATAACGAACAAAGCACTAATAATACGTTTAATGGAACAAATGCATATAATTAAATTTGGAGCTTCATTGGATGCAACAATTTGATTTGAAGATAGTAGATTAATCAGTTGCAACATTGGACTAGGGCGGGTGGAGAGATCTTGTCTCATTAGATTTAGATTACTTAAGACAAGTATAACTTGCTGTACATCCTTAATATAGGATATATTCATCATATTTCAATCCAAATAATGGTTCTGGTAGACCCAATGTTTGATTTTCGACATGGACTAGCCTTCAGATGTGATATTAAAATGGAAGTAGAGAGAAATCTAGACTAAAAAAAAAAGGGAGCCCAAAATGAGAGTAAAGACGTTTTATGAGCATAGTATATGTTAATTACAAGAATTTATCATATTAAATAGTATACATACATATATATATATATATAATATATATATACCGGATACGTTATATATAAGATATGCGAGCTATAGCTCTGTTTCTGAGAGGTATACAAATAAGCTTTTATCAAGGTACGTTGATAAGTTAAAAGAAATACCCAAATTTCAAATCAACTTTATTAGTTTTACGCGAACGAAGACTCTCATGGTGCGTGGTGAAATATTCCTGTATTAGCTTTTAGCCGAGTTAAAGCCATCGTTTCTAATGCATATCATCAAAATTATATTTCTTGACCGGCCACAGGCTAGTATTAAATTAAGTATACTGCAGTAAATCTATACTTATGTCTTGAATTTCATCAAATGGAAAGATGAAATTACTTAAAACCACTACTATTTCGAATAATAAATCACAAGTTTGCTAACTAGATTTCTATATATATTTATCATGCAAACGTAAAGTTATAAGCTATACTATAATATGCACTTTCATTTGTTTCGCTTATACAGGAGATTAATCAGATTCTAGTTTTGATAAAAGTAAAGAATTTATATACAGATTTAAAAGTACAAAAGGGAATACAATCTATGAAATAATGCTACATAATAAAGGCGTTTATCGTCTTTGTTTTCTAAACAAATAGACACATAAGAGAAAGATAGCAACGTTAAAAAGAGTAAAGACCCAAAGGATACCAAAGTTTCTCCACCTGTTGGAAAAGTTCCATCCAATCCGTGATTCATAATAATCGTTTCCAAAAGAATACTGACAATAATCGCACATATCAGTACTATTAGGATTACCAATGTATCCAAGGCCACCATCAGCAAAGAAATCAGACATATAAGAGCCGCAAGTCTCACCTAAAGGGGCTTTGATCTTGATAAAGTCATTTTCGCCACAGACTACCTTGACACTATCGAGTTCATTTACAATAAAGCCTTCGACCAAATAATGGTATGGATCTAGTGGATACATCCATACTCTCCAGAAAGTCGGCATTGAGTTTGGTGGCTGGAAGATACCATTAAACAATAAAAGAATCGTCATGAAAAAGGGATTAATGACAGCAGCCATTGTAGTGTTTTCACAAGCAGCAGCAATTACATAGCCAAACGAGACAGAATGGAACATGTATACCAGGAATTGCAAAAAGAAATAAGCAACGCGTTCAGACTCGTTTTGGAGACCTGTAGTCCAATAGTAACAGAAGAGGAAGACGGCAGAGATGACAATCAAATAAGGAATTTCTACCAAGATACAAGAAAGGGCAAATGGAGACCAGCCATAGTATTTACTAGCAAATTCACGACGGAACCAGGTTCTTTCTTGCATGTAGCGAGGTTGGATCAACAAAATCATGGTATTGCCCATAAAAGACACGTTAACAAGCCAAACATACGGTTTTGCATGTCTGTAGGTGTACTACCAAGCTTCCAAAATGAGAAACCGGTAATGAGACCAATGAAGCAGACGTTGAAAAGACGGCCCAAATTGTAGGAAGGGCTGCGCCACCAAGAGATATGCATACGATACAATACATGCTTGAGCTGGTTCCAGAAAGGCTGAGCATAGGTGTTGACTTGGCGAGTCACTGTATGATCGATGGTCGTGTGGATGGTTTGCAGCTCGTTTTCGAGAGCTCGAGCTTCTTTTGAGTTGGCCCAGATTTCAGCCCAATCTTGAGTGGCCTTACCAGAGGTACCAGCTCCAACGCATTCCAGGATGTACTCAGCAGGATTGGCTTCTGGAGAACAAACAGGTCCACCATTGGATTCAAAGTATTCAATCATTGTACGCGAATCCTGGCCGATTTCACCAAAGTATGCCATTTTACCACCACGGACCTAATATATAACTATTTGCTTAGTCTATGCGGTGAATGGTTATTATTAAATTAACTTACAAGCAATAACAAATGATCAAAGTGCTCAAACAAAGTAGCAGATGGTTGATGAATAGTACAAAGGACAGGCCAACCAGCATCAGCAAGCTTACGAATGAAACGAACAATATTGAAGGAGGATTGTGCATCCAGGCCAGAAGTAGGTTCATCCAAGAAAAGAAGCTTGGGCTTACCAACAAGTTCCACACCTATAGTAAGGCGCTTGCGTTCTTCAACAGAGATACCAGTGCCTTCTCCAAGGTCGCCAATAAGAGCATCACCAATTTTGTCCATTTCCAAGAGCTCAAGGATTTGTTCAACATAGGCATCTTTTTCCTTTTTGGGGACATGAGCAGGTTGACGAAGATAAGCAGAAAACTGAAGCGCTTCACGAACGGTCGCATTGGGATTATGTACATCCATTTGCTCGCAGTAACCAGTTAGACGTTCAAAGTCATCCGCCAAATTTTCACCGTTCATATAGATATGACCATCAATTTTGCCAATCGTCTTTCTTCTAGCCAAGACATCCAAGAGAGTGGTTTTACCAGCACCAGAAGAACCCATCAAAGCAGTAAGATGACCAGGTTTCACAATACCAGCCACATCATTTAATAGCTGACGAGATCCACCCTTGACAGGGACAGTATAATCAATGTGGTGCCATGAAAAAGTAGTACCATCAATGACAGTTTCTAACGCTTGGTCTTGAACATTAGGCTTTTGTTGCAATTGGTTAGCTGAAGGAGAGATAGCTTCAGGCGAGAATCCTTTCTTGTAGACCTTGGTAATAGTACCTCCCCTCTTGAGGTCAACATATTCCATGGCAAGGGCAGCAAGTACAGTAAACAGAACAAAAAACAAAAGAACGGCAACAAAGTTGAGCCAACGCTGGTCAGTAAAGAAAGCATAGTAGTGAGCCAAATAGTCGTCACCGAGAACGTAGCTGGCACCGGGTGCAGCGCCAGGAAGAATACACGTACGGTAAGCTTGTTCAGTATAATTGGGGCCAAAAGGAACAGCATTAAACCCGTCACAAGTAAACTGGGCACCGGCCAATTCATTTGTAAGTAATGCTTTGTTACTGTAAGCCAGAGGGTTGATCCAGTAAATCCACATCAGCCAAGGATACATATCGGGATAGGGCAATTGGTAACCCAAATAGATGATGAAAGCCACAAAAAAGATACTAGAGATTTGAGAGGCGGTATAGTAGTTGGGACTAATGGAACCCCAGAAGCGAAAAAAACTATTCATACACATGGTAACCACGATCAAGTTAATGAACAAGAAGAAGAACTAATAGATGACTTTAGTATTATCGTAAAAAAATGTAGTTGTGATAAGAACTTACTTTTCCAGCATCCATAGCAAGACCCATCATAAAATAAGCGCAAAGTTGGAACAGTACTGCTTGAAGCACGGATAATGGGAAATCAATAATCACTTGAGCAAGATAGAAAGCAGATGGATGAAACAAGGCGAAATGCTTGTGTTTTTCCAAGATGCGGCGGCCTTCCATGAAAGCAGGCAGTTCAGATTGAGCCACAAACGAGTTGAAGAAAATAATAAAGACCAAGGCACCTCCACGAGAGAATGCACCCGAACCATCCAGGGGCATCATATAGAAGATAGAGGAAGTAATAAGTCCTTTGATAATAACATCGCTATAACGAAGATACAGCGATTTTTTGTCACCGAGAATTAGTTGATATTGACGCACAGTCAAAGCCTTGATCTGTTCAAAGTAGTTGAGGACAAAGGGTTTCTTGTGAGCTTGCTTGAAGGCTTCTCTGAAATCCAAGCTAGGCTGATCTTGAATGATTTGCTTTTCATAGACGTCACGTTCATGTAACATGCGAGTGTACAAAGATGATTCCTTATAGGCGATTTCAAATTGAGCAGCATTCATAGGAACAGGGCCTTGGAAATCAGAGCGCACCTCACGTTCATTTAGATTACAAAGACCAGTCAAGAAATCTGGAGTAGACTTGCGAGAAGGACAGTGAAAACCGAGATCAATAAAGTACTGCTTGGCTTCATTAGCTGGACCAAAGTAGATACAGCGGCCTTCATCTAAAATCATCACTTTATCGTAGAGATCGTAAATACTATCCGAGGCTTGATAGAGAGTAGAAATAGTAGTCTTCTTCATAATGTCGGTCATGATACGAAGAGAGCGGACGTAATCCAAAGCAGAAGAAGCATCAAGGCCACGCGTAGCGCAATCCCAACAGTTGATAGAGCTATGTGTAGTCATTTGTTCAGCAATGGAAAGACGTTTGCGTTCACCACCAGAGAGACCACGGATAAAAGCATCGCCTACCATTGTATTCATCTGTTTTGTCAAACCAAGCATGTTTCCTAGCATATAGAGTAAACTTTCAATAAAGTCGGCTTTGGATTCACCAGGAAGGCGTGTATTAGGTGTCTTGTTCTTGAGGGCAAAACGCAATGTTTGCTCAGTAGTAAGCGTAGGATAATGGAGATCCTCTTCTTCATTATAACACACTTCGCCCTTGAAATATTTACTGAACTCTTCAGCATCAATTCCACCATAAGACACTTGGCCAGAGATGTTAGTAAAAGAAGCGCGCATATTGGAAAGAACACGCAGTAACGTCGAAGTACCAGCGCCCGGACGACCAAGTACAAGCAGCATTTCACCAGATTTGACAAAGCCATTGTTATCATGTAGAATAGTGACATCCGTGCCTTTCTTCTTGCCCCAGTTCCAGAATTCCACTGTCTTTTGGATAACGGACCAGTTAGTAAGAATGGATCTTGCATCAGCCCCCAAGCCTTGAACAGTCAGGCCCTTCCAAATGACGCCCATATTCTTTGGTTTTAATCCAGCAGCAGTAATTTGAGTATGCTGGTCAGAGAGGTACTGCGTTAAATCAAAGTCTTGATGATCACCTTTCTCAATATCACTAGTGTGTTGTAACTTGGAGTTGTTGCGAGATTGTTCTGTAAGTGTGCGTCGAACTGTATCATATTCCGCAAATGCTTCATCAATAGAAACAGCATTACCATCATTTTCTCCAAAATCACCACGCGATAATGTACGAAAAGCATTGATCCCACCTTGTTCAATGACAGTTTTGCTATCATCGTTATTACTGTTTGGATAGTCTATAGTTGGATCCATGGCAAATCAATGGATATTCAAAGAAAAAAAAATTGCACTCTTTTATTGATGTAAACAATAGAAGTTTTATTTTTTCTTGGATAACAAAAAGTCGACTGTATATATACTATTATTTTAGCGCAGAGTATTGTTTAGGAACCATGTAACACCAAAGAACGACATTATTAATTCGCTGATCAGTCAAGTCCTCGGTAAGCAGATACACAAGACTAATTGGCCTCCAATCAAGCTTTTCTGTCTTGGGGCAGAAAAAAGCACATTAAACAAGTGTTTTTCCTATATAACATACAAGCTATTCATATCGACGACCTGGTTTATGTCACGTATGATACTATAAAACAAACATAGGCGCACAGAATAATCTGTTAAAAAAAATCGACGTCTTGATTAGTGATCACTCAAAATGAGGCTATTGAGAGTCTTTATCACGTTCAATAGTCCATTGAATTAGATTTTTAAAAGTCAAATATAGTTTGATTCAATTACTAATCCAAGCGGCCTCCCAACACCCTTTTGATCTGATCTACGGGCATCTATAATACAAGCCTAAATGCAGCATTAGCTGAAACGCGAAGACTCAACGAAGATCGTAAATAAGCATGCATAGGAATACAGAATCGAGCGTAATAGACTATAAATCGAAGCTGCTGGATAAATAATAAAAGCTATATGATCAGGTATCGCAGTTATCTTCAAGATATTGAATTCTGCTCCATATTGTAAGATGGTTACATCAGTATATTTTAACATTTATGTCGTACTAAGTGCACTTCGAGTAACCCGAAAAACACTGATCTGATGTGTTACAAGTAGGTTTGGGGGATATAGTTAATAAGCAGCTTATAAATCAAGCTGGTTCTGATTTTTTTTTGATTCTCTAGAAAAGTTATTCAATCCCATTATTTTGATTTGTCATCTTTTCTGTATGCAGAAAGTTGTATTTTCGTATCTCATACTGATACGTTAATCTTCAAAGTCCCTTCAACTCTCCGGTTATTCGGAAGCAAGTAGAGAGATAATCAAAATGTCTCTTTATTTCGATATGTGCATTGTAACCAATGCAAACATTTATTATTACTCGTTTTGTCTTTCCTGATCACTCTACACCTTGCAGTATAGCTATTGATTATATAGCAGTATGCAGCAAGAGTGTTTTATGCATGAAAATCTCCCCCACCTTTATGCGCTATGTGAACTTTGGCTGGCGGAATCAGACGCGCTTGTTAAATTGAAAAAAAAAAAAAATATTGGGCACGCCAACATCCTGGTTACTGATAGTCGGTAAACAAAGCTTGATGAAACTGAAATTGCAAGCAGTATTTTTGTTTAAAAGGATACATTTGACGAGAAAGATTAGTTATGCAGGATACATCAGCTTATCAACATGTATATTACTAGTACCTATCAATATTCTCACAATATTTGATATAAGAGAAAGGGTCGTTTTTGCTGATAAAATCTATAAATCAGTAAACATACATAGGTCATTTGGTATAAACCAAGTTGAATAGACACATGAAAAATTGAACAAATACGGCAGCTTATCCCGGACATGGACTATCAATCCGATCCAATAATTGACCAGGATCACTGCTTAATAGTAATAAATAAAAGAAGTATATTAGTGTAAAAATCGCAAGTGCATATTAGCGTTTTTACAGCTCAATAAAAAGCTGGATAGAGTCAAATGCTTTTTTTTTTTAATTGTATATGTTTGAAAAAAACTTTCGACGTAAATAGCAATAATACTATATATTCGAGTTGCTTAGCGTCACCGAAAACATATTGATAACTATGAAAAGACAATGCGCTAATTGAGCCTATTATATCCAATGAATTATCGGTTTATAAGCCTATATCTCGGTCATAACTTGAGATATACATCACTAATGAGTTTTGTCCAGGGTACTATGGAATATGATTTTCAACTTTCGATATTCAACTGTTTTCTGAGGGCCATGAATTTATCATTGTTGGATCTTTAGGAGGATTTAGGTCTAATATTGCATCGGATGAGTCCACAACGTCCAAAATAAGCTACTGCATCCACTGGAGTTTTTATTTTAGCTAATTTATAAAGAGTATCTTCCAACATCCATGATTAGCAGTACATTATATATATTTTACGCTGATCTTGGCCTAATGTCTCATTGAATTAGTCTGTAATACTCAAATCTAGCTGTTACATCTATTAAAATTGTTATTTGGGTCAAAAGTCAAAGATTATCTTGTATTATTAATGATTGGGTATATAAACAAAATATATTGCTATATCTCTAAATGCGCCAATTGCAGTTCAATAGTATCTTGTTGGTACCATATCTTCAATGAACACTGGAGGAGGTACAGTATGAAAGTGTCCCATTCGCATTGGATCAACAATTAGTAGGTTTATTAGAAAAAAGAAAAGCATTGTGCTATATAGCTTTTTTCTAGATCAAAAACAAATGTATTATGAGATGCAAGCATCTACACACATAGCTATCGTTAAGGTAACTTTATTCGTCATCATCATCTTCATCATCATCGAAGAAAGAAGAATCAATGTTTTCGTGAGCAGTTTTCTGCTGCTGGGTATTAGTGTCTTGTTTCGTTGGTGTCTTGGCGTCAATATCGTTCAAAATATCCTCTGTCTTTGGGTCATGAACATCTTCCTGCTGTGGTTTTTCACCGTCAAAAATATCGTCTCCTCCATCAAACATAATTTTGGGTTCTTCTTTGCTGTTAACGGGTAAAGACGGAGAAATAGAGGGCGAGGATGGAGGAGATTCTTGTTGCGTGATAGTAGATCCAAACGAGAGAGGAACAGATCGATTATTACCACTCATTGTGGGGCTTGCTGTAGGCGATGTTGCAGTGGCGGTGGTTCTTTGAAACACACCCATCATTGAATTGACTGTCCATTTATTCAATTCCTCGGCAGTATTAATAGTAGGACGCATAAATGACATTAAACTCGTCGCTCTCTTGCTGGATTTGTCTTCTGGCTGCACTTGTTGAGCTACTATGGGTCTGGCTAAACGTCGTTTTTCGTTTTCGACATGCAGTTTGAGCGTAGATTCTGAAAAGATATCGTGATAATGGTTGATCATTTCTTGCACAAACTTAACAGGCACTTTACTATTGAGGATGCTAAATGTATCGACACGAGCTCGTAGAATGACAGGGCCAAGGGATTGACAAATGGTATGGATGATTTCTGGTGAAGCGGATACCTTTTCGATGAAACTAGGCAAAATGAATTTTGTAAGACATGCTTGCTTGTGCTATGATCTAGTTCTTACCTCGTAATGCTAGCAAATATGGCTTTTAAAGTGGCAAAATGTGCTGCTGGAAGTGTGGCAATGAGATTACTGAATGAAGCTAGACGTAAGCTGTCATCTTGGTCCACATCTACGGATTACACTTTAGCTCTCTGTGACTTTTCGATTATCTGACTTACTGCTGCCTCCCAACAATGCGTCCACTGGATCATAAAACTCAAAAGTCAATAAGCATTCAGGCAGCTCCAATAAAAAGTAACGTAGCACTGCAACCAATAACTCGGGATCGTATTTTTCAAGTAACTCTACATTCAAATCATCACTGCGAATATTGAGCTCCATACATGCAGCATGTACACGATCCAAAGCACAAGGTGTAGACCATAGTTTCTGCTTTACTTCTTCATCTTCTATTTTATCCACACCCTTTTCAATGGCTGCTAGAATGACAGTAATGAACTTGGGAACATTGCCTTGTACTTGTTTACCCAACTCTTCCAAAGGCACACCAAATACTTGATCTATTCAGAAACGTGTTAGCTAAAACACAGATGAAACCAGAAAGTCACTTACCATGAGAAATGCCGTGATAGTAGTTATCGTAAAGAATAGCTTTAGGCGAGAACCCTGATACCGTATATTGTTGAACAATATACTGAATATCTTGATCTGGTTTTAAGGATTCTTGAAACACCATCATTTCCTCAATGACTAACTTGTCTTGAGGGATCACTACTGACATGGATGCAATAAACGAAGAGATTATTTGCTTTAGCTGTTGGATACGATGCAATTCCACTTGTTCCATCTCTGTTAAATGAGCAAACATGGCTTCTTCAATTGCCATACGCATCTGATCCAATTTCAATACAGCTGCACGATAAGCTTGATCGCTTTTCTCGGCCTCTCGTCGAGCTCGCTTATGAGGCTCTTCTGCAGTACTGACAGTGGCCGGTGTAGCAATTTTATCAATCAATCCTCCCAAGGCATCCGTCGCAGAAGCAATGCTAGCCGTATCCTCATTATCGCCGCCCACGCGCCATTGATAATATGAGTTGGAAGAAGCAGTAAACTTGTTACCTCGTTGGCCGATCAATCGCAAGATATTGTAGGGTTGAATCAATTGCTGTCCTACCACATCAGCCATGGCAGGCGAATCTTTGCATTGAGGTAGGTTTTGCTGTAACCAGATGGCGATATCCTCACCTGAAGAAGTATTTTTGTAAGTACCGAGGATGGGTACACGATGATCTTTGACGGTAATTGATTGTCTCATACGACGAATCAAACTATCCAATTCTGCTTGAGGCATGACCTGATTCCCAAGCTGAATATTGATACTCGTGGTGGTATTGCTTGTTGAAGATTGTTCTGAAGATATGGCTGAAGCTGAATCAGCAGCCACTGATTCATTGGCTTCATTCAATGACGGTGATTTTTCTTCAGCTATGGCTGCCTTAGTCGCCGCTGCATGTTTCAAAGCCAATTCTTCAGCCTTATCCGCATCTTTGCACTTTCGATGGTACGTATATCTCGATTTTTCAGCGTCCTTGACCAATCCATCAAATTGCTTAAGCATACTGTCAATGGCTTGCTTAGAATGCGAGATATTGCGCTTGTATTCTTCATGAAACTCTTGCAAAGGTATTAATACATGCGAGGTGACTGCCGAGGCTGTTGTTTTATGCTGTTCACCAATACGACGACTGGTTTCTTTCAGTTGAGTAAAGCATTTCAAAAGGCCTGCACCTTCATCTCGGCCAAAGCCATTGGATTTCAGTGTAGACTTGCCTTGGTCAGAGAGTTTAGTAGCATAACTTTCTTCAATGGCGATGCGTTCCTTGAAGAAGCTAATCATTTCTTCATTTTCAACCTTACTTTGTCCAAGCTTTTGGTGAAGGACGGCAAATCCCGATTGAAAGTCGGGAAGTGTGAGTTCTGGTTGCTTCTGAGACCAGAAGGCTGTTTTAAAGTGTTGTATAGGTGCCATATGGTTCTATAGTATCAGGAATAAACGGTCTTTTTGTCCCTATTAATAAGGAGATATGATATAGTATATAAGAGAATAGATTGATTAGTTGCAGATATGCTTTATGATGGAAGGGGAAAGGTCTTTAACCAATACAGAAAAGGGCGCGTTGTTGGGCTTGGAGGTTTGCAAGTTCATTCAGTGGAGTTTGAATGAATTGTGCGCACAAGTTCCTTTTTTCCAAAGACCACATGTTGAAGCCCTTGTGTAGCATCGTTTCAGATCAAATGGGGCTTGTAAAAGCTTTGATAAGGCGTCGATATATGTCTTATCTTGTTTACAATGAACGCCAGGTGTTTCATACAACTAAATATTATATAAAAAAAAGTACATAATTTGAAAGACATAACGTAGTTGCAACATAAACTATACTTTTAAATATCTGTTATTTCATTAAAATAAAAATCCAAAAAAGTGCGCCATTAATATACCTATTTCTGCAGTTTTTATTGGCTGACGCTGATTTAACAAGCAATCGCCCATAGGTTTTTTTTTTGAAAAAAGCTTTAACCCATCACTTTTTAGTGACAACTCATAGTTGATATACAAAACTTCCACTACCGATGTTTATGCATAACTTAATTACATATCTTATTATGGAAAAACCCAATTGCGATTTCCCTAATTTTATTACATATCCTTTGATTTTCCCAAACTTTTAAATACAGTAATCATCATTAGTGCTAGGCATAATCTAAATATACGCAAACAATGTACACATATGCTTGAATATGAAGCTGACTTATGCTATGCACTATCTGCGCTTCTACAATTCTCCCAATAACCTCAAATACTATGCTTTAAAAATAGGCTCTAAAATGAGTGCCTTTGTGTGTGTGTGTTTTTTTTTGAAAATCATTGCAATTCCAGCGATTTAAACCCTCTCTAGATCTTTTGACAGATTTCGATTGTATATTCCATTATGTTAGTAGCTCATACCCATAATTAGCTGCTGTATTCACTAGAATATTTATTTTTACCAATATACACTAGATGTTGTATTTACTAATAGCCATCAGTATACTATGCATGGCTTTTAGAGGCTATTAAGTCTAATAACATATAGATCTCGCGATCAATGTCGGCTAAATGTCGCATCTGGTAGCCAATCATATTCACAACGAGGTTCTATATCTACTGAAACTGTTTTTGCTCAACCAAAAGACGACAGTTCTAAACATGCTCATCGATTGGCTGTGAATTATATAGAATCAGCAGGCATATTAATCTCTTGGCCAATCTGGATTAAATGTCATACCTGATTAACAATCCAAACTTATAATAAACAGTTACGTTCATTCAAAACTTTAAGTTGTAATTAATTTATCGATAATTAGTTGACTATTGATTTCTTACTTTTCACTTAGCCTAATGGAACTAAAGATCAATATATTTTTCGGCCAATTTCGGTTCAATGTTGCATTTGATGAACCATCCAAACTCAGAATGAGTTGCTGCATCTAGTATTACTTTCATTGAGTCGCAATACAATGAATACAAGCTGCTACTAATGATCAGAATAAAACTATTCCTGGTTAAAAAAAACCCTGTTATAAAAAGCGCTCACTGATATTTTTCTTTTCTTTTTTTTTGTAAGGGAACAAGCTCCGGTTTTATTTTTAAATCCTTATATCGTTGCAAGAGCTATTGGAGAGAAAAGAAAGATTGAGTATAAAGAGTAAATAAGAGCTAGTCTAAAGGATTGAATGGATAGTTGGGCGATTAATCCAAATCAGACAAGCGCCCACTGACATATGAAGTAGCGTAACAAAGTTCACTCAAAATTCAAATTGCGCATCCAATGGCATACATATCACGGGTGTTCTTGATGATCAAGGCATACCTTCAATGATACATTTTGAATTACAAAAGGGTCCAATTACGCGTCATTGGCAATGCGTAGTGGCTGCCTTTCTGATTCAGGAGCTATACATCAATAAGCATTTGCCGCTTTTTACATGCACTGCAAGCAGAGTGATACAAAACGACAGAAACCTGTAATTAATACTTATGTAACCGTGAATTTGGAGACAGCTTTTTGTATAAAATAGCAATTTCTTCCTCTTTTTTTTTAATCTTTTACGATCCTTTGTTACAATGTCAGACCCTATTGCTCCACACAGTGCTCCCATTGCAGCCTACATGAGTGTTCATGAAGGTAATGTCGAGAAATGAGCTTAGAGAAGTTTGTTTACTTAATATTCCCTCTGACAGCCACAAACCTTGCCTATGTAAGATATTTCGGCAAGATTGATAATGCAACCAAAGCTGCATTTAAAAGTCTTGACTCTCGTAGCTTTACCCTGGATTATCAGCAAGCTGATTCAAACGAAACTCGTCAAATCACCATCCCCTTCAAAACTCCACTTGAAAAACGACAAGATATACGACCCGTTTTAGAGGCTATGGCCAAGGAAGCTGAAGATGCACTCGGCTTGGTTAGTAGTAGTGACTAACTAGTGGCGTCTATACGGATACTAAATAGCATATAATAGCCTAGTTCTCTTGCAGGACCTCCTCCTTTCAAAGCCATTGCTAAAGCCATTGTTGCTTCTACCGATGTCTATACGCCTCCTCAACCTCAAGTGCCCTTGAACAGTTTTTATATGCCAGAAACACATGATATGATGATGGTTGGATCGGCTATTGGCGTTGTAGCTCTCTTGGCTTATTCATCCGATGATTATTTGCAGCGACAATTTCCAGTGCAGGTATTGGCACTAAGAAACAAGGTTGGTAAGGAGTTGATCACCAAGGTTTGGAAGGGGCTTGTTTTCGTTCACTTAGCTGAAGGTGCTTATACATTACTGACCTGTGTCCGCCGAGGCTGGTACAACCCTATGAATATGATCAAATGGACCCTGAGTTCTGTTCTATTTGGAATTGGTTCATTGAAGCAGTTAAAGAAGCATGCAAGCGATGTTGCAGGTTTAAACTAAATAAATATGGAGTGCTAAACAGAAATTTTTATTGATAAAAGGGATAACGTTTGAGAAAGAGAGGAATATACAAATTAAAAAAGAAAGATATATAACGAATGTGAAGGGATATAATATATATAATACAAAGCCAAAGATTTACAATTGGATTTTGAGGTTGTGATTGTACAAGTTAGGTGTTATTGAATTCAAGAGCGAGCAGCTTGAATAGTAAACTTGGGAGAAGCATTTCCAGAGTTACCCATAAGAACAATGATATAAGAAGTCTTGGTTTCAAGTTCCACAGGCAAATCGATTCTTTGAGCACCAGAATTCAAAGGGAAACCAGTAGCCAAATCCCAGAAAAGGTGTTCATTATATTGATCATCACCTTCTAAATAACCCAACTTGATCGTACCTGTAGCACCTTCAGGGATAGGTACTTGACCAGTGCCATCGAAAAAGGTTGTATCCCACTTTACAATAAAGCTACCTCCAGCTCTCCATTTAGTGCCAGAATTGGGTGTGGTGATTGTAGGATTAATGACAATAGCGCTTGTCATGGATAACAAGAAAGCGAACAAGAACAAGATGGTGGTTGTAGTTTTGTTGAACATTGTTAGTTGTAATAGTAGTTTTTTGATAGTGAAGAATAAAAAAGAAAGGAGTTGGGTGAATTACGGCTCATATTTATATCTTTTTTCTCTTTCAATCTTTTTTTCTGCATGAACATTTTAGCCCAATGAAATTACTTTGAAACACATACCAAAGTTCAGTCAGTTATAAACTCAACGTACCGCTTTAAAATATAACGCTTTAGCCTTATTACTTTAACGTCGATCTTGGAAAATGACCTCAAAGTGATTCTACTATGTTATTCTAGGGCGATTGAAATTAAAAAGGGTTGCATACAGCAGATACGATTAAATTCATAAATAAAGCTCGCCATTGTGTATGTACTTAAAATATCAAATAGCCAGGTGATACTAACCATGGGACGTCAACCAACTACTATATTTGAATTTTTGTTCTTTTGTTAAACCTCCAAGGGATACTTTAGATTTGTGTCATGGACCTCTATTTTCTCCCCTGATGTCTCTCTAAAACTTAGTCTGTGGGCTGAAAAAAAATCTCCCCCTAGAAACAATGATTGTCAGCCTCAAACGAGGCTTTGTAAAGAGCATATTTGACAAACGAGATTAATGAAATAAACAAAATAGGCTTTTCTTCTTCTTTGAAACATATATCCCGCTTTTTTGATTAAGGGCAAAAATGAGAGGAGGACATTCAATACCATAGATACGTGCGTGCGTTAACCCGCACGTAGATGCAGATTTTAATAACTATATCTACTTGCCACTTATTTGCCGTCATCTTGTATAGCTATTTTCACGCGGGAAGATTGTGAACTTTAAATATTAGGTAATGCAGACGCCGTATGCCTGGAATCTGTATGATAAGGACCTTTGGGAGGAAAATGGTATGATTTTCTGTTTTAGTACAAGTCTGGTGTTTTCTTGGCTGAAAACATCGTCATTCTTTAGCGATGTGCTAAGCTGCTTATAATCCTCCCAAAATAAAATAGCTCAGCGATCCAATAGGCATCACCACAGCTATTCATCATCATTGGGAGACTTCAAGTGCCTGTCAAATACGCTATATTCCCATCATGTAACCTGCTTCATAAAAAAAATTTTTTCTCGAGAATGGTAGGTGTATCTGGGTTTACCATTGATTTAGATTATGATTAAGTGGAAGTTGGATGTCATCAGAGGCTTTTGTTTTAGGTTTGGACTCAAGGTCTATGCGTTCTTGCTCCTACCAATAGCATTGCAATATTCTGAAAATCAGTTTATATATATATATATATATTTCAGGATGTCTATATTATTTCTGCTTGCTCATGATCCAGAGGTGGTTTTGTATTGGTAATAATGTATATAGACAGTTGCATAAATATCGCTTGAATTGACACATATCAAGCGTCTGTGTGGTGATGGTATCACCGTTCTTTGCTGACAACCAATGAATGTGTTCTTCAATTGGCTTAAATCCAACTGGCTGTAAAATGTTCTAGTTTGGATATGATCTCTTTCTGATTTGTTAATAGCCCACAACAACTTCTATAAACAAGTGTTTATGGGATTCCATGCTTTACAGAGTTGATGACATATTGCTTTATTGTCTGAAGAATTACTGCCTGAGATAATCTAGAGGGTCAGCCCGTTTTTTGAAAAAAAAAAAAACCTTAAAGAGGTGGCTCAATTATAGTAATTATCAAATGAATGCAATCATTAGAGTTCATGATCATAAATTGATAAAATATAGACCGAAAACGCGGTAAATGCA
The DNA here is from genome assembly GCA_026027325.1 of Actinomucor elegans. Classification (NCBI taxonomy): domain Eukaryota; kingdom Fungi; phylum Mucoromycota; class Mucoromycetes; order Mucorales; family Mucoraceae; genus Actinomucor; species Actinomucor elegans. Next base: position 147,778 of record JAMSLZ010000017.1, read on the forward strand.
TGTTTTCTGAGCCACTTTTCTTGTCATAAAACACTTGTTCCTTTTGCATATGTAAGCGCTGCAAATACACTAGTATATGTATGGCTTATGCAAATAAAGAAGTGTTACTTTGACTGGATTTTTGCAAAAAGATGGTAAGCAGCCTAAGAGTATCTTTACTCAAAGTTATGATTATTAGCTTAGCAATATCCTGTGTGCTGTTTGTACTACAAAAATTAAACAGGTATATACTTGGCTGCACTGTTTTGTAGATTAAATACAATTGATTGTATATATAATATTCTACCGCTTACCTGTTGCGCTACTTGATTATCATTACTAAATTTGATAGTAAAGTTTTGATCACAATAGAACTTTCATTTTGTGGCTCATTATTATGGCTGAGATAAAAAAAATAGTTTCATATTGAAACGTACCCGTAACTAGTATAAACGCTCATCTAAGCATGTTACTTTAGCCGCTGATTGTAAACAGAGCTACCAATGATCTATATAGTCAGGAACTGCTTCCAACTGCATCTGTTTAGGATAGGGCTTGGCAAACGCATTATAGTGGAATGTTCCAGACATTACATAGAAAAATTTATTAAATAACTAGAATTACATGATTACAATTAGATACACTTGATAGTGTGGACTTTGAGACAGCGGTCGCAAAAGTGTTCAATTCCACACTGTCTACATGACTTTTGGCATTTACTGCACACATTTCTTTTTGCTAGACTTTTTGAACCATTATCAGTCTTGGCTTGAATAAGAATGCATTTGCAATGACCAAGGTTCACTTTGGGTATACATTTTTTACACCATTGGCCATGACAGCCGCCGGAGCAGCCACTGAGCTCACAGTGTGGACATGCAACATCACCACAACTGGAACACTGATTCGATAAGTAGGTGCCGTCCGCTGTTCTACAGCGAACATGGTATAATCGGTGGCAATGGTTACATGGCTGGCGTCCTCTATGACAAGCCTCGCTTTTCTCGTTGTTACAAAGTGCTAGCACCTGTTCACAGCGGCCGCATCGAGCCATCTGAACTTTGAGTTTGGGGTCTACGCAAGTGGATAATCCACAAGCACGAGTTCCGCATCTAATAATGCGGTGTTAGTTCATGAATAATGAGTAAATAAGGCTTACCTGTCGCAACGGGGAGCACAAGCAATGCACTTTTTCAAAGGCAGTATACCACACGAAGCGCATTGAAACGACTGAGACGCAGCACCTATATGACACGCTTCACATAATACCACATCGAAAATGACATTTTTTTTAGTCAATTTGTTGAGTGCTGCGTTGATAAACCAAGCATCTTGACCAAACGATTTACTGTCTAGCGGTTTTATGGAATGCTTTTCGTCCAATTTACCGCGATGCAACACTTTACCAAGCGTGACATGCGAGATCTTGGACGGATATTGATCTGAAGCCTGAGATACTAACTGCGTCAAACTAGTTGCTAGTTGGTAGGTAAATAGATTCCAGCAAGATTGAATGGAGAGTGTATCGATATTCTCGAGGTATTTGATCAATAGCACAACTGACGAAGCTGTTATTACTGTGCCGTCTAAATCAACATGTCGAATGGCATTGTGTAAAGCGCCTCGCAACTGCAAAAACACGACAAGCTGATATACAAATGCGTCGTCGATCAAATAGCGATCCGACACACGAAATGAAATGTAGCGCCAAACGTCGGGTTTAAACACGATCTGGTGGAAGCGCCTTGTACAAAGAGAAAGGTCAAGTCGAGATCGAACATCTAGAAAAGATGCAATACGAATAAGCGCTCTGCTAGGTAAATTGGCTAGGTTCCTGATATCTACAGCTGTTTTCTCAACCAAGAACGTATGCCGTTTGAATTGGTCTGTGATAGAAGATAGGGATCGTTTAGGTAACATTTGCATTGATTCGTCTTCGCTCATATGCCGAATATTTGGGTGCATAGCTGTAGTAGTGACATGGTGGACAATACCAGGCTCTTCGCTCGTATCAGTTAAAAGTGATTCGTCTGTAAAACTAGACGAATACTCTCGGGTGGCTGCGCTCTTACTCGGTGCCATGTTCGGCCCACGTAATGTTGAATCTTTGGTTGGTAATTTCGATTGAGTTGCAATGAAGGCGATGTCCTCAGGGCACAGTACATTTAAAGGCACAGCGATCAATGACCCATTAGGTTTTCTTAATTTGACCTTTTTGTCTTGAAACAAGCAAACATAGGATGCTTGTACTTGATATTTTCCATCAATGCCTAGCCAGAGTCTTTCTGTCATGTTTTTTTTGTTGATATAAAGAAAAAGAAAGTAGGAGAGTTTCGTCCCCAAAAACAAGCGGTAAGCATTTAGCTTTTGATGTTCCGCTGTTTTTTTTCTTTATTTTATGTGCAGCCGATCATAGGGCATGGTATGTTTATATTTCCAAGTTCAACACTTTTGGACTACTATATACGCTTACTTGAAAGCCTGGTACGTTTCAGTAATCAAACCAAAGATTTTCTTTCATTAGCTTTCACTCTAGCAATTCCTTTGAACAGTTACACCAGGCAATAGTTATTGTAATCTCAGACATGATGTTCTAGAATGGTAAATCCAGTGTGATTTTCACAAATTTTCGAGTTCGATCGACACCTGACGTTTCTAGTTAGGCTCAGTGTACATTACACCAAAACTCAAGACATAATCACGTCATTCACTGCCTTATGCTCACAAAAAGACTAGAATAAATGGAGTGAAACCTATTACAAACATAAAGATCCTTGTATTATAGACGAACCGAGACTTGTCTGATGCAACAGTTCATTTTGAGCTTAGCACATAAATCCAATGTGAGATTAAATCAAGATCGGTTGCGAGATCTGTTGATTATGGGATCTAGATCATAAGAAATTATATTTTACAGACAATAATACGTACATAGCACTTTGATCAAATAATGGTTACAGTAAGCGCAATATTTATATTAAACATGTATCAGCTATCAAAGGCGATATGAACTTGGAACCGACCGAAAAATGGGGAGATGGTGAAATTAAGATAAGCACTGGAAGGATCGTCGAGGAAAGACTATATGAAGCACTATTCAAAACTCCGCACATTTTAACAGATTATTTTGAAGGCATTTTCAAGGCATAATCTATTAATAGCGCATGATCAACTAAACAAGTGCATTCGAAATAGTTTATTTGCAAGTATACTTGGTATAAGATATTAGATTTATGATTGTATTTCTAAGCGGCAAAAAAAAAAAAAAAAAAAAAAAAAAAAATCGACCTTTTAAGAATAACTATGAGTTCGAGGAAATGGTAAAAGATAATTATACAATTCAACACACAATTACGCTAAACATAAATTTTACTAATCGACGTTGTAGATATCCTCATTTTCTTTTGTCACCAACCTCTCTCATTACATTGGCTTGTCTTTAACGATCAATAACAGTTCATGCGTTAGTATTCTTGTATAAGATAAGCAGTCTACATCTGTGGAATCTCGATCTTTTGAAGAATTTGTATAACAAACCTAGCAGCGAATTAGTATTTTGTACATTGACGTCATCTGTGAACTTTGCAAACCTTGACTCCGGGTACCAGGTAGCATCTTGGCTTAGAATTACCATGTTGAATATTAATATCCGAAACAATTACTATGGTAGAAACAGCTCGCAATCGGAAACGTAGGGCTCTTACTGTTTATTCTCATCAATGTGGCGTCAGTATGCGAACAACTAATTGACTTTTCAATTAGGTTGCTAGGCTTATTATACAAATCCTACGATGAAGCCAAAGCGGAAGGGTACCTGATTGGCTGGCGGTGATTACAACGATTTTACAGCAACAGCTGCTGTTTAAGTTTGATTCTTGAAGGTCCCTTAAAAAAGATAAGTTTATTTTATTTTCTCTTTTAATACCAACAAAAGAGCAAATAATTGAATAGTGGTTCATAATATTTTAGGTGAATATTAATAACGCGTCGAATGGCATAAATACAATGTGCTACTTTCGCGAATCATTGAATATATATTTTTAAACAAGCTTATTTCATGGGATCACTAGAAATTAATCATAATTGAATTATGTTCTATGAAATAAGACCCACAAACATATTTTAATATACTTCCAATCTATTTAAATTTGCAATATTAAAGGAGTATATCGCGTACATGTTATTTATGTCCTCAAACAAAATGTTGAATATTAGATGGTGTGTGAAATATGATCACCTAGTGCATCCCTTAGAAATTATTCTGTTTTTGCCTTCTCTACATTTTTTGGCCAATTTGAACAAGTATCACCTTTGATGGCCAATATGCACTCAAGACAATATAGCTTACCTGTTATAATCATTAATTGACCAAAGTATTATGTATATATCGTAGTTTAGTGATTGTCTATAAAATATAATTTCTTGTGAATCTAGATCCCATAATCAACAGATCTTTCAGCTAATCTTGATTTAATCTCGCATTGGATTTATACACTGTACTGAAAATGAGATATTGAATTCAGTAGACTTATTGCTTGACCAAATATCAGTCGATATACTATGTTCATCAGTAGCTATTCTGTAAATGTCTCAACGATTTTGTATAACGGAGTATTGATGATCAATAGGTTTTTCGTCCGATCTCGGTCAAAAGACCGCGCCTACTCAGTTTCTCACATTCAAAAAACTGCTAAATTAACTGAAAATCCAATTGCGGATTATATAATTTCTTTGTTATGTTATTAATCAATCGGGCTTTACAAGCCAAATAGGAAGTGTTCCTTTCATTAATGCAGTGTATAATAGAAAATCAAAAAAAAGGGATATCTGACGAGGAATAATGGCACTGATACAATAAAAAAAATCTTGAATTGAGACTGTAGATTCACTACAGAACGATATGTGTATCGATATCAATAACAAAATCAATCCAACATACAAACGAGCCAAGGTTTCCCCTTAGAACATTTGAGATACGGGAAAAGCACTGTGTAACCCTGTAACCTGGAAACCAAATCGGCTCAGATGATGATCACACATAACCCAAAAGGAGATTAACTTGAGCGGGAAAGAGGAAATTTTACCGAATAATTCATACAACCATGGATATTAGACTGAAAATATACAGTATAGAACAGTGGCTATTTGGGTCATGGGTAAAGCGGGAAGTTGTATCTACCTATTTTATTACTAAAGTATCTAGATGCTGTGGTTTTGCTCCATGCTTTAAATTCGAATCCGAATGTTCGGACAAACAAGGTCCAAGACCTAAAGTAGCCAAGGATCATCATACCGAGAGTTTGCGAGTTTTCATCCGCTATGCTTATGTGAAAAGATCTGGCTTGGAGCAAAAAGACGAGCTTAAAAAAAAGGGAGTCTTGAGTCTGAGCGTGATACGTAAGAGTGGCAGTGGTTTTCGGTCAAGTTTGTAAGATATATACCAAACTACAGTGATAGTACTTGAAACTTTAATGCAACAATGATGATTCTCTGTAAACACATCAATTTAGAGCTGCTTCTCTAGAGTAGCCAACATTTTGTTTTACTTGGATTCAGATAATTTCTTTGTATTTCATTGGCCTGATGGTTCAATCTTATCTATAGAACATGTCTGCTGTTTGAATTGGGTCAACTTGATCTTGTTGAGAACTAATCTATGAGAGCCGATTTGGATTACATAACTATTATTTCTTCCCATTTCTTTATATGGCGGTATAAAAAGTATAAAACAATACCCACGCTTTAGTGTACTAGAGAAACTTGTCTTGATTTTGAGCAAATAATGGGCACAGCTTTTTGAGTTATAAAGCAAGGATAAACGCCTTTACATATTAGGCTCTCATTACGTGCATTCTACTACTAAGAAGGATATGTCTTTTTTTCCAATTGTTCAAGTGCATGATCCATTTCATTAAATGAAGGGTAGCAGCTGGATGGAAATCGTCGGTAAGAGTTGGGTTCAGTAGCTTTTCACATTGTACAAAAAAGCCTACAGTACCTACTTACTCTGATGTTCGATAGAATTTTTGGAAAGTTTATACCATAGTACTAGTATAGATAGAAACACAAAAATGTAAATAAAACTTACGGCCGAAGCATAACTTCAATGCGAAAGAATATCAAACTGTTCTTGTAGTAATTCAAGATGGATCCTGGATGGAATATCTTCATATCGCCTTTGCAAAGGATGATTCAGTAAGATCAGTAATGCAATGACGCATCAATACGCTTAGGACAATTTCTGTAGTACTGGATCATTGACAGGATTGGTGTAATTTCCCAGCAGGTACAAAGTGGGGATTTTCATCTTCCTCGGATTTATGGTAGGATGAATGCCATCATCAATCATAACCAAACTACATATCAACGGGTTGATCTGATAAAGGAAGATTGGCATGCTATTTCTCTGCATTCACTGTCTGTACCAAATGCACAAATATTGAAGCATATTTCAATGGCCAAACTATCTCGATATGCAGCTTTTGAGAAACAACTACAGAAAATTAGCTATTGCATGTGTAACAATCAATTGAATGTGTGGGGGGAATTAGATCCATTTCAATAGAATTGTGTAAAATCAGGGAAGTTTCTGTAAAATTAACTTCCCATGCAATCCTCCTACAAACCAAAAACTTTTCAGAAGCAACCTGATCACAGTTGGAAACATAATTGTATAACAATGTACACACTTACTTAACCTTAATGAAGCAAACTTTTGCATATAAAAAGAAGGCACAACTGGATGCAGATTGCAATCAATATTCTACAAACAATTCTGACTCAATGCATTTACCTTCTCTTTCTACAACTGCAATCGCTCTCTTGTTAGCCGCAAAAGCAGCTAATAATTTGGTAGAGGCCAAAGTCGATGTTCTTTCTTGGGACCAAGCTTATCAAAAGGCTGAACAGCTCGTTGACAAGATGTCTCTGGAACAAAGAGTCAACATCACTACGGGTGTTGGCTGGATGAACGGTCCTTGCGTTGGTAACACTTATGGTACGGAAGATCCTTACTTTCCTTCTCTCTGTTTACAAGACGCTCCTCTCGGTATTCGTTTTGCCAACAATGTTACTTCTGGTGTCTCTGGTATTAATGCTGCCGCCTCATTTGACAAAAAAGCTATTTATGCCCGTGGATCCTATATGGGTAAAGAGTTCCGTGGAAAAGGTATTCATGTACAATTAGGTCCTGCTATGAACTTTATGAGGTCTCCTGAAGGTGGCCGTGGATTTGAATCTGGGGGTGAAGATCCATTTTTGCAGGGCGTAACTGCAGCTGAAACTATCAAAGGCATTCAAGATGAGGGTGTCATTGCTACCGCTAAACACTATATTTTGAACGATCAAGAACTTAACAGAAACACTGGCTCATCTGAAACTGATTCGAGAACCTTGCATGAAGTGTACCTGTGGCCTTTTGCTCGCTCAGTCGAAGCTGGAGTTGCTTCCATGATGTGCGCTTACAATCGAATCAACGGTACATATGCATGCGAGGATGATTATACATTAAATACCGTTTTGAAAGGCGAACTTGGCTTCAAAGGATTCGTTCAATCCGATTGGGGAGCCACTAAAACAACCGTCGATTCCGTTAATGGTGGTTTGGATATGACTATGCCTGGTGATATTACTATGGGTTCCGGAGGCAGTTATTTCGGCAAGAACCTGACTGATGCTGTTGGTAATAACAGCGTGGATGAAGATCGTGTCACTGATATGGCTATGCGTATTGTCGCTTCATGGTACAAGATGCGCCAAGACGAAAACTATCCTAAAACTACTCTCGACTCCTTCCACTTGGACAAGGCTCCTTATGTAAATGTGCAAGCTGATCATGGAAAATTGGTCCGTGAATTAGGTGCTGCTTCTAACGTTCTTCTCAAAAACACGAAAGGTGCATTACCTATTAATCCCAAGAAGGTGAAGAAGATTGCCGTTATTGGTTCTGATGCAGGTCCCGATCCTAATGGTCTCAATTCCTGCGAAGACCATGGTTGTAGCAGCGGCACACTGGCTCAAGGTTGGGGATCAGGCACTGCCGCCTACCCCTACATGGTTGATCCTCTTGCAGGTCTTAAAGAAGCATTTGGAGACAAGGTCGCAATTCAATCAACTTTACAAGACTGGGACCTTGAAAAGGCGGCAAGTACTGCTGAAGGTGCTGACTACGCTTTTGTATTCTCCAACTCTAACTCTGGTGAAGAATACATCACAGTTGATGGTAACAAGGGTGACCGTAACAATCTAACCTTATGGAACAACGGCGATAATTTGGTAAGTGCAATATTATCCTTTGGTACAAAGTGTTTGTAAAACTAATCCCTTCTGTCTAGATCAAAGCAGTTGCTGATGCCAACAAGAACACCATCGTTGTTATTCATTCTGTTGGTGCTGTTCTTATGCCCTGGATTAACCATCCCAATATCAAAGCTGTTCTCTGGCCTGGACTTCCTGGTCAAGAATCTGGTAATTCCCTTGCAGATGTTATCACTGGTAAAGTCAATCCTTCTGCCCGTCTCCCTTACACTATTGCCAAGGAGGCATCCGATTACAATGTCAAGCCTGACCCAAAGGACGTTGTATCTTACGATGAAAAGCTGTTGGTGGGCTACAAATGGTTTGATCATGCCAAAATAGAACCTCTTTTCCCCTTCGGTCATGGTTTATCTTACACCAAGTTCGATTACAGTAAATTAAAGGTCAACACTTCTGGAAACAAAGGACCAGCTACTACTGTCAAGGCTACCGTCTCTGTCAAGAACTCTGGTTCGGTTGACGGCGCTGAAGTTGTGCAAGCTTACCTTGCTTTTCCTGAAAGCGCTGGTGAGCCTCCCAAGAATCTTCGTGGATTTGAAAAGGTCTTTTTGAAAAAGGGCAAGAAAGAAAATATCACGTTTGAACTCTCCAAGACTGAACTCAGTATCTGGGATACTGTGGCTAATACCTGGGTAATTCCTTCTGGCAAGTTTACCCTTTATATTGGTGCTTCTAGTCGTGACATTCGTCAATCTGCCAGCTTCACTCTCTAAATAGCTATTACACATACTTGAATATTATAAGTTGAAATAAACATTTAAATCTATATGTATTCATTTTGCCTATACAAATCAAGTCAATGATGTTGAATTTTTTTTTTTTTTTTTTTTTTTTTAATCACGTAGTCTATATTTATTCAAGTAATCTTGGTCAAATGTCACATCTAATTGATAGCCCATATTCAGAGTGAGCAACTACATTTAAAAAAATCAGTACACGATATTCATCAATTCTAATTTTAAATTGCTCAAACTGCATTATAACATCTGTTGATACCTAGTTTTATCTTTTAGTTGGCTTTTTATTAACTGTTTATAATATTGGCTAATAATGGGGATAATATGCGGATTATTCTAGTCTTTTTTTTAAGTTTTGAAATAGATAATATGTACAATAATGGAGAATTGATGCTTAGTTTATGTTTCTTTTTTGTCCTTCTTTTCTTTCTTGGCTTCCTTTTCTTTTTGAGCTGCAACTCTCTTGCGCTTCTTGGATGCTTCAATCATTTCCCTAATGAAAATTGGTTAGATGTTCAGTTGTAGATCAACCTCATATTCAACTTACTTCTTCTTGTTTTGCTTATATTTGTCAAACTTGGAAGTTGTATCAATATGGTCACGGCTGATACCCTTACGCATCGTTTTCTTCTGGTTATGGTTCATATTCTTGATGTTTAACATCCATTCAGGCACATCACAACCAGACTCCTTCATTACATTCACAACACCTTTCATGTACGGCAAATCATCTTGCGTATAATACGTAACAGCTTCACCTTGACGTCCAGCACGACCTGTACGACCAATTCGATGAATATAACTAGCAACGCTTTGAGGGAAATCATAGTTGATAACCAAGTTGACGCCCTTGAAATCCAAACCACGTGCCATCAATTCTGTAGCGATAAGCACCCAGATTTTACCCACACGGAACTGATCAATGATGTTATCACGCTGTGCCTTGGTTCTGTCAGAATGAATCACTTCTACATTAATACCGTCAAAGATCAACTCGTGGAAGAGTTCCTTGGCACGTTCAATTGATTGTACAAAGATCAACACTGGAGGCTTGATGCCTTTTTGTACCAATTGTCGTAATGCGATCATTTTGCCTGCTTCTGTGCCTGTGAACAATAATTCTTGTTTGATGGTATCTGTGGCAGCGTTCCTAGAAAGAAGCATTAGTTTCCTCTGTAGTAAAGTTGAAAGATTCACTTACTTTGAACCAATGACAATTCGAATAGGACTTTTCATGACAGTGTTGGCAAGCTCTTCGACATGAGAGGAAAATGTGGCACTGAACAAAGATTTTTGAATGGTGGTGGAAGAACAAGCGGCAAAGATCTCATCAGTTTGATCCAAAAATCCTTGATCTAACAACTTGTCTGCTTCATCAAGCACAAGATGTTTTACTGCAGACAAATCCACTTCTTTTTCTTTGATCGCATAGACTAATCTTAAAGGTGTAGTAATCAAAATATCTAGAAAAAGGAAATATCAAGTTTCAGAGTCTATACATGGCATTTTTAAGTCTGTTTCTAGTTACCAAACTTTTGTCTTGATTCTGGAGTTTGTGTCTTGTCAGCGTTGGTGGCTTTGGTCAACACGTTGATACGGAGCTTGGTGCCCTGGCTCAAGTGGTTGGCTTCACGTGCAATTTGTTGCGCCAATTCACGCGTAGGAGCAATAATCAAGGCACGATAACTGATCTTTTTCTCGGGTTTTTTCAAATCCTGCAAGATGGGTAACAAGTAAGCCATGGTCTTACCGGAACCGGTAGGAGCACAAGACATCAAGTCACGTCCTTTCAGCATGATAGGAATTGATTGCATTTGTACGGGTGTTGGTGTATTGTATTTAGCTGTCATCAGGTTCTTGTAAAGCGTGCCACTCAAATTATAGGCGGGCGAGGCGAGATCTTCAAAAGTACGGAAGGGATTAGGCACATCTGTACCGTATACTTTGATTCGATGTTGCTTTTGGAACTCTTTGGCTTCTTCCACTGTTTCAAACACAGTGTTGGGTGCTTTTTTGGCTATACATAATCTCAGGTTAACTCGACTGCGAACAGAAGCAAGCGCTTGATATTTACCTTTTTTTAACTTTTTCTCGGTTTCTTTTTCTTCCATTACCTCGTCCTGGTCTTTGATAGTGTTGGGCTTATCAACAATAGTATGGGTGGTTTTGAAGAAATCAATTTCATCGAGCAATTGAGAGCGAACGGTAGGGTCAATGACAGCAGCATTCTTCTTTTTTGATTGCACTTGATTGGCTTCTTTTTCTCCTTCAAAAAGGCTGACGTCGTTTTTGAAACGGTTTTTATCGAAACGAGCTCCACCGCCTAATAAATGAAAAAGATCCATGTGGCAAGTATATTGATTCAAGCAGCAAGCTTTGAAAGATGTAGAAAAACCTCTCGAAAAGTTTAAATACAAAAGCCACAATACACTCCTAACATGATAGTAATAACAGTCACACACTTCATGTATGGAAACGCTTTAAAATATTCGACTGAGTCTCAAAGGTGCACTAGATACAAAACTATGTGCCCGTTCTTGCTGCTCATTTTTCAATATAAAAAGTTTGATATACTTTGACTATCAAAACCGAACCATCGTTTTTAAATCAAAAATTACTTATACTTTAGATGGAAGATATGACACATCGTATATACTGTTTGATGGGCAATCGAACTATTTTTAAATTAAAATGCTTCTTATCTATTTCAATTTTTCTTTTGCATCTTGAATGAAACTTCATTTCAACAGTTGTTGCTCCAGGGCAGAAAGATGAAATGATTGGATGTCGGAGATTTATCCTTTCAGAAGTTGAGAAGCTGAACTTCTGAGCTCGCTCACTGAATCCTTCCTACCTTTAAGTTGGCCATTGTATAAAAGGAATCCAAACCCTTTTAACAAAGTTTTTAAATATATATATGTAATTACACCAAAATTGTAATATTTTGTATATATTGATTTTTCTTAGATTGATAGACCTTTTTTTATGGGAGCTTTTTTAAAAAAATTATCCAACGTTGTTTCTATAGTTAAAAAGCTACAAAGCACCAATGAATTCTTCCTATCTATTAGTATTATATTTCAATTGATAATTGTATTTCCAAAATAAAATCTATACAACCAAAAGATGTGGTCAAAGTTTTCGAAAAAGGAATTTATATGCGAAAATTAAAGCCCAGTCAGTTCATTTTTTGAACGCATTTTATCGTATTTTAGATGCGTGGTGATTAGATGTCTCCAATTGATACAATGCTTGGTTTGCTTCTTCAAATTGATATTGGCATAATGGGAAAAAAAGGTAGTGTTTCATTTGCATATCAGAAAATATACTATTGTATATTATAATCTTGGATTATCCTAACTATTTGAATTTCTGGCTACCTATACGGCAAAAGGCTGCAATACCCTTATATATTCAAATATTCAAAAGAAAGTGGGATATTTGAATTGAAAACAAAATCTTAGAATTGATAGGTATCACCAGACTCTAATTATGGAGCCAAGTTTAAGTTCGTTCAACTGAATCAGTTGAAACCTCTGCGCCTCTTTTCCAAATTATACTATCATGAGTTCTCAAATATGTTTATGGAATAATCTAGCCCCCGAGATTCTGGATAACGTATTTGAACATCTTCAAGCAATAGCTACATTACAGAATCGAAGCGTTTTTAAACAGTGCCGATTAGTCTGCAAAAGTTGGGATGAGTTGGCTCGAAAGCACATGTTTCAACAAGTTTGCTTTCAATCTGCAATTCAGTTACAACAGTTTAATCAACAACTTGAATCATCTATGACGAGTATTGGAAAGTACGTAAAAACTGTGCATTTGGATAATAGGAATGCAGGGTTGGAATCAAGGCGTTTTGGACTGGTCGAACCTACGATTGGATCGAACTTGCTGGAGGGCTTTGAACGGATGCTGACATTGTGCCCAAATATCACTGAAATATATGTTCCTGGCTGGTATGCAGGATACGTTAATCAAGTAATATTAGATGCGCACAACAAAGACTTCTGCAGTTATCTTGAAAGTATACCTGAAAAAGGCTATATTGATTCTGGGGGAAATATCCAAAAGTGTCAAGAACTTGATCATAAATTTCACCAAGACTATCTAGAACTCACTTATAAGCTTCGCAAGACACTAAGAGTCCTTCATCTGCTACGGAACAACAATGAATCTGACGAGACATTGTTGGCTCAACTGAAGCAATACCCGAGATTATACAATCTAACTGTCACTTTAACGCAACCTGATACTCTAAATTGCATTAAAAAGTATCTTGATTACTGTCCGGAACTAAAGAACTTGAAAATAATAGGAAAAGAGGAATTCCGTACTTCATATTGGACTCAAAAAGAATTTAGTGCTTGCCCAAATATCAAGTCTGGTTATTTCACTGGTATGCCACCGACAGAGAAGCTGCTCGAGTTTGTCATGAATACATTTGTAAATCTAGATAAGCTCTATCTAAAAACCTACAAACGTCGCCAAGAACCAATCAACATGAAGATTGATTTTCTGGAATATGCTTTAAGCAGAAAAGAAACTTTTGTGTCTCCAATAGCCATCAATAACATAGCAGATGTTTTAACAAGTTACTTTCAAACAAGCAACAACCTTGATCAAATATTTGAAATCGGATATACTTGGGACTTGGATCGTATTCCAAAGATGTATTTGAATGATTACAAATTCGAGTGGAAACTGTGTACACCGCCACCAAAAAAAAGGATTATGGTCAACTCTCTCTTGTACGTTGGCAACGGATTGCCACCGTTTTTAAAGATAATACAAGACATTGGCGCACGATTGAAGTACTTTTTACTTGGAACAGATGTACACAATTTCCGTCAAGATGTTGAGCAATACCCTGGTCAATATCTAGACTACATCTTCAAATATTGCACTTCTTTGACTACATTTCTATGTAGACATTTTATACTACCTGTCCACTGCAATGAAGAAGAGATGGTCATCAACACGTCTATATCATCACTTCAGCTTCAAGGCTGTACTCTTTCCCCAAGAGCTCTTCCTGTTCTATCAATGCGGCTGCCCAATTTGAAACATCTGCTTTTAACGAACATAACTTTGTGCGATCTTGGAGAAAATAACTTAAAGAACACGCTTAATTATACATTAGAAATGCCAAACTCAACTTTGAATTCTTTGGAATTTGAACGAGATCTTTCAAAAGTGAAAGATATCTATATAAAAGTAGTAAGACCAAGCAAGACACTATTTTATGTATACGATCTTTATAGCACCAAGATCACTTCATCCACAGATAACGAATTCAACCTATCATGGGAAAAGAACGAAAGCAGCTTGTCTTTTCATATTCAGTGTTTAAATATTCAATCATTCCGAATCAGTCTCTCTTCAGGATATATTGATGAAATGTTAGTAGTCGAATTTTCTCTTGGTGATGACTGCCATCACCCTCACTTTTTCTCATAATAATAAAGCTGAAAAAAAAAAGAATCTAATATCCTTAACAAACATATGTTTTTTTATGTTTGAATGCTGTGAGGTCTGAATTCAATGATGTGATCCAGTTTGTCTTTTTCAAATAACATTCAATAGAACAATATACAACCATTTGATTAATGAGTGCTATACATGAATGAATGTTCAGGGATCCAGTTGAGATTTTTGAAGCTGCATGATAGATCAATATGCACCACCTACTTGGTGCGACATCAGATGAGATAGCTTGGGTTGAATAAGTTGTACATCAATTTCTAGACTAATTTTAGTTAAATTCTGGCACACAGAATTTGAAATCGTAATCTAAAAGACGATGGATACACTTGTAAGGTTTAGTATTCTTGATAGATTTTTATAAAAGATCTGATATCTTTCCAATGATACTACATCAGAGTATGCATAATACATGCTGGCAGCTGTATAGAAATAGTATGTTGAAAATAGCATGTTAGCTTTTATATTTTGCTCGAAACTTACAGCCATGCCTTTGTTTGTTATTGAAATATAATCTAAATTTTAAAAATTTCTGTTAAGAATATACCATGGACTTTATTTTTAACTGCCGGCGACGGATGATATCAAAATATGTTTTCCTATTATGCAGAAATATCATGTAAAATATATCTACCTCAGCGACAATCACTAGAATATAAAATAGCAGAATGTTTTTACTAATAGATACCATCAAAAAGAATGTATTAGATACGTCAGGGAACCATCAATTAGGCATTGTTTTTCAAGTCGATTACCCCGTTTATGTGTCATCTATCTGATGAAATGCTTCTTGCAGTAACAATTTATAAGGCTTGTAAAATATTCGTCAAGTTCATCAGATGGAGATGAAAGTTCATGAGAGAAGTTAGATGGTGCATATACGTTACGGAGTATGCTGACAATTATTACCATGTGCATATACTTCAATGAACTAATCCTAGACTATAGGTACTTCTGGTATTGATTTTAGGATTCCCAAGGATTTACCGGGAAGGTATCCTCTAACGGTGTCCATAAAGGTTAGATATGATAACATTGACTCGAGAGCTTAGCAATCACTTGAAATGAAATGACTTGGCGGAGCATATAGTATAATGTTGATTACTCGAAACTATTTTGATAGTTAATGAATATGAGTTATTTTTGAGCACATTTCATCATTCGGTCGTTATTGTGAGAGAATCTCGGAGGCAGAAAAGCTTAAAAAATGATCCAAAGAGAACTAATATTCCCAAAGGCAGGGAAATTCACTGCACCAGCTAAAGATAGCATGATATCCAAGGCCTAAATACTACTTTTGTTTATTAGTCCACCACCTCTTTTTTTTTCCTTTTACACTCTCAATACAGTATGGTACCTATTCCTAGAAACATAGTTGACGCCCATGTACACTTTTGGCACCCAGATAGAGTATGTGTTCCATGGGTCAAGAATAGTCCATTTGATCAACGGAAAGATGCGACAGAATACCAACAACAGTTTAAAAATACGTATATCCAAGCAGCCGTTTATGTAGAAACCAATGTTGATAGTCACTATGGATTGGTAGAAGCAGATTGGATTTCAAAATATGCTGAACAACTTGAACCAAATGACGTGTTTGGAGGTATTGGTGGAATCGTGGCCTTTGCACCTGTTCATCAAGGCGACGTGGTTAAAGGTTACCTACAGACGTTAATGCGTATTACCAAAAGGCTCAGAGGTGTTCGATACCTAATTCAGGACCCAACACAAGATCCCAACCGGATTCTCCAACCAGATTTCGTCCGAGGTATACAATGCCTAGAATCTTTTGGGCTGAGTTTTGATATTGTTATCAACTGTAATGATGCGCCTGAACAGTTTCCTCCTTTGCAGCAATTGGTCACACAGTGTCCTCGTGTTCAATTTGTGTTGGGACACATGGGAAAGCCGCCTTGCGATAGTAAGCCAGGGCAAGAACCTTTTGAATTTTGGAGAAGTCAAATAGAAAAATTGGCTAGTAATCAAAACGTTTCATGCAAGGTATCTGGGTTACTTACTGAGCTAAAAGAAGATTATGACGCCGATGCCGATGTGGTACTGCAGCTGAAACCTTTTGTAGAAGTAGTTAGGGATACCTTTGGAGTCGATCGAATCATGTTTGGTGGAGATTGGCCAATGCATCAGATGGCTAAAGTGCAATGTAACTGGATAGACATTATCTGTGAAATAACCAAAGATTGGTCAGAGGATGATAAGGTCAAGCTGTTTGTAACAAATGCTACTCGTATCTACAGGTTAAAGCATTCAAAGTAAATGTCCGACTTTGCCTGTCTCGTCTATGTTGGCCAATATCCATATAAATACGTAAACATGATCTTATCCTTTTCTTTCTTGATCCTGACACTTTTTTTTACCCCAATTCATTAAATACTTACATGTCTCATTTTGTATCAAACTTACTTCAACCGTCATCCTATCATGATGAAAAGAAGGTATTTTTTTTATAATAAATGATTCAATTGAGTTCCTTATTGATCATAATCCTTTAAAAGCATCCCACAGAACTACCTCCAACCCCATCATCTTCAGCTATATCCTTTTTAGTGAACGATCAAAAAGAAAATGAATCGATAGGTAACACAAATGATAACATACTGCGGGGGTAACACGCCTTCTAACTGGTTTATTAGATGACGAGAAAATGCCATCAAATAGAAGTCTAGACATAGCCTCTCGTCAAACAATGTATACAAGCTATGGGTCGCTTTCTTCCACAGGTAAGTATTTATACGGGCGAAATAAAACGTACTAAACATTTATTTAGAATTACCTGCATCTTCAAATAGCACAATTAGCCCCAATGATGATGATGAAGGACTCTACTTGTTATGGACACATCAATTGTTAAGAGAAAGAGGTTATCAGCCTTCTTCTTGCAAGTTGGAAGATGAAGACAGCTATAGTATTGATAGCAGTATCACAGATGTGTCCACCCCGAGTCATCCAACACCAAACACAAGAAAGAAAGAGCCTTCATTCATATCCTCTTGGCTCTCTTGTTTTCCAATGTGCTAATTGGCCTTCTATATCACTATATTACCTACTAGACTACTACCACTAGGATTTCCCTACTTACCATATCCGTTCTATATAATAATAAAATGCAAACACAACAGGCTTGCTTGCTTACTTATGTACTCAGCTGATGCTAACCAGCTTTTGGTGGCGACACCTGACAAGTTAAAGATACGTAAAACACTTGAGTATAATACTGCGCAGATTGATAACAGTATTTATGATTTCTGAGAGCGAAAAAAAAAAATCATCATCAGCGATCTGTTGTACCAATATTATCAATAAATGATACACCCGAGAGCGATCTTTCCTTTAGGGCTGACATAATGCAAATGTCAAATATCAAACCATTTAATGATTTGCCGCATATGGCACATGAAACGTCCAAGATCGACAGTTTGTATCATATTACATATCATTCATTAAAAGTGTTCACTGTCTACTGTCTAATTTATTAGGATGATTCTGTGTTAATCAAAATATAATTACGACATAGATACCTTTGAAACGTTTTGAGTTGATAATCTAAGCTATATACTTAAGTAAACATCTGCTTTAGTACAAGAGAACGAATTGAGCTATGTATGTTCAATACTTGACTGTGCACATAAATTATTGTTATTCTAGTCATTGGGCGTACACACACATAATCGTTTGTATTATTCAATGCATTAACTAGCATAAGTAAATATGAGACACTTTATGTATTACATAAACTGTTTGAGTTTTATTAGTTTCTATGATAGGTTCATATAAGCTTTCTAATATAATCAGCATAGTCCATGTTCTCAAAACAGGCTTCGTATTGAGTGGTTCCAATGATATAGGTTGTTCTTCAAATACATCCTTGTAAGAAATTTTTTGGTACTTATTATTTCTATAGTGCATGCCTTTTAAGATGCAGCGCAGGCAAAGGAGCAGAGTAAAACGAGCAAAATGGAATCAGTGATCCTCGATTAACAACTTCATCTGTAGATGCCCTAATAAAGTAAGCTTGTATCATATTATGGTTCTTCTTTAGTATCTATTGGGTTATTATTATTCTTGAGTAGGTGATATCATGGACAGCTACATAATACGAAGGAATTAGGTATACGACTTATTTTTATTGGTTTACGACAATTACATTGTTCACCTTTTAGATTGGCGAGTTTAAAATTTCCAACTATCAGTATCTACGAAGTATTTCATATAAAAAATGAGCTGTTGAATCTATTAAAACCTAGCTTCAGTTTTAGTATAATTAATGAACTATTTTTGTTGATAAGAAAACGTGGATTAGAATAATTTCATATGACCTAGACCTATAGACTTACAGACGTTATCCATAGCCTAGGCCAATTGAAGCATTTGGCAAGTAAGCCATACTTGGAATGAATTGGGGATATCTGATTCTTATGAATGAGTAATGCAGAAAGCCAAAGACGTCTTCACAAAAATAAACAGTGTTCGTGGCCAAAAGAATCGTCAACTAAGACTTATTTGGAACGTTTTTTCTTAGAGAAATCAGCGCATATTCATGTTCAAAATCGTTAATCTAATTAGGCCACTCTTGCAAAGTAAATGAGTCTTTTAACACTAGAGCATGGAATATAAAAATCAGGGAATGTTTGAGCAAAAGATATTGGTATTAAGAAAAAAAAAGGGAAGCTTTGGAATGTCGACACATCCAATCTAATATTTTATTTTTTGGTTCAGTGTTAAAAGCAAAAAGTTCATACCAGTAAATTGAGTATCGATTTTTATAATTCTGACATTTTTTTTTGCATTTTGACTTCTTTCAATTCTATTTCAGTAGTTTATAATATCTTCTTTTTGAGCGTATTGAACTGTAGCATTGTAATAGTTTAACCTCAGGGGCAGTTTTTGGCTTAGAACCTCGCTTAACCTATCCGAGACTCAATTTTAAAGTAGAGCACATTTAAAATGGGTTTCAGTATTTACTATAAGTCTAATTTTCCTGTAGTATGATTAGTATATCGCACATTTCAACACATGCTTTAGTGATTAGCCATAAATAACACACATTATTATTATGCTTATTTTTAATAATCTATAGATCGCTTAGCCTGTCTCAATCAATTATATCACATATGTTTAGTATAGCTGTATAACATAAGCTACTGCTTCTGTTATGAACGTTTATCAAAGAGTTATTGAACTTGAGAGTTTCGTAAGTTTACATGCTAAACTATTAAGAAATGAAACGTTAGGGAATAGTGCTAAGCCGAAGGTAGTGCTGTATTTTATTACAACTGCAGGCTAACTACCTTATACCATATAATTTAATTTTGAATGACATGGCCGAGATCTTGCTGTAATATAGTAGGTTTAAGATATCATTTAACTAATATTATATTTTTATATATAGAATAACAAGTTTAATATGCACAGGCATGCCAAACGCAGTTTGTCTCAATTTTAGCCGAAGTATATAATAGGTTTTTGGAAGTAGGCACTGAAATTAGGGATTAATAAGAACGCTAGAGATTAGAAAGTGACTGTGTTTCCTATTATCAAAACGAAACATGTCCCATAGTAATA
This sequence comes from Actinomucor elegans, assembly GCA_026027325.1. Taxonomy (NCBI): domain Eukaryota; kingdom Fungi; phylum Mucoromycota; class Mucoromycetes; order Mucorales; family Mucoraceae; genus Actinomucor; species Actinomucor elegans. Next base: position 167,880 of record JAMSLZ010000017.1, read on the forward strand.
TGAATCTTAGCCATAGGAAAAGCATATAACATCCCATATGATAAGCATGTCATCTGATTCATATAAAAGTGTATCATCAGATTTATAGAAAAACATCCATCTTGGTTTAAAATAAAAACATAAAATGCATCTATAGTATAAAACAAAAACTTTGATCTTAGGAAATATGAAGGGAATGCAAACCCTCTCCACGCCTGGAGGCTTGTGGCAGTACCAGTCGGAGGGTTTCCTGTAGGATGGAGGTTGAACGAGTATAGCGAGAATAAGTGGGTTAGTATAATTTAAGATAAAAATACATATTTCTGTAGATTTTGCGATCGATCCCGGCTTAATGTCACATTTGATCGTGACATGTTCAGGAGATACAGTCGCATGTATTAGATCCTTTATTTAACTGAAACATAACGGGTACGTTATGCTCAATAATTTTGCTTCGAATTATATACATTTCATGTAAATTAAACGTATTGTCTAGATCCCTTTACCGATCTCAGTTAAAATCCTACATGGATCAATTTCTACATACTTGGGATGAACTACACCCATTATATAGAAACTGTTAAACAGCAAATTTCGGTATACCGGATTTGGTTCCTTATTATTTTGGGTTACATATGAAGTACTTGTGTCAGTTTGAGTTCCTGTGCCAATATTAAACCATGTTTTGTATGCAAACTAACATATATTAGCTTGAAATGAAAAGATGGTAATTTCTGTCACATATATTGCTAGATATGAAATATTCAACTTCCCGCATCATTTAGTAAAGAGTGTAATTTTTATCTATAGACTGGTGCCATACTTTTTATTTCATATATAAACTCAAAAATAGGCAAACAGATGTTGCAAAACACTTAGTAGAAGAAACCGAGGATCTTACCACCAGCGTGCTTAGCACGAGCCTCTTCGTGATCCATGATACCAGCAGAGGTGGTTAAGATAAGGTAACCGAATTGACGGGCAGGCAACAAGTTAGCGGTCCACTTTTCGAGTTCACCGAGCTTGATGTTGAAACGGGGAGAGATAACACCACACTTGTTAAGACGACCGTTGAGTTGGATAACGATCTTACCGGAACGATGGTCATCGATTTCCTCGAACTCACCAATGTAACCTAATGAGTAAAAAAAAAAAAAAAAAGTTTAGTTCAATCGTAAAAAATTAGAATTGAAAAAAATAGAAATAGAGCGAGAAAGAAAAATGTGTCTGTTCTATAAACAATACTCAACACGGTATATCAGTTGAGCAAGTGTAAGAGAATGAAGTTATTCTTCCGTCAGATTTAAAGGCTAAAGTTTGTAGAGTTTCTTTGCAGAAGCAAACTTTAACTAGTTATACTGCGGTGAAAATCGCGAGATCTCATTAAAGATCCCGTTCAATTGTTGAGATTTTCGAAATCTCGATGATGCTCGTCTCTATTTCTATATTTTATATGGATCACTTACCGTGCTTTTGCATGACGGACAAGAACTTGATGATAACCTTGGAAGAAGGACGGATCAAGACTTGTCTCTTACCACGCTTTTCAGCGTTGTTGATGTTGTTCAAACAATCGTTCAAGACGGAAACTCTGACCATGTTAGATAATGCACAAAAAAATCTGGAATTGAGGATTGGTTGAGTATACTGGAATTAAGGGCTGCCAGTCATCATCAACACTGTTTGTTTAATAGCAAACATAGCAATTGAATGGATGGATGGATTGACAGATGGATGTTTAGATTTTTACCTGTTGCGAAGAAGAGGGAGATCTACTACTGTGCGACAAATAGAAATAAAGTTATAGAACCTGTCAAAATTTCCTTGAAGTATAAGCCACAAAACCTTCCGGAACTAATTACAGGATTTGACAGTCAATCCTCGAGCAAATAACTCACCTTTTTCTCGAGGCTGAAAGTTCCGGCTTCAGCTTTACGGTTTTATCATGATTAGAAAAAATATCACAATACACAAAATATATAAACTAAAATAATAAATCAGTTAGAAAAGCACAGCAACTATGCCAATTCAAGAAAGAATCTAGCTATAATACATCTTTTGGTCGATGGTTGTTGAGAACACGCAACTTTTTTTATTTTTTGTTTCTTAAAACTCTTCCTTATGTAGTACAGGTATCTTCACGGATCGAATCCAAAAATAAGCTCTTATCCAGGGCGTACAGATAGAGCAATCTGGGTAGTTACATAAGCAGTAACAAATGCTGATATCTCAAAGAAAGCGCATCTCTTTGATAGCAAGGACTTTTTAACTGGTATATAAGCAGATATGAGAACGAAAATAATTTTGATTGATAATTGTATTGACTTAATTGACATATTAATACTAGTTTGCCATATGCAGACCATATTCAAAAAAAAAATTTGTTTAATATTTGCACTATATATCTTACCTATACACTCGAATACACCTCTAGATATTTGTTTTTTTTTGTTTTTGTTTTTACTTTTCTATTTTGTTGGGTGGAAATCTAGAATAATGGTCAATAACTTTTAACCGCAGAACTCCGTTCGGTTTCTGCAGGATTCTAATGTTCACTCCGCCTCCCGTTAGCCTCCACAGTTTCCTTGGTAATTACCAATTATAGACCTTTTTCATAGAAAACAAGCTAACTTCTAGCATTAAATCTAAGTGATCATGACGAAACCATTGGATCAGGTAAAATAGTGCCAATTAAATGCCCTTCCTCAATTCTCAAACATTAGTACTTTCTTCTTACAGATCGTTAAATATAGTAAATAGAAATAGTTTTTATTTTATTTTTTCTTTATCGAACTTTTTAGGTGGATCTACTGTTTCGAAGCTCGTGCATTTGAATAATATTAAAGCACAGAAAGTACAAGATCATCCTTCATAATCGACAAAAGGTATAGGCGACATACGTTATTGGTAAGAAATGAAGTGACGAGCCATCCGACAAATTATCTTCTGAGTTGTAATAGATCGAAGTTTCTGCAATTGAAGCCTGGCCCACCCGTTGGATAAACGCTGGGCCGGTGGATCTGATGGATCAGCTTCGATGATTTTCTGAGACGCGCCTAAACGATGTTCTTTCGTATCTATATAAATAGGTGTGATCTCCACAATTTATACGTCTTTATTATAACATTATCGTTTTATATTTCAATTAATATCTATTGAGGAAACTACACATCTACTTTCCTTTGGATTAATCATATACACATTACACTTACTCTAATTCATTAATATTTATAATTCTTTGCCTGCTATGTCAGTGCCAACAAATAACGCTGCCGATCTTGAATCTGGCCAACATAATCAAAATCGATTATCAAACGATACCGAGACAAGTACAGTTCATGATAACTTTACAGTAAATGAACCTATTCCTCTCCAAGAAGTTGCTTCGTATCGTGAACAGATCCGTGAACAGATGCCTCCTGGTGTCTTTGCTACAAGAACTTTGTCTATCAACCGCTACCCTTCTAAAGCCACTGGTCTTGAGCCTGTTGCCTCTCGTCGATCTGAAAAAGCTCCTATTATCCATTATGTTAATTGGGACGTCAACGACCCCGAATGTCCTTATAACTGGAGTTCTGCTTACCGTTGGACTTGTACAATGGCGGTTGCTGGTCTCGTTGTTTCTGCTGCTTTCGGTTCTTCTGTAATCACTGGTAGATTGAATGGTGTAGTAGAGTCTTTTGGTTGTACTGAAGAAGTCGCTATTCTTCAAGTGTCACTTATGGTTTTTGGCTTTATGATTGGCCCTCTTCTGTGGTCCCCATTATCTGAACTCTTTGGTCGTAAACCCGTCTACGTGATAGCTCTCTTTATCTACTCTATCTTTAACATTCCTTGTGCTGTCGCTAAAAATATCGAAACTGTTTTAGTATGCCGTTTCTTTGGTGGTTTCTTTGCATCTTGCGCTCTTACTCTTGCTGGTGGTTCTATCTCTGATCTTTTCCCCACTGAAACTCGTGGTTACGCCATCGCTTATTTTGCTGCTGCTCCTTACGCTGGCCCAGTTTTGGGTCCATTGGTTGGTGGCTGGATCTCCGTAGGAACGCAAAACTGGAGATGGATTTATTGGGTAAGTTTCATGCTTTCGATCTTTTCTCTGAATCAAAACTGATTTACTTACTTTATAACTATATAGGTCAACTTTATATTCTCTGCTGTCATGTGGGTTATTGTATGTTTCTTGCCTGAAACGTATCACCCTGTCCTTCTCGCTAGACGTGCTAAACGTATGAGAGCCGAAACTGGTGACTCATCTTATATCACTGTCGAAGAAGAGTTCCCTATCCCCATTTCTGAGCTTGTGCAGGCCAATTTGGTCCGACCTTTCATCATGCTTGCTACTGAGCCCATCTTATTGTTAATGTCTATGTACATTGCCATCATTTATGCGTTGTTGTATGCTTTCTTCTTTGCTTATCCTATTGTATTTGGTGAAGTACATCACATGAACGATGGTGAGATCGGTTTGACCTTTATCGGTATCCTTGTTGGTACTGCTTTTGCATTGCTTGCTACACCTTATTTTGAAAAAATGTTTGTCAAAGTTGTGCACGAAAAGAACGGTAAACCTGATCCCGAAGATCGTTTGCCTGGTATGATGGTTGCTGCCCCCTTTGTTCCTATTTCTCTTTTCATTTTTGCTTGGACTAGTTTCCCTTGGGTTCATTGGATTGGCCCTACTATATCTGGTATCCCTTTTGGTTTTGGCATGGTCATTGTTTACTACTCAGCCAATAACTATATCATTGATTGCTTTCCTCGTTATGTCACTTCGGCTTTGGCTGCAAAAACTTTGATTCGTTCAGGGTCTGGCGCCGCCTTTCCCCTCTTCATTGTCCAAATGTATCACCGTCTGGGTAATGAATGGGCTAGTACACTATTAGCCTTTATCTCCCTTGCTATTTTGCCAATTCCATTTGCATTTTACAAGTGGGGTGGCAAGATTCGTTCCAAGTCCAAGAATGCATCATAAAAAGAGCTTGTATTCAACCACTACTATTTTAATTATATTCCAACCCTTCAATATACAACTTGCATTTTTCAACCCTTTTTTTTACTACATCATAATATTATTATCATCTCATAATAAAGTACTCTCTATTGTATATATCATTGACGGGTAGAATATTTGAATTGAGCTTTATATCCATTATTGGATAGTCATTAAACAGTAAATATAAGAGTTGTTGGTCGATGATTGATAGTTACGAGATTGACAGTCGCAGTTGAGATTGTTTTTGCTTCATCGCAATTGATCAATTCTCCACACTGACAAAGGACTGTTACTGCACCAATAACTTCAAGAACATTCACAGATAACATATTTAACCGAGAAAAACATATAATTAATACTAATGATATAGTGATAGTAGTTTTGCAAAAAAAAAAAAAAAAAAAAAAAAAAAAAAAAAAAACTGAGAACTATGGACGCATAAAGCAATAAGAATAGAGACAACAGTAATAAAATCACGCAAAAAATGGTTTGTATTTTATTGTATAAGAAGGACCAAGAGCATTCTATCGCATGTTTTGAATTATATTAAATACTACATAATTGAATGTCAGAATGACTTGGCCGATGTCCCACCGCCCTGTAGATATAGTCAAAATACCACGTAAATAAGAATATATGTTGATTATACCGCGAAAACCGTCAATAAAGCTTCAGAGGTTTTCCAGAAACTAAATAGAATGAATGAAATCGTCATCTTAGATACAATGCATATATAGTAATGATAACAAGTTGGTATATTACACCAGCTAATTAGCATACGATGCTCCAGGTTCTCGGGCGTATTCTTATGGCACGATATATATTCGATATCTATAAACCGAAACTTGATTACAGTGGATCTTTCATGCTCAGTCATGTCAAGCGTGGTGTAAATATAATCAATAGCTCGATATTTTACGAGGCATGCATTATGTTCCTTTAACATATTACAAATATACTGTTGCCTAAACATGCTAATTTAGTAAGGTTAGGAAACATTGAAGATCATACAACTTTGACGAAATGGACAAAGGGATACTTATTTCACGAATCGGACGCGTAACAATCATCTGTTGCCTCACATGATAGTGAACATTAGTTTCATTCAGTTAAATATAGTTAAACTTTTTATAAATGCTCTTCATTAAGTTTAATTCAATATACATAATAGTTCACTGCACAAAACAAAAGGATCTCCTATAAGTCCTCCTTAAATTCGATCATATAGAATCTATCTGTGCTCCTTTCACTCAATGTAATATGGCTAAAACAAGTTGGAACAAGCTCTTTTTGTTCTTTTCTTTCATCTACTTCACTTTTTATCTATTAATTAAACATGATGGACTGCTGTCAAGATGCTGTATCAATACAATCTCAACGATATAATGACTTGGAGTCCATCCTAGCGAATCTACCATCCTATTTGCAAGACCAAACATCATCACAACAGCCTACACCTAAACTGACTGTCGCATTGGATCTACCAAGATATGCGGGGTACCTACCTACTTACTGGCCAGGCCAGAATATAACTGGGGAAGTGAAAATCCATTTAGATTTGCCGATCCAAGTGACTCATTTACGCGTTGCGTTGTTTGGAAATGTTCAGGTGTATGGGAATCATCCAGGGCATCCGATGACGAACGGTCTCTTTGATTATAAAAAGAACGAACAATTAGTTAATACAGGATTACGCATTATCCGAAAGTCGCCGGTAATCAGCACCGCAGAACAGCGCGACACAGTTTGTTTTAATGATAGCGATATACATTTCGAAACAGGCCAACTGCCGCAGGATGAAAGGCATTGGAGGTTGTTATCCTGCAGAGATAGATCTGATGCAGAAGGACAGCATCAGACGGCAGCAGTAGGGTCGATGCACTCATCGTTGCATCAACAAGGTATGTCTTCTAGTTCATCACCACCTGAAGGCAGAGCCAAGAAGCGATCAAACAAGACATTAGAGGATAAACAAATGGAGAAATTGATTAGGCGAGTAGCAGCCATTGATCATGCTGCGAATATCAGCAACGGTGTTTTTTATTTGGATCAATCCATCTTATCTACTAACAGTAGCAGAAATGAGGAATCCAACAGTAGCAAGAATAATTCATTTCCATTGGGCGCAAATACACATCAGATTCGATTCGCGGTTCGTGTCCCTACTTCCCATCGACTGTCAGGCACATTTGATCACCCACACTTTCCAATTGGTTATCGTGTGGTATGCATTATGAAGTGTAAAAGCTCAAACGGAGGTGACGATAGAGATATGATTTGTTATGCTACTGTAAAGCTTCGACTGGAGCCATATATTGATGTTAATTCTCTCACCTTTAGCACGCCTATTCAGACATCGTCCAAAATTCTTTATGTACAAAAAGATAATGGTCTGATAACAGGTGTATATACGTATGCATTATCATCTTCAAGCACATTAACACAATGGATGTATCGGTTAGCTCAATGGAAACACCAGAAGCAAAGCCGAGTCTCACCCTTTTCTTCTTATCTGCAAGCGCATCTCGAGCTCCCAAAGCAAGCATTCGGGCGCTCACAGTATATTCCACTCAAACTCAAACTTGCCAACTTTGCATCAACCCACTTTAAAGTATCTGATATCAAAATAACGCTCGAGCTTATACGGCGAATCAACATGACTTGCAGCGTCAGTGAAGAGATGGAAAGTATTCTTGTGCAATTAGCTACGGTTTTGTTCAAAGGCTCTGGAGAAGATCCGCAACAGCCAGTTACTGATGATATCGTTTTCTTTAAGCATGCCAGTTTGTGTTTTGACTTGTCCAAAGTAATCAAGATACCTGATGATTGCGTTTGTTCCATTTTTTCCGAGTCTACTAAAGACGTGTTTACACTGGGATACGATGTGAATGTGCGTTTGGATGTGACTGGACTCACACAAAAGATGGAGGCAACTCCCAATGGAGAAGAAGAAGAAGAAGGAGTTACTTATGTTGCAACTGACAAACACATATTGGAAAATGCCGCTCAAGTTTCGCTACCAAAAGAAGCGTATCAACATAAGCTTAAAACTTATACTTTTCATCTAGACCCTTTAACAGTTATTGTTGGAAATATCGGTTAACAGAGCAGTAACAACACCGTATAAAATGAATTCAGGGGTAGACCCTTTCTTTTTATTTGATCTTTGAGAGTTTGATAGTAATATATAATAATATTTTTTAGACGAGGAGACAGGGTCTCCGAGTAGTGACAAAGTGGATAATTAAACATCACTTATATTACAAGCTGATAACGTTTTTCCCCTTTCCCCTTCCTCTCCTCCTCTAGATTTCATAATGGATACTAATATAAGCGCGTCAAAAAGAAAGATCTTTGAACATTACGTGTAGTATATTCGAAGATCCGCTGTAGAATCTTGTTTTTTTTTCTAGTAGATGCATTAGCTCATTTTGTGCATAAACTACCCATCTAATGTGGTATTTGATCGAGATCAGCAGAGAAATCTAAAGACAATAGGACCACTTTAATTTTTGAAGCTGTGATGTTTTTAATTCGGGGACCACAGTTTTAGATAAAAAAAATATAAATCATGTTATAAAAGATAAAGATCACTCATATACGCTCTTTATGCTTAATAATTGTTATAGATATTAGGATACCCTTCGAAAGAGGTAAATTGCCTAATAAAAAAGGAAAAACTACTATAAGCATCGTATAGTTGGAGTTTTATAGTTTCTCTCCAAGCTTATATAAAGTTACACATTTATAATGAACGCAAAGAGCGTGTTTTTCTCTACACATTTCCTGGATTTCAAGATTGTACCAAATTTATCCTATTAAGATATATGTAATGATTTGATTTTGGATTTCTGTCCTGGAAAGCTATACGGAGTGCACGTTCAAGTACAATAGCCAATGAAATCGATGCCGTATAGACCAAATTATTAAATTACAATTTAACAGTGAATAATATAGATCGAGACGCCATAAAGATGAATATGTGGATTATACTGTATTTTTATATGGCATGAATATAGTGTTGCATATATTTACATAATTCATTATATTTAGTGGTAATTGATGGTATCTTCCTGTCCACTAAATCGAGAGCTGACTGTTTAACGTGTGAGGCTGATAAAATTCTTTGTCAACATGGTGCACAAAAATAACCGAGCAGCTTCACAAGAACTGGTTCTCCGTTCTAGTTATCCGGGTAATACGGCTTTTAATCACATTGCTATTCCAGGAATATATCTTCTCTTTAGTCACAATTTATTAGATGCGCTGTAAGTAATATTTTATTAATACAATTGTACCTAGTTAAAGCCCATGCCTGCGCATCTAAATTCTTTTACCGTACATTATATCGACAATCATAAAGAGGTTATCATCTAACTCTCCAGCATAAATGAAAGCGTAAAGAAAGCACAGCCTTCTCGTGAAACTCGGGTTTACTTGAACTCAATTATGCCACATAAGCAAATACGTCAGTCATGTTCTCATTGGCTGATGTACTTACGAAGGCATTACTAAGTGAGTAACCCAAGAACCTCTCTATCCAATGTTATTTGTGGAGCATTTATAATATTCTTCCATTGCTTACTAAACCAATAAGGCTCTATTACTTGCCTGAACTATTGGCTTTAGTCATTTACAACAATGATGCATAAAGTCATACTATTTTGTGCAATGAATTCTCGCGTTTTGTTTACTAACAAACGGTGAAACCGTCGCCGGGTAAATCTTGAAAAAAAATAACACGCTTAAGCGGACACACAAAAAGGCTGAGAGTCGAGAAACCCTTGGAAATTCCAATTTTTTCATATAAAATCAAGTCGCTCAAAGACACGTAACTTTTTCTTTTTGTTCTTCAACACACATACATCTACTTTTTACAATATGGTTTTAGTCAACAAATTGAACACTTGGAGCAAGCTTCAACAATACTACGATAACGAGGGTAAGAACATTGTTATCAAGGAAGAATTCGAGAAGGATACCCAACGTTTCGAAAAGTATCATCGCGTCTTTAAGGGTACTGATAAGACCAATACTTCCATTCTTTTTGATTATTCCAAGAACCGTATTACTGACGAGACTCTTCAACTCTTGTTGGAATTGGCCAAGGAGGCTAAGGTTGAGGAAATGCGTAACAAGATGTTTGCTGGTGAGCATATCAACTTTACCGAAGATCGCGCTGTTCTTCACGTTGCTCTCCGTAACCTTTCTGATAAGCCCATCTATGATAATGGTGCTGATGTTATGCCCGAGGTCCGCGAAGTCCTTGCCCATATGAAGGAATTCTCTGAATCCGTTCGTTCTGGCGAATGGAAGGGTTATACTGGTAAGGCCATTACTGATATCGTTAACATTGGTATCGGTGGCTCTGATCTTGGCCCTGTCATGGTTACTGAGGCCTTGAAGCCCTATGCTCAAAAGGGCCTGAAGCCCCATTATGTCTCCAACATTGATGGTACTCATATTGCTGAAGTTCTCAAGTCTGTTGATCCCGAAACTACTCTTTTTATCATTGCTTCCAAGACTTTTACTACCCAAGAAACCATTACCAACGCTGAATCTGCCAAGGCCTGGTTCCTTGAAGCTGCAAAGGATGTAAGTTGATATTTTTTACGCGTCGATCTTATCATGATAAGAATCAAGCTAAAATCTGATTTTGTTTCAAATCATTTCTAGGTCAGCCACGTAGCTAAACATTTTGTTGCACTCTCTACTAACACCAAGTTGGTCACTGCCTTTGGTATTGATGCCAACAACATGTTCAAGTTCTGGGACTGGGTTGGTGGCCGTTATTCTCTTTGGTCTGCCATTGGTCTTTCTATTGCTATCACTATTGGTTTCCAAAACTTTGAGGACCTTTTGCGTGGTGGTCATGAAATGGATGAACATTTCCTCAACACCCCTCTTGAAGATAACATTCCTGTCTTGATGGCTCTTATTGGTGTTTGGTACAACAACTTCTTTGGCGCTCAAACTGAAGGTATTCTTCCTTATGATCAATACATGCATCGTTTTGCTGCTTACTTCCAACAGGTAAGAAAAAAAATATGAAAATTATGTGTGAAAAAAGACAAGAACGCATATTGAGTTTTACCTTGTGTTTCATTAGGGTAACATGGAATCCAATGGCAAGTACGTTTCTCGCTCTGGTGAAGAGGTCGAGGCACAAACTGGTCCCATCATCTGGGGTGAGCCCGGTACCAATGGTCAACATGCCTTTTACCAGCTTATCCATCAAGGTACCAAGATGATTCCTTGCGATTTCCTTGCTCCTGTTGAGACCTTCAACCCTATCAACCACGGTGTTCACCACGACATCTTGTTATCCAACTTTTTCGCTCAAACCGAGGCTTTGATGGTTGGTAAGAGTGAGGAGCAAGTCCGTGCCGAGATGGGCGCTAATGTGCAAGAGAACATTGTCCCTCACAAGGTTTTCAAGGGTAACAAGCCTACCAACTCATTCATGTTCCAAAAGCTCACACCTGCTACTCTTGGTTCTTTGATTGCCATGTACGAACACAAGATCTTTGTTCAAGGTGCTATTTGGGACATCAACTCTTACGATCAATGGGGCGTTGAGCTCGGTAAACAATTAGCCAAGGTTATTCTTCCCGAATTGACTGCTGCTGGCGCCGTCTCCTCTCACGATGCTTCAACTAACGGTCTTATCAACTATTACAAGGAGCACAAGAAGCAATACTAATCTCATTTCAACTCCAATTTTCTCATATCTATCCTCATTATCTTGTAGAATATCTTTCTTTCATAGTTACATAACCACCCATTAGCTACTTTTTTTCTTACTCATCAAATAAAAAGATCTCCTATCAGTGTCTATATCTTTGTTTAACCTTAAAGCAAACTGGTATCATCATCATCTCACGCCCTTTGAAAGCCCGATGTTCTGGATATCTAGTAGTGGTATGATGTTGGATAAAACACGGGTATCATTTCAGGTATCTGCTATCAGACACTGATCTGAGATGTCAATAAGAACTAATCAATTGAATATAATGTCTTTTGTCTGACACAATATATAACTGTTAATAAAACTAATAGAAATTCAAGCCTTGAGCCTGTAATTATCGCACCATTTTACGAATGAAAGCTCTTGGAGATGTGATAAATTCGCATATCATTAGTAATGTATTTATCGGACAGAAACTCTGACTATATCTATTTGTAATGTACGTGTTTCTCCAAAAAAAGACGGATAAAAAAAAATTGCAAGTCTACTAGAAATGTTGGTGTTATAATCATTGGGTAACACCATCTATCGCACTGTAAACTAGCTTTTTGCAACATATTCTTAGCGCACAATAGTCTTTTGAGCTGTAAATAGCATCATTGTTACATGAGGGTTATGCGTTACCGTGTCGGCTATGAAAGCATCTTGTTGGAAATATCGACCTTTCCCCTCACCAGAGAATCAATGCTTAACCATCAGCTCGTTAGGCTGTCATTCAAACAATAGATACAAACTGTTCAGAATCTTTTTATTTTTTAGAAGAATGCGTGCTGAATTCTTTTGAAAATGAGTGATTGTATGCTACTACTAAAAGGAAACATTTGCCTAAGTTCACTACAAAGTAATATAAACGCTTCTAAGAGCCATCAGGGTGGTAAGTGCTTTTCTTTGGATTGAAGCTATCAATTGAACGTCTATATATCTCTTTTAAATGCTAAATCTTATGGGCACTACCAATGACTTTTTTTTTTTTTTTTTGTATTGTAATATCCCTACAGAGCTGGCCCTTACTATTCCTATATAATAGAGACACTGACAAAAATGAGCATCCTATCAAGTTCGTTGTGTATATGAATACACGAGTCCCTTTGAAGCAAGTATCTGCGTTGAACCGAACAAACGTCAAATTGCCCTTGGTCTTGAAAAAGGAGAAGTTCGGGATTTGAAACAGTTGTCTGGGGACAGTAGGACCATTGATCAACGCGCGCGCGATCGCTACCGATCTCGGTCAAATGTCGCATCTGACAAATTGTTCATGTTCAAAATGAGCCGCTTTGTTCAATAGAGTATCAATGATAGTAATTTGAATTAAATAAATGATGCAAGAAACCATAAGTGTCCACACTCTAAACTTGGAAAGACAAAAATGTAATACGTAAACTAATTCCAATTTGGAAAACGGGCCAATGGCTAAACAGCTTTAAAATGAGTTTTGATTACCTAATGCTTCATCCGATCCTGAATGTTCACTACTAATCTGACAAACAGATGGATTTTATCCGATACGTCCCGGAAGCTTTCTTGAAATTAAATTTCCTTGTGCTTGATGACAAAGGCCTTTCTAACTGGTTGCACTTTTAAAACAATCTCATTGAATTTACCATATAAAAAAAAAAAAAAAAAAAGTGCGCGTAATCAAGAAAAATGAAAAATAGCCGATGAAGTATATCGTCACCAGTACCAAAGCGCATGTTTACAGCGTGGCATAATACTAGGCCGTTTGAGGTGACAAGAATTCAAACACGTGTGATCGGGCAATAGCAAGGATAGCCAAAACAAACCAGATCCTAACTATATCTCTATTTATTATTATGTCACTAGTAACAGAACTGTGTACTTTAGAATACTCAATGTCGGTCTAGATGTGTACTATGTACTATAGATTAGCTAAAAGATCTCATAACAGTTACTATAACTTATAGTCAAAGATCTCAGTCCAATCTCGAGATTAATCAAAGATGTTGGCCTAGATGTACTTTATAATATAAAACAGTTAAAAGATCTCTGCTTAACAGTGCTATAGATTAGTCAAAGATCTTGAACCAACATTGTATTAATATAGATGACTATCAGATAAGATCAAGTTTATGGTCAACATTAAACGATCGCGTTTTATAACAAACACGCTTTTTTTCAGGACCTCTTATTTTCATCATGTCAATACATTAATACACTCTTTTTTTCTCGATCAATCATTACTGCAAAGCCATGGTTCCGTGATAAAAAAAAAAAGACACAGCCAAACTTAAAAAACCAAGAATATCTATATCATCAGTCTTTGTAAAGACTTCAAAATCCTCGACGGTATCATCAGACCATAGGTCAAGTTAGGCCTTTTGTTAGATATTCCATTTATAAGGTAGTGTTTGGCGGTTTTTTCTTTCATAAACACAAGGACTACGCGTCAAATCAATGATCGAAAAAAAAAAGAGAGCGTAAAGAAAAAAGAAAATTCTTTCTCCTGGTGGCGCACGCTATGTAGTAACCTGTGATGGTCTATCGGGGTTTTAATGAGGAAAAATGAGCGATGATAGATCGAATCGAAAAGCTATTCTGGATGGTGCCAGCCGGTAGCATTACATATCTTGATTTAACCTCCATGATAAAATGTAACGGAAATAAAACACAAGACGAATTCCTTTGGATATTTTTCTTTGAATTGTCTCTTTTTTTTCGACTCTTTTTTTTTAAAAAAAAACCTTTTCTTCTTTTACAAACTTGATTAAAAACACTATTAACGATTAACGGAATGGATTTATTTGATAATAATTGCTGGAATACGACTAATAACGAAGTATAGTGTATACATGTTACGATCTATGATACAAGGAACTAACTTGTTAGCATAGGATTACGTACATGATGTCCATATGCAGCAGGTAACGACGTAACTCGACGATTGTTATTCAATTGCTAAATGTACATCTTGTTATGTAGGAGCAGCAAATGATGGCGGGACTAGTACAAACGCAACCTGTGCTCAAAGTCGAAGGTGGAGTAATTCAGGTACTTGATGATCTGTTATTTTTATTTTCCGAGCAAATCATAGTAGTAACATACGAACAGACACCTACATTATCAGATTACGACCCTCATTATGGTGGACTATCTACTTGTACATCGCCTTATATGGTGAGTCAACAAGTAAAACCTTGTGCATTATATATATATAAACTCATTATCAATTGACAGATGTCACCTGTAGGTAGCAAACGACGTTATTCACTCGGAGGTTATGATGTACCTCGATGGGCGCCTTATACGCCTTTTATGTCACCGATTGTTACCACCACACGCAGTCATTCTGTCAAGAGAAACAAGCGTCCATCTACGTATTCTCGTTGGACATTGGAAGAGGATGAGCTCTTGCGTCAAGCTGTTCAAGTACATGGGCCGCATAAATGGTCTTTAATTGCTTCGCATGTGCCTAATCGCACACCTATGCAATGTTCTACAAGGTGGTTAGGTGCCCTCAAGTAAGTTTGATGGTTTATAGGCAGCACATAATAACAGCAGAGATTTATTAACGCATTCTAGTCCTAATATACATAAAGGACGTTGGACAGAGAATGAAGATGCCATATTACGTTTTTCTGTGTTAGAATATGCTAGTGTCACAGATTCAGAAGGTCGACTCCAACCTATTCCTTGGAATAAGATCGCAGAGCGTATTCCTAACCGCACCGGAATCCAATGCCAAGCACGATGGACTGAAGCTCTGGATCCTTACGTGCGTAAAGGAAAATGGGGTTTGGAAGAAGATGCTCTTTTAAGGATGGGTGTGAATGACTTTGGTCGTTGTTGGATACGCATTGCCGAAACAATTCCCGGTAGAACTCAGGTAAAGACCAGAAAGAACAAACCATCTGGTGACTCTATTACTAATATCAATCACATGTAGAGGCAATGCCGTACACGTTGGATGCAAATTAAATATAAAGAGGATCGCCAGCAGCGATCAGAGCAAAAGAGGAAGAATCATGAAGCTGCCGATGATGCGTCTTCTCAGAGTTATATATCTTCTGATGAAGAAGAAGTAGAAGAAGTACAGCAACAGCAGCAGCAGCAGCATCAGCAGCAACAACAGCCACAAAAACATAACCAACAACAAGTACCTGCCTTTTTTGTAGTAGACGATTTTGATACACAGTTGCATCAACCAAGTATTGAAAACAATAACGGACATCCTACAGCATGTATCATTAATACAACCCCTAATAATGCGAGACCAAATAGCGCAGCAGCAACACCTCCTCCCATGATTGATTTCTTGAAAGAAGATGATTACTTTTTAACAACAGACTGGTCTCTCAATCATTATCAGCAATCACATAATACGTATTTATGATAAAAAAAAACTAAAGCTATAAGCTTCAATTCTTATCAAAACTTATGCCTTTTTCTCTATATGCAATATATCTTTTCCCAACACCTTTTGTTATACTCTTTATTTGATTTCTATATAAGATTTCTTTTACGTATTCTTTTTCTTTTTTTATTATAACCCTTCCTATAAATTAAATCGTTTGTATATATTATATATATATATATAAAACTCTTCAAATCTAATACACATCCAACAATCGTTATTGAACTTGTTTTATTGATTTTTTTTTGCTCGAGTATTAATGGAAGAAAGATAGGGAAAGGACATATTGAGAGTGGGTTCCGATATACAGTATATTATTAAGTGCTACTATTAGTCAATGATCATATCATCCCTTGCATCATTAGAGTCGTCCAGTTCGTCTTCTGATTCGTCTCTATTCACAGGAAACTCAATTTCATCGAAGTTTACATCTTGAATAACGTTCATTGATAAACTATTTATCAAATGCGTTAGAGAGATAGGAAATATATTACTCAAAAAGGACTTACTTTAGAGATTTCAAAAGACTTTTGCTTGGATGTTCATAGTCTAGATTTTGATCACACTATTAGAACGAGTTAGTACGCTATAAAGAGTAATTCGAAGTATTCTATATACCTTTTGAACAGAAGATTGCTGTTCTTTTTGCAAGGACATGGATTCATCTAATGTGAGCATTCTAACTTTGGCCTAGATAGTAACAACATGAGAACCAGACATATATTCATCTGGATAATAATAATAAAAAACTTACTTGGTCTGGTATGCTGCCATTAGGTTGGATATAATGAGTATTATAAAAGATAGAAGGGCAAGCAGCAGTTGCATGTTTCTTGGACTTTCTTAATAAAAGACCACTTGACGAATAGTGGTTAAACGCTTGTTGATTTGCCAAATCAACAGATCGCTTACGTGCGCCTTGACGCGGTGTATAGACAGACATGGATTCCAGTCTCTTTGTTAAAGGACAATCCATACTATCAGTGTTTTCAGCTGTCACTTCATCAAGGCAACTGACTGTCGCTTTACCTTCTAACAGTAGTTGTTCGATAATTTGATTTGTTTCTTGAAGCTTGGCGCCTTTATCGGGTAGTGTTTCTACCATGGAGCTGGCCGGGGGAAAAAATTTTTTTTAAGTGTGTTTTGTCTGGATAACCAAACTTAAAAAACTTACGGATTGCTGAGCATTTGGAGATTCCTGTCACGAAGTAGAGCCAACTCAGTTTTAGAATATCTGCTGAGCTTTTTTGTTGTATTCATTGACTTGCTAGCTTCCATAGGCTGAGCCAAGTGATGGGAATTGCGAATTACAGAGTGGTTCATCTGCATAAGTAAGTTGGGTTGCGTGTATAGAGAGTAGTGTGTACGTATAAAAATAATATGTATAAAAAAGAAAGGTTTTTTTTTTCTGGATAAATTACCCTTTGCTTGTGTGTTTCTATCAGTAAAGGCTGTGAAGAATCATGCAAATAAGAGCAGGCTAAAAAAAGTGCGGGATTTCAAATGGTTTGAAAGATAGACCCTCTTGCTTCAAACTTTGAACAACTCTGTCTCAACCTTTTTGCTTTCAAGATTTGGTTTATACATTAAATGGAATCTTTACAAATAAAAGCATGACAAAACACAAGTTTCAAGTATATAACCGTCGAGTCTAAAATCACATATAAACCGAAGACAAACTTAGGCTTGAATAGGCAATATACTGTAACATTTATGTTATTCAATGAACGATCGATCAAATGCCTTACAAATTACATCAGCATATTATATATGTATCCAGACTATTTCTATTATGTGAAAATGTATTAAAGTAGCAAGAGTGGTATTTTTCCTGTTTCAGACAATTCAAATGCAGGCTGCCAATCAAACCATGGTTAAAGATCAGGGATGTTTTACGCTGACAATACCCTTAACAGCCAATTGAAACAACAACCAGAACAGACAGAAAAAATACTTCCTTGATGCTGTTAGAAACCTCCTTTTTTTTTTTTTTTTTTTTTTTTTTTTTTTTTTTACTTGAGGACTGCACACGTAGCAAAAGACATTTGACATTTGCCTATTTTATTTATATTTCTCTTGCCCGGAATTGAAAGCCAAAGATTGAAAAAGTCAAAAGTAATTCGCAAATAAAAAGAAAGTTATTCTATTCAATTTACAAATAAATTACGTATGTAATAGGGTAAAAGACGATATATGATTGCATATTTTTCATTATCAGGCGATTGGTTTAAAGTAAACTGAGAATTTTTTTTTTGGGATCAGGAAAATGGTTTCTGAAAATAAATATTGAATTACCGCAATCCAATCAATTATTCCATTTGCAACGCTACTACCATTGGTGTGGATGCACTACATTCAAACCGTAGCACGTCATCAGCTTCGTAAAAATATTCCAAAGCAAAGCAGTGTTCATTATCTTTTTCATTCAGAATCAAACTTATTACAGAATGGGTAAAAATCACCAAGAAATGACACTAATGCATCAACAATACTTACACGTATTTGTATAGATTATCAAAAAGCAATGTTAGAAGAGCTCATGTCTCAATATGTAGACGTGGATAACAAAGATTTCTGGGACGATAGTGTAAATATATAACCCTCTTTTTTTAATCGATAAATGTGTTTCTAATACTTCAAACATAGGTTTGTAAGCATTACATTGTTGCATTTTGTCCCTCTCAATTATTCACCAATACAAAGTCTGATCTTGGTAGGATATATACATATTAAAATGTTTGGATCCCATTCTCATACAATCGTCTAGGTGCTTGCGATAAGATTCATAACGATCGTTTAAAGGAACGTTATCAAAAGACTGCAGACAAGAGCAAATATCCTTACGAAAACGAATTTTACGATTATCTTAATAAGCTTATTTCTGATTTGACCCGCAAGATTCGTCAAGGTCATGGTAGATTGAATATCCAGCTAGATGACAAGGTAGGATATCCTTGTTTTAAAACAAATCATCAAACTTACATTTATAAAAAAAAAGGCTGCCGAGATTCGTAAAGAAGAAAGAGAAGAAAAGATGGTATTATTAGATGTCAAGATTAAAGAACTGTTACAAAAAGTTGAAGAAGCAGGCGAAGAAGGTCGTGTACAAGAAGCAACTGATTTACAGACCGAAGTTGATAAACTACAAGAAGAATTGACTCTATTAAAAGAGGTAAGGAAACTAATGCAAATGAAACAAGAACCATATACTGATTATTATCTATAGAACGCTGACAGTAAATCTGAAAAGCGTATGGAGGTAAGATAAGAGTAAGTTTTGTTTTTGCAGAAAAAAGAAAAACTAATCGATTCAATAGGTATGCGATGTGTGTGGCGCTTTTTTGGTAACAAATGATTCTTCAGATAGATTGGAAGCCCATTATCAAGGTAAACAGCATCAAGGTTACTTGAAAATTCGTGATACGATTGAATCCATGAGAGTAAGTACCCATTGAGACTGCATTTGAAAATTGTAGCTAATTTGTTGATAGCAAACTCGCCAGCAACAGCATTACAATCATGGTAATAGCAATTATTCTCGTCAACGTTATGATTATCATGAACGCCGAGATGGAGGTAGGCAAAGAGATTATCGTCGTTATTCTGATCGTGGGTATAACAGGGACAACAGAAGTGATCATCGTAGTCGCGATAGACATGAAGATGATTTTGCTGGTGAAATGGATCGTTATAGTAGAAGATCTAGACGTGACTATGACGAACCACGTAGATCGCGTTCGCGCTCTCCAGGTAGAAGATCTCGCTATGATTAAACATAATAAAGTGAAACGTTTCGTAAGCTCCCTTCTGTGTTATCTATAGGAGACAACAGCATAATAGCAGTTGTTTGTTTGTTTGCTCCTCTTTTATCCTCCTATTTTTGAAAGTAGGCTTAGATAAACGCGTCTCTATATTTCTTTTTTTCTTTTTTACTTGTTAGTACTACAGCTTGAAATACACGTGAGTCTTTACCTGTAGCAATCAAATTCATAAATTGCACTTGCCTATTTAGAAATGTTGATGTGACCTTGATTGATCAAATATTGCCACATCACACGTTTTCTTATAGTACACATGTTTGATTGTTAGAGTTTGCTCTTTTGAGAGTCTTCAATGCTCTATTATGAGTTCTTTAAGGCTTATCCTATTATTTTACTTCAAATATGCGTATATCTGATAGATACCTTGCTTCTTAAAGTAGCTTGCCTGTTCAAATATGATTGGGTTTTGGGCTTAGTCTGGAAAATCTATTCGTGAGGCTTTTTTTACATCGTTTCAACTCAGCGACATTTCTGATTTGTACTGAAAGACCACGCTTCCATTCCCCTTTTTACACTCCATATTAGTTCCAACCCCTCTTTTGAACCCCCGTGTATTTTACTAGGTCTTTTGTCATTTCTCTTCTCTTCTCCTCTCTTCTTTCTTTTTTAAACTTTTTTTTTTGTATATCTCATCATATACAATATATAAAGGCTTCTTGAAAAGATAATGAATTATACTTACAATGTTGAACAACCTCTGGAAACCTATTATTCAAAAACAGCCTGTTCCCTTCAAACGGATCCTGATCTCTATGCACTACGAAACAAAACAAAGCAGAACCTGGCCAACGTTATCAAGAAACAACAACAACAACAACAACAACAACAACAACAATATCATCATCATCAGCAGCAACAATTAGTTTCTACTAGTAATCGATTAGCCTATGTAGAAGCACTTGTTGGTAAGTACCAATCAATGAATATACATACAATGCTAACACACTCATAGACATCAATGCAGTTGTCATTGAATCTATCTGGTATCCTACACACACAACTATTAAAGAGTCCTCTTCCCGAGTATCGCCGGTCGTACCATTGCGGATTTTTATACAAGAAGTGTTGAAAAGATCTCGAACAACCTATTCCACCTTACAAACTGCATTGTTCTATTTGTTTCGAGCTCGACCAGCCATTCTTGATTATCTACAAACCAATACGAAATGGCAGCAAAATGCCTACGTCAGTTGTGGAAGAAGGATGTTTTTGGCTTCATTGGTGGTTGCATCCAAGTTTGTTCAAGATAAAACCTATCGCAATTCAGCTTGGGCCAAGATTGCCGGCTTACCAGTCACTGAAATCAATACAGCAGAAAGATACTTTTTGAATATGATGGATTATAGACTTTATATCGACCAAGTCTCTTTTGATCGTTGGCATCGTCTTTTGCATGTCCGTACTCAGGCTAGAATGCATAATATACCAACATCCCTGCGTGACCTTTCCTTTTTATCGTTTGCTCCATCTTATCACCAAGAATACCCATCTCCACCTATGCAAGAATTACATTATACACCTAATCATCATATTACACCAACATCACCCAATCATCATCGTACTTATTCTCCAAAAGCAGTACCACCTCCTGCCTTATCACTATCGCTTCCTAGTTCAATTTCTTCTTCTCCAGCTCAAACACCAACTGAAATATCTCCTATTCGAACCTCTAAACGAAAGTATGATCAAATTAACAGTCGAGAACAGATTGCTATTCTAGATAAAAAGCATTGTAGATTCTGGCAATAATAACCTCAACCCTATGCTTAAACCTATGCTATACTTACACCTTCATTACATCCTCACTTGCATTTATAATATATGGCTATTTAGACACAATAAAAAAAACTCTCTATTGAATGGTATGTTTATTGAATTGCGAGTTTTACATATTAATTTACCTCACTGGTGATACAGTTTACAGTTTAAATTAATGCGATATGTTGTGTTTAAGGTATGATACATCACGTTCAAGATAATTAAGGCTTGGCTTTTTTTATTTTATTTTATATAATCACCCATCTAGATATTCACCGGATTAGATAATGATTTTGTATCAGCAATGTATATACTCATCCCAAGAATATATGACACAATAACATATATGCATGGACAAAGCCATAAGGATGAACATGCTACTATTTAGTCCGACTGAGTAACCATTAAAAGATAGCTAACTTGGATTAGTAGCTATATATAATCAACCTACTGGAGATTGAACTATAATATAGTGTCCTCTGCTCTATTTAAATACTTTTATTTGGTTCCACATATACTGTTTATATATCAACCAAAGTATACATCTATTGATATAAGCCATATCATCATTCCTCGATTATGTGCTACAAAAGGACGCAAATTCCACACATTGCTCAAAAGTGCTGGGGTCGGAGTTGTAACGCCATAGCAACAGTAGACTCAACAACAAAACAAAAACTCGATAGTTTGCTACTTTTATAACTGATAAAAAGGTACGTAAAGTTCCAAGTGCTTTGGAGATTTTTTTTATAGGAATATCAGCAAAAGTAATTGTAAACTCTATGCTCATACTTGAATAGTTCAGCTTTGGTTCGTTACATTAATATGAACTTTATGTTATTTCCATATTAACTATTGATAAATTAGATACTCTAGTTGAATCCTCTTGGACCATGATTAAGATATATTCGGGAGCGTCCTGTGCATGGATTACAAGCTAGGTACAGTATCAAATCGAGACCAATAGAGAAATTTGTTGACAATTAGGTTTAGACTACATATGCATATCATTAAGAAATGTAATATTGGACTTCAAAGTATGTCCAATAATGCAAACAACAGTGGTTCTAATAGATAGTCTTTAGAGGTTCATCCTGAGCGTGTGCTTGTCATCAGATGTAATACTGTACCAAGATTGGCTGAACGATCTATTAGCCATTCAATTTATATAATTTGTATAAAATACGATCAATTATAAAATTGAAAAATACAGTACGCCCATGGAACTCTAACCAGATATAAGTAGTGTTAGGTGAAATAATTTATTCAGCATATGCAGTATTAATCGGATGACATTGGATCGAGATCAACCAAGATTTCTTAGCATCGCCAATTTTCAGAGCTTCTGATACAATAATTTCATTGGTCTTTGGTGGTTGTAAACCAGTATCCATGGCACAGCTTCAACAGAAGTTCTTCAAAATCAAAACCAAATCTAGTTCAACAATCAAGCATGAAAAACTTTGAAGCTAAAAGTATATATAGTATGAACTATACTCTGTGTGATACAAACGCATTTTTGACGATAAATTAGCATCGCCAAGCCCTAGGGTTTTTTTTTTGGCTGTACAAAGACTTTGTCCTTTAGAGCTGCACTTTTTTTTTGTAGTGACCTAACCAAGTACCAGACTGGAATTCTTACTAGTACAGGTTCAATTAACCGACATTTCAATTCGATAAGCGACTTCTAAAACATTGTAGCGGTATTTAAAGTGCACAAATCATAGCCCTTTGTATCACCCAATCAAACCCCGAGAAGTTCGCCCCGCCCCTTTTTCGATTCCCCTTTTATATTTCAATACCAATATTCCTCTCTTTTTTGAAATATTCTTTCTCTTTTTTCATTATTCTATGGTGGAGCAGGCTTCCTTTAGTACATGAGTGTGGAAAACTACTCATATTTACGTCGTCCTACTTGTAGACGGCTTGTTTGGATATCCTTTTCTCGATTTTTAACATTTTTTATACCCAATTTCATATTACACTATATAGGAGGATTAACTACTACAGGTAAACATACCTAAAAAAAAAAAAAAAATACCTAAACGCTATGAATATTGACCATCAACAGCTTCTCGAAATGCTTGGCGCGAAAAGATAGCACTATTCTTTTTACTATTATTTTCAACAGCATTTTTTTGTTTTTGGTTAGAATTCATCTCGAGCTACTTTTGCGATCCAGAAAAGACCTTTGAATTCAGCCAAGTGTTTTCGAATGATTCTAAACTGTCAGCGATTAATGGCAAAGCAGTTGACTGGAGAAACTCTCAAGGTTTAGGCAACCCTCTCGTAGATTTTGTCAATAACTATCCACATCATGATTTATCAGCTAATTTTCCCAAGTTTATGATGCTCAGTCGATCTTCAGCTACCGATCCTTACCAAGACGCTATAGTTAATGACTGTGTCTATTATCAGAACAAAGCAACACAAGCGGATGCTTGGTTAAATTATGTTATTCAGTCAGATCCAGGCTACACTTTTGATAAATCAACTCAGTTACTATCGCAATGTCCTTTTCCCGAACATACCAACGTTACAGGTGCTCCTTGCTTCTATGGTTTTGACTATGAAAGTCAATTTCAAAATCTACCAATTAAAGGAGGTAAACACACCATTACTATTAGTATTAGTTAAGCTAGATATTAAACTTCTTGTAGATATCCAATATGATCCATACAAAGTAGAAAGTACTTATAACGCGTTACCGTCACCAGGAAACATGACAAAGCAAGCTTATGTCATCTTGGATGGCTATGTCCTCGATGTTACATCCTATCTCATTGGCGTAACTACCATCATCCCACTATCTGCAACGCTAAGCTCAAGGTCTTTTGCTATGGACCGTATGTTTTTACCTTTGGATTTGACTTTGTTCTTGTATATCAACTTGGGAAAAGACATTACTGATACTTTCTCGGGCAACGTAACTAATTCAGAATTTTATCGAAAATGTCTTGTTCATTTATTTCAAAAGGGGGTTGCACCTTCTCATACACTATCTGATTGCCGTCGTATTAACCCTGCTCTATGGGCTACCATGGGCGCAGGTTTATTGTATTTCTTGATCAAGATGAATTTAGCTTATTTATCTCGAGTTTCATTGATACAGCGTCTATTGTTTTCATCCGCACCGCCTGAATCCAATTTTTACTATCAACAACAGCGGCAAAGTTCAAGCCCATTATGGCCTCATACTATCTTGATGATTCCTTGTTTTGCAGAGTCTTCTGAAACATTAAAACAGACACTAGACAGTCTGTCGCGATCCACTTATGATGATACTAAAAAGCTATTATTATTCATCTGCGATGGTATCACCACCAACGCTCGCGAACAGAAACAAACCCACACTGTCTTGCTTGAATACTTGGGTTACAGTTGCACTGAAGAGCCCTTACCTCAGCCTTACACTTCGCTCGGTCAGCACAGTAAACGTATCAATTTTGCACGCGTCTATTCTGGATTCTACGAGACAGGCCGTAATCGTGTTCCTTACATGGTGATTGTTAAGATAGGTCAACCGCAAGAAGAAGCAAATTACTACGCCAATCATATGGCTACAGCACCAGCTGGAAACCGAGGCAAGCGTGATTCTTTGGTGCTAGTCCTTAGCTTTTTGGAACGGTGTATGAACTTAGCCAACCATCGCATTACGCCCTTAGAATATGAAATGTTTAATCAATGCTATAATGTGTTGGGAATTGATCCTCGTCTTTTCAAATACATGATGGTAACAGATGCAGATATTCAGGTGCAAGCAGACGTGGTCCAGAAGCTTGTGTCTCGGCTAGAACGTGATCGCACCATGTTGGCCATCAGTGGCCATGTTAGACCAGCAAACCCTGAAGAAAACTTAACAACAATGCTCCAAATATTTCCTTTGTATATGACCTTTTATTCAGGCCTTGCTTATGAAGCTTGCTTACGCTCAGTCATGACTATCAATGGAGGCCTCGTCATGTATAAAATTTGGACTGAAAATGTGCCTCAATTACAGCAACAAGAAGACAAGTTCATTAAGAAATGGAAATTGCTTCAAAAGCACGGTAATCATACTAAAACTCCACCAGTGCAACAGCAATACAAGTGGCCTAAGCTCAGTGATGAAATTATTGTAACGAATCCTTTCCAAGATCCTGCTAGTACACATAGTCGCCAGAGTTCATATACCAATGAATCCATTACGACCATGACTACCACTACCACGGCAAGTGGAGCATTGCAGCGCTCTCATACTCGCTCTACATCAGATGGAACCTCAACGCATGCTAGTAGAACAACACGGCCTGAATCACGTCTGTCATTATCAGCTCGTGTAGATATTCGTCCTTGCTGTGTTCATCCTACTGTTCTACGTGGTCTCGCTAAACCACAAGCCAACACGATGCATATGCAGAATGTGTTACTGTTGGGCGAAGAAAAACTGATGCCTCTTGTCTTGTTACGTTCCCATCCCAATCACCGTCTAGGCTTTGAACCTGAAGCTGTTGGTTATGCTACATTACCGACCCACTTTTTCTCTTTACAAGGTCTCCAGACGCGAAACATCCGCGCTAGTTTCCATACCCAACTGGAAATGCAACGTGTCTCTTGGCAATTAGGTTTCACTTACTGGATCTTGTCTACTACCGAGTTACTCGACATGATTTTTTCCATGCCGATCATTGTGTATTTGTATGGTGTATTTGGTCGATCTGTGAAACAGTATGGTATGGCCTATGTTATCATTGCTTGCTCGTTTACAGGCCTTGTTGTGCTTCACATTTTGTTCTTTTTACTACGAAGACAGTTTCGCTATATTCTTTGGTTTGTGTTGTATTGTTTATTGTCCTTACCATTATTTGCTGTATGGTTCCCTATACTGGCAGTATGGCAGAGCAACTATGCAGAATATTGGTATGATGTATGGCCTACCGTAGCGGGTCGTGGTGCTCGATTACATGGTATTATTGATCAAAAATCAACTAAACAGCAGTCGCCATCCAAACATGAAGACGATGATAATAATGACAGGGATACTGAAAAGAACAGTACTATTGCGCATCATTATTCAATGCAGTTTTTGAATGATGAAAATGATCAAGTACCTCGACTGAGATTGGGAGAATATGAAATTGCAGAAGCCAGAAGGCTGCATCAAGCAGCAGAAGCAGCTTTGGATTCCAACTTTACAGGATTTACAGGCTTTACCGGCATCGATGGACAATCACCTACAGATAACATTGCTACACCACCTATAGCTCAAGTGCGCGACGGTGTGCATTCAACACGTATCACACCCAATTATCGACCTTCTAGTTTAGACATGTATGGCACCAACTGGAAAACACGATATCCCAATAGCAAATTAGAGGATGATATGGATTCGCCCAATGCTAACCCATTTGCCGATCAAAACAATCCATTTGAAGATCCTCTCTCTGAACAAGAACCTACGCGACATCGACCTAGTCATTCACAATCGTCTTATTTCACCTATGCAAGTCAACCTCATACTGATTTCTCTACCAAACTAGGCTTAATAACTGACGGTTCTGAAACAATGCCTAGCAGTATGAATAGTAGTGGATTTGCCAAGATGGAGCATTTGCCTGTAGATGATTTACCCGCGGCGCATCTACCCAGTAATCTTGAGTTAATAGATCACCATCACCAAGACGAAGACGATCGTGCTTCTACACTCTCCATTTCTTCCAACACCTTTTCCATCTATTCACCCGAAGATACTACAACTGCTGCTATTACGGCTGCTTCGTCGCATCCTCGCCACCCATTAGATCATCAACAACAAGATCGCATGCCACGTCATCGTCTTGTCCAAAACCTCGCACATCCTGCTTTCGAAGGCAATCCAGCACCACCCCTTGCTGCCTTGGAAGAAGGCCGTCATCGCGCTGTACATAATTTCACAACCATCATTCAACAACCTCCATCCAACCTCAATCTACGCCAGCAATACGATAGCCATGCCAATGCCCCAAATACACTCTTAAAAGCGAGACGATTGCCTCACAAGAAATCGCACAACCATGTGCTGCCCATGTCTTCTTCCAGTTCACTATCCCATCAGTACAAAAAGATGAATGTGGATGTGTCAGCGGCCAAGATTGAGGCAGAAGTACGTAGTTTTTTACAGCGTGCTGATTTGGAATCAACCACCAAAGCACAAGTCAAAGCACATTTAGTGAAGCATGTACGTGTGGATGAAAATGATCAGACTGTGATGAAGTACGTGAATGATTGTATAGAACAAGTTACAACAGAGATGTTGAATCAGCTAGATGATCTACGTGGATATGAACTATACTAGCCATAAAAATAGCAATAGTAGTGAGCAATACATCTTTTTTATAAAGCAATCCATCCATCATATATAGTATTAATAACAATAATAATAAAAAATAAGCATATTACAATATAGAGACAGAAAAAAAAAAACAGAGTTATTGAATAGAGAGATCATGTAACGTTATCTAAGGATTTGTTCATTAGTCTTGGTACTTATTATTTGTTTTAATAATTGGTTTGTCTCTATGTTTAACGCATGCTATTTTAGTTTTCACAAAAATAAAAGTAACATAGGACATTCGAATGTTTTGGTGGGAGCTAACGGTTTTCATTGTCTCTTTATTTTTCTAATGATTCCGGTTTAATATCACATCCCATAACTAGTATAATATTAATATGTATAAGTCATTCGATCATGCATCTAATGATGCTGTTTTTGTTTAAAAAAGGATGACATATTTTAATTTATCAATAGTTTTTTGGATTTCAGATTTATAACTTTTTTTTTTTGAAAATATAGATATATATATCCAAATGCCTGATAATGAAACATATGTGGATATCAGTTGCAAAGACAATTGTTTTTTATGTTCAAAAGACAACTCAGAATGAGTTAATTCTAATTCTGGATAACTTTTCCCAGTCAAGAGTTTCTAGCGGTTTTATTGGCTGGTTGAAATATAAAAATAAAACAACGACGTGAGCATTGGAGTCATAGCTCCTCAAGCCTTAATAATACATTGTCTGAAGGTTTATAGGATAAAAGTATAGTTATAATCGCAAAACATCTTAAGCAAGCTTGCACAAGTTTAAGACTTACAAGGAATCATATAGGAAATATATTGAATATCCTATCAAAACTGTGTATCATCCTCAAGCGTTATTCAGTTTTCTGGTTTTGCTTGTTTTACTATTACAGGCCATGATTTTCATTAAATAATACATTAACATGTCTCTCTATTATAAGTCGTATCCCTAAAAAAAAAAAAAAGATATTCTATACCATACTGCCCAAGTTACTGCCAAAATACCAAGTAATAAAATCAAAAGGGAGGCGTGCCTGAGCTTTGAGCCAATTTCTAAAAGCTGGGAGGAAATGACGAGTGTAGGACTGCTTTCTGACATTGAGACGCGCAAGCGTCCTGCTAAAGTTCAAAGGTTTATTCTTCAACATCTTTACATCAAAACCAACATAATACAAAATGGTACCACTTCTTCATTAGCCATAGTCAAACGTTGAATTCTAATCACTTTATTGTTTAGTCTCTTCGTCTTGCCCCTGAAGCACACCCCGAGAAGGTCATGAGCACCTTGAACACCTCTCACACAGAATTAGGTGGACATGACGCTTTGCGTTTCGGTACTCGTTCTATCAAAGCCGAGGTTTTACCTGGCCATCCTCTTGAAGCAAGATTAGATCAAGTAAGAGCGTTTACTTGTTTAAGCATACAGATACTGACGAAACAAACTTGTATTGTAGTGGGAGCAGACACAGTGGGAGTTAAAGTTGAATTTGGCGCGTCAAGCATATGGTATGCACGCTCCTATTAAGATGATGATGGAAAAGAGCATAGTCGAAAAGGTAACAACTATAAAGATTCAATGGTTTAATAGTTACTTACTGTCTGTATATCAGCGCCAACGTATGCCTATTCTTCCTTCTTCAAACTTGCACTTGGATATTTTGATGGGCAAGGACGAACTCATTGATTACGAAGACTTTCTTAATGGTAATATCATATATGTATCGCCCAATTGAATTGTATTGGTATTTACTGCTTATTTCTCTTATATTAGATCCTGCCATGTCGACTGATTCTTTGGATTTACACGCAACCATGGAGCACAAGCTTAATTTGAGAGTATAAAACCAAAATGAAATAAACAACAGCCATTATAAAGACTATATACCAACCAAGTCGATGTTTTATGTGTTCCTATTAGTTTTGTGTATTGTAGATTTTATTTCTTTGTATCATCAACAGAACACAAGAGCACTCTAGCGTCAACTAGCTGATTTTCTTCTACTCTCATAGTAACAATGCCCTCATGACGACTGAGGATTTTAACTTCAGTTTTCATGGATTCGATCGACAGGAGTGGAGTATTCTTTTTGACAACGGTACCACTGGGTGCAAGTACCTTGAGAACACGGCAAGGCATGGATGATGTGTAAGGCGTAACTATAAAGAGACATGTTAACATCATTATTGCAAAATATGGTTGCGTTTGTTACCTCGATCGTCTTCCAAGGAGGCTGCTTTACTCTTTAAACGATCCACCTTAACTAGCTCAACTTGGTAGCCGCGAACGAAATCATGGACAAAAATAGACTTTTCGTTCACATCTTGAACGTCTTCAGCAATATAAAAGTGTTGCTGCACACCATCTAAAAATTCAAACTTATATATCAATGCCAACGCTCCATCAAATTAACTATGATATTATACCTATGGTACAACGCAAAAGCCCTTTGCAGCCACGAATACCTCTTGGGCCTGCTACCTCCTTACCTAAATCATTCTCAAAGAGAACAATTGAGATAGGAAGCTCTTGAACGTCTTCACCAGCTTTAGTTTCTTGTTTATCAAGTACATGGGCTTTAAAGATATGGCGTTTATCATTATCAGGTTCGCCCAGGTAATCATATTGGATCTGTACTTCGCGACCATGGTTTACCAAAAAGTTGACGCGCTTGTTGCGCCATTTGATATTGCGCCAGCCAGTTTGGATGTTCTTTAAATGAACCTGTTGGCTACGACGGATGGTCCAGTCAAACAACAGAGCGGACACGACACTGTTCTTGACTTGATCAATATGAGGAGCAGGGAATAAGCGGTCCTTTTCTTGTGTGATAAAATTAGTATCAAAGGTGCCAGACTGGAAACGAGGGTTGTTCATGATGCTTAATAAGAATTTTTGATTGGTGGTAACACCTATAATCACTGTTCTAGCCAAGACGGTCGCCATACGGCGTACAGCTTCAGCACGCGTAGGTGCATGGACAATGACCTTGGCCACCATGGAATCATAAAAGATGGAAATTTCGGAGCCATCTTGTACACCAGTATCGTAACGTACACCAGGAATATACTTGGCTGCATCAGCAGGACTCCATTTGTGGATGATACCAGTACGAGGACTAAAGTCATTATCAGGATCTTCGGCACAGAGTCTGACTTCAATAGCATGGCCATTGAACCGAATATTGTCCAGCAAACCGAGTTCTTTAAGATTGGCACCTTGGGCTACGAGTAACTGGAGCTCTACAAGGTCTAAGCCAGAGATGGCTTCAGTAATTGGATGTTCTACTTGAAGACGTGTGTTTAATTCTAAGAAATAGAACTTTTTCGTCTTTTCGTCCAAGATGAATTCAGCAGTGCCAGCACCAACATAACCTAATTTGCGGCCTAGTTCAACAGCTGCACTGGTCATGGCAGCACGCAGTTGGTCGTCTACAGCTGGTGATGGGGTTTCCTAGTAGCGGATCAGTATTCCGTATTAGGATAATAGCAAATGACAAATACCTCTACTACTTTCTGATGTCTTCTTTGAATAGAGCAATCTCGCTCATTGATATGATACACATTACCGTATTGATCACCAAAGATTTGAATCTATGCAGATTGTTAGTTTCAAATAAAATCTTTATTGAACTAACTTACCTCGACATGACGAATGCTCTCAAAGTATTTTTCAATTAGAAGCTTGTCAGATCCAAAAGCGCGCAGAGATTCACCTTGAGCGGCTTCAATCTCTTGCTTTAACCTAAAACATAATGTCAATAACACTTGATTGTTTTAATGTAGAGTGATAGCTTTACTGGCTAGTTTCATATACTGCTCTCATGCCTTTTCCACCACCACCAGCTGATGCCTTGAGAAGAATTGGGAACTCTATCATAAAGAGTCAGCTAAGAGTTTAAAAAAAAAAGACGGCGCGTCTTTCAATTACCAATGCGTTTGGCTTCTTGTTCTAATCGATCAACAGACTGATCCTCTCCATTATACCCGGGGATAAGAGGTATAGAGGATGCATTCTTACTGATAAACACTTTGGCGGCAATCTTATCGCCAATAGCGCGTATATTATCGGGTCGAGGGCCGATAAAGTTGATACCAGCTTGAATAACTTGATCTGCGAAATCAGCATTTTCTGATAAAAACCCATAACCAGGATGAAGTGCATCAGCACCCGAACGTTTGGCTACCTCAATCAGCTTATCACCATTCAGGTACGACTCCGCGGCGATTGAAGCGCCAATATGGTAAGCTTCGTCTGCCATTTTCACAAAGGGCGCGTTTTCATCACTACAGTGCTAGTTGAGTATATAATACAGTGTAAATATTGACGCTCTTTACCTGTCTGAATAAACGGCTACAGTGGCAATACCCAGCTTTTGACATGTCTTGATGACGCGACAGGCGATTTCACCACGGTTAGCAACGAGAACTTTATAAATAGGTGTCATTTATTTAATGGAAAAAAAAAAGGTAGGAAGAAAAGTGAAAAAGAAGGCTATTTTATTACGAAAAAGCATATTTGTGTGTGAATTACATGCGGGGAAAAGGGTCAGGAATTTCCTTTTTCACGCTTTACAAGCTGACACTGATAGTTTTGACCCACATGAAAGTATCGGATATGAAAAATAAAGGGTTTTTTTTATTCGTTATACTAGATTCATAAAATTATTAGCTGTCAGAACATAATGAATTGGTTAGAGCTTACCTTCTTTGCAATCATACCCTCTGGTGGCTTGACTTCAGTCTTTTTACTGCCAATTTCGGCCCAGTTGGTAGATAAACAGGTACCATTACTCTCTGTAAAACTCTTCATCATGGCTCTTTTAGTGTCTGGGTCCGCATCGTTGTAGATCTGTTGAAATAATGCATTTAAAGCTTGTTCGCCTTCGGGTTTCTCTTCTTCCACTTCTTTAGCCAATTTATTCCAGTCTTTTTTAGGCTTGCTAGCAGTAGTAGTTGCTTTAACCACTATTAAAACATTTTAATATCTATTTTTGATATGTGCATCATCACTTACTTTCTGTGCCTTGATCGCTGTCGCTTTCTAATGCTCCCCACATGATTCCAATCATGGCCTTCTTCAATTTAATT
This sequence comes from Actinomucor elegans, assembly GCA_026027325.1. Classification (NCBI taxonomy): domain Eukaryota; kingdom Fungi; phylum Mucoromycota; class Mucoromycetes; order Mucorales; family Mucoraceae; genus Actinomucor; species Actinomucor elegans. The sequence continues at coordinate 200,953 of JAMSLZ010000017.1, forward strand.
TCAATCTTTGTCGAAAGGACCTTGTAAGTAGACTCTTTAGGTACAATATCGTGAGCAAGCGGTTCAAGTTCAAGCGAATAATCCGATTCATTGGATAACTTGACTGTAAGTGATAACTATTTGACTTGGGTGAATACAGGAATTCATGCAATCATAGATGAACTTACTGAATTTGGGAAAAAATTCAGGGTAACAGCATTAGGGTCCACCTTTTTGATAAATACTTCAATTGTAACAAACGTATCATTTTGAAACCATTCGTGTCTAGTTTTTTTTATCAGTATCATGTTGATACAGCATATCTTTTATCTTACCTTCCTGTAACTTTAGGTGTTACTGGTGCTACTGGTGTTGGTGCTGGTGCGGGTGTCTCGGGTTTCTGTTCTTGCTGAACAGGCATCTTTTCTGTGTTCTTTCTTAACCAAGTAACCAATGTCTTTTCGGTTGGATTCATTTCTTTCGATTGCTCCAAATGAGTTTGAGCTTCATTATATCTACCTAAACGATGTAAAACGATGCTAGGATAGGTGTGAGAAACAAGTACTTATTGGTTATTTTCGCGTTTTTTTTTACCCAAGTTGCAAGTGAGCTCTGGCTAGTAAACTACGGGAGCCTTGTTTTAATAGCACCAAAGCCTTTTCACCATCCTTGAGAGCTTCTTCGAGTTTGTTTAGCTTTTGGTGCACTTGACACCTAGTTGAAATACAATATCAATAAACCGATTGTATCAGTCCAAGTAGGAAACTATACCGTTTTAATATAAACTCGGCATTCTCAGGTTCTAAAGCGACAAGTTCTGAGAAAAGAGTCAAGGCCTCATCATAGTCATCGTCAAAAAAGGCATCGTTGGCTTTAGCAAACAAGTCGGCTGATTCTCTTGTAGATTGAGGAACGTTCATTTTCTTTTGGAAACCTGAGGAAGCTCAAAGAAAATCAATTCCTTTGTTATTTATGTAAGGCCAGAACTGATTTGATTGGCTAAGAGGTGTACACGAAAAGCAAAGTCTTATCATCTAGCAATTGAAATAAATCAACAGATAACAGGTAATCTTGAATGTAAACAAAGCATTATTTTCACATAAATATATGCAGAACATTATATCACACTAAATTATTTAATATGTATTATAGCAATTTCATTTTCTTAAAACATGAAAACCGCACCAAAGTAAATGAAATGCATTTTCTCAATTCGTAAACCTATTTTTCATCTCCGGTTCTTGTTATATATTTCGGACCAATAACATGCTTCGAAAGGAAGTATTTAATCACAGATGAACGCAGCCATCCAACCACAATTGTGAAGATTTCATGCCAAAAAATCAAATTTTTTTTTTGGAAGGCAGCAAGTAGCAGGTGAAAACTCATACTTTACACTATTAGTACGAATTGTAAAAGACACAATTAGTTTTTAATGATACTATTTTCAAGGGAATTGAAAGAAAAATTCTATAAAGCTGGAGGTGTCTGGAGTTTCTGGAGTTTATTATGTAAGCTTACTGAAAATAAGACTTACCATCGTTCTATGAAATATCCAATAATCAGCTATTTATTTTGGTATAGACACAGGTGTCTGATTTTATCAATATTTATCAAGGAAGTCATGGAGGAGACAAAGGCTTTTAATATCGGCTGACTAATGAAATCAGTCCTACTTAGATCTACAAGTAGTAGTATAGTTATGAATAGATCAATGTTTATATCAATGGTTTCAGACGCACTCGCAAATGTTTTAGATTTAGAGATGTTATAACGGTTAGCAATGCATATACAGGGAAAAGTGTTTTGGATGAATACTGATTGCGCATATATTATGATTGTCTCTATTCGGGTTATTTCATGTAGTTTATTTTGCAATTACTGTAAATCCAAGTCTATTGGGATGTTTTCGCTCATTTGAAGGATTCTCAGTTGCTCAATCTTTTTAAATTTCAATTTAATCACCTGCCATTTTCTTACAGGCTTCTGCTTCACAATGGCAGTTTGCTTTGCAAAATCTATATGACAAAACTTGCTTCCTTTTGCAGTGACTATATTCAAGATAATTCCTGAGCACACCATTCGAAGCTCTCGCACACCTATATCCAATTGCTCCAATTCTACCTTTGGCATAGAAATTTTGTTTATATCATACCACCCGATATTGGCTAAAGTCAAATAACGCAGATTGACACAGGCAGCAGTAATCGATTGAATAAACTTTGGTGGTGTATCACAAGCAATGATTTCCAGTTTCTGCAACGTTGCGCTAGTGGTTCCAGGAACGATGGAATAACACTTACCGCCAACGATGGCAAGTGTTTTTAATTGAGTACATTGTGTGAGCACGGTGTGTACAAATTGCTCACAGGCTTTCTTCTTTATGTTGGAATATTCGAAATCGATTGAAAGTGTATTGACATAAGGCGCAAAAGTGCTGATATACTCGTCTTGAATGTTTTGGATAGTTGTACCGAGTTTAGGAAGTAAAATAGTCAGTGTGTAATCTTTAGCGTTGGATGCAGAGTATTGTAAAGCGCCTGGCATGAATTCCTCGTCGAATTCGACATCTGCGATGGATAAAGTGGTGGGCGTCCAAGGTTTCCCAGGCTGATAAAAGAATCGAAGATAATCCAGGGCGATCGCGCGGGTACCTATACATCTTTTACCTACGATGCTAAAAATCGCGGAAGGTAAGGCGTGAATGAGGTTGATGAGAGTTCCCAGTCCTTCCAGTTGATTAGTTTGAGGTGTATGGACGTCCATAGTTTCCAACTCAAGTTTTTCTAATTGATTAAATTTGCGTAAAAAAGGAATAAACAGTGCGAGGTCTGCCACTTTGTCCTGAGATCGAATCATCAACCGCCTCATTGCTGGGTAGTGCACCATAGATTGAGGATTTGCTAATCTAGCTTCCATCTCTTGCTCTGTTTCACCGTCAAACGGTCTGTACTTGCCATCCTCTTTTTTATGGAGCAACCTCACGCTTAAATACTCCAAATTCTGGCAAATTCTTAAGATACCTTCCAGGTCTCGAAGCGTAGGTATACGTCCATTGACCAACGATAGCTTCTCTAACCGAGGAAACTTGATCAGTTCGACAATGTGAGGTCTTTCAAAGCCATCCATTACGGCGTATTCTTTGACTGAGCGACTATGGTAAAGTGAGCAAGCAGTGAATTCAGGTAGGGGTACATAAGGAAATACACCAAGTTTTTTCAGCGGCTTAGATAGACTGCACAAGGCTTGGAGCAAGCATTTCGTGAGTTGAGGTGAGCAGCCCAGCCATTCAATATTAGGACATAATACTGCGATTTGGTGGATCTGTTGTTTGAACGCAAGACTATGTTGTTCGCTTTGAAAATCTTTGCATGTAAACGTAATTCTCTTTACAAATGAACCAGGGCACGTCTGCATTGCCTTGATAAATAAACTGACCGAAGAAAATCGTGGCAAATTGATCTCTTTATAGTATTGACGTTGGGCTTGCGTTTTCCATGCTCGGCAAACGAACAGACATTGCAGTATATCTTGTGGTGTTACAAGTTCAAAGACTTGTGATAAAAACTCTTCTGGTAAATGAGTTTGATGATTTGACATTTTGGAATCCAAAAGAAACTTCGAACGCGTGAAAAAAATTGCGTTTTGATAGCGGAATAGTCTTTCTTCTTCCTACCATTTTTCCATCGCCGCTCCATATCTCATTAGATCAAGTTTTTAACGTCGCTTTCATTATTCTATATATATTTTCTATACTTCTTCAGACTAATGTAATAAGTTAAAACACCTACTATAGGGTTTATCAATAATAAAATAAAATTATTAGGGCAATAGATAATTGTTAGGGGTTCCGCTTACCGCCTCTAATCTTTTTGCGTTTGAACGATAAAAAATTACCAATGATAAACTTGGAATTGATTAAAACCAAACTGCATAAAATACAATTACGCGTGAAACGGGGCAAGTGCCATTATGTATTTAGCTTGATTGAGATAATGTAATCCCAAATAAAAAGTTAATTTCGTGTTTTTTTAAGGATTGTAATCACATCTTGGGTATCTTATATTTACAAAAAGATCTTCAAATTATAAAAGCGTATGTTCAAATATGCTGAATATATATCAATCCTATATATATAAAGAAATTTGGGATTAATTTGTGATTTCTGACCTCTATCATTGAATGGTTAGCTATTAAAAATTTGGCTTGAAAGAATATTTCATTCTAATTTAATGTCGAATTTAACGATCATTACAAGTTTAAAATAAAGAACTGCATCTACTGGAGCTGTTAACTAACAAAAGTACTGTAATTGCACTACATTTTAACAAATGACTGTAATGTACATTTATTTCAATAAACACATATTATCTCTAAATGTCTCTGGTTGTCTCGGACGCTTCCAGTAAAAGATTGGATTTGACAAGTATGTATTGCATAATACCCACAATGAGCCAACACAATTTTATTAGGGCCTTTATTAACTGGAGCACAATCGGTATAATTTTTCTTAACTATAGTTTTTATGCATTTTATATGACTTTAGGTCGATCTACAAGTCTCTTGACTGATTGCGATAAAATGTATCATTTAATGAGTATTACATGTCCAAAATGAACAGATACGCCCATCAGAACTTTTGTTAATTAGTATATTTGGTTTTTCAACATTTGGCATAGAATTACATGCATTGCGTATAGATTACTGTAATTTATAGACTTGACCCATTTCTGATCAAATATCGCATTAAAAAGCTCAAGCTCAGAATGAACTGTTGTTGCTGTTTGTGTTGAGCTGAAGAGCAACCAGTGCCAAGTCCATCTCTTTCAGCATGATATAAAAAGAAACATAGAAAACAGTACCCAAACGTGAGTTCCTGGAGCGAGTTGAAAGATTCGCGCAGCAACTAGGCCATCTTTTAGAATGCCTGTTAATTTACCACTCATGACATCTTCTTGCATAACTTCACTTTTAACAGTGAAGAAATCGAGAACTGGATGTATTGCCTGTAGCTCTAATGATTACGCGTTTTTTTTTGTTCTTTTCTAAAATGAACAGCACGATTTAAACAGTACTACATATCTATGAACGCGTATTCTTCTTTGCAGGAAAAATAATTTGTTTTTTTTTAGAAGTGTCTTACATGCACAAACAAGTAATATCCCTGTCGCTATAGTTGCACACAAGGAAATTTAAAGGGGAATCAGCAGCAGCAATGATGATCCTCCTGGAGCAATATAGGCCTTTTCAGATTATCAGGGATAAAGAGTATTTTATATAAAGTGGTTCCGATGTATATACCCAGGGTTCTTTACCTCTTTTCTTCATTATAAAAATAAAAAATAAAAAAATGAACAGTTTTGAAGAGTCCATCCGACAAACTAGTGCCAAAGTAGAAAAGGTACTGGATACAGTTGGCCAACCTATTAAACCATATTTACCCGCTCTGAGTCGATTCTTGGTGGTGGCAACTTTCTATGAAGACGCTCTTCGTATCATACTGCAATGGTCAGATCAACGACAATATCTGGAGTCTTCTAGAGGATTTCCTGCAGTTATTTCGTTCCTGTTCTTGATTGCAAATGTGATGGCCATGCTGGTGTTTTCCTCTACTTTGATAGCCAAACGCCACGTCAGTTTGTCTGTTTCGGTATTAGCTGGTGTCATTGTATCTCAAGCTCTTGCTTACGGTTTGTTATTTGAAAAGGTAAGTAAACATGAAGGGGTGGTTCGTTTTCTCAGTCGATAGTAAAATCAAAATCAAATTAGATATTCCTCTTGCGTAATCTTTCGATTATGGGTGGTCTACTACTGTGTCTTTCGGAATCACTGTTACGTAAAAGAAAGTCAAGTTCAAACTTGTTTGCTTCATTACCTACATTGACTGAAACCGAACGGCACCAGTATTTCCAGTTAGCAGGACGTATTTTGTTGGTCTTGCTATTTTTTGGGTTTATAATTCAAGGTGAATGGTCCCTTTTACGTATATTTGTGACAATGATAGGATTGGCATCTAGCATTATGGTCGTGGTTGGATTTAGAGCGAAATGGTCGGCTTCTTTCTTGGTAACCTTTCTTTGCATCATGAACGTCATTGTCAATAACTGGTGGAGTATACATCATTCAACCTATTCACGCGATGTCACCAAATACAACTTTTTTCAATGTCTCAGTATCATGGGCGGGCTTTTATTGTTGATATCGATTGGACCTGGTCATCTCAGTTACGATGAAAAGAAGAAAGATTACTAATGGTTCATGGTATTTAACATCTGATTAGGGGAGATGGCTTTATAGATAGTAACACATATATTATACTTTACTACTACTACTGCTGTTATTATTTATTAAATACATCATTAATATTGTATTTACTTGAGTTTGAAAGCGCTTTCAACAAGCTGAATAGCTTCACTAGCTTCTGATTGACGATTTAAATGCTGGTTCCAGATTTTAGCACTTAAACCATCAGTCAGATCCGAATTATCATCAGCGTCAATACTGCGACGCATGACAAACTGTTGATGGTTGCCTACCATACGATCTAACCAGATCTTCTTCAACTTATACTCTTCTTTACGAACTAAAATTTCAGATTGGCTAGGGACCATATCAAATGCTTTGCGTACACCTGCTCTAAGAGCAATGTAAAGATGTTCTGATAAAAGAATAGCCAATAACGTAAATACAGGAGTATAAGGTGAATGAATGTTGGTTGAAGGATGGAAGAGATAGGCAAAGGAGCCCATTGTAATGGAGGATAACCAAACCAAAGTTTCCATATTTCCTAACCAAGGGCCAATGCTTTCAGCTCGATGAGGAATAGGACGTCTATTCAAAAGATCAAGTCAGTTTAAAGTAATCAAGACATGAAGTCTACTTGCCTTGTATATTTGCAGATCTTGATAGCATCGCCTCGAAGCTCTACCCAGTCATTGATCATTGAACATAGAGCAGTCAAAGGCCAAACAGTAGTAAACATACTGACGTAGCCAAACTATGATAGAATAGATCAGATATTTTTCCTTCTCTTTTTTTTTTTAAACTATCTATATATGGTGGATGTTACCTGAATCACCATTTCAACATAGTCTGTATAGATATTGTATTCTTCCATTGCAACTTCCTTGTGTACTTTTTCCATGAACTGCTTTTCTTCTTCATCTTCCACAATAGAGGCACTAACTGATGGTTCAGTCTTTTTTTGTGTAGTTTTTGATGCTAGCTTTTTGGCTTTAGGCATTAGCTTCTTTAATGCAAAAGGCACAACCATCTCGGTCAGGAATCCAACCAGTTGACCAGTAACAATGAAGTAGACGAGCTGTGCACGCAATCTTTGAAAATCAACCGTTTTGTGTTCATGGCTAATATTGAATTCAACAAGGTAAGGTAAAACATAATCGCCAAAGGGGATATAAATCCAAGCGGTAATGAACTGACGTAAGTTAGACTAAGATCATAGAGAGATAGCTCCATTTGATTTGCTCTTACCAATGAGAGATAACCAACTAAGAAGTTGGCAATAAAGATCTTTTGGGTATAGCTGTATTCCCAGGATGCATCCGTCTTGTGCATTTCCCAATTCGTGAGTGCTTTGACCCACTTGCTGTAAAAACCGATCATGGTAGGAATAAAGATAACATAGCCAATAGTTGGAGTGTAATGCTTTAGAAACAGTTAGTACTGATAGACCAGTATGCCGAAATGATCTTACCAAGAACTGACGGAAGGGGCCATTATAGTATTCGTGTAAAAACAGCTGAAGAACAAAAACAAAGCCAACAATGATACTCAACAAAAAGGCTCCTGCTACAACACCGGGTATAGAAGCAATACGTCTACCCAACAATGTTTTAGCGGACACATAGGGTGTATCTTCACCTGTAACACGATCTTTGATGATCTTCTCTCCTTTGAACTCGGCACGTCTCTTTTCATGTTTCGAGTAGTTTCTAACACCCCATTGCAGTGCCAACTCAGATTCTTTTCGTCTCCACATCTCTGTAAACAGGATAGCCCATAATAACATGAATAGAGAGAACCATATAGCCAATGTATTCGAGTGAGTTAAATAGACAAGAATACCAACAACAGCAGGTGCGCTAAGCCAAATGAGATAATTTTGCAAGAAGGCAAAGTAATAGGCTACCTTTTCTCCAAAATGATCACGTATTTTCAATAGATCGGCATCACTGATTAACCATTTAGTGGACCAGGATTTCAACCATTTCTATCAATCAAATCTCAGTCAAAACTGCTAAAACAGACTTCAAATCCGAGAGTTACACTAAAAAACTTTTTTATACTTACGCTATTGAACTGATCATCGTGTAAAGGCATAATGCTCTCTACATACTTGTCTACTTGGTTGGATATACCCGCGCCTCCTTCTGATTCAGGTTGTGTCAAGATTTCATATACTAAACGTAATCTCTCTGCTTCCGTCAAGTCCTCAAATGCTTGATCCACGTTATCAGTGTTATTTGAATCATCTCCAATCTCATCCACGCGTACACCCAACAAAAAATCACGCACTCTAGAGTAAGTGCATCATTAGAAAACCAATTGAAAAGCACTGGGTTGCAGAACTTACCTTTCCTGTCTGTATTCCTTTTTAATGGGACCAACTGGACTACTAACTAAGATTAAAAGCGTGCCTTCCTCTTTACCGGCACGTACTTGGAAACGCAGGTTGACTTTAGTTAAACGGTTGGTAATACTGGTAAGAGACTCAGTTACATAAGACTGTAACTCGGCTCGTGTCATTATGGTTTTGTTGCCTGTAGGTATCTTTGTAGGAAAACGAAACACAATGACATAATCGATACCAGCATTGCTTGAGGCAATACAAGAGCCTGAAGATGTGCTAGTTTGTGTTAAGCTGGATGGTTTCAAAGCAGGTTCGTTATTGGTTACAGTTGCTGGTGTTGCCCCTACTGCTGCCTCAGCCGTGGGCGGGAAAAGATGTGAGAACGGCTCCTTTGGAGCAAGGAGAGGTTTTTGTTCAGTCATATATACTTGGTTAAAAAAAAAAAGAGAGAAAAAAAAAAAAGAAAGATAAAAAAGAACGTGTAATTTAATAAAGCGAGGTTAAAGCCCAACAAACAATAGCCTTATTTGCTTATTGGATGTTTCGAGTAACGTTGGATTGACCAATAAGAAGGCTAAGTTAGCTAGTCCTCTCCCTTTGTTTATGCTAGATGGCATTTTAACTATGTTGGGAGGATTTTGCTTCAGAATTACGTCAAGCCATCAGTAGTAAAATTGGTATTATATTACTGGAGGATACATGTAAACTATGAAAAAGCGCTCTGAAATTCATAGATTATTAGCACATAAGAAATTTCTGGAATCGATGTGATATTAAAATTCTACAAGCAGCAGCAACTTGATGATAGAAACAATAGGAACGCAGATGTTACCATGCATCTGTTAGCACCGATTTTATGTAATATAGTATTGACAGTTAGATGTAGCCGCCTAGGGAAATGCTTATAGTTACACTTACGTACTTGGGATAAAAACATGCTCATATATATGAACAAAACATTGATTACTAGACATCAACATGTGCAGTTGATGAAGTTTGGTACATATATGTTGGGTTCTGGAAACTGAGGAGAAGACCATATCAACAGCGACCAGGACCAATCATCGTTAGGACTGCGACATTATATCTAGCTGTACGTTTACAATACATTGCACCATCTATCAAAAGATAAACTTGCCATACTGCTTAGTTGTAATTCATTTATAGCTGAACATTAGATTCTGCGGATTGGTTAAGCAAATATAATGCTACATAAATAATTATTCTAATTTTATTTTAAAGCGTAGGATATATATATGGTTAATGGGTTGAGACAAGGGTAACTAAGCATTGGCATGAACTGGGTAGGATTCCTCGATATCCTCTTTCAAGCACAGTGTAATATATAGGAGGATAGCCAACGCAGATACTTCAATCAAAAGACCGGTAGGGGCAGCCAATGCTTTCTTCAAGTTAATACCCCAAAGATCAGAGACAACAACAATAACCAATTCAAAATTATTACTATCAGCTGTGAAAGACTGAGTAGCAATCAGTTCATAGGGAAGCTTGAACATCATCTTACGAATAGAAAAAGGAATAAAGAGCATAATGACAAAGTAATAGAGCAAAGGTACATTGACGCGGAAAACAAAGCCAATGTTTTCAATAATATGACGATCTTGATTAGCAAACATGACAATGATAATGTAGATAAGACTGTCGAGAGCCAATGGACCAAAAGAAGGCAAGAAAGCATTGATATACCACTTGTTTCTCTTCAACCAACGTAACAAGTCACGGGTAATAATGCTGGTAACAGTAGAAATGCCGAGGTAGGCCAACACGGATTAGGCTACAGACCAGATATCAACGTTGATGTTCTTATTCACTGGTGTACCAACCAAGAGAGGACAATGCCGATAAAGAGCATAGCCTAAGGCGAGAATAAGGCGATTTGGAGAATAGAGTTGATAATAATCAAGATAACACAGTAATCATAATAACTGCCAGAGAATGTGTTCCAGATAAGGACCTTGGCGACACATTTATGTGGATTTACTTGAGTTTTTTGTTTGCTTTGATTAAAAATATAAAAAAAGAATCTACCTTACTAAATCGACCATCACGACACCAGTACGGGAATCCGGTAAGTTGGGCAAACAGGTTCAAGTAAGAGCTGTTATTACAATTGCACTAATCATCCAAATGATAACCAGCGAAATAAGGATTTGGGCCCAAATCTTTCTGTTTGATAAGATGATATGAAGCTTCTCATATTGAGCCTTACACAATACTGTATACATCATGACAAAAAGACCAATAGTGATAGGTATCTCATGTTTACTTATACATTTTTTTTTTTTTTTTTTTTTTTTTTTTTTGTATGGTCGATTTCCTATACTTTGATTTGATACTGAGTAACCAAGCATATGTATTAAATAGATTTTGAACACATGGATACTCTATCTTCTAGGCATGCTCGATTATAAAGACACTCTATTATCAACCATCTTATTAAAAAAAAACTAACGCTTGATGCCGATCTATTATACTATTTATTATATTCTATACATCTTGCTTATCTTTTTTTGTCACTGAAACTATTTTTTGTATATAAGAAGGTGTATCTCCAGAAGCATAACGATGTAAATCCGACAATCCACCAGCTGCTAAACCAAACATGGCGCCGAAAAACACAGAATATCTAAAAGATCCTCTTGTCAATCTTGCTATAGGAAATAAACACATGTATTAGATCCTATGTACTGTCTGATTTGTTAATTAATACTTACTCAAAGCTGAAAAGATGGTGCCTGTCGCCACACCTGCTGTCACTGAATTGATAACATCTGCTTCTCCTCGCACATCATCCAAAGCTGCTTCCAAAGCGCCATACAATAAACACAATCCACCCGTCTTTCCAGCAAATCGAATGCCTCGTTTAACACCACCCAACATCATACGGTAGTTCTTGGTTTTGTGATAAAAGTACCAGCCTTGCACAGTGGTAGGCAGTTTGTGAGCGTTTTCGGCTAAATACTGCAGGCCAGACTGACGGCCACCTAAAAACGCGCCCATACTGAAGCCCCAAAAGGAACCGATCGATGTCATTAACAAAAGTCGTGGTTGTGTACCTAAGCCAGCGCGTACAAGCGTCGATTGACGTTGATCGTCATAATAAGTGGGTGGAATATTAGTGAGTTGGTATGTTTCTTCCACAGGTAATGCTGGTGAAATGTCCAGAGAAGAGGTCGATGCGTGTGGAGTAGGTGGTAGCACTTGAGGTGTAGGTGGTGCTGTGGTTTTATCTTGAGACATGGTTTATGATTTGGAGAATGTCAAACAAGAAAAAAAAAAAAAAAAAAAAAAAACCAAAACAAGTGGAGTTTTTTGAGGAACTAGGGTAGCACTATATATTTGAGTCTCATACAAAGGACTAAAGAAGCAAGTAAAAAGGATAGACTTGCATTGTGGGCCTGAGAAATATATTCAATTGACCTTCGGTTTGTTTGTACTCGTCGTTTTCAATACTAGAAGGGTATACATGATGCAGTAACCTTAGAATCGATGTATTGGCTTAAATGTTCAATTAGTTCCAGCGGGACTTAAACCATTTCTTAACAAGTACAATTTAGAAGTACAGCGCCTCTATCCTCAATGCTCGTAAACCAAAAAGTAGCAATAAAAAAAAAGACTTAGCTTATTGTTGTTACCTCCTTTTTTTTGTGCGTTATCGGTAACATTTTTTTTCTGTTGTCGGCAACAATAAACTTTATTTTTATCGGGCATGACAATGCATAGTACGAATCCTCTTTTACTTTACCCCTTAACAGTCCAGGGAATGATCTAATGAGCAAACGCATATTATTAAACACTGAAGTCATGAACCTTATTGTCAAGGAGCTTATCGGTAAGTTCTTGCCAAGTTTCCGCTGTTATATTATACTGTTTCCTAACTCTTTCTGTTGTTTGGATTAGGACCAGAAGCAATTGATCAATATTGGCCTCGCCCAACAGAATGGGCAAATGCAACAAAATCAGACGTTTTATATGCTGCTGACGATGCGAGCACATTTCCACCTATACTGATAGAAGTACAGTACATCGCAGACAGCAGATTTCTGCATCGACTTGTCCAATATTGTGAGGAAGTGAACAAGCAGCATCATACCGAACCCGTGGTCCTTGTTTTTGTAATCAACAAAACCAGAGCCAATATAATGCGTAAAGCCACAAAGGACCAGCAACTTCCATTCCTCTTCAAATTGCCAAGCTTTCCTTGGGCTAAAAAGTGTTTTATCCTCAATAATGATTCCATTCGCGACCATTTGCTCAGCACACCATTATGCCCACTGGCTGCTCTTGGTGCGTTTTTTACTGCCCAGAAGCCATCTCTCGTCAACCATGATCAGCGAGACGATCCAATTATCCAGAAGTTATACAGCATATCTATGCAAGTTTTTGGACGCGTGACCATCCATGACAAAACAACGGTAGAGGATCTTTTATGCATATGTGACAACGCTCAATCAAAATTCCAAGAAAGCATCGAAATTCTTGAAGATTTGCCAGATACCAGCTCGAAAAAGCGTGCCATTGATTGTCTGAATGGTGGACTGGAAATATTAAAATCGTACAAGTGCAAATACATACCCAGTCAATCGCCATCACCATCACCATCACCATCATCGTCACCATCACCGTCACTACCAGTCTCATCATCGTCATCACTCGCACAAGTTAGCACACAAATTCCATCATCATTATCCAGAAATTGGAAATTTGTTGAGGATTACATACAAGGCCTTGGAGCTGAAAAAATGAATTGGAATATCTGCTATTTAAAAGGCCAGCGCCAGGGTTATTTCACAAACTATACCAAGCCCTCCAGCCTCAAAAGTGCATATCAGCGTTGGAAAAACAACAAAAAATAACAAGTATGAACCAAAAGAATAGGAAAGACTTTGTTTATGGATGCTTTTACTGAGGGTTTTTTTTAGACTGAGAATAAGTCAGTATTTATTAATATAATAGTTAAGGATATGTCACTATAATGCTATATTATTAAACCGATCAGGTAATTTACTATTAATTCAGTTATTTGATCAGAAAATTATATACATGCGCATATTTTTTGTATTTTATTTATATCAAAAGTTCCGGTTATTGGGGTAAAACTAACAAATCAAAAATGAGCAGTTACATCAGTAAAAATGCTGCCTCATGGTAACGAATAAATACGATATTTGGCATCAGCCGATACATGGACAATATGAAGGCAAACCTTTTCAAACTATTTTGTACTTGTCTAAATTTTCTTTAATTTTGTGATTCCTTCAAAGTTTCGCAATTAAATTTCAGCTAACTCCACCAACCATTCAAAAGTGTTGCATAATTCAAATCCCTATTAAAAGTTAGAGTGTTTAAGGAATACCGAAGAAGATTTCATATAAATAACTTGGTCGCTTATTTTTTTTTTCTTCACTCTCACCTCTTTTTTACGCTTGAATAGTCAATATGGCAACGGCTGAATGGACTGTATTAGAGAAGCTTTTATTATCTCAAGCAGTTTATAAATATGGTGAAGACAATTGGTTTCAAATAGCTCGAAATCTCAAACACCATGCTTTACTCGATCGTCCTTCTGATTATTTCAATCAAAAGGTAATTATATCCGAGATCCAATTAGCCCATACTCAATAATCGATAGAATTGCTCTTTACAATACTATTTAATGGTGGAGGATCTCGAAAAATCAAAGTAAATCTCGTTGTTTCTTTGACTATTTTACATTTACTAATAGTTTGCTTTGTTCAGACGACATGCTTTAACCCAAGATATGCCTGTTGTAGTTCAAATAGCCCGTCAACTCTATTCATTACGACTCGAAGAATTAAAGAGAGCCATCAATGAGGACGAAGAAAAGTTTTTACTGCTTATATCCGAGATTGATGATATACGAGCCGGTAAATGGGATAATCAGCTGTTAGGTTTACCAAAAGATCAACCATCAACGATAGCAGCTGTAGAGTCTAATACCAACATACCTTTAAAGACCGAGGAAATATCCAATTCTGATCAGCAATCAGCTGACGAATTTCAAACTGATGAATCCAAGCAAGAAAAGATAAGCGAAGAACAAGCCAAAGTACAGACCGATAATCTGCAGAATGAGACAAGAAACGTTCGGGATAAAGATACGACACCGCCACCTAGGGAAGAAACACCTACAGCATCAGATGAGAGTTTTCAATCAGCAATCGAAGATACTGAGTCACAAGCGAAAAAGCGTCCAGCAGAAGAAGTGGATGATGAAGAAGAGCCAAGCTTAAAGCGACAAAAGACAGACTTGGATGAATCAATAAGAAATGACTATTCAACAGATGTTAGCCAGGTCACTACCCCAGCAGATACAACGGATTTGAGAGATGGCACCGAAAGTATTGCAGGAAGCGACAGTAATGCAACTTCTGAATATAAAAGATCACATAAACGAGATGACCCACGACATAAATCATGGCAAAAGAATATTAATTTGCTATGGAGAGAGATTGCCAATCATAAAAATGGAGCTATGTTTATGAATCCTATCAAAGAATCCATTGCACCTCATTATTATGAGATCATCAAGAGACCTATGGACCTTAAAACCATTAAAAATCGAATTCGCGATGGGGTAAGTAAACTATTTGGTAGATAAGTTGATTCACGATACTGACTAACTATGACTCAGTTGATCACTAGCACTGTTGAATTTGAACGAGACGTAGTGTTAATGTTGAATAACTCGCTCATGTACAATAAAGAAGGCACAGAAGTATATCTGTTGGCAAGGGAAATGCTACAAGATACAGAAGAAAAGATCAAGATATTTAAAAATGCAGATACAGATACAGCAGCCAGTTCACATACTAGAGCTGCTGCTAAAGAACGAAGAAAAAGCATAGCACCAGAGTAATTTTAAAGATGGGTATATGCATTCGGTATTTTATTCTTTTTTTTTTTTCTTTTTTTTCTTTTTTTTTATGTATGTTGTAAATAATAAAAAAGATAGATAGTATATATAAAAGTTATACGCGTCTTTTTCTACTCAAGTTATCTAAATGGCCTTGTTGCTGACCTCGAGCTTTCCGCGACTTTTCGAATTCACCGTCCATCATTGTACTTGAATCCAGTTCATCTTCATCCAAGGTTTCCAAAGCATAACCTTGCCATTCATGTTCTTGTACTTTAAGTGCACTTTCTCTTTGCCAATCTGCCTCCATTTTAGTAGCATGGTAGCCCTTCCACTCTTCTGAGGTCTCTGATTGCGATGAAGCACGTCTAGGACTATCCGTACAGCTATTTGGACCGGGATATCCCTTCCATACCTCGTCCTCATCCTCATCCTCCTCATTAATCTTGGCCTGTGGAACTGGATAACCACCCCATTGTTCAGATCCTGTAGTAATATGCTCATCTTCTTCACGAATAGGATAACCCAACCATTTCTCCTCACTTGTACTGGTAACATCGCTATTTGCTTTTTGGGAGGATTATAATTGCTCGTACCTGGTACAAATTCAGGTGCAGTAGGTGATAATCTCGATTTTTGTTTGCTGCTACTTGCCAAGGAAGATGATGTATCTGAAGCAGGTTTCTTATTATTATTTTCTTGGCCATGGCCCTCTACTACTACAGAGACTACTTCTGTGACAGGCTCTTGCTTCAACTCGACATTTGCAGGCTCAACTGGTTGATCTACCTCAGTAACAGGCTCGTTTTTAGGTTCCTGTTCCGTCAATTCAGTGGCTGTCAAAGTAGGTAGTGTAACCTCGTGTCCAACAACGGTAACAGGTTTAGCTAACGGAGTTTCTTCTGCAGCTGGTTCTTCCATTTGCTCTTGTTCATTTGTTTCGTTGACAATGACTAAAGGTACTTGCTCTTCTTTTGCTGTACCTTCTAAGGGCTCTTCATTGTTAGCATCAGCTGTAGTAGTTTCGGATGGCTTGGATGATACTACAACTAGTTCTTGCTCAATAGCTTCACCACTGTCGGAATGGTGAGAAGATTTAGAAGATGCTATCGAGGCTGGACGAACAAGGCTAGTACGTTTTGATGTACTTGTCGACTGCTGCTGCTGCTGCTGCTGCTGTTGTTGTTGTTGATGCTGTTGATGCATGAACCTATTACTA
The DNA here is from genome assembly GCA_026027325.1 of Actinomucor elegans. Classification (NCBI taxonomy): domain Eukaryota; kingdom Fungi; phylum Mucoromycota; class Mucoromycetes; order Mucorales; family Mucoraceae; genus Actinomucor; species Actinomucor elegans. The sequence goes on from JAMSLZ010000017.1 coordinate 217,639, forward strand.
GTTTCTTCGACAAAATCATCATCGGTATCGCAAGTAATGGTTTCACCAGGTTTTAAAGGTTCGACTTCCATACTTTCATTAATGAGCTGATCTTTGCGAAGATAAACACGAGAAACAAGCCAGTGATGTGTCAGTCGATCGCCTGGTGCTAAATGATTCAAATTGGATACAGGAAGAACAGCAGTACGCAAACCTTCAATATGAATTGCTTTGTTATTGTGAGCCATCGAAGCACGCTTGCTATTAGTGGGTAAGGTGCCCAAAATGTCCTCTAACGAAAGGTCACTACTGGATGAATTGTGCTGACAGAGTTCTAAGATAGCCAACTGAAGATCCAGTTTATGAGCACCAGGTGTAGACAAGACAATATCAGCACTCATCAAAACAGGATCTTCGTTATCACCCGCTGTATAAGCCGAGACAATGGATCGGATCGATATTAAATGAGGTTGTATCCAAGGTACAGCAATCATGATACCACCATTACTGGATTTATTAGCATAAGTTTCCAACTTGCTACGTAGACAAGCGTGATAGGCATTATAATTCTTGGCAGGCGATATAATCTGAACTAGATCGCGAAACATATCCTTTATACGGGAGTTGCAGTTTTGCCATAGTCGTTTGTTTAATCGACGCACCTCTGGAAACGTTAAAGCCTTGATAATAGCTGCAAACCCAGAGAAATCACGGTATGCATGCAATAAGAGATAAGCCACACGCACCCAATGCGTAACCAAGCTGTCCTTGGTAGGATGCACGGGTGGTACAACTCCTAAGGAATTATCAGTCAATAATTCTGCCCAGTAAATAAGCTGATGAGCCACACTGTGAGTCAAGTAATGACTGAAATCCACAAGATGACACAGTTTACTTTGTTCTTTATCGAGTTGACACAATGATCGTTTGTCTAGAAATGCGAGATTGTAAAGTTGACTGTCCATCACGGCTATTTGCCGTGCAAGTGAGTCGGCATCCCAAAAGAGAGCAGTGGCAGCTTCCACGGATTGCATCTGACGAGTCAAACTGTTTAAACGTTTCGTTTCTACCTTGGACGTTTCTAAGAGGCCGCGCAAGACACCGACTTGAACTGGTGGATTGGCCTTTTTCGCTTCAGCAAGTTTCTTGGTAGCGAGGTCAAGCGCATTGGAACCAATAATGTAGGATTGAGTAAGAGGTGAGAGCGGGATGACAGGAAGACCTGTATTACGATTGGTATTATTATTGACTGAAGTCGCCATTAGAGATATATGAAGGGTATGAGCAAATAAAGAAGAAAGAAAGCACCGGGGACAAGTAGCAAAAGGTGGAGTTTATTCTTGTTTAACCTCAATAATTGTGTGTGATGTAAGCTGAGATAAGAGGTAACACTTGAAGCAGCAATAACAGCAATAATAGTTTTTGGTTCTCCTCTGCCGGCTCGAACATTGGAATGATTACTATGCAGTCAAGTGTCATCTCGTTCTAGACTATCAAGGACAGTTTTATTTGTAATCTGCATCTACAGCTGTAGAAGCACCTGTAGTTATTGAGTCAGGTTACTATGGAATTTTCCAGTCTGTCTTCAACAATAACTGAGGATGAATATCTTCTTCTATAGCTGTTAGTGATTGTATTTACGTGTCGGATCACCAAGAGTACGCGAATGTTTGTTAGTTACACCAAGGGCGGAAGCAATGTTCATCTGTTTGCAACTTGTTCTTGCAGGAAACCCTTATTTTAGATTATATTCAAAACTTTTATTCTAGTCCCAGCTCTAAAGTTGGAAGTATCTTTTCATGACATAAAGAAACATCGATTTCCGCTTACTATTTGAAAGCATACAAGTCGATATCCGTCAAGTTTGCATAAAACAAAACAGATCAGCTTAGTATGTCGCTCTAAGAGAAGGAGTTTAATTTGCACATTTGGTTGGCAGACGGTGATCGAAAAATTGAAAACAACAACAACCGCTATGGGAAAAATCATCTTGTTTCATTCAATATCATTGCATCCCATGCAATTTTTTGCTTCTCCATGAATTTCATAGAATTTCATCGAATTTAATTTAGAAATGAAACTCGTGTGGTTAAATTTATTCAAGAATTTCCTATGAATCTCAACCTAACTGGATGATGCAATTTCAATAGATTAAATATATCAGTGGAAAATATTAAATTGTTCAATTTCATCAATATTTATTTTTGCATAGTTTTCATGATAAAATGAAATTTGCATTAAGTTCAATTGTTTTCATAGATTTTTTATAATTTAACTCCTATAAGAATAATTCTAATCGCGTTCAGTGCTTTGATCTCAAGAGCTAATATACGACATATACAAGCCAACTGATTGATTTTTTTTTTTTTTTTTTTTACAATATGGCCATCAGAGTAGTAGCTATGGAATTATATTTTGAATGCATACGTACATTCACATCATATATCATATATCATATATCAACAAAAATACTGTAGTATTACACTCTATATAATGCAACATGAGAATTTAGTATTATTACATCACATCGATTAATTAACGAAACTCAATAGAACTCTATAATTTTTATTGATGAATGGATGGAGTGGATGAAATTCGCAAACTTTTCATCCATCAAACAAGCTCAACAAAACATATTTTTCCCCATAGTGACACATGCATTATATTTGAGATAAAATGATGCAGTTTACACCTGTCTTTTCCTTTTCTCACATCTGACGTTTAAAGGACTTTAGTTAAAAAAAAAGAAACGGAACTTGGTCCAACATAAAAAAAAGGGTAGTTTAATATGATTTCATGCAGTATAAAAACGTAAGCTGTTATAAAGTTGAGCAAAGTTCGTACAGAGGTTTTTCACGCATTGAATAGTATAAATGTCATATTATACGTTATATAGAGTACTGCGAAACACCAAGTGCTTTAAAAAATAAAACTCCTCTACTGTTTTGAAAATAATTAACCTAAAGGTTTCATTTTCCTCTTCTCTTTGCATAATTCATACAATGGTTCGTCATTTACCGATAGAAATCATAGAACAGATTGTGTACTTTTTACCAAATAATACTGATATAATACAATGCTTGCTAACCTGTAAGGCTTGGCATGCTATTTTGTATCGTATATTGGTGCGCTCTGTCACGATCAAACATAGAAGACAGTTAAAGCAATTTCTCCAATTGGTTAGTAGTAAACATGAAGACGATGCGCAAGAAAACACCATTGGCAGGCACGTTCGAGAATTACATCTCAAAAATCGCGTAGGATTAACTAAAGAGCACTTTAAACTTCTCGGGCAATACTGTCCTTATATTGAAGTATTCAAATTTCGAGACTGGCGTCATTACAAACTGTCTGCTTTCCAGCCTTTCAAGCGCCTGAAACAAATACCAAAGATATATGATCGATTTAAAGGACAAGCGGCCTTGTTTGAGTCACGTATGACTTTGACTCACTTGGAACTGGGTATGCGTATCTGTCGAGATCTAGTAGTTCAAGGATGGCTCTTGCCCTTCTTATCTTTAGGATCCAACTTGACCCATTTGCGTTTAGACGGCTATTTTAACCCTACAACACGTATGGGCCACTTGGAGTTTAACTTTTTTCATTGGGACGCGCTTCACCACTTGTGCAAGCATTTGACTCATATCCAAATGCATTCTGTAATTTTGACAGCGACAGTAGCGGACGTAAAAAATATGGAGGCTGCCATAAACGCGAATACAGTAGACCCGATGCCTCGAATGAAATCGCTTGACCTTAAAAGCTTGAGCATAGAAAATCCAATTTGGTTACCGTATCTAGCCAAGAAGTATCCCAACCTACATACACTTGTCATTCGATTTGATATGTGTGCTTTTATTCATTATCAGGAACCTTATCAGGTGTTGGAGCCGGAAGAGTGCTGCACTGCTTTTTTGGCTATGGCAGATTATGTATCGCCTCATCTACGGACATTGACCTTACAAAGTCTATATGCGTCGCATTTTCCTGGCAAAGCATTTTTCGACAATTTAACCTCTAAAGACATCAAGTTAGATTCACTTCAAGTTAATTTTGAAACCAACAGACGTTCACTTGTCGGACTCAGCATGCCTGTCCTGAAATCCATGTTGGTGGGACAGACCAATACCCTCAAGAAATTGGATATAGATCTATGGGTGGGTGCACAGGCATATTTCAGAGACTTTCTACAGCCAATCGCGGCATGTTCTCGGCTGGTAGATTTACATCTTTGCAACGATGATCTTGTTCAATTTCATTTTAGTCCGATTCCTTTAGATGTCTTACTGGATGAATGCGCCCATTTGCAAAAACTAAGCTTGGGCCGAATTGCGTTAGTTATTGAAGATAAGCATACAACAAACCAGTACCATCCGCTCAAACATTTTGCCATTTCGGTAGCTCGCATTGATGAAGCCTTATTCAGATATCTCTCAGCCCGATGTCCTGATATTGATCATTTAGACGTCGATACTTGCTTTTGGATGCCTCGAGAACTAGAAATGAAGATCCATATGCCACATAATCGTTTCGAATATGTTCATATTGGTGATTTCAACAAAATACATACACCACGTATGGAAGGAGACTTGGGTAACGGTATGCCTGTTAATATCTTTGGTGTCGCACAATTGGACAAAGTGCAAAAACAAAGGGCACGGTACCAGCACTCAAAACATACTCTGAAAGATGTAGATGAAGAAGATATTACAAGTTGGTATCATTTATATGAAATAGATGACGGTAGAGTGCGGTATCCACCTTCAGCTTTACGAAAATTGCGACCAGAAGAAGTCATTTCACTCAAAGGCTTGATTATTCATTACCAAGCAAATTATCATCTGGAACCAACCATGGCACTTGATATGAATATGATTGAAAGATTCGTGCCCAAGAAAGATTGGCGGGATGATGTACATTATGGCTATGTAGCTCTCACTTGTAAATCCGTACGCACGCTCAAATACAACTTTAATAGAATCGATTGGGCTTTATAGTTGAAAAAAAAAAGACTCATTTCCAATAAACCAGTTCGATATTATACTTCAATATATTTGGGCGTGGAAATACTACAAATTCACATTTCTTTTGACTGACCTATTTTAATACACAACTAACAGTATAATTATAGTCATATGTAACAACAGATGCTGTAGCTCATTCTGAGCATGGATTATTAACCAGATGAAAACTTATGCCAAGATCTGCCGGGAAGACCTATAGATTATTAAATCTGAAAGACATATATTTTACTGACAACTATTAACATCATTATTTTTTAGTTGAATAAAAAATCTAATATAAACAGCAGTTTATTCTGAACATGATTTAGTAATTAGTTACGATATTAAACTCGGACAGGTTAAAGATCTACAGTTCAGTAATATTGAGGCTCTATGAATTGTATGTAATATAATTGTTTGTAAATATTGAATAGCGTATTCGCTATAATTAAGTTAAATAATGGCTTTATTAGGTACAGTGATTTATTCTTAACATGAACTTGCTCACTGAATGCTACATCTGTTCAATTTTTTAGGCAGGGCAATTTAATTTTTTTTATTTTTTATTTTTATCGTTGGACAGCTGAAATTTCGTCACCTAAAAATACCATAATGACTAGAAAAAAAATAACAAATACATATTGGAGGTATAAGCTATCAATATATGTCATAGAGCTGTTAGTTTTCTTTCAATTGATATACATTATGCAAGATACATAATGAAAGTAACTATCAAACTGTAAACTGGAAAAAAGATATACTAGCGGAGTTTTATAGCATTTAATACAATCAAGTGGCAACTATTTAACATATTGCACAAAAAGAAGCGTAAGATATTCTATAACTTTGTGAAGTTTCAAAGCGGGTCCCCAGTGAATATTCCCAAGTTGTTTTGTCAATAGACCAGAGAAGAACAATAATAATAATCACTATGGGAAAAAAAAAGTGAAATAAAGTGAATTCATGGCAAAATCAAGTGAATTTCAAGTGAATTAGTGCTTTCACCTGAATTTAAAGTGAAATAAAGTGAATTTCATGGCAACTTGGAAACCAGGTTAATGCACCTTAACTTTTATTTCCATTATTTTTCCATGAATTTCCATGTTTCCCAATTGGAGTGAATATGGAGCTAGTTCGAGTAAATTGTATGTTAAACTAAACAGTGAAGCAGAGCTCTGGTTTCAACGAATATAAGACAGCATTGATAGTATAGAATAAATTTATATATGTACTTGGTTTAATAAGGTCTCCAAGCAACATATGTTTTGTCTTTATTTAATAAAGAAGGTATAAGTATAGCATATCCTATTATGTCCTTGGCTTTGATTATTTTCCATAGGAGCCTTTCTTCATAGGGTTGCGTATAATAGCAGCATGTTTGACCATCAAACACTAAAGTCGTTTGATGTTGTAATAAGGCAAGTATTTGATCTTTCCATCTAATAAACTGCTTTACTTGGCCTATATTATATTGTAAGGACATAGTATCATCTGATATGTATGCAACTATCTTTTGGTTTTGTTTTCTTGAAGAAATATCAACGGTTTGGCCATTCCTCGTTTTACCGTAAGTATTAGAAGTAGAAACAGAGTACTCCTCTTCTGTTGAACTGGAACCATTATGATCGGCTAGATATTGCTGGATTAGATGCTTAATATCACACGTTGGAAATAATTGGTTGATTAAGTCAGCAGAAGAAGGTTTAAATACCATATCTTCATCAACACTATGGCTTTCAATTCCAATCTGCCAGTTTTTATACGCTTTTGTGTAGTGATCCATTAGAACAGTGACAGAGTTTTTTTGAGGATTTTGTTTAGACTTGATATGTCTTTTTACATCTTGAATACTTCTTTCAAGAGTTCGGGCGCTTATCAATCTAAGTGGACCAAGCTGAAAAATAATATAGGACAAATGTTTTAGATAATGCTGGTTAATGGTAAATGTATCTTTTCCCATCTTCTGCAGTAAGAACGCATGCCATCTTTTTACTAATCTAGAATGAAAAGACGATATAAATTATCGAAAACTTAGCATAGCTGCACGTAGTAGTCTCTCAAAAAAAAAACTTACTCATCAATCCGTAACAGATCACTTGGATATATGTTGAATTTTTGGGTCAAAGTGCAGACCATGGATATTGATTTCAAAGCATTGCACGCATCATCAACAGCTTCCAGTACAGGAGAAGCTACCTTTCTCTTCTTTTTTCTATTTCTTTCGGTTTGGTAAATATCAGCATGTTGTTTTCGTAACGCCTCCACTACCAAAGTGGGTACTATGTACATTAAAAAATCAATCCAGTCAACGCTACGAGATTGGCCTGATTTGGAAGAAATATCTAAGTGAAGAAAAAAGCAAGGATATTAATTCATTGGAATAATTAGCATTAAGTTTCTTGAGTTAATCTCTAATACCTATAAATTGACCATCAATGGCTCCATTTGGAAGCATTCGTTGTATTTGAACCATTGCTCTGCCAATTTCTTCTCTATAGGCGTTCCGAAGGAACAAAGGGTTATAGTATCCGAATCTCTGAGAGTCATCCTTCATCATGGACCATATGTGCTTGGCTATATTCATTCCCCATAAGTGCATCTCATCTAATCCAAAAAATGAACATCCATGAAAGCTTTTTAATAATGCAAATGGCAATTTCCCTTTGAGTGAAGTAGCCTAGATAGTTAATCAAATCATACTGCATTAGACACTGATACAGTTACTATTGTTTAATTTATTAAGCTTCTTACCAAGTCACCGTTTTGATAATCCTCAGAAGTCCTTAATGGGTATTCAATGGGCTCTTGTGCTTCATTTGTTCCAGGAAAAACTATAGTCCTTTTTGATTTGGAATAAATGCCTTTGATCTTGCAAATGCGGCATCCATGGTAAGAATTATGGCCAGCATGTAAACATAGCTCTGATAGTCCAGGAATATCACCAATTATGTTTAATAAGTGGGCCTTTATACGGATGGAAGAGGTTCCTGTTTCGACAATAATGCCTTCTGTTTCCAAAACGAGAAGCTCCTGGATGGTAGGATAAAGGAAACTAAAGATATCATAGGGTTTTCTCGGACCAGGTATGACGGCAACGATCAGTCTGTTTTCTGGATCAAATCTATAATAGAGCATTTAATTTATCCATTAAAGTTTCAGCGCCAAGTTATTTTGTTTTGTACCTTTGTTCTGGTGGTATATCATTAATAGTAAACATGATAATTGCCATACTATTATCACCTGTGTCAAAAGGATGGAATCCATCGTAATGGAACGAGAGCGAGAGGTTATAGTCTTCTTCGGCGTCACTATTTCTACTTTTAAAAGCGAATCCATCCAATATATCTCTCTCGCAGCCATCAAGCTCATCGGTTGAACTATACACAGAGCTACGCGTAGCTTTATATTTCAACTTCTTCCTATTCTTTTCAGACAGCATAAAATAGGCCAACTGCTTACTAAGTGATAGTTGGTAATGCTTGGCTTTAGCTTCCATGATAGTTGATGTGGACGATGTCTCTTCATAACGATGTCTCTTGCAACTTAACCTAGGGCAAGCAGTTTGACTGTCACCAGGGTAATACATGTAGCACCCTTCAGGACACATGTCATATTTATCAGCTTGAAGTTGGATTATATGATTATTATTAATGCTTTCGCATTTATACGGGCTGATGAATTTTAGATGTTCTATAAAAGAAAATAAGAATAGCAGTGAGCACACTGGTAGTAGTAAAGCAGCAAGATGGAAATAATAACTATACCACTATTCATCTCAATTAAGTACTCATTGAAGAAGTTGAATATTTTTTCGGTCGTACTTTTTGATACATTGTTTTCTTTTAAGAGATACTTCAGTTCTAGACTTTTCCTCTCTGGAGGACTTAAAATATCCATGTACTGTTTACCATCGTCCTTGATTTTAAGCTGAATAGGATGGGTAATAGTATCTTTGAATTTGCTTAATCTAGAGTATATTTCTTCCACTGTGGTTTTTTTTATTGCGTCTTCTTCTATAGCGCCAACTGTTCGCCAACCTTCTTGTATTACCTTAGTTTTTTCTGAATTTTCTTCTTCATTCGCTATAGAGTCGCATTCATCCAAGCTGTTCATATCTACAGAGTTACTGAAATCACAGTGGCTTGTTCGTAAAATATCAGCAGGATTGTTATTTACAATATCAGTGCTTGATTGATGTTGCGTTTCATGGTTTAAAAGATCATCTGATACATAAGGGTTACTGGCGAAATGACCTTGCTGAGATAGTGTAAGTTTCTGCTTTACTTGACTATATATATTGAAAGCACGTCGCATTCTGCAATTGATAATATGCCTTCTTATTTCTTTTTTAGTAAAGTACTGTTGACACACTGGGCAGTTTTCACCAGGCATTATTCTTGTTGAAATAGGCGAAAGAGTAAAATAAAGGTAAAAGCGTTGGGACTCTGCACGTATTATATGCACAGTTTTAGAGATGCGGTAAAAATTGAATAAAAAGCGAATAAATGAATTAAAACCGTTTTATGAGGTTTTATTGATCTAAAGTAAGTTTAGCTATCCTATCTAGCACGTATGTCTTGTATTTAGATTTCAAAGAAAATAGTCTCTTGGTAACAATCAAAGGTCTTTTTTAATATATGTTCACTCTGCATTAATTGTCCTTTCAGCGGTGATCCAAACTTCCCTCTTTAGATGGATGGTTAGATGAAACCCATTCCTTAATATATATATGCAGAGTGCCATATGTGCGTTTCACCACAAGAGAGATATCAATATTCGAGCAAGGTTTGTTTATTACGCATAATTACGTTACATTAGCTCTAATAGGTTCTGATTTTTTGTATATGATACCTAGCACTTCCTGGTAAGATTCTCCCGACACAGGCTATACCTATTAAGTTAAAGCCATTTTTAACTGCAGGGCTTATGATATAAAGATGGTTCCACTACATGCATTTCTTTTGCACTCATTTCTTTCCATAAATTTTATAAAATCATTAGAATCATGCCAGCTAACAGAAGACAAATTAGACAGACCAGCCAATCCAGTCAATCCAGCAGCAGAGAAAACGACAGAGATCTTAACAGTCAAATAAATCTACCTCCACCTTGGATGGAAGATTTTAAACAAGATCTCGTAAACTATTTCGATGAAAAGCTTCAACCCTCTTTAAACATAGGAAGCTCAAAAACTATCCCAGTGCCAAAGAAGCAAAGGAGAGTAAATTCTAAAGTCTATATCCAATGCTTTTTAAAAGAACACCTAAAGGAGCCAGTGCCTAATGATGAAGATATCAGCAGCCTGATGGGAATACTTGATCAAGAAGCTTTCTCTTCAGTACTAACTTTTGCGCAGCAGAACCCAGAAGCTGCATGTAAAAGCTGGAGGCTGCTTTCTTCTCTTAATAAGCTCTCCATGATACAGTCGGCACTACAACAGTCGATAGCATCAGATGAACGGCTTGCTATCATCAACAAGTGTGTAAGATTTTGGCCTTGCGAGTTTCTTGTGCAAGAAAAATGGACTAACAGAAGCAAATATAACAGGAAGAAAGTGTAAGTGTACATTCTATAACTATTGCATATTGAATCAAAAGGAGAGAAAAATGAACACCCATTTGTAGGCTTCAAGCGGAAGGTGCGCAGTTAAGAAATGCAAGAAATCAAGGACTGCAGTAATATATCAGTAAATATAATTAGCTTAATATTATATACCCATTTTGTATCGTTTATCTTATTGAATAAAGAGTCATCATTACACATATGTTGTTTCATTATCTATACATGGTTAATACATGCAAAAAAGGTTGAAATATAAGTGGTTGAAATCATAGGAAGGTTAACATGCTTTTCGAGTGAATTGCAAGTGAATTGCAAGTTAACATGTTTTTCGAGTGAATTGCAAGTGAATTGCAAGTTAACATGTTTTTCGAGTGAATTGCAAGTGAATTGCAAGTTAACATGTTTTTCGAGTGAATTGCAAGTGAATTGCGAGTTAACATGTTTTTCGAGTTAATTTAAGGTGAATTTCGGGTTAACCTGATTTTCAAGTGAATTGCAGGTGAATTGCAAGTTAACTTGAATTCACTCGAAACGGCAACGATTCTCCTGCAAACCGAGTTAACTTGAAATTCACTCGAAATTCACTCGAATTTTTCCCATAGTGAATTCACATTATTTATTTTCCGCACCCAATCATGCTCCTTCATAATCGAAAATGTTCAGTGAGCCAATCATTTTCGAACAATTCATCACTGCTGCAAAACTGCACATATTTCGAGCTGTTCGTTCTACTACCTATATCTTTTGCTTCTTGAGCGCTATACATAATGAAATTGTCTTTATTGCTTGCAAATCTTGCTTTTATCCCTACATTATTTGCTGCATCCAATGTACCTGAAGTAGAGGATGGTAATTACTAGAGTGAATTGAATGTTTCTCGGCATTGTTTTTAAATGAAATCGTTAGGTTTCGAGCAAGTAACCTGTGGAAGCGCTATCAAGCTTACAAGCAAAGCAAATGGATATAAGCTACATTCGCATGGAGTCACTTATGGTATAGTATTCAATAAACATCAATATATATCACGTTATTGATAGCGAAATAAGGCAGTGGATCAGGTCAACAGTCAGTCACTGGGTTCCCTAACGCAGATGACAGTAATAGTTTCTGGATCGTAGAAGCAGCTTCTGGAAAGCTTTGTAAGAGAGGGTAAACAAAACAAAAACAAAAACCATCTAAATGACATCAAAAAAAAAAAAAATTGACATAATTCAATTAGTGAGCCGGTACCTTGTGGATCATCCGTGCGTTTACGACACGCCAATACGCATGGTTATCTTCATAGTCACCTTCATCAATCACCTCTTTCAAGACAACAGGAAGTAAGCTGTTATGACGGTAGAGATTCAGGCGATAACTGGAAGGTGGAATGCTTAAATACCAACGACAAAATATGGTTACGCGAGAGCACAGTTCAATTTGTGCACGAAGACACCAATGCCTATTTGAGTAGCTTTGCCAATCATCAATTCGGTCAGCCTATTCCCGGACAATTGGAAGTGGCCGCCTCTAAGTATGCTTCAAAAAATTCGCAGTGGATGGCACAGGTAATATTCAAATCAGACTTACTATACTCTCAAACTAATACTGATTGTCTAAAAAATGATACAGGAAGGTGTTTATTTTGCTTCATCTTCAAAATAATAAAAGATCTAGAGATAAAAAAAAAGAACAAAGGAAAGGAATTTGCTTAGACGATAGCTTGAGTATTGCCCAAAGGAGCAGCAACATATTTGTCTACATTTTCAGCATCAGAGGGCAATGTAAAGTCCTTCTTTTCTTGACCGTAGTAGCTTATTAAAGCGTCTTGACAGGCCTATATGGATTCATTAGTTTATACTATATAGGCACTTGATTTGAGTTACTTACTCTGAATTCAGCCATCTTGAGAGAACTACCAAATCCTTCACCCAACTTATTTTGTCCAGAAAAGACACCAACTACAAATACAGGAGCTGAAGAAGCACGACCTGTTTCTGAAATCAAACGGGATTGAGCAGGTTCTTTATGCAATTGCTTCAACAAGGCTGTCAAATGACGCTTAGGTTCCTGTACTTTGATAATAGGTCGAATATCAAAATCGCGACTCAACACGAAATCGTGAATGAACTTTTTGGCTGCTTCTTGTCCTTGTTCTTGGTAAATGGCACCAATCAAGGCATTCATACAGTCAGCCATCACTGTGCTATAACCCAACTTGACACTCTCGTCCTCAGGTGCTTTCCATGTCACAGTATGTTGTAAACCAACTTCGGTAGCGATTTTAGTGAAAGACTTGTTGCCGATGAAAGCTCTTAGGGCAGTGTTGAAGGCTCCAGGGTGAAGAGAAGGATATTTACAATGAACGTATTCGGTGGCGAATAAACCAACAACACGCTTGCCAATAAATTCTAAGGTGGCGTTATTGTTTGAATCTTGAACAGACTTGTGAGTGAGTGCTTGCTTTAAAATGTTCGAGTCCAAGGATTGAAGTCCAAGACGGGCTCCAAGAGCATGAATAGGTGCTCTATCGTCTGATTCAGTTTGGTGTATGGGTTGAGTGTGAAGTAATGCTGAAGCAAAGCGAGGTGCTATGTATAGAAAAAGTAATTAATTAGTTGGTTTGTCCGAGATTCTTTTACGAATTACTCGTACCTGACTTGGTAGCAGCAAGGAACTTGGTTGAAAGCGTCTGTGACTTGGTAAAGATATTCAACATGATAGATTCCTTTTTTGAATGGTTGACACAATCGATAAAAAGAGTCCTGGCTGTCTAACTTCTTTCCTCCTCCTCTCTGCCTTTCACTCAAACTTTCACTTGGTACCGTGGCAAGTGATTTGAGCGGGGGTTCATAACGTGGCTTGATAAAAAGGAAAAAAGGTCACAATCCCTCACTCTCAAGTAATTTATGCATATGGCACTGTATTCAGTTACAGAATATGCCTGAATACAAAGATATTTGTCCACCATTCATAAAGTTTAAAGTAATTTCTATTTGCGATAGGTGGTGTATTTTGTTTGATACTGTGTAAATATCGAGAAAAACCGGGAAAAAAAGGTGAAATATCGAATTACACGAGCTCAGAGCTTCAATCCCTTACCTTTTAAGGCGTTGCGGTCTTTAAAGTTATTCCCGGCGCCAGATGCACTATTATACTAATCGAGCAAAACGAGCTGCACTTGCCTCTTCTCTTCCTTAACTTTCTTTTTGCCAAGAAACTTTTAAACACCTTTTTATATATAATCAATAATATCAATGCCTTCACTTGCTCTCTCAAGTGCCGAGGATAAGAACAAAGTAAGGCGTGCTTTGCCGACTGCAGTAAGTTTCTTTTCGAAAACAATCTCATTGCAACCATTTTCTCATCTGAACTTCATGGAATATAGAAAATTTATGCGGCCTCGGTAGCTAGACTATACGTTGCTTATCCCAATCCTAATAAGTGGGCTTATTCTAATATATGGGGAGCTGTGGCTTTTCTAAAAGACAAGAAGAATGGCTCTTATTATATTCGTATCATAGACTTGACTGTAAAGTATATTGTAATTACGTAAATTATAACACAGAACTAATATGTACACCTTACTTTTGTATCACCGTAGCAAAATAAAGGTGTTATTTGGGAGCAAGAGCTTTACGATGGATTTACTCTTACAATGGGCACCCCATCTTTTGGTTCTTTTGCCACTGATGTAAGTGTTGAACATTCGATATAGTCATTCGATATAACTCATGTGTGAATACACTATAGGAATATATGGCCGGTCTATCTTTTGCAGACGAAAAAGATGCAGATGTGTTCTATTCAAAATTGACTCAAAGAGAATCATCAAAGAGCAGCAACTCTAAAAACAAAAAGAAGAAAAAAGGTAAAACCATGAGTCAAATGTTTGTTTCGATTGACACTTATGTCTTTATGCAATAGAAACAAGTGGTAAAAAGCCTAAAGGAAAATTGGATAAATCTCAGATTGGTTTACCCTCTGAATTCAGGTATAGTTATAGACTATATTGTATTAAACGAGTAAGCTGATAGAGTCAATGAAGGCATTTAGGTCATATTGGCTATACACCTGATAAAGGTTTTAGTGTACAGAATACAGGCCCTGAATGGAATGGATTATTTGATCAGTTAAAGGATCTTGGTATTTCTCCAGAAGAAATTCATGAGAACGAGGACTTTATTAAAGAGTTTGTAAATGAGAGAGGTGGTCCCCCAGCACCTCCTCCACGTCCTTCTGGTTCAGTGGGTGCAAACGCTTCAAGGACTCGTGTTCCACCTCCACCTCCATCAAGACGTCAAGCTCCTCCACCCCCTCCAGTTGGTGGTGAGTTGTAAAACAAACTGTTACAATAAGCTTTGTATATTAACTGTTTTATTCATAGGCCGTCGACCTCCACCTCCTCCACCGCCTTCTCGTCGTACTGCTCCACCACCATCAAGCAGAACTGCAGTACCTCCACCGCCTCCTCCTCCAGTGAGATATCAACAACAACAACACCAGGTTGAATATCAGCAGCAGCCTTCACCTAGAAGTCCAGCAGCTCCTCCACCTCCACCTCCACCTCCAGCTTTTCCTAGTATGACTCCCCCACCAGTGCCAAATCGCCAAATATCACCTCCTGGTGGTGCAATTCCACCACCACCACCTATGAGACTACATCAGCAGCAATCTCATTCTGATATTCTTTCTAGAGCAGTACCCCCACCACCTGCAATTAGTCCACCTGCAATTACAAAATCAAATAACCCTTATAAAATGGTTACTCAACAGCAACAGTATTCTGAACCAGAGAATGAAGAATTAGCTCCTCCTCCACCTCCACTTCCTCCTATGGGTATTCGACAAACCGCACCTGCTGCCCCCCCTCCACCACCTCCACCACCTCCACCACCTCCACCACCTCAACAACAGCAGCAGCAGCAGCAGCAGCAGCAGGATACATATTATCAAGGGGAAGTCGAGGAAGATGAGCAAACTATGGATGATGATGAGTTTTATGATGCTCCCGAAGCCCCACCACCTCCACCCGTGCAGAGATCCGTGCCTGCTGCACCCCCATTACCTCCAATGCCACCTGCTGGAAATAATCGATCAGTACCTCCACCTCCACCTCCACTTCCTAACAGAGATAAAAGAGGCCCTCCTCCTCCTCCTATAGGGCAAAGACCAAATGCTCGCCCACCTACAAATGCTCCACCTCCACCTCCACCTCAACCACCTATGACTGTCGGTGGAGCTCCTCCACCTCCACCTCCTCCACCTCCACCTCCAATGAATGGCGCACCTCCTCCCCCACCGCCTCCACCTCCAATGACTGGTGCTCCAGCCCCACCCCCTCCACCACAAATCATGGGCGGTAGTAGCACACCTGCCTCACCAATAGTAGGTGAGCCCCGTAACGCATTACTAGACGCTATTCGAGGCGCAGGCGGTGTTTCCTCATTGCGAGCTACGCCAGTTGAAGCACGTAGAGATCGCAGTAGTCCTTTGGGTGAAGCAGCCGCTGCAGGCGCTGGTGGCGCCGCTGGCGGTGATTTAGCTACCAGTTTATTGGCTGCACTCAATGATCGTAAAAAGGCCATTCAATCAGACGATGACTCGGATAGTGATGATGGTAGTGAATGGGATGATTAAATAAAATAAAATAAAAATTGTTTTATTGTTATAATAAGGGTATTATTGAAGTTTCTTGGCTCGTTTATTGACTGGCAGACCACCACCAGGTTGATTCCAAGAAAGATAAGATGAATCACCCAGTTTTCTGGAATTAAAGTAATTTGAGTAAAAAAAAAAAAAAAAAAAAAAAAGCGATGCTTTTTGATAATAAAAAGTTCTTATATATATATATACATACCTTGGTTTGATGCAATGACGAAGTGTAAATATGATACCTAAGAAGATGGAAATACCACCAATTGCCATATAGGCAATGCCCAAGTATGGATTACGGCCACCCAATGGTGAAGTAGTGGATAATACAAGCCATTTGGTACCTCCATATGCCATTGTATCAAAGTCTAATGAATTTTTTTTAAAAAAAAGTGATGAGATGGAATAAAGCTGCTGTTAATATTTAGATATCTTACTCATATCAATGCCAATTCGCCATCTACCAGCTCCAAGCGTGTCTTTATCATTTCTACCCCAGATCTTTCTAAAATCAGGCAAAGCAGCTACATGCATCCACACCATGAAACGTTCCATGTTGGGTAAATCAGGTGCTGGATATTCATCTGTATATCTACCGTTTGGATATCGCAAAGACCAGCTGGGAGGCGGTACAATTTGTGCATTATTGTACTGCGTGGGGCTGTATTTTTTTCTATCGGTTGGCCAAGCTATGCCAGTTCTTTGAAAGATGTAATCGGCCGCGGTCGATGTTACAGAAGTCAAATCGGATGCAGTATCTAAAGTAAAACTGGATTTAATATCTTCGTAGATACATTAGATTGTCAGTATTTCAACCAACCATTGAACATGGAATTGGCAATCAATCCACATGGATACATGATCAAATTCTCTTCACTCAAAGCAAGAGGCCCACAATTTGTTTCCAACACTTTGGTATCCACGATACCGCCGCCTAATTGAGTTGGATCATAGTTTTTGATGTATTGGCGGTGGTTTTGATAGAAACTTGTTAATCGGTAATACATAAACACCGGCCCTTCCATTGGCTCTGGTACGGTAAAGTCGAGGATACAGCGCCGGATGTTAATCTGGTTGGGGTTTTTCCAAGTTGGGTCCAAAAATTCAGTTACATTTTCTACATGGAAAGCAGGCGGTTCCATGCTACTGTTGAACTCAGTAGAGAACTGGAAACTGTATTTGGTATTATCTAGATAAGTAGGATCGACGTATTGCCCACAAGTAGTATAATCAATCATGATCTCGTTAACCTAATAAGTGTGTCAGCCTATTGAAGTGGTTTCAAAGTATCGAAATTTTTTTGTTTGTTTTACTTTGCCGTTATTCCAGTAAAGCAAGCCACCAATAGGCAAAAACAGTAGACCAATAACAAAAAACGTTGGTAGGACTGTACGAGGTGTAAGTACCGGTTGCCAAGCTGCCAACTTTTGCTGTTGAAAAGCTCCATCTGTTCATCAAAAAAAGAGTTAGCTTCTTTAGATCAGATCAATGTTGTATAATTTACCTTTTGGTTTCCGAGATTTTTTGATTTCTATTTCTGCTTCTGACATTACAACCGAAAAGCAAATAAATGAACAAGATAAAAAGAAGAAATACGCTAAAGAAACTATGGAAATACGTGTATAGAGTGGTCGTACGGATCACGTGTAGGTATTTATTGCTCATTACTGCATATCAATAGTGATTATTAGGTGAGGATCTTTTCCGAGATGTTTCGAAAAATACTTTTTTAGATTTTGGCTGAGCCATCCATGTTGTGTTGGTTTATTTTGATGAGAGATTATTCCGTTACTGTAGTTGTTCCTTGATCGCAATTAAGCTTTTTTCCTCCGTTTTTATCGGAGTGTCGGCGGTACATGAACATCCAGATTATTGCTGCAGATCTTTTTTTGCTTGTCAGCCAAAAAATGTCCCTGGTGCGCAAGCATTAAGAAGAAACTATTATAACGTGCAAAAAACAATAGCTTTTCAATTAAATATTTAGTTTCATTTATTACTTACTGAATAAACTATGCGTCACAATAAAGTAAGGCTTTTCTAATTTTGATTGTCTGCCGATGATTTCGACATAACTTTGTTTTGAATTCATTTTGAGCTTATTTTTTATTATTTTATGTTTATCTGATCTTTGATTAACAATATAGCGTTAATAGGCTTTTTTTTTTAAAAAAAAAAAGCAAAGTATGTTAAGCAAGCATATAGAAAATCAATTACGGACTGGATAATCTACGTTTTTTATTTTAAATCCCGGAATTTATCTAGCAAAGAAGTTGACGTTTCTTTAAAGATAGTTCTGAGGTAATGCCATGGGGTTTTTCTCATTTTTGATTACCGCTAGATCTCTCAATCAATCTCAAATGTCACATCTAAAGAGGATGCGCTCAGAATGAACGGTTATATATTCACTCGAACTTTTTAATCGGAATATAAAGATATATTATTTAAGGAAACGTCTGATCATTAGTAGATCTGTAGATCATGGTCTAACGTTGTATTTGAATAGTAGTTCACTCAGAATGAGCCGCTGAATCCATTAGGGCTTCAAATAGTCTCTTATTAAATATCTAAAAAAAAAAGTGGGCCTATATTGCCTGGCTCTCAGTGATATAGTGGCCTGAAGCAATTGAAGAGTTTAATGTATCACCTACATAATCTGACCTAGCTCAAATAACCATATAATTGGCCTTTTGAGTATAGGGTATTTTCTAAATGCGATGTCAAGTCAGAACCAATCGAAAGATCTAGATAGCATTTACTTTAGTTTAAACAAAACTCATTTATTTCATTTTTAATCGCTAAAAGCGCAATATATTTGTTGCAGTATAGCCAAATAAAATATTATCTGATACTGCAGTTTGTTTGCAAGTACAGATAAGTTAATTGATATAGAATCAAAATTGAATCGGTAGAGAGAAATGCCCTATATCCTCCATTGTTATCGAATATATTTTCATCTTTAAACTGTTGAGTCATGTCACGATACTTTTTATAAATCATTTACTAGTATCCATGATACATGGTTAAAGGTCATATATGTAAAAAGGTTTAAGCCCACCCATCTCCTAATTGGAATTGATGCATAATATTCTGATATTAAAAAAACACTAACAGAACATAGAGTACATTCTTGATAGCATGAATTGAATCTAGTTGATAACCTTTATCAATCCGAACTGATAGATGTAAGTAAAAACTCTTGACTATTTTCTCATGTCCAAGCTCTTAATTCAGCAAATTTTATCGTAAACACTATGGGTTATTGCATTTTGTTGGTCAAAGAGATCAATGCATGTATCAAAATAGCTACGTCAAAAAGTGTGCCAATTACAACAGCCATTTCAATGTAGAAATTGGACACTACTTTAAACAAATCATATGTTTAAACGCTGCAGTTCTTTGCTTCGGTTATGGAGTAGTCAAATACGACATTAAACTAGCAACAGCCAATAAATGTAAAAGAAGGAAACGGAAGATTTCAACAGCAACAACAACAACAAAAACCTCCTCACAGACCAGATCTTTGGATGACGCTTTCTAAACTCCAAATAATATTTAGAAAATAGTTGCATAACTTGAACGACATTTAGAGTTGTAGTTCTCAAGTGATGTAGATCCATAAGACAAACATATATAATCGATTTCATGTATTTACAATGTATTTTTTCTGATATTTTATGAGATATTAAATACTTGAACTATACTGATGTGTCGAAACAATGCAAAAAAAAAAAAAAAAAAAAAAAAAAAAAAAAAAAAAAAAATTACCACGGAAATATTGGATGGCATGTATTCCATTCGATGTATATTTTAATTTTGCATAGTCATTGTTAGTATATTTTGTCTGTATCTTTGGCATGTTTTTCCGATTTTTTTTTAAAAAAAAAGATAGAAAATTAAATCGGCATTGGCCAATGAAAATTGAGAAGTTCGAACAGGAAAATTACAGGCAGAATGCATTGCTCAACTTCAGAGATCTCGTCAAATGTGGCATTTGATTAGTGCTAGAGTAGGTTGAGCCCCAACATCTAATAATGCCTCTGCTCTACTTGAACTCTTTTGCTATACACATTGTTTGCTCAAAAACCATGAATGGACCGGTCTTTATTCGCTCGCATTAACTAAAAAAGAAAAAGCAGGTCACCCGGTTTCAATACTTCCCTGTGACCTATCATTATTCAAATTGAAATGTCATCTATTGAGAGAGGGAGGGGGGCATAATGCAAATAATGCAGCGGTCCCAAACCTAATCACTCACTGAGCAAGATGTCATTTTTATCAAACAAAGAATCTTATTTTATAATGTAACATGTCGCACAAAACAACAAATGACTAAGAATAAGGTAGTAGAGTTAGAAGTTGACTTGCGCCAATAGTCGCATGTGAGAATCCAGGTTTTTTAGGACCTGAAAAAAGATAAAGGGGATCGCTTTTAACTGCTTTATGCCGTGGAATGATGTTACCAAGAAGAGAGCCTGAGTAAAACAACTATCTGCACGTGACCGTGGCAAACCATCCTTCAATGGAAAGCAGATATACCAGATATCAATAAAAAGAATTGAATCTTCCCGTTTCTATTGTCTTCTTTTTTTTCTTTATCATTATTCTGATTTAACAAAAAAATGTCTCCTGCTAACACTGATCAAGCTTTAAAGACTACGTTGTGCTTTGCCATCCAAGACAAGATTGGTGGTCTCGAGGACTGTTTAGCCGCTATTAAGGCTATGGACATTTCTCTTACTCGTATTGAGTCGTAAGTTGTGTCTTCGTCGTCATGGGTATGGGTATTAACTATCAAAAATAGTCGTCCTAGTCGTACTAAGGAATGGGATTACGATTTCTTTGTTGACTTTGATGCTAAGAATGCAAAGCAAGTTGCCAATGTCGTTGAAGGCCTTCGTAAGCATACGAAGGATGTTCGTGTTATTGGTTCCGATAACACGGGAGGTAACGACAGAATCCTTTTTTTTTTTTTTTCTAAAAAAAATTAATTTTTTTGTGTGAGCATAGACAGCGTTCCTTGGTTCCCACGCAAGCTGACAGATTTGGATACTTTTGCTGACAAAGTCATGGAAATGGGTGAAGAATTGAGTATGTTAGTTGATGATTTCCCACGAATAAAATACTAACAGTCACCTAGGCTCTGATCATCCTGGTGCTAAGGATCCTGTTTACCGTGCTCGTCGTGCTGAAATCACGCGTATTGCAAAGACCTACCGTACTGGCCAACCTGTACCCGAAATTGAGTACACGGATGAAGAAAACGAGACTTGGGGTAAGGTATTCCGCGGCTTAACTGCCATGTATCCCACTCATGCTTGTCGAGAACACCAATATGTGTTCCCTCTCTTGGTTCAAAACTGTGGCTATAACGACAAGAAGATTCCTCAGATTGAACAAATCTCTCGCTTCTTGAAGGACTGTACTGGCTTCACTGTTCGTCCTGTCATGGGTTTATTGTCTAGTCGTGATTTCCTCAATTCATTTGCCTTCCGTGTCTTTTACTCCACACAATACATTCGTCATTCCTCCAAGCCTTATTACACTCCTGAACCCGATGTATGCCATGAATTGTTAGGTCATGTTCCATTGGTAAGTCTACTCGTCATATGTACTTTCGTTGACTAACAATCTTCCGTATAGTTTGCTGATCCTGATTTTGCAGACTTTTCTCAAGAAATTGGCTTAGCGTCTTTAGGTGCCTCTGATGATGATATTGCAAGATTAGCGACTATTTTCTGGTTTACAGTCGAGTTTGGTCTATGTCGTCAAGATGGTGAAGTGAGAGCATTTGGTGCTGGTTTACTAAGCTCGTTTGGTGAACTAGAATACTGTCTATCCGACAAGCCTGAATTAAGGCCATTTGAACCTCTCAAGACCGCAGTCCAAAAATACCCCATCACTGAATTCCAACCTGTGTACTTTGTAGCAGAATCCTTCAAGGACGCGCAAGAAAAGGTGCGAGATTTTGCAGCCAAAATGAACCGTCCATTCTCAGTGCGCTACAATGCATTGACACAATCTATTGAAGTGCTAGATAACAAAGAAAAGGTCGTCCGATTTGCAAAGAGTATAAGAGATGATATGAAGACTCTGACTACTGTTCTCGAAACTCTTTCATAATACTTTTTTTAAATAATTTTTTTTGGAGAATAAAATAAACAGGCTGAATGATGGAATATAGGGTAGAGCTCCTCTATATTTCATTGTTTTTTGTTTAATCCCTTCAACTTTTTTTTTTTTTGGTTCCTGTTGTGTATTTTAAAACATATTTCATTGAGAGTTTACATTTAAATATCTCGTTTATCAACATAATAGACTCAACAAGAAATTTTGTATTACAAACCTACTGTCTTAATAATTAACCATAATATAATTTTGGAGTTCAAGAAAAGTATAATAGGTCTACAATGTCCCACTTATTCTTTTTTTTTTTTTTTTTTTTTTTTTTTAGTGTATAGCTTTCGATACTAAAACAGGAAGACATAGAACTTCGCCTTCTTTTTGTATTTGTCCTCTAAAATCAGTTTTTCTTATTAAACAAATGATTACTGCATTCTCTATAAACGCATATAGCAAGGCTAGATGCAGGATGTCGTCCATTTTTACGTCATGATTTGTATTTTATGATATCTAAAATATTATCTAGAATTGAAGAAGTTAGTATGACGAGCTACTTCATAAGCGAGTGTTATCAATCTCGGTCAAATGTCCCGTCTAATGAGTATACCGTGTTCAGCTGCATCTTTTGAAACTTCCATTTGAATCCAATTCACTCAATCATTGGCACACATTAGTTAATCAACAATTTTCAATAACCAAGAGTTTCAGTTATTTAAATATACTCTGTTAAAGATTGTACATTAATTCACTATCATTCTTGTTGACAAAAACGAGAGTAGCCGCGTTTTGAAACGACAACTTTGTTTATTATTTGTATACCACATGTTAGAAGAACCAAATGAAAACAAACAGATGCCATAATGCCTTAAAAATACAGTAATTGTAAAGATGCTATCTACTAGTGTTACAAATAGACTATGTACAAATGCAAATGATTTACATTTCATCTTTCATTGACGGCAGTGGCTGAACTGGCCGAAGAGAGTGGGCTAGTAGATGAAGCTGTTTTTAATTGGTGGGCTGTAAGTGTGAGAGACGAATCGTGAAGTGTACTGCTTTCGTTCTTCTTGACCGGAGCGATTATCTTTTGTCTTTTTTCTCTATAGCCAGTGCATCTCCAACATCCAAACCAAAACAAGAGCAAACCACATATACATAGCATCAATAAAATAGCTACGCCTACAGGGATTGTAATATGCTTATGTCTTCCTAACCATTGCAAATTGGTACTGAGCATATCACTATTGCGACATTCTCCCGAGAAACATTGGCCGCCAAACCCACAAGGCGTACCATCGATAAAGCTACCACTGAAAAGCAAACATTTTTCATTATTACCAGGAGAATCACACAGCAGCTTACAGCCGTCATTGTCTTTCTGGCAAGATTGAGTAACATTCATGACATATCCACGTGATAGGCATTGGGCATCCCGAGAAGTACATTGACCTGAAGCGCATTTTAAGCCGCCATTGCCACAGGCTAGGCCGTCTGGTAAGTAACTATCAGTGGGACACGTAGGTGAATCACCTGTACAGTATTCTTCCACGTCACAAAGCGTTGCAGCGGCTCGGCACATATGGGTCTTGGGCCGTATTTGACATTGGTGGCAGCAGCTATCGTTTTTATCCCTATACCCAAAGCATATTAGGTTTCTTCCGTATATTTGCTTCTATTTATTTGTATACTTTACTCGCATACGGCTTCAGGTTTGAGTTTGCATGTCTTGCTATCACAGCAATGACTTTCTTCACCGCCCGTATCACACTCCTCACCTGGTTCTCTAATACCGTTACCACAGACATTAAGCTGATGTACGGGTTGAAGATGGTCGCTCGGATCGTTTAAGCAGGTACCAAGACTGGGAAATGCATCACAGATTGTGTTGATAGAACATTGGCTAAAGTGTTTCGCTGTACTATTGCTAATCGAACTCATCAAATAACCGCTCGTATCACACTGTGGTTGATCTAATTGGCAACAGTTGCAGTCTCCTTCTTTACAAGGACAATCTGAAGAAGTACAGTCATGGATAGCGCCGAAACCATGGCCAATCTCATGAGCTACTACTTTCCATTCTTCTCGAGCTATTATTATCAGTGTTATTCAATAGAGTGAGTGAAAGTTATATAATAGCAAAGTATTTAATACTTACTGACAGCGGATACACCAGCACCAGTAACATATTGCACTTTTCCAGCACTTGACATTTGCGTACTTTTACCACTATTACACAGTTGTTTTAACCAGGCTAGACCTACCTCAACACCCGTGCTATAATAATTTGATAAATAATTTTAGACTTTTTTTTAAAAAAAAAAATTACATACGGGCAATTAGTCATGAGATGCCAGAGGCCAGCTCCATCGTTACTCATGGAAGATCGCCACAGACTGAAATCGCTTAAACGATCTCCTAATGCGTAAGTAGCATCGCAGGCACGATTCCAAGGCCTCTTTTGATCTATTTTGGTATCGCAATTTGGGTCCATAACTGTGATGTTAATCAGACCGAGTGCGACATTAAAAGTTTCTTCAAAGACTGCTGAAGCCATATTGAAGTTATTGATGATTTGGATACGCGCATTATCAATTGTCTTGTAATGTCTTACATAGGTACAGTCAGCAGCTAATAATAGAATTTAATATAATCAAACTATCATTTTTTTTTTTGTATTGGTAAATCACCTGCACCCATATAATTGACTATATAATAAATTTAATATGTAAACATAGGGAGATGTATATAGTAAACTTACTCTTCCTAGTGGTTGGACACCCCTGAACCGATCGTATTGTGATTCCTCGTTTGGTAAGATGGCTGTTCAATAATAGAGAGTCAAAACCGCACTGATGTTGATTCTGTCTTTTCATTAAATCAGAGGTATCAGATTCCCTATAAATCACCATGGATTCGTTAAAGGTGACTGATGCATCTTCGAACCGTTTTACAAGATTGTAATTTCTAGTTGATTTTATATGATATATATCACCATGGGCTTGAAATGCACCTTCAAGAATAGGTTGATCGTGTCTATAGATAATGCATGAATTAATTAGAAAGAAAACACATGGAAATAGTCTTGATTTCTTTCTTTTTTTTTTTTTTTTTTTTTTTTTTTTTTTACTTGTGCATCAAATCATGTCGTATCAAGATTCTTGCCCAACCAAGTTTACGTGAAGAAGGATACAACTCATCTTCTTGTTTATCGATAACGTGCCCTTTATAGACGTTGATATTATCCTTAGTAGCAGGTCGACTAGATCCTTGATAATGAATGACTGCTTGAGGATGAAATAAGTCAAAATTCGGTTCAAGATGCAAATAAAATGTAGTATTATAAGCAATTAACGAAAGTCGCACTGGATCTCTATTCGTAGAATGATATCTTTTTTCAAACGCGTATCTCTTTTCAAACTGTATGTTGGATAGTGGCTCTATTCGATTCACTCTGTTGTTATTAATACTATGTCCTAAAATAATACCCTAATGATTAGGCTTGATGTCAAAAAAAAGGCATTATTGTTTGTTTGTTACCTAAAACTATTGGTAACACGGCAGTAATAGTAACCAAAACGCATAGTAGTTGGAAATACGTATATTTGAAAAATATCATATCCTTTCCGTTTCTATATATTAAAAGAAAAAAAAAGGAAAGAAAGAACAACTGCTTGGTAAAAGGAGTGACTAATGAAGGAAAGAAGAAAAAAGAAAAGAAAGGGCCAGGCATTAATGATCTTCTTTTTTTAAATCAAACAGTCCGTTTCTAGGAGCCAAGTCTGATGAATAGATGGTTCCTAAAAAAAGTTCTATATTACATGGCCTTTCTTTGTCAAGTTTTAGAATAGATCTATATACATCAATAGTACTTTTATCATAGTAGGGTTTTCAGGTACAATAACCTTTCTAGGAAATGCCAAGTCCGCTTTTGTGCTATTTTATATGAAAAATAATCTGTTCCAGACGCTAGTGTCGATTTTTAAGCGGGCTTGTGGTATACTAATAACTCAAAGAAACTCGAAAGGGGGAGGGGCTTAAACAAGCAAAAGAAAGGATAAACTCATTCGATCATTAAAGTTTATAAATAAACCAATAATGGGTGCGAAGTGTTTTAATAAAACAATAGAATTCAAGTTATTGTGTTTTTTTTTTTTTTTTGGATCAGATGGGCATATTCTCAACATGAATCCCAGATCGATGGAGAAATCTATTCATTCATGGAATTGATTTATATAAAATGCATGTAATTTACAGCCTCCATCCTTATAGTGCCGTGTATTCATAATGCCATAGACAAACAGCAAGTACAATAGATATATTTTAAACTTGCAGAAGCCTTTAGAAGCGATACTGAAATGAGATTACTTGCGAAATGCTGCAATGTTGAAAATGGAAGAAAAAAATCGCAAGGGCGTCCCACACCCCCCTTCGCCATTTAGGTCCAATTTTTCAAAAACCAACTTTTTTTAATAGTGTAATGACAGTATTTTTAAGGTCTACTCGTTTTTAATTATTGTCGATTTAGCGCGCGCAATAGTATATTCATTTGCTTTATTTCATGTTTTTTACTGATATAAAATAATATCTGAAATTCTGGTTGATTTTTTTAAAAAAAAAAAAAGTAAGCGAACAACATCTTTTATCAGCATTTTCATGATCAATTCAAGGTAAAATTCAATACTAGGCTGCACTATGCATTGATCTATTCAATAATCCACAAATATTATTAATATATGCTGCGTCTAACAATCATTGTTTATTATTATACTAATTTTGTTTTCTACCAAATTTCGGGACAATTATATTCAATGGTCAGAATGATGAAATTTTACGGTAACATACATTTAATGATAGTTGCAAACATTTAGAGATATGGTTTAAACAAGAATTTTGTTTATCTAATACGTAACAAAGTATATATATATATATTTATATGTACTATTTTTCCGTCTACAGTAGTGGAAAAGTGCCTGCATTAGAGAATTTAAACAGGGAATGCGGTCAAATTAAGCATTGATGCGAACCGCATAACAGTACTTGTATGGGTGTTTTTTAATCCTATAGTACTTTTTTTTGTTATTTTGTTATTAGTGGTTAGTCTATTTATGGCCGCTATAACGGGTCTTTACGTTTTTACTCGCAGTGTTTAATGGACGAAAATATAGTCTACTATCATGTTATACTAATGAACTGCTATTGATGAATGCAATATGAGTGGTTGATTACCCTGTCGCTAATAATAATAATAATAATAATAATAATAATAATAATATAGCAGATAAAGTAGTATATTATGGATCTATTCAATCTTATGTAACATTAAACCAAGATCAGTTGGGAGATCTATGGATCATTGGATCTATTATACGAAAAGTAAATATTTCTCAATATAACTATTTACGAAAGTGTAACGGTAATTGCATTTTTAATTAAAGAATAGTTGCTAATTACTTTAGCAGTTCATTCTCAATGTATCCCAGCCATCTGATATGATATGAAACCGAGATCGGCAGATCTAATGTTCATTAGATTTAAATAACAAGAAATGCATATACTTACACCTAATCATTAAAATGCAGTATACCCATTATAGTTGAGTGAAATAACGATTTTAAAAGAAATGTTAGTTTATCAGATGTGACAAAGCTGAGATTGCTTAAGGAATGTCGCAGGATTTCGGGAAAAAAAAATCCAGAAAATAATTGTTTGGATCATCGGCAGCCAATAAAATTCATGGATTTGCAACAGGATTCCTGAAACGTAGATAGTCATTGGCTATTATCGAAGATAGATGGGATGATGTACATGTAAAAAAGATCTACGGTATTCTCAAATGAAAAACATATATCTCGACCATCTCTGAAAATACAATATGATGATTCAGGAAATATACAGAACTAATGCACTCTTTGGCCTTATGTATCATGGTTGTATCAGGGCATCACAAAGTGTCTTCTTATTTTCATTGTCTTACAAAACGTATGTCATTCGAATAAGGATCAAATGATCTTCAGCGTTTAAGAACCACATCAGTTAGCATGTACATTGTCTTGTATGACCAATTTTTGGGTGATTTAAAATTCTCCCCCAAAAATTTCTGGAAAAAAATCGATGTTATCCAACATTGATCTCAATTCAATGTCGTATCATTGTTCAGACTGAGCCGCAGCATCAACTGCTTCTATTGTACTTGTTGTTTTTTCAATAACAAGTCTTAACAGTAGCTATTTAACTAAGAGAATAACAGGCCATTTGTCTTTTTTTTTTCCATCGAGGTGGAGACCACTGAATTTTTATTTTTCTCAACCCTAACCTTCTTGAGACACGCACTATGCAAGCATGTCTGTGGTACTACAGGTGATTCAAGAGTATCATGTAATTGGATTATAACGTGAATCGAGTGTATCCACCAATCACAAAAGAATGAATGAAGAGCAGGTCAAATGGAACAATGGCCGATCGTTGTTTCAGCACAGACCTGTTCTATAGACCAACCAATCATATTGTATAATTGATCATGAAAGGACAACAGAAGCATCATGTGGATTTTTTATATCACTTGTTTAAGCTTTTTCTCTATTCGGAATTTATAAACAGCCTTAATTCTTATTATTTTGTTCTCTCTCTCTTTCTTTTTTTCTCCTTTCTCCTTTAAATACCTTTGCAAACAAACAAACAAAATAGAGCTTTTTATTTCTCTCTTTTTTTTTCAATTTTTTACCTTTTTTTTTTTTTACTCATTCCTCAATGCGCATTGCTATAATTACCGAGAATTTCTTACCCAAAGTCGATGGCGTCACGCGTACACTTGCACGCTTGTTGGAACATCTTTCAATAACCGATCATGAAGTAATTTTGTTAGGCCCTGAAACGAATATGAAGACCTATGCAGGTGCTGAACTGATAGGTACTTACGGTATCCCTTTCTTTTTGTATCCAGAACTGAAATTCAACTTTTGGAGACCTAAATTTACTGAAAAACTACTCGAGTTCCAGCCTGATCTAATCCATCTTGTCGACCCTGTGTTCTTGGGTGCGTTTGGATTAGCCGTGATACGCTATTATCTTCCGGATGTGCCTCTTGTTTCATCTTATCATACCAATTTAGCAGTGTATTGCAATCATTTTGGTTATGGGTTCCTTACATCGATGATGTGGCGCTGGAATCGCTATTGCCATTCGTTTAGCCGGTTTATTGCATGTCCTTCTCCATCAACCCAGTCTATCTTGACCGACCATGGGTTCAGTGATGTCCGATTGTGGCCCCGTGGTGTAGATATTTCTTTATTTTCTCCGACACAGCGTTCTGAAGCTTTGCGAGCACAATGGATAGGATTATCTAAAAACAAGACAGTAATTTTGTATGTGGGTCGCGTGTCGTTTGAAAAGAATATTGAATTATTGATTGAGGCTTACAAGGCCATGGATCATGCAGCTTGTCATTTGGTGATAGTGGGTCACGGTCCCGCGTTTCAGGAAATCCAGAGTTCGTGTTTGGAGTTGGGTATACCTGTTACGTTAACGGGTTATCTGCAAGGCAGAGATCTGGCGCAGGCGTATGCTTCTGCAGATGTATTTGCATTTCCTTCAGTGACAGAGACATTTGGTCAGGTTGTGTTGGAGGCCATGGCTTCGGGTTTGCCGGTGGTGGGTTTGGAGGCTGAAGGCGTAAAGGATTTGGTGGCGCATAGTCGTACAGGGCTGCTATTAAATACGTTTGGTTTATCGGTATCGGATCAACAGGCCAAATACCGTGGACTGTTGGAGATGTTGGTAGCTCAAAATGGATTATTGAAAGAGATGCGCTTAGAAGCAGTCAAAGAAGCTAAAAAATATACTTGGTATGAAGCAATGGAGTGTATGGTGCAAGTGTATTATAAAGCGGTGTGTCAAGATGAGCTGGAGGTGATAGTAGATGATGACAGTGGAGTGGAAGAAGACTATGCGGAAAGAAAGCAAATACTTATATAATTATTTCTATTTAAGCTGTACCACTAATATATACATGTAATGAATGTTTGTACACCTCTTTAGACTTGTTTATATTAATTTTAACAAATATAGTCTAGTTAATCGAATTATGCTCTGGGTCCTTTTTTTTTTCATAAGTTCTAAAAAGGTAAATCATCCATGGCAGTTGAATTTTTCATTAATGAATTACAGTGTAACAATTTCATATATAAGATATGTGATCCAGTAAATTTACAGTGAACAAAAATGGCCATATTGATGCAGCATGTAGAACAAAAACTATGCCCTTTCACATGACCCTAGAGTCGCGCCAGCAAGAACCAGGCGTTGCTAACAATATTCAACTTCATTGGCCTTAGGTTGGCTATGGTAGCCGGGCATTTTTTTTTAGAAAATTCATAGCATCGACGACATAAATTCTAAATATCGAATCATTGACATTCGGGATGTCAAACCGGGGATCCAACATGGTAACCATATATAACCACAAAACCGCATTTCAAATCATCAACGGACCGAGATACTAAAACGATTTCCGAGCAAAATATAGAACAAAAGGCGCTCTTTCAAATGGAGGTCGTTTTTTTTTCTAATAGGTGTAAGTCGAAATAAGTAAAGTCAGCCAGACATCATATTGCTCTGACCTGGTAATAAATGGAATGCATATGCGAGCACATATATGTCTACTGACGGTCTTGACCGACTGTACGACAGCATCCGGGAAATGCGCATAGAGCAGACACTGTTAATGAGCCAATGCAATGTTACATTTGAACGGAAAGCGTGTGAAGTTTTTAATAGCGCGCACAAATAGGTGAATCACTGTCATTGATTGGCTGAAGAGTATCAATATAACTTGTATAGATTAACCTTATAAAGCATTTTCTGATTATGCAAAAAAAAAAAAAAAAAAAAAAAAAAATAATAATAATAATAAAAAAGATATATAACAGTTTATTATTAGGAAGGTAACCCCATTTCAGTTTTACTATAACCTAAAAGTTCATGAGCCCTTTACTACTCTTGGAACAAGTTGTTATCATATTGGGCTGGGAATATTTTTTTTCTTGTTGTAAGTAAATGTTTATAAAACCAACGTAACCATATACAGCAAATATATTGGTAGGTTAGTATTGAAACACATAGTGTACCTTTCTCAAAAGAAAAAAGAAGAAAAAAAAAAAAAGCCCTCAAAAACTCACTTTTTAGTACTCGAAGCTTTTTTTCTATTCTTCTTCCTGTTTGTTATACTTTTCCATGACTTCTAACGTAATCAAAGGTAATATAAAAAACAAGATATTATTGTTACATACCTTACTGATACACTCTATAGTCAAAGTCTACTATACTTTGCGTGGTTCAAAATCAACAAGATTAACTAGTTTTACTATACCAAACACTGAAAAGACAATTGATCATTCAACCATTCCTATTCCACTAAAAACTTGTTTATGGTCCATATGTTCTTCAAGGTATCTTATTTCCAACTGTATTACACGTGATGCACTTACTGATTTAAGCTATTTAGTCCGGACATGATATGTAGAGATCACGATTTATCTATCTATACTGCAAACTTTGATGAATCAGGCCATGGCCCAAGCGAAAAACGCGACTCTCTTATCTGGGAAGGCCATGGTTTAATGACTTGGGTCATGGATCAATCCAGAGAAGAGGTTCATGTGTATGGTAAAGCTGCACAGCATGAAACAATTGATATTTACATTGAATTGCAGCCTGTAAGTAGGGCTTTTGTATATAGTATGAATAAGTGATTTACTTTTTTTTTTTTGATAGACTATGAAATGGATGAAAGATGACTTTTTCTCTGCATTAAAAAGTAAATCATTCGAACAGTTTAGAGCTTCTACTCAAACACCCAGTCATCCACTATGTAATTGTTATTCTATACCAGAAGCACCAGCACAAGCAGAAACTGAATTTGATAAATACTTACGGCATCGTGTTTCTGAAAACGCCAGCCCACCACTACCTTCTCGATTACCTTCCTTATCTACTGTACCAGTATTTCGACCAGAACCTATATTCCCTTCCTCAGCGACAACAACGAATAATAAACGATCGCCACCCAACATGTATTACACTAAGCAAAACGAAGACAATTTACCTATGCCATATAACAAAGTAGAAAGCAGGCGATCTGCATTCACAATTGCTTCTTTAGCAGACGCAAAAGATCCCAACCTCAAAAATCGCTATTTACCGCCTTCCAATTCCACTTCTTCCACCTCTTCTTCTGCATCGCCGCCTCCCAACTATAAGCATGAAGAACTCAATAACAACAGTAGCAATAGCAGCACAACCAGTATTCCAGTCATTTACACTACCAGCAATAAAAAGAGAAAGAAGAACACGTCTGAAACCAATCGACAGTATAATGCCAACCCAACACCTTCTTTACCCACACAACAAGTCAATACAGCACCACGTACTTATTATGAAGTAGATAGAGATACACATGGCGCGTACATCTTACCAGTTGAAATCGATTCTTGGACTGTAGTCGATCTCGGTACGGTGATTTATGATAGACCTGCTTACCATAATCAAAGATACATTTATCCTGCCAATTATACCGTCCGCAAGTAGGTTATATCCTTCATACTATAAAGTTGTTATACTCACCACGTTGACAGATGGTATAGAAGCATGGTGGATCCAAAAAGCGATACTCAGTATACATGCCGTATCTTGGAAAACGGAAGGGAGCCCAAGTTTGAAGTAACAGCTGACGATTGCCCAATGACGTACTCTGGCCCTACACCAACCACTGTTTGGACCATTATTGTCAGGTATTACAATACCCAAATAAATAACAAACAAATGAACTTATTTCTCTTTTACTTTATATTTTAGACGTGCTTTTGCTATTCGCAATCAAGAATATGGCCATAATCCAGTTGGCCCCGACTTCTTTGGATTACGTAAAAACACCATTGCTAAAATGATTCAAGATTTGCCCAATGCTGCTCAATGTTCTCAGTATGTTTGGCAAACATTTGAACCCGCTCGATTCAATAAGCCCGGAAGAAATCGCCGTCGAGCTGATTCAACTTTACCTGGTTCGTTGTTGGGTGGTGTCAATTATGGATTGACAAGTAGTCGATTGCATCACAATACAAACTTGGCCCCAACCCAGCAGTCTTATAGAGCAACAACAACAACAACAGCAACAACGACAGTAGCATCTCCACCGTCGTCTCCCAAAAGAGAGTCGAATACTAATAACAATAATAACAGTAGTAGGCCAACTACGATTGAAACAGCTTGAATTTCCCTATGATATGATATATGTGTTTCAAATAACAATAATAATAATAATAAAAAACCTGTACACTACTATGTTACATAACACATGTACATATCTGTTTAGTTTTGATTTATGTACATTGACTGATATCAAGGGCGCCCTTATGTAACAGATACGGTAAACTTTAAATTTTATAACATGACCAGTAAATGCTCAATGTAGTACAATGTTTGACGCGCGCAGCCATTGGATGACGTTGCCATCTAGACTTTTTTTTTGTATTGTGCTACAGCACGGTGCAAGTGATTGCTTCGTTTTTTTATCGTGATACTAAAAATGTACCAGTCACTCGGATTTCTCTGTGTGAATTCCATTCGATAATTGATGTCACACTTGAAGATGATGGAAATTTGACGTTAATTAACTTGTGTAGGCTAATACATTGGAGAAAGAACGAATCGTTTGTTTTTGAACCCCGATAGTTTCTTTTTGTAGCTATATACACATATAGCTAGTAGTTCGTTCCAAAGAACATACCTTGCTTTATATTCTTTTCTCAAGAATCATGGATAGGTTTTGGATTATAGTTCAGCTAGATGTAAATGTATATATTGTTTTGCTATTCTCATCATTTAATCTCCGACCACGGACCTGCTCTATAATCTCTAGTGTTTGCTAATTTTAGTGTATAAATTATACTACTTATTTCATCCAAAAGCGCATAATGTATACACTCTATTTTTTTTAACCCCGGGAATCGTCGGAATAAGTTGGTTCATGATTGACCTAAGCATTGTTATATGATTCACGAACAATGATGATAACCAGCCTATTCTATTCAATCACCGCAACTCAATCATAATATGAAGTTGATGTTTCAGAATGTTCCCTGTAAATACAGCAATAAACCCTTCTAGTGCTTCTTTGTTCGGATATCGGGTCTCTGAAGGGCCTGATGATCGAGGAAGTGGGTGGCGGTGCAGCCCATTGACTCGTGGTCCATCATCCAGCTCATTCTAGGTATCCATTGAATTGAACTCACGAGCTGGGTACGCTAGTAATCATTAATGAATTACTTACCATATATGCCCATATCCATTAAAAAATAAGACTATTATTAAGTTTGTGTGGCAAAAAATCGAACGGCGTCTCATTGAAATGAGCATAACTAAATGCGCGCAGTGCTACAAATGAGTGCCTCTTCTGGTTAAAATGCCATTGGTTATCATGTGCCAAATTTATTGTCTTTTTGTCAAATTCATAAAGATTTTTGTGCTAGTCTGTCAAAATTTACGAAATATCAATTTATTTTTATTCTTATTTTTGAAATTACGGCATTTCCAATACTGTAAGTTCCTATTATTGGTGAATTTCAATTACTGGTATTGTTACCATGCGACATGCTATTTTAAGATTTTTTTTCTCGAAAAAGTTCATCAGAATCTAGATTTGAGTTAGCAATAAGTGATACATCTAAGATGGTTATATAATATATGCCCGAAGATATGATATGCATACCTCGTGTCTTTATATATTGCTTGATCAGAAGCCAGTCGTATGATATATCATGTTTCTAAAGGCAATCAATAATAATCTATAGAATGGGAATATCAGAAGAACTGGCCACCATGGAAGATCTATGTTGTGGTACACAACCCGTCAGGGACCCCCTTTCTGCTGCTGCTTACATCCTAGAATGAACATTTTATGACTAAAGTTTCGTGCGTGTGTGCTTCTCAATACACTATTGTAGCATCTGGGAACTTCGGAAGTAGTGAGAACCTGCTTTTGCATGGCATATAGCGTGTTATTAGAATGACTCAGCCATATATTATGTCTCGGTAAGGGCACAATGAAATGCACAAAGCCAAATAGGCGATCTTCACAGCGTGTGTTATCCTTTTATTATGTATATCTCTCGTGTGTCATATTTGAACTATCATTTCTTGGCGTGTATATATATAGTACCTTGCTAACTATGTTATTAGAATCATCATGTAAGGCTGACCGCAGACTAAGTTAGGATTACGTTATACTTTTTGATATGGACACGATAAAAATAAGCCTTTTTTGGCACGATAAACGTAGTAGTTTTTTTTTTTTTTTTTTTTTTTTTTTTTTTTTAATCTACAGCTGGGTATACAAGTTTGGGATGGTAACACTAGACGCGCATCAGCACAAAAAACCTCGTTTTCCTATAACAGCAAAAAAAAAAGACAACAAGTTGCGTTTTTACCAAGGGGCTTAATAGATGCAGTAATTCATTCTAAGTATAGAGCGCTCATTAGATGCTACGTTTGACTAGAATCGAAAGAGGAGATCTATCGACTTGCAAATTCAGTTCATATGAAATGCTTGTCATTGATAATTCACTATTGATGAATATATTATATCGCTTGAACTACGGATAAACAGCAGTTATGATAGACACGGCAGTTCGTGTATCCCTGTCAGGCGTATTATTAAACTGATCTCGGTCAAGAGATCAAGAGATCAATTCCAGATCACATAAAATGCATATGTTTCATGGTCAATTCCTGAAATATAAAATACACTTCATACTTTTGTCAACTAATAATTTTGTAGGATGCTCCATTATAAACATGTACTAGTCATTAGATTTAGACATTAAATCAGGATCGTTCAAGAAATGTACAGGGCCCCAACTAATGAAAACACTCTACTATTCGATCTTGGAGATTTTTTTTTGACAAGTACTATCCAACCAAATGATTTTATCAGCACTACTTGAGTCTGTAAAAACTTTCAGCTACAGCCTTTTATCAGTCTTAAAAGCGCTGGAATTGGCATGTTGTTAATTGTCGCTCAAGGACTCCTTATTAAGATTTAATGAAGAAAAGATGCAAAATCTATGGTATCCCTTGAAAATTATCGCTGATAACACAAAGTCTTGTTTATATCGGCAACTAATGAAGGTATATATATATATATAAGAAAAAAAAGGACTATTCGTAAGTAATCTATTGGGTGTGACCCTACCCCAGACTGCTTGAGCAACGTAGTATGTTTTTATACCAGACTACTCCATTGTCTGTTTGTACGATACAACTGTACAAGTGTATATGCGCGTGCTTATGATGCTACGGAACTAATTCATATCCGATACTTAACAAGAAACTTGTTTTTTTTTACGGATAGGGATTGTAACTCTGGCTAGAGCCAAATGGAACGAATTTTAGAAATTTTGGTTAGACCCCTCCCCTCCCTTTGGCTCAATTTTTGCTTACCAGTTTTTTTTTGCACAACATAAAGGTATACTTTATTTATAATATGGAGCTTATGTTCCTCACTGTATGCACATCTATTTTTGTTGAATTTTACAGTATGTAAATGTGTTCGAATTATAGCGCATTTTTTTTTAAGAAAGTCCAAGATTTAGCTTCTTATCAAAGGTAATTCAATCAACTGAAGGAAATAGAAAGCAGTCCTATACCATATAATGCATAATTAAAACTTACATAAACCTACATGAACTTGATTTAAACAATATGCTAGGTACAATCAACACTTTTTTACCGCCAAAAAAATATCTCAAACTTCATAATAAAAATCTCCCAAAAAAAATGCATCTAGTTTACCACTGGCCAATAGTATCGAGAAAATCGCATAGTGATGGTATTAACATGTCATTATCAGTATTAAAGACATATTAGAGGCAATTTTCACTGCCCAATTTTTTTATCTTGTTAAAATATATGCCCTGATGTTTTGATTCCATGAAAAAAAAGTGGACTGAAGAAATAGGCACACCACTACGCGAGATCTTTTAAAATCGCCTTATAAGGAAACTACCCCAAGGTCTCACAATAATGGTTTCCCAACCGGTGCCCTTAGAGATACAAAACGTTATACTATTTAAAGAATAAAATAGATTAACTCGTATATGATGCTTAAACTGGGTGAGTTGTTACATATCTTTGGAGACTAAAATAAAAAACATTCTATAAATTATTATTGCGCAAGAGTCAACGTAAAATCCATCACCACAATAAATAGGTGTCAAAACAGGAGCAATAAAAAAGTATAGATATTAAATAAAAATACATTCTGCATAAGTCTAGCTAACTCATGAAGAATATGAACATATTATCTTTAAATGATATTGTTATTCGTCTCGCTACTCATGATGTGAGATGAATAATATTTTTTTACTACTACTATTTTATTCTTTCCACATCTTAGCATACTTTAATATCTATCTGCACAGATGCCTAAATGTATGTAAAAATGATAAACAGTTGCATAATCAATTACTGTTCGAGAATAGATGGCCATGGTCGATTTTAACGATTTAATAGCATCATTGGAAAGGAAACTTGTTCATTTATAGAAATTCAAGTATCATTTCTCACTGACACTACTATATTGGCAAATAATATAGATAGAATAGTTTATCATAGTAGACTTATTTCTTTAGTTTAAGTTTGACATTTATATTTTGTCTTATCAATTCTTTTTGTTTACTATTTGAATCATAAAATACCACAGATATGATACTATTTTTTTATTATTATTATTTTTTATTATTATTATTCATGCAGCAATACAGAACTTTGAAGCGTAACATCACTTTGAGAAAAGGTGTAATATTGCAAAAGTCATGATTTAGTTTTGTAGAATTTTTTGAGGTTTATATGCGCTAGGACAAAAACAAGCGCTAGTATTGCATAGAGAAACTAATCAACTCTGATAGCAACCGAATAGTTTTGTAAGCAACTTGGACTTCTTTTTCAGAGAAGCACTTCAGGAGCTTGTTCAGCTTGGCCCAAGAAGCCAATCAGAGCAATCTGACCACCATATTTGATAGAAGCAAGAGACTTTACAATAGTAACTTTACCTCCATTCTCAATAATAAAGTTTATACTTTGGTCCAGAGTAATTTTCATAACTTCCTTTTCCCAATCAGGGTGTGTTCTGTAGTTGATGGTATGAACGCCGTACTTTTGCTTGACATACTTCAGCTTTTCGTCTGAAGGGGAATTAACGATGGTGGTTGCACCTGCTGCTTTAGCCAATATTAAAGCTATAATAGAAACGTCACCAGTACCGAGCTTCAAAACTGATTGACTAGCAATAAAGCAATCCTTTATACCATAAAGAGCATTCCAAGCAGTAACACCAGTACAGACCAAAGCAGCGGTTTCTTCGTCAGCCGAATAATAGTCTTCAGGCAGCTTAACAAGTGCATTCTTGGGTAAAATCTTACACTGTGTGAGCACACCATTAATGGGAGCACCTAGGGCAGTCATACCAGACTTTGGAAGGTTATAAAGGCGAGAGGAGTCAAATTTGGTGATGACACGGTCTCCAATATTAAATTAATGAACAACAGAACCGAGCTTGACAACTTCTCCTGAAGCATCAGATGTAGGAATAACGTTTTCTGGAAAAAGCAAGTGGATAAGTACCACTGGAGATAGCCAAGTCACGAGAGTTGAGAGAAACGGTCTTGATCTTGACCAATACAACATTATTATCAAGTTCAATATCGAGAAGTTCTTCAACTCAATTAACAGCTTTGGGACCATCGGCGCTAGTGACACGATAAGTTGCTGACTTGATAAGACAGGACGGCATTGTTGTAAAGTTAGGTTTTTTTTAATGATACAAATCGAAAATACACCGCTATTAAACTTTTCAAAAGCCTAATACTAACGGCAACACTGTGACATCTATAGAATCTTCTTTTCTGAATAATCCATATCATATTAATAATATTAAAAAAAGACGTCTTGTGGATTATTCAATGAAGAAGCTTCAATAGATGCCACAGTATGTAATATCTGGATTCCAGTTTGGGTAATCGATTAAATATTCCACTTTCAAAGGTTGTGATTCTTCAAGATATTATTGTTGGTTCCGAAGAGCTCTCTGAACAGTTTGCCCGATCCGTTCACACCAAGAAGCTTCGTATGCCTATTGAAAAGATCTTTGGCTTCTCTGAAAAAGAAGTCCAAGTTGCTTACAAAACTATTCGGTTGCTATCAGAGTTGATTAGTTTCTCTATGCAATACTAGCGCTTGTTTTTGTCCTAGCGCATATAAACCTCAAAAAATTCTACAAAACTAAATCATGACTTTTGCAATATTACACCTTTTCTCAAAGTGATGTTACGCTTCAAAGTTCTGTATTGCTGCATGAATAATAATAATAAATAATAATATAAAAAAAAATAGTATCATATCTGTGGTATTTTATGATTCAAATAGTAAACAAAAAGAAAGCCTTATTCTATTTTGAGATTCCTGAGAAAACTTCAGCTTATGGATTCCATGCTACTAAAGATTGTCTTGAAATATAATGACTGTGTATAAATATCCTTTTTCTCTCTAAACCTTTTATTATTTGCTCTAAATTTTAATAAAAATGAGTTTAGCTAATTTTTAAAACGAGCAGCTTTTGCCTCGATTCTCTTTAAACATCAACGTACTCGATCGAGAATAAAAGAACTCTAAAAGTTGAATTATTTAGTTTATGAACTCATATGCCATATTTTCTGTTTAATACACCCCAAGGTGAAAAGATGTAAACGATAACTTTGGTTATGTCAATGTGGCAACGAGAATAAAAGACATCTACATTAGCTGGGAACCATTACTGTGAGACCTTTGAAACACATCCTTATAAGGTAATTTCTAAAGGTTTCACATAACGGTGTGTCTATCTTAACAGTCAATTAAAAAAAGGTTTAGAGGATTCAAGACACTCAAATTTAAGATAGGAGGCACTCAACCATCATATTAGATACAATCCACTTAGCTGTAATACTCTTAGAGGCTTAAGCAAACCATTATGGCAGTTTTATGCATCTTACCTGTTTTTATGGGGCTTCGTATATGTAAGCTCATAATGACCATTTAATTTATTCTTACATCGCCTTAAAAACGCTTAATAGCTGGAATTGATTCATATTTGTATGTTAATTTACAAATAACCATTGAGCAGTATAATAAATTGACTATATGTTAGTTAAATAATAATTATATGTAAATAAACTCGGCCGTTCATTCTGAGTATGCACTATATAGTCAATAAATGCAACATTCAGCTGAGATCAATTGCAAGATCTACTGATCATTAGATCCGGATCCTATAAATTGCATACAATTTACAACAGCCTATCCCTTAAATACAATACATTTGTAGTAGTAATATTTGTATTAAATGGTAGGTCTATTAGATGTAATAATTTATTCTGAATATGGACTTATTATCAGATGCAAGATTAAGCTGAAATTAGTCGATAATATGGTGACGTTGAGAATAACTTGAATTTCTGAAAAGAAAAAGAAAAAACTCAAGTCGATCACCTTGTCTAAAATTGTTCAGTATATGCGAGAGTATACAGAACTATTTGCGTACCTTTATTTAATATCAGATGCTCGATTTCTAAAATATGTCAAAAAAAAGTCGTATTCTATCAACAGTTAGGCAGTAAAATGTAAAGCAATATCCAGTAACTGTTCCACCATTAGTACTGCATTGGATCCTTTAAAAATTGCATACGATATATTGCGTCTATCATCCATTTAGTGTTATTTAAAAAAAAGGATCATGGTAAGCTAAAAAATAAGCAAGTTTCGTCATTTTTATTTATTTATTTATTTATTGAGCAATATATTATTTTAGTTATACATCACTAAGTAAAGGGAACTAAATGAACGGAGTCGAGAAAGACGATAATGTAAATATGAAGATTTAAATATATAACGCTAAATTGATGATGAGTATGAGTGTAAGCAGATAAGGCAAGGAATATCGTAGTACAATCCTTAGGACAGAGAATCAGCCTATCTAAGCTTCATTATTCTTCGCGAGCTTAGAGATATTGTAATCCAATTACCGACATATAGTATAGTGGTAGTATTCCTTTATATCAGCTTTTTTTAAATGGTTACTAGGGTTGTTTTATAATCACAGCTTGTAATATATTTTTTTGTTGTCGAACACGTGCCGATTATTATTTTACATTTTTACTCAAAAGATGGGTTAAATTCATTACAAAAGATATTTTCCTACTTATGCTTCTGATTGATTGGTTAGAGGATATTAAAACGAGTAAGTGATGGTCGGAGAGCCAATCAAATCTGAAACATTGAAAGCCAGCGCGAGATGCGAGCTTTTTTTATTATTACTTTGCAAATATACACAGACGTCTTGATTCTGGGAACATGTACGACATTAGAGACAAGCAAAATAGGTACAGATACAGCTAGCAATGACAAATCCCCAGGTATAATATTGAACTGTTGAAATAAGTTAGTATTGCGCGGTAGATTTGTTCGTGTTACCCGCAAGATTTTAGATTGATTGAGCACAGGCAGCAAGTACAGTCAAGAAAGGGGAAATAGGTTCTATTCAATTCGTTTTACCCTCTTAAAAAAGTTTTTTCTTCCCCGGGCTTTCATTTACTTCTCGATCCTCATTTGCAAAATGAACATTGCTCATCTAGGTAAAGTAAAACGCCAAGTTAAAGGCGAGGATGATAGCACGGTTTCGTCATATAGCTCTAATAGTAAGTAAAAAAAAATCACCATGATGTATACCAGTATTAATAGATATTCCGGATAATTTCATTACCGAATTATAGCAGCAGTAAAGTGGATTATGTGTGATAACAATGATATAGCAGCGATTGAGTCCACTAAGCATGCTTACAACTGTCAAACACGGCCCTATATGACTGCTTTGTTGATTGTATCTATTCTCATTTTTATTGTGTTAAGGAAATCTTCATATATAAAGGTAAGAATTACCATACAGGTACTAATGGCCGAAGAATTTAACTGGCTTAATTACAGAAATGGGTCACTTCTCATCATCAGCAAGAAGAACAGGCTGATGAAGAAGAAGGCTTGATGCAACGCGTGGTAGGTCTCATATTTTGACATTTTGGCATTTACTGATATGATTTGTCTAGTTTTAAATCAATTACAATATACCCTTTTCACTTTGTCACTTAATCACTAATTCACTACTACTACTACTACTACTTTGTACTATCAATAATAAACCTATGCTTTCTTATTAACATTCGAGTTGAATACAAATATTATCTCGTGTACTTTCTTTAGAAATCTTGGAAACGTTCTTTTATGTTATGAAGATCATTTATAAAAGCATGTTCCCTGTTGCCTTCTTCTGTTTTACAGCGAAACTTGGCTGAGCAGGACTGCTGCTACCGTTCGATTTGATGAGTAGCAGGATGACTGAATTCTAAAAAAGAAGATACAAGTTGATGTACATTAGACGCGGTTCTTCAATGTAACTTTATGAAAAGGTAAAAATAACCCATCAGTTATTTTTAAATAAAAAAAAAAGGTTTTTTTTTATTGCTCTTCTTCTTTTCTATCATTCTACCATGTTTCAAGACTTTAAAAGCAAGATTAAAAGCGCTACACCATCACTTCGATCTGTCAAGAGTCAGTCGCCTCTGCCACAGAGCGCATCAACGCCTGTATTGAGCCTTACAAATCAATCAACAAGTCAAGAATCACCTGTTTCTCAAGAAAAACTACAATCAAAAAGAAATAGTATACAGTCTACTTCCTCTTTTAACCATATCAATACTCTATCTACTAAGAGCTCTTGTCCCAGTATCGATGAACAAGGACCAGCAAGTAATACTTCTTCAGCAACCTCCAGTTCCGCTAGTCTTTCTTCAATGCCAGTCACTCCGCCCATGAAACATGCACGTTACTCTACCAATTTCAGCATACCTTCTACCATGAGTTTTATGAACCAAACGCATCTAAAACCCGGTAACAACGCTGAGCTATTATCTTATAAAAAAACCATCAATATGTACCGAGAAAATGCAAAACGTACCAATGACCCCAACATCCAATGTGAGCTTGCTATTTATCTGTACGAGGCCACTAAAAAAAACAGTGAACAAACCTTTGAGGAAAAGCGCGAATACCTTCTAGAAGCAACCAAGATATTAAAGACATTGTCATTGCGTGGACATGCAGAATCACAGTATTATTTAGCAAACATCTATGCTTCTGGTGCTATGCATAAATCTGGTAAAAACAAGCCAGATTTTGGCAATGCTTTCCCGCTGTTTGTTCAAGCTGCTAAACATCAACATGCAGATGCTGCTTATCGGTAAGTTTTTTGCTTTAGGTTTAAAACAATACCTTTTATTTTGCCAAGAGAGGCTAATATTAAGACCTTGTGTTTTTTTTAGCGCGGCCAAATGTTATGAAGATGGTCTAGGATGTCTCAAGAACAAGTCCAAAGCAGTTCAATATTACAAGTAAGTTTGGGACTTGCATTGAAGTAAATAAAACTGCTGATCGATATTTTCGGTAGATTGGCTGCTACATTGAATCATCCAGGCGCCATGTATCGACTTGGTCTAGCCAATATCAACGCAAGTCTTGGCCTAAATCGTAACGTCAGAGACGGTAACAAATGGCTAAAACGCTCGGCCAGTGCTGCTACACCCGAATATCCTCATGCATTACATGAACTGGGCTTATTACATGAAAAGGGTCTCGATAATATCATCTTTAAAGACGTTGGTTATTCAATGCAGCTATATGCACGCGCAGCTGAACTAGGCTATGCCCCTTCTGCTTATCGTCTTGGCGAATGCTTTGAATTTGGTTATCTTGGCTGTACCAAGGATGCATCAGCCTCCATGCATTATTACACGATAGCTGCGCGTCAAGGCAATGCAGAGGCTTGTTATGCGTTATCATCTTGGTATTTATCGGGTGATGTGGAACAATCCGAAGAAAAGGCATTGTATTGGGCCAAGGTGGCTGCTCAAAAAGAACTACCAAAAGCTGAATTTGCTTTGGGTTACTTTGCTGAAGCGGGTATTGGAAGAGCAATTGATCAAAAGGAGGCAATAGATTGGTATACCAAGGCTGCTAACCATGGTGACTCACAGGCGCCT
This sequence comes from Actinomucor elegans, assembly GCA_026027325.1. Taxonomy (NCBI): domain Eukaryota; kingdom Fungi; phylum Mucoromycota; class Mucoromycetes; order Mucorales; family Mucoraceae; genus Actinomucor; species Actinomucor elegans. The sequence goes on from JAMSLZ010000017.1 coordinate 262,109, forward strand.
AAACGATTAGCAGCCCTGAAATCAAATATAAGCAACAATCATAATATCATACCATCTTCTTTAGTTGCTGGAGAAGCTAGATAAACAATTCACATCATGAAATAAACATTGTACATAGTAAACTTCACTTTAAACCCGAATGGTCGGTAGATAATGCTTTCAATCCCAAGATGGAAGGACATGTGTGCATGATTAAAAGTAAGGCAAGCCAGTCAAATAACTATGACGATGTAGATTCATTGATCATTGACTTCATTGGTTAGCGGCTATTTAATTTGCGAAGACTCGATATCGCTATGATGATTATCAATCAACTATCTTTCATTCCGACTGTTCACCGAACATCCCATCTACTGTTTCCCAAACTCACTTCATATCAAATCTTTGCATGCGTTCTCCAATATGTCTGGAAGGCGCATTGGCGCTTTATCTTTTATGATATTCTTTTTTGTCTCTCAAAAGTACTCAAAACAATAGCATGGCTTCTTCTCCAGCTTGACTTGGAACTGCAGTTTGACTCGACTCACAGCCACCAATAGGTACTCTCCTTCTAAAACTACCAATTTCTCTCCATTCATAGCACTTGTCAACTTAATCTTAACCATATTATACCAGCCTTTTCTTTCATATCTAACATTTAAAATATCTTGAATAAAACGAAGCTTGCTTCTCTACAAAAAAAAATCAACCAGCTTCATTTCCACTATGCATCGAACCTATACAATTGGATAATACAAACATATGGGTGAAAAAGATGAGAAAGTAACTGAAAAGAAAAAGCAAAGCAGACCTGGAATCTATTGGTGCCATTTTTGATATAGACAATAGAAATGTATCTTTAGCAACAGACTAGATCATTGGATTTATCGAGTTGACGAAACTTTAAACATTTTCATTCATCACCAATATCAACAGAAGAAAGCACAGGGGATCTAGCAAAAAAAATACCAAATAACTCGTCGCTATCCTTGATGACTTCCCTTCCATTGACACAAAAAGTATTGCTTGTTGTGACCTAAAGAGAGCCGCCACTGCGTCTGCTTCATCTATAAACGTCAACAGCCCCTACCTTCAGCATCGCTTTAGCTTAATTGTCAAAGTGAGAGTGTTATTAAAGTATATTTATATACAAATTACGAATAATTAGATTGCGCTAACGAATGAAGATTGATCATTAGGTTATCACCTTAAACCCATTTGTTCTCAACCTTCGGCTGGTTGCATTCCCATTAATAAGATATTATATAGTATTAGTAAGCGATAGTAAAGCTTATTGCAGATGAAGAACCTCGGATATTCGTTATGAAAAATTCACGAGCAGACCATTTGACAGGTATCCTTCCAGAAAGTGATGCTTTCTAACATAAAGATACAACTATTCGTAACATGGAACAAGACTATTCTCTCAAATTAATGATTGGAGCCTTTGTTTTTAATTCAACCAATACTGCAAGGTCTTTCTTTCTAGTAACTTAATAAAGACAGAGCAGATAATATAATCTTGGAGTGCGCATCAAGCCTATACAGTTATGACTTCTTCAACTGGGTCAGATTATATCTAAATTTATAAATCTAAGCACCTACTACACCAGCAGGTGCTCATCTCAATTAATTAGCAGCTTGAAAATGTGTCTATACGCAGTGTTAACAAGAATGATACAAATAGTGACATCAAGTTCGGTTCACAAATATTTCAATAGTGTATCGCTAAATCTGTAATGATTAACCAAATCCCATGCCGTCCCTTGCTCAGAACGATTATCGATTGGATCTGCGGATAAAAAGAACATCAAAGTTTACAAGATATATATAATTTGGATTTCAATCATGAAAATATTAGCAAGAATGGGAAACATACTTGGCTGCCCTTGCTCAACTTATTTCACCGCAATTGAAAATTTACAGCGAAAATATCAAGGATAGCACTATATATAAAATGGAATGGGAAAAATAAATTTTGCTTTTCTTATTAATAACAACAACTTATGTTCATAATGGCAAGTGTTTACGCAATTCCAGGCACCTAATGTTAAAATCTCAAACGTACAAGCTGTAAAGTCTTATGAGACTACTTCTATTAGTGAGAACAAGAATCCGCCCGAAAGAAGTACGCTTTGTTTACAGTGAGCAATTAAAACGAGATTTCTCTGCAATTTCGGTCAAATGTCACATCTAATTAGTAGACTATGTTTAGAATGAGTTCTGCAACTAATAAACTATGCTTTCAGCGTATTTTCTCCATTAAATATCTAGTAATATTTTGTAATTTTATAATCTCCACTAGTCAATAAATGATATTGTTTCATCTTTTTGTACTTTGTAAGCTATACATAAGTGTGAAACAGTATCAGCAATCAATGATAGTATTCTTTATCTACGTACATAGTTGAACAACAGGCTGTAGTGTATATAGCCATTTTATATAGAGTAGTAGTAGAAGTGTACCTGAATAGTTAGTTAGTGTAATCATGACTAGTTATATATTTACACTATGAAACTACTGCACAGCCTATTAATAACAGAAGACTGGCAGTAGTAGAATAAATCTCTTATTAATTAAACGCGTACCTAACTAATTACAAACATCTCAGGAAACTTCTCGCAAGCAAATAATAAAAAGAGTAGTTTTTCTTTATTGATAAAAGCTGAAGTAATAGCTTTAAACATTCTAAATCAATACAGCTATTTATAAGAAATATAATATGTTACGGTTTGCTTCGATATCGATAGTATCAGAGCCCTCCATTGCAGTGATCTTCTAATACTGCAATTATGTGGCACAGCAATCATCCACTGCTGCAATTTTGTGGCGCAGTAAATAGGCAGTGATTTGGATACGACGGGATTTAAATTTTTTGGATATAAAGCATTAGAATCCTTATCCTTTTTCCATTCGCAAATCAGCACACTTCGCTACCCATTCATCCCATTACAGAAGCAATCTTCTATTATGACTTTCACAGTCCATTCCTGTAACTCATCCCTATTGCATTTTTCATTTTATTTCTCCTTGTACTCATCTACTCCTCTCACGTACACCATTACGCGTCATTGAAAGCCTAATGCACATATGCATTTCAACGCTTGAGACGCGTATTTATATTCCTTTTATCAAATGTACCTCATTTATACCCTCATCTTTTTTCTATCTTCGTTGAGCTCCATTCATCAAAACATTTTACTTTATTTCTCTATCATTTATTTACTTGTTACTTTTTTCTTGCTTCCTGTGTACTGCTTTATATGGTATAATATTCCTGATGGATCAGTTAACAGAGAAGCCGCGAGTGACAGGAGTACATTTTGACGCTCCTGGATGATCTCTTTTCCTTTTTGATACTATCTTTCCCTTTTATACATATTACTGTTCTTCTTTAGCTTAGTTATATTCCCTTATTAATACTTTCATTTCTATGCAATTCCTGCCCGTGGACATGTAAGTTGGACTCTTTCTTTACTAAATCCTCTGACTGTGTAGATTTTGACTGGAATCTTTGGTGTTGATGTCGTTCTTTGAAGGCTGGCCATTGCACTGGCTTCTTGGACTTGACTGGTAGGTTCATTCAGGACTTGATGCGCCTTTTAAGTTTGCTTGAAGGTGAGGCGCCACCAAATCTAGGTAAGTAGAATTAGAGAAAAGGGATCTTTGGGCAGTATCATCACTGGCTTTCAGATGAGTTTATCAAAAACACAACTTATACAAGCCAAACAAGCCAAACAAACCAAACAAACCAAACAAACCAAACAAACTACAAACTATACACAGTTATACAAGGTATACAAGATATACAGGGTATACAAGCTATACAAGTTATACATGCTATACATGCTATACATGCTATACATGCTATACATGCTATACATGCTACACAAGCTACACAAGCTATACAAACTATACAAGCTACACAAGTTATACATGCTATAAAAGTTATACATGCTATACAAGTTATACATGCTATACTACAGGTTGTACATGTTATACAAGTCAAACAAGCTATACAAGCCATCAAACTGCGAAACACCCAAACTGCCAGAAGGCTTGGTGGCTTGAAACTGAATCAAAGCTTTTGAAATTCGGTGCTCTGCTTACTGCTCATTGTATCCCTTCTTTCAATGTGCCTAGATCTTGGTGGTGGCTCATTTTTGAAGCGGACTTAACTGGTGCGTCAAGGCCGGAATGGATTCTACTGGTCGGTCCTTGAGAAGGTGTGGTGTGTCAGCTGGACGGGAACGCATTGGCATTCATTGAGGAAGGTTGGATGATGCACAGTTAGCAGCGAATCGAACGAGGAAGAGTTCACTTTGCGCCACTGTAAGAGCCCGAATTGTATAGAGGTGAGATGCAATAGGAGTGGGTTAATGGGCATATGAACTGTGAATAATCTATGGGAGAAAGGGTGGCGAAGAGTGTTGTTTTTGTCAAATAAAAAAGTACTTTTTTTACCAGAGATAATTGTAAAGACCAAGGTCCTATAACTGTGTCTACAATGTTTCATTCACATAAAAACCGCCACCACAAGCTCTATCTTTGCCACGGCAGACAAAAGCTCCTTATCAAGCACTTGACTTCTGGACCAAGCATCGCATTGGTAAAGAGAATACCAACCGTTCATTCTTCACACCGACGTTCGTTCAAGTTCCAGCTACTAAAGAAGCTTCAGTGCCTTCTAGCAGTAACTGAATTTATGGGAACTTCCCCCCGTCGCTCGACCCATCTCCACGAAAACTCAATTAATACGACCTTACCTCAGGGGTATGGAAGAAAACAGTGTTTTTATTGATATCACGGATCATATTAGACCCTGAAATAGTATAGAAAGTCTATCATGAGTTCAATAAGGAAGATAACGACCTTGAAGAAACGTCGTGGGCTTCGGGAAGCAATTGGTCGGAAGACTACTTTGGAGGAAAACATTACGTTAGTAGATGGGGCGTTCATTAAAGATTTCCCTTCCTTCTCTGCGGACACACAAATTTATGTAAAATTGGAAAGACTTATCTGTTTATGCTTTCACGCTTATGGAAAGCCGGCTTGGAAAAGCGTCATTTGAGCTACGGGCAAGTATTGGACCTTGGGTTAATTTTATCTGGCCGATTCAATAGGGGCAGAGCGTATACCACTTTGAATTTGACTCTTGTGAAGCACAAAGACCCTGTTTATGAACCGCTTCAATGTGATAACATGCCCAACTTCTGCCGCAATTAGCCAAGCAGCTGACCAACTGTCGAGCAGACTGTCCGAAACATTGGAACAATATTAAAATGTTACAATTTTACTGAAACCGGGCATGTTAGCAGACAATGCTATTTTGCCTATCGCACTCCACAAGACGGACGCGCAATGGTAATGGCCCTAGTTAAAGCAAGAAAAGTACCTGGCGAAACCGCAATTCCAAAGATGAAAGGAACCACAGATTCAACAACTCTGTCTAAAAATAAGCCTACCAAAAAGGTTCAAGAATCACAGTAATCTAATGTAATGGATGTTATCATGACTGATAGAGCAACAGCAGGGCCGAGAAAAGGATAAAGTAGTGTCTATAAATGAGGGACATGCAAACAAGAGAACCAAAATCAAATTATCAAACCCAATATCAGCACCTTCAGACGCCTGGAAAATCGAGTTGATGCTGAGGGTTGTATAGAGATTTTTTACCATAGCACAGACTGATCCTTCGTCACATTCATTGATGATGAAAATGGACAGCGTATCACGAATGATAACGCAGGAAATATTATGAGTTTAAATAAGATTTATCCAGTCAGTCTGGTACCAGTAACTGATGCTACTGGATCCCAATAATCCCACCTATCTTAACATGAATACGAATGATAATGATAATACCACAGAAAATCAATTTAAAATCAAGATTACTACCCTCAACTGCCGTGGTCTTAAGAAAGCCAACGAAAAACAAAAATGCCAACAATTTATTTGCTTCCTCCAATTTCAAACTAAATTTTTAGTTTGGACAAAACGCTGTGGCATAATTTATCCTTGAACCCTAAATTTAAACTTTTAACACTGTTGGCACCCGGCCTAGAAGAAGGACACTCTATATTATAGTGAAAGTACAGTTACACTCAAATACATCATCTACCAACTCTCCCACACAGAACATAGCCATACTACTTAATATATATGGGCCAGCCTCCAACAAATCCAAAAAAAAGCCTCTTAGTTTTAGCGCACGTTGGTAGAAGATGAAACGCTGCAACAACATCCTGTCAATTCTAACAGTAGTTCAACTATCATAGAGTGCCTACAGAGTGGCTTGAAATGAAACATCAATTTCCAAGATTTGCTTTCAAAACAATAAGCTCTCCACCTGAGGTACAGTGGAAGCAACTCTACTATCATCGACTATCTATACTGCCACAATAATATCTCTACTGCAACATCGTGAGTGCTAAATAATTATCCTTATTTTCTAAAAAAAAACAATGGACTGATTATGTTATGCTACGAATAGAGCACTCTTATACAACGTAGTACAATGAGCAGAGTCCTGGTTCTTAGAAAACCTACCATCAGTTCTTAGCTCCAAAACCTCCTTATTGCGCAGCCTTGGATACCTTTATCAACTCTATTACTCAAGAGACGCTTACATCGATTGAAACTTTGTGTTACACCAAGAACAGTATAGGATTGAATCAAAACTGACATTAAACCGTTTATTCGCAATTTCCAACTAGCTGAAGTTAGCCATCAGCATGACAGATTGCGTCGTTCACAGAAGCAAAGGAACCGGCTATTACGACGAAGAAAGAATTTTGACAAAGTATACCCGCAGCTACCTCAACTAGAAACACATATTGGAAATCTACAATAGGAAATTGCGGAAATTGAGATTCTCAAAGCAGGCAAGTATTGGAGGGAAAAGGGTGAAAAATCGCCTGGACAGTTGAAACAAATAGTGACTATATAAGAGAAAGGCACAGACAAATCCCAGCGTTATTTGATCCTATAGCCAATGAAGTTATGGATAATCTTTCCAGCAAACAAGCCATTGTCCATGAGTTTTATTCAAATATATACTCTTCTGATACGATAAACGATGAAGCGGTCGACAAAGTGTTAGATTATATTCTACCCGATGTAGTATTGGACTCAGATGCCTTTGATAGTATGTCCAGAGACTACAGCCCCATTCGCCGAACTTGTAGATAGACCTTACTACCTGGTAGTCCTGCTTAATAGGGTTACTTGGTGTCGAACTGTAAGCCCCATATGAATGGTAGCTTGGCGACTATCACTGGCGATAGGGTTTACCGGAAGCCTGTAGGAGTGGCTGAGGGGGGGGGGAATGCATATACTGCTAACTATTTACTGTCCCGGTATGACTTCGAATCCTGGTTGCGATTCTCTTCCTGGATTTAGAGCCCAAAAAAAACAATCTGATCGATCTGCTCCGAGCCAAGATTGAACTGGATGATATTTTAGATAGCACCAAACGTTCTCCACGATATAGGAATCTTGGATCGGTTGGACTCCCGTATGAGATTTTATTTCTTATCATTATAAGAAATTCTATCCTGCAACCATTCATAGAAACTATCTATAATGAAGAAGTATTAACAAAGAGGGTATTTTTGTCTTCATGGGATGAATCGATTAATGAATTTTCCAACTTGGCTTCGTCCTTGGAAGAGGTATTGCGGAAAATGGCATGACGACTCAAATCATTAAAGAAGATGCTCACTTTAAAAATGAAATTGCAAATAAAGGTAAAGCTCCAGAAGGTCACAATATTGGTATTCTCCTCGATCAAGAAAAAGCATATGATCGGGTCAATATGGACTATCTACGAAAAGCGCTAGCAGGATTCGGGTTCTCGGTAACTATTATTGATTGTGTGTATAATCCACTGGAATATAACACTATCAACGTCAGCATCAATGGCTATTTTATGGGCCGCGTTCGCAAGGAGCGAGGGCTTCAACAAGATGACCCACTTTCATCAATTTTGTACAATTTGGCGTTCGAACCTCTTTTGTGTGACTGCCTTTCGAATGAAAACTTGCATAACTACGAGATGATAACATATGCAACGACGATTGCCCTACCTCTATATCAGTATTAAACTTCAACATTATGTAGATGATGTGCTAGTACCCGTCTACAATCTAACTGATCTACGCTGCCTAAAAGAACACACGGACTTATTCTATAGCACATCCAACGTACGCTTTAACTATAACAAAACCGAGGTTTTCTCACTATCTGGTCGTCCGATATTGTCCTTCTGAGTGTTGTATTCCGCCTACTATTCTCTATTATCGACACACAATAATAAGGAATCAACAGTTCATTTATATTATATATGAACTCTATCTGATAATTCAATCAGATTAATGAAAAGGTCCGCATTGATATATGCAATGTGCCATCCTTAAAACTGTTAAACAATAATTATTAAAAACACGCGGAATTATGCTATAGAAGTCATACAGATGCTCACAATTGCTGTGCAGTTACTCTTAAAGGTTCTGAATCGGTGAGTTATCTCATATAGCTACTCAAGGACATATCTTTGACAGCTGTGATGTCCTTATGGACATGCATACTTATTTAGATGGTTATTCCTAAATTTTTAAAGCAGCTGGAAATATTTGGAATATTAGAGACATGTATTGGATAATCCCGTTCTACTACATCCGGTCATTCACAAACTCGGAGCCTTTAAGAGTAACTGCAGAGCAATTGCCAGCATCTGTATGATCTCCTATCTAATAGTACCGAGTGTATCTCAAGATAAAACCTGAATACTAAGCAACACATGCGTTATATAATTGTATTAATGCGTGGAGTTGAAAGGCTTGTTATTGCCTGCTGGGATTGGATTCCATTGTGCAGCCATGCATGCTGATAGATTGAATGTTACACTATTAACCTCTGATGAAATGTATATAAAGAGTTAATTTTGAATTGTGAATAAACATTAGAATAACTTTTACTGTCAGGATAACTGGTTCAATTTACTGTTTATTCTTTTATTTTTGTATTCTGAATTATATTCTTCGTCTTTAGTGCCGGACATAACGCTGAGAAAATGACTTACGATCAATAGGCATTACAAAATTACGTTCTGGCGAAGACACATCTCCCCTAATTTATTTTGGCCTTCCATTGATATAACCCACCGACCAGAGTTCCAACTTTGCTACATCTCTATAGTCAGTAAGCTCATGGTAGCTACAGCATTTCGCTTAACCCGTCCACCGCCCTTGCTTGGTTGAACCACAGTCATTAATAGTTTACTTTTCTCTAAATGCTGGTATCCCTTTCGGGCTACGCCTTTCACTCAAGCCGATTTGCTCCAAATCAGGTCTATAGGCATGCAATTTGTAAACCTGAATGTTTTCCCAAAGCTAGCTTGGACTACCCGCTCTTTACCTTGTTCACAAAGTGACCTTCAAATCATTGATCCTGGCACTCAATAGTCAACCTTGTGCTTTTGTTGGGTACAACCGCTCCTAATAAACCATAGCTCAATCAACATAATACCCACTATCAGAAAAATAATACAAATCCATGTCTGTAACTACAATAAATGACCCAATTATGAAGTACCGCTCGTATTTCCAACTTGCCTCAATATAGCCTTCGCACGCCAACCGATCATCATCTTGGATCTTATATATTGACTATTTGATGCTTTTCCTCAAGAATACACCAATATCCCACTCATAAAAGACATATGTTTACAACTGCCCTTGAAAATAAGTCGCGTCTCTCAATCAGATGAATACTAGTTGCCCAAAAAAGCTCCCCCATTACTTGTCTCCGACTTCTTTGAACTGAAATGTACCGCCCTTCTTATTCACCTGAAAAAAAGAGCTGGACAGTTCATCTTCTTAAAAACGTATATATTCCAGCATTCAACGTGCGGTGGACAAGAAACAACTGCTACCCCCTTCCCTTTTAGCTGCTCGCTTTGATATTCAATACGATCCATATCAATCCCACATTCCTTCAGTCAGCACTTCTACTGGTTGCTTACATTTGCTTTTTCGATTCAATCAACTTCGGTGACAATGTCAGGTACCTTGATGCCAAAGCATATCGGACAGCTCGATCACAATCCATATCAGCACCAACATGCTTAACCAAGATACCCGATATACGGTGGCGCTGGTTCTGGTTACTGATAATAACTGTTTCTCTTCGCAATACAGTACACCGCCTTATTCTTGGCAAAATTCCAAATAGACAACTATATTTTATCCGTGAACAATTTATCTCTTCATCTAAGTGCCTTTTCTGTCTCAACCGTAACGATGATACCAACTGCCTGTTCTTTTTTTCTGTCCTAGCAAAGCCAACACATAGAAAGAAGTCATTTGAAATTCCTGTGGCCCATTGTTACCATCCCAGGTTTTATCAACTCAATTACTACTCTCGTCTTCTACAATATCCGATCTCGTCAGAAGCCTAATATGCCTGCTCACTTCATCATCTTCATCACGCTAGCTCAAATATGGAAGGCCCACTTCCGATACATTTTTCGATGAGGAACCCTTCAACACTCTGCCTATTTTAACAGCCATCCGTAAAGACATCAAAAGACACCGAAAAGAAACCCAAGTACATATTCGACAATAATTCCTACCTTCTCTTTTAGTTTAGTATTTCCTCTAACATAGCTTTTTCCTTTCATGTTACAAGTGCGGCCGCTTCTTGTTTCCTTATCGAAACTCCCCACGGCGTACTATATTGAATGTGGGATCTCGATTGCTCTGGGTTAAATGTCGCATCTAATGAGTAATACAAATAAAGAATGAGCTGCTCCATCTACTGAAACCTCAAATCGACGTCATTTCTTTGTTGTAATTAGGTTATCTTATTAAACGATATCTATTACAAGCTCAAGGTTGTTTCTCCATCCAAATAAAGAATTACCAATCGATCAAGCTGTTTAAACCTGAAAATATCTTGTGGACGGTTTTCCGTTCTTGTTAATTCTATATGCTGCTCCCTGTCATAATCTATGTCAAAAAGTTTTTTTTATTTTATCAGTGGTAATTTTGATGGTTGTTACTTTTTGTGCTAGTTGAAAATGGTTCAAATCCAAATCCAATTGTTGCAAATCGATCAATGTGTTTGCTAGGCCCAGTGCCTGTGTTTAAAGTTAAATGACGTAAATTAACGCAAGTGACTGAGATTGTCTCAAGAAAGCATGGCATTAAGTCGTAATTGTCAAAAGACAATGTACGTAATATTGTATTAATGTCGGGTGGCAATGCATTTACACAATTGCCTTGAATTATTCTTAGAGGATGCTGCTTGAATAGAGCATAAAGGAACAGACCACATCTGTCTGCATCAGTGCAACAGATCTCAAGTGAGTGTACATAGGGTGAAATGTTTTGATATATGCGTTGTGGACATCTGGATTATTGGATTCCACCTCTGGGAGATAAATAGCCACCTGGCGGTGTTTATCAATAGGAGTATTGTAAAACAAACGATCTAGGTAGTGTGCACCAACTACATAGCTGTTACTGCCATCTATACTTAAATAAGTGCGCTTTCATAAAGTACAAGGTTGAAAACAGAGCTGCAAGGATGGTAAGGCAATAGTATAGTCCATGCCAAACCCACCTCCTTGGACGGTGAGCGAAGAAGAAGGCGATGCATCTATGGAATCAAACAAGTACTCAAGTTCTTTCAATTGGTGTTGCGAACATTGGGTTGTAGGAAACTCTTTGGTTTCAAGTCGCCCTAGGCAGTTAAACTGGCGCAAAAAGGGCATCAGAATGTTCATATCAAGTACTAGATGTTCAGAGCGATATACAAGTGCTTCAAATTAGGATACAGTCTGCTTGTGGCACCATCTTGATTTTGTAAATGATCCTCCTCCCAATAATACATACTTCACGCTGACAGAGTTTCCAAATGGCGGCATATATTCAAAATGTGTTGCAAGCCTTATATCGTTTGCATTGGCATGTCTCCTAAAAATAACTTTTGCAGACAAGATATGTTCTCCAACTCTTTGAAATCTGTTCCTCCAAACGTTTTTTCGAAATTGTCCATAACATACTCTTTTAGTGTTTGATTGTAACGTCGAGTACATGGGTTGTATTCAGATCTGTGAATGAAAAGAAATACAACAGGTCTTTTGAGAGGTATAGACAGAAGCTCCAAGACTTCAATAATACTGTATTTCAATTGCTCTACAGAACTGACTAGTGTTTCAGCATGAGGACACAGTACTACCAATCGACTGAACTGTTACTCAAAAGTAGGTTGGTTTTCCTGAACAAGATACTCGTCAAAACTAAGGTGGTTTTCTGTACAAATAAGTTAAATTGGTCCAAAGCCGATTACGTGCAGTCAATAAATCTATTCATGGAGGAAGCATTGGGAAGTTTAATGTATTTATAAAAGCAATGTTTAGCAGGCACATGCTAGTTGTAATAAACAGAAAGACAAGATTGTATGTCATATTTTGTATGTAATCAAAGATTCGCTCCGAGATTTCTTGTGGCAATTGCACTTGATTGGACATTTCAGTATTAGAAAGAATCTCGACATCAGCATCTAAAGTATTTCATTGTTAGAATATACGTAAAGGCCACATTTGATCATCCATGACTTATCAAGACATAGCACAGAATACAAAAATGGCTGAGCTAAATAGATGGTATCACTCAATCAAGTAGATAAGATGCATAAGATTAATTTCGTGTTTTATTCGTTTTGCCAAGTGTATTATTGATTAATTATAACCACCCAAAAAAGGTGCTACTTCTACAATGCTCCAAGTTTCATTCTGGGATACGGGTTGCTGCATTGCTTGCTGTTGCTGCTGTTGTTGTTGCTGTTGCTGTTGCTGTTGCTGTTGCTGTTGTTGTTGCTGTTGTTGTATATTCATAAAATAATCATCATCCTCGCTGCCAACATAGACCTCGTCATCGTCTTCTTGCAATATTCGATTACTATTTGATTTCATTGATTTCACTTTAAAATATTCATCGTGCAATTCATTATTGGTATCATTGTTATGATCTAGGTCTCTACTACATCGATATCGAAGACTAGTAGCGCGTAATACTTGTTGAAATCCAATTGGAAAACTCAAGTCGCGCAATCCTTGATAATATAATGCATGAGATTGGCTAATCATAACGATCAGTCATATTGAAACATGTCAAACTGTACCCGAACTTACATTCCTAAACCGGGCGCGCTGCAACAAGCCATTAAGCTTTGTAATGTATTTGCTACTTGACTGACAGGGATTTTAACGCCTTGCGTATGACAAAGGTAAGCAAGGTTATAGTTTAGCATGGCCATTCCATGAATGAACTTTTCAAAGTTTTTATCATCATCTTCCAAAAATAAAGGGTATTTTCTATAACAAACATTAGATGGTGTTACATAATAGGGTCGATATCTACCTGCTATAGCTAAAGAACGGTGTATTGGATAATATGATTCGAACATACGGTCGAACACCCTTAAAGAAGATCACAAATGGTAGCTTGATACCAAGATAGCGGACAATTAATCCTAGCATATGAATCACCAGGCCTATGGGAGCATTCAACTCTTCCTTAGGGTACTCTATACATTTGTTACTTAGTTCGATGCCTAACCCTTTCCATGTTACTTACTTGCTACATCGATTAAGCGAGTAGGCAAAGTAACCCCACATATATACAAATCCTCTTTTCCTTCTATTGGTAATTGACTAAAAGGCAAATCATTTACAGTAGCAGCCGCAGTTGGCTGTAAAGGTTCTTCAATGACACCAGGCTTCAATTCGAATAGTGAAAAGACTTCTTTAACCAAGATACGTCTTGTTCCAACCGTCATTTTATGTGTACGTTGCCAAGCTTTCAATGCACTATTGACGTCTGCTTGCTGTAGCTGATAAAGGGATTGCCGCTTTTGGCTCTCTTGTAGTATACGCTTCTTTTCTTTTAATTGCTTTTCAAGTTCTATTATTTTTTGCTTCTCTATATATAAATGTAAATAAGCACGCTCGTAATTTGAGGCTGCTATTCCAACATACTTTTATTACATTCATTGGTAACGGTTATTTGATTTTCTCGCAGACGCGCTAGCCTCGTTCCTCTTCTGTTCTTTTCAGCAACAAGTTGCTGTATCACGGTTGCTTTTTCAAGAAATTGACTTGCTTCAGATACTGCCGTATCTTTTTCTGAAACTATAGTGTTGAATTCCGTAGTATGTTCGTGTAATCTATAAAGTAAAGTAAGGATCGCAAGTGACCTAGTATACATTTCTTCCTTTTACCTTACTTTTCTTTAATGCATTCCACGCAATAGAACTTGCGATGGCTTGTTTGGCAATATGTACAATTCATTTTTAAAGAAGAAAGAAAAACTAAGGATAAAACGTTCTTGTGGGATACTTTTATGCCTGCCCATAAAGTGGGGTTTTAATTTCATTAAGCAGATGATCACATCAGGATTGGACCTGATCTTTGAATAATAAAGAAGCGCACAAAAAAAGCTGAATTATGCGTCGAATAGTCAGAAGAATATGTTGTATTTCTTTTGAAACCATAGAGCTTCCCTTGATAAGGCGTTAATATATGTAATACTTTGTTTTACGCGTTTTTATATACACAAATATATATATATAGTTCTGTTATGAATAACGTCTCTAAAATTGGCATTTACACTATATATAATATTCATAGTTACGCATAGCTGCTAAGTTGGGTTCTGTATTCCCATTGGCTATCTGCGGCTTACATTAGAAGCGCCACTTAGGGTACGATGGGCAGCATTAAATAATTTTGGGAAGAATTGAATTATTTATATATTTTATGTATTTTCAAAATGAGGTTTTCATGCTTTACAAAATATCAATGACCAACATTTTGAACCGAATTTTTTTTTTTTTTTTTTCAAAGATTGACCAATTTTTAAAAATTTGGTACTACTTGATCGGTTCCAGCTCAAGGTTGTATTTGATGATTAATAGTGCAAGTTTAAAATAAACAGTTACATCCATGGACTATTGTTCAATTGGATTCCAAAGAACTTTTAATATTTCAAGACTGTGCTGTGAAATGCGAGCCTTTTATATAAACTAGATCTAATGATCGATAAATCCATCAATTCCGATCAATGGTTGATTATAGATTACAATAAACGCATTCCATTTCTTAATGATTGACAGTAGATTCCGTGTATTTCTGTATCAGAATCCTCGATCAAATATCGTGATTAAACCGTCAACAATAAAAGCATGGATGAGACCAAAATGTAGAGAGAAAGTCAAATTTTATAGATATATCGATATTACTAAATAAAAGGAAAAAAGAGTTCAAGATTTCATACGGTTTAGAATGACTACTTGTCTATTTGAAGTACAAGCGGCAAGTTTATCACCATTCTTGTTAAAATGAACTTCAAATATACCACCGTTTGCCTTGAAAGTCTTTCTTAATGTGCCATCCTACAAGTAAAAGGTGAATAATTGACCATTATATATATATACCGCAATTACCTTAGCATCCCAAACATTCAACACTTCATCGAAACTACCAGAGGCCAATAAACGAGCATCAGGACTGAATGAAATAGAGTAAACGGCTTCGCTATGATTTGAAAGTACATGAAGGCAAGTGCCCTTGAGTGCATCCCAGATGCGTACTGTTGCATCAAAACTTGCTGTTGCTAATATTCTTGGAGCATTACTTGATGAATCTCTTTGTGAATAAGGTGCCCACTGTAATGTATATATTTGAAGATTATGTCCTTTAATCTCTTGCACTGGTTCATCTGAACTGAGGCTCCAAATTTTGGTTGTCATATCATCTGAACAAGAAGCTAGATACTGTCCTGTAGGATCCCAGCGTACTGCATTGACTTCATCTTCATGTCCGACCCATTTCTTTATAGGTTTACTGTTGCCCACTCTACACACATGAATTGATTTATCTGAGGAACAAGATGCAAATGTAGTATTGTCCATCCAATCCACGTCCAAAATAGCCACTATAAGTGTAGTTTAGAACAGGTATACTTTTTTTTTATCAATCAAACTTACAAGTATGAAGTTCAAACTGCTGTTTCATTTCTCCAGTTTCTGGATCCCATACAATGGTTGTTGTATCTGCACTGCCGCTCAATACAAGATCACCTTTCATATTCCATTTTAAAGAAAAGATGGGTCCTTTATGGTGTGTCATGACAAACCGTAATTGGCCATTCTGTGTCCATATACGTGCTTGACCATCATAAGAGCCTGTAACTAATAAGCTTCCCGAAGGCTTATTATCTTATTAGTACCCTTTTGAAAGTCATTCTAATCTAACAGGGCTTACATTCCAGTCCAGAGTTGTGACGTCCTTGTTATCATTTAGGTTGGGCAAATGATTCAAGACTATGGGTTCTGCCGTATCTGCTTTGTTATCGGGTACTTGCCATAATCTTGCTGTAGCATCGCCAGATCTATGAAATGCAATACGTCAATTACAAGTTCACCGTGCTTTGCAACAGCCGACTTTACCCTGAGGCCAATAGTGAAGTAACAACGGGATTCCAAGCACAAGAGAATACTTCACTCTGATGACCTTGGAGTACAATAACATCCTCTTCTTTTATTTCAGTGCCTTTTTTTGAAGGCGGCGGTTGTTCTGTTGGAGCTTCAGTCATTTCTTGGTCGTCTTTCAAGGATCCATTGGTCGCCACTTTTGTTGCAAGTCTATTTGGCTGTTCGTTTGTAACTGCTTCTTCTTTGACGCGACTATCGACTTCTTCCTCTCTTCTAACTCTCTTTTCTCGGTCTTTTTGCTTCTTTTTTTCTTCACGAGGTCTCTTTGTAGTTGATGCTGTAACAGTACTCGAAGCAGTAGGTGGTTTGATGGAAGAGACTGGTTCACTGTTAAAAGTGTTTCCTGTTAATTCGCAATGATGAGGTTCTAATAACGAAAAAGGTACGCTACACTCCATTAGCTCGCCTTCCTATTATTTTATCAGTTTTCGTTAACAAGGTTCAAGACAAAGATTCTAATTTGATCGAACCTCGCTCATATGCGCTTCTATTTCCATAAATTGTAGGCCTTTATGAATGATATTGATAAGTGCTCCTGGTTGTATTTGCGCATCGCGATAAGTTGATTTCTCGACTTGACTTTCATATTGAAATGCAAATGAAGTGTGACGAAATCCTAACAGATAATGTTTAGAAAAGTTTAATCGAGACTACAGTCTAGTGTAATTTTTACCAGATTCTTGTAAATATTTATATACAATAATGTTGATTTCTTCGCTTGTTAACACCATTGCGCGTTAATTGGTAATGAACAAGAGAAAAAAAAAAAAATGGTAAACAGTGCTAGGAAATTCTTTTTTTCGTTTTACCCGAAACCTCACTCACCAACAACTTGGCCAATTAAAACTGATCATTGAAAATGGTTTAAATAGTGAATCCTGTCATACAAGGCCAAGTTAATTAAGCGCGTTCTACGTGAAATAAACCTACCAATTTTCCATAACCCTTTGGGATATAGTACAGAGTATAACAAGGTTGCTGCAATCATTTTTATGTATTTTTTCTAAAAAAAAAATCTGTATAATAATATCTAATCTGCAACATTTACAGTAAGCTTTCAATTTAATGGTAAAGTATCCCAGTAAATCAAATGTTCAGATATGCTATATTTACACAATATATACTGTATGTAATTCCAAAGCAAATAATTTTAGGGAAATTGAAAGAAAGGTAATATGTTCAGGATGATCTCAGTACGTCTCGAGAAGGTGCGTATGAATAGAATCATTTTTTGAGTGAGAATGAGTTTAATTTACACCAAACAAAATAATCATTGTACATGCTAGGCTTGTATAATTCCCGTAGCATTTTAGAATCTTTCAAAGTGCTTCCTTGGCGAATTTAAGCAAGTATAATAGCACACTATAACATTGGATAAAACAGATGATTATGCGATACTAGTAATCGGGTTATATTAATACATTGACAAGAGTACTTAATGAAAAATAAGATAGACTTGCAACAAAACCAGGATAGACAGGCTATTAAACACCATTCGTTTCCGTTATTGCTCTAGTTTTATTTAGTATCAAGACGTGGTATTATCACTCGACTGTACCTCGATTGATTGGAATAATGTCACAACTTGGTGTCATGTCTGATGCAGTACATATAAATGCTAAATTAACCTAACCGAAAAAAGATCACAATGAAATCGCTGTGTAACTTTGATTCAATTGGATAACGAAGCACTAAACAAATCTTGATGGAGAAATAAACTGCTATAGACAATGATACTGATAGAAATTATGATGAATGATCGCATAAAGAGCTAACTTTTTTTGTAATAAAAAATATACAGGATGATTGAAAGCTTTAACAAGAAAGTTGGCCTGTGAAAGTAAACAAGCTGGCATATACATGTTAAAATTGCGAATCATCTCCTGCTATTCAGGATGGCGGTAAAATCGAGAAAGATTACAATGAGGCCCAGGGTATAGCAGGTCTTTGCTTGAACAAAGGCCAAGTCTAGTAAATATGCTACATCGGTAAAATTTTTCAATGCTTGTCCATAGGAATATTAGCAGTAGTTAGATCATAGTACATAGGCACATTCGTAGATACACTTTGCGTTGAAACAAAAACAGGTAGGCAATAACTGCATTTCCCCATTGACGTTCATCGAAAACTGAAGTCTTTGTGTTGACTCACGGATAAAAGATCATTTAAAATTGAGAGGTCATTGGAAACCTAATATGCATAATAGGTATTCATCACCAACGAGTACAACACGTCACAGACTTGTGTGTTCCGCTATGAAAAGAGGCGTTATCCGATTGCCGTCAACAACGGCAAGATAAAACTGACGCGAATTGCGTTCTTGTGTCAAAATCAACAATGCCCGTCTGTTCTGCATCTACTATTTTCAATTTGGGCCATAAAGATAGAATACTTCTTCAGTATCCTCATACAGTATACAGTTCACTTGCTTGACTTTATAGGATAACTTATTCTATCATTCTTTCTGGAATGAGTCATTGCAATTGCTGCACTCTTACGTGTTGGCTCATGTGTCTTGGATTAAATCCATACCATAATGTACTAGGAGTCATTATCAGTAAAGTGTTCGTATTGGTATCTAGTTTTTGAGAACTGTGACACAAATATTCCGGTCCTGTACCCTCAAACCAACATTGATTAATATCGATCAACTTGAGATTGCATTCCAACTCTCCAGCTTTTACATACTTTTTGGGGCATTAAGCACCTAAATGAAAGCTTTGGTTTGAAGTCCTGGCTTATTAATTTTCTATGTTCTCTATTTTCTTTATATTCCAATAAAGAGTTCCCAAGACACTCATTTGCCTTGCATCTGTATCTATCACTCTTTGGAAATTCTAAAGCTAGCATTGGAATTTAAATAGCTTAGATGCTCCTTATTCCACCAATTCCACCATGCAACGATGTGTGACTGACATACTACACTTCTCTTACTAAACTTTTTTTTTTTTTTTTTTTTTTTTTTACATCCTCAAGCATATACTGGTAATCCTTTTCACGAAGGATAATAAAATAAGCGGAAAACCCAATCATATTACGTGAAAGGAGCTTTCAGTTTTTGCTAGTAATGTGTGCAAAGCTTTTCAACGCTACATACAACTCTTACAGTTACATCTGATAATTTCCAACGCATAATGGTATACTCACGTTTCCCACTGATGTATATATATTTATTTATTTCGATGTTTTCAACTCATGTTCGTAGATTTTGTCCAGATGTTTGGATTGAAGCAGTTGTATATCTTCGTGGACTATGATTAATAGAAATCACATTAGCTATAGACAGCTAAATGGCTTTCAACCTTGCCTACCTTTATCTGCAAATGTGACATCAGGATCGGCTTGTACCCATATGTTCTCCAAAAATGTCAGTAGTGATCCAGTTAGAAGAACTGCTTCTTCTAAAGGCAGTTGGTCGATATAATTGAAATCAAGTTCAAAAGGATTATCCGGTTTCATAGTCATGTACAAGATTTCAGTTACGATCTCCCATAATGAAACGTCTGTAGAAGATATTAAGTATCACCGATTTTACCACAAAAAATAAAACTCACTATTCGTTTTCCATTGCGTGGTTTTCTTTAATTGTAAAGGATTATCGTCTTCTTTCTCGGCTTGAGTTCGCATAAGCTGTTCTTGATGTGATCTCAGCTAATAGTAAACCGTCAATAATTATTAAAATTATGATGGATTGAATCTACTCTACCCAGACATACGGACATCTGTACTTTGCATAGCCTGCAACCAAGAATATAATTCGATCTTTTTCCTACTAGAAAAGTCAGATAAGATGCTTGACTCTAGAAATTACATATACCTGTCGGAGGTCTGCATCCATCGGACTAGTTAATTCAGGAACATGCCACTGACTGGTTTTGTTTCTAAATAACAGGTTTCAGTTTCTATTACAGTTAATTCTATCCGACGCACATGCCCTACTTGCTATATCGACTTTCCAAAATCGGCTGTGGCATCAAAGTCGAAATCTTGGGTATAAATGTATTGGAATAGACACACAATACTAATTCCTCTCTACCGCGTACAAATGTCTCAAAATGTCGGAATCCCTAATTACCTTACCGAAAAAAAACAAAAAGCATCAAGCATGGTCTTCATGAAATAAAGCATTTGTCTTACCCGTAAACTGCCTAATGCTAAACATTCTTGAAGAAAAGCAGTTAATCGCGTAGAATCCTTCAGGAGCTCTTTCTATCAACATAACAGAGAAGGATTAGCCTCACATGCTTCAGTTTAAGGGGGAAAGGAAGTTTTGCTAAACTACATTTGGATCTGGACCCAACATGCCAATAAGGTTCTTTTTTTTTTGTCGAGATAGAGTATAAAGGCAGTTAATGAAGAAAACTACTAGGACTATGAAGCTTGGTTTTTCTTGAGTGAACACGCGTTACTCAGGAATACAATACATCACGTGAGACAGTACTTTGAAGAGACAGATAAGCTTGGATAATACGTTCCTTTGTTTGCAATGCAACAACGTATCATCAGCTCTCAAAGAGCCGTTTTAATAGCAAGTAATAATAAAAAAAAAACCTAGCTTGGCTCTGGCTTGATGACATATATACTATTCTCACAATATATCCTACTAATGCGTTACTAATAGTATATTCATTTTAATATCTTTACTGTGAGTCATATTGGCTATCATAATTTAATATGCTTATGACTCCAAAAATTTCGTTAATCATCGACTATGAGCTTATCATCAGAATAGTGTACTTGATTTCATTGGCTTACGGCGATTCAATTAATAGTCTGCTGCTGCTGCTGCTGTCGTTTCACTCATTTTAAAATAGCGTCTATAAACCAACGAAGCATGGTACTATACTTGTTGAAATTTTTTAAAAAAATATGTATAATATAGAATGCTCTGTTGGATCAATTATATTTGGCCTGTATAAATCATATTTTGCTCACGTTTCAAATAGCTCTGACCAATATACAGCTTCTGTCATTTAATACATAATTTTTTTCTTTCAATTATGAGAATTGTGCTACTCGAAAAGAAATCACGCTCTACACATGTCATATTAGAACTTTAGCTGGTCATCGTGCAGTTGTCAGCTTTTAAGCTGAAATTCCAATTTTTTCTAGTAGGTACCCGTGGTTCAAAAAAAAAATTTTTTTTGAAAATTTGGCATGGCGCGCTAATCAACATAAGAAATCTTTGTTAATCTTGGTTAGATGTCGCATTTGGCTGGTAAGCCATGCTTAGAAAGAGTCATTGTATCTGTCAGGGTTCTGTTTTGACATTAATAATTGTATTTTATTAAATGTTATGTCTAAATACACGATTCTCAATAGTCTAATGGCGGACTTTTTTTCCTTTCTGGAGTAAAAAGCCGGGAAGTTGGTGGTATAGTAGAAACCTTTGTTATCAGTACCATCAATGTATCCAGTATTAGGCCCAGAAAAAAACTGTCTTTTCATTCATCATACTTATGCAAGTCGTGTCATAAATATGTGTCATTTCATGCTCTACCATTGGCAGTGATTCATAAGATGCTCAGCCGTAGCGCAGACATATTCTATAATCACTATATGATGCATTCACTTTGATACTTGTTCTAGATTCTGGCATATATATCATGTACCCTCGCTCAATGTGAGATTGTCAAATGATTGGTTAGAGTAATACAGAATCGCTGTAACGACCTGGTATTTAGGCTCCATGAGTTTCCCCCAAAATAACAAGTTTGCACAACCAAAGAATCTTAAATCCATTACTGAAGACGGTACTTTTACTTTCTTTCTTTCTTTTCTCTTCCTCTATTACTCGAAAGAAACAAATGAAACATTCATTCATGAATAACCTTTTAAAAAACATCATCGAGGAAGAAGACGAAGACTTGATAGACGATATAGATACTAATGATGACCGAGGATTTCTCAACAAGAATTATTGCTCGCAACAACATTTTGATGAAATATTAGGCCAGTCTAAAGATAATGGTGATCAATATATGTCAGAAAGCGATCAACAGGGACTAGCTAAACCTCAATCTCTGGCAGAATACTTGATATATTGGATAACTCGCTTGCATAAATATACTAGTAAGCGCTATAGGCCGAGTGGTTATTGGAGATATGTCATAGGTGTATATAAGAATTTGTTCTTGGTCTTTTATTTCAATTGGGTGGTAATATTCACCTCGCCACTGAGTTCGCTTGCATTTATTATTACTTATCCCATCATTAGCGGCGCCTTGTTTGCTTTTGAAATTGGCCTCAAGATATTTATGGATTATCTAGGTGGCGCTCAGCTCGTGGAACGCATTAGCCAGGACTATGGATGCCGTATGTATAAAACTAGCTTTCAAGTTGAAGCAAAGTTCTTAATCCCATTTCTACTACAGATTTTAGTGTGATCAATTGGGGTAAGTGAGTCGAGGAAAGCGAAAACTATACGATGATGAGCTCAAATAATACCATCTCTCTAAAGGTGCTCCACATTTATTTCTTTCTCGCAAGTCAAGCAGTATAATTCAATCAACACTACCTTCCCTGGGCAAAACAGCCAAGGAAACCACAAAAAACAACGACAGTGATCATCGCCACAGAACATTTAATATTTCTATCGCTCAAAGCATGACTATTCTATCCTCTTTGGTCTACGAGCGTCACGATAAGAAAGTAACCAAGGCATACAAGACACTGGTTGACTTCAAGAAAAAAAGCTCCTCATCCTCCGTTGCAGAGAAGCAAACTATCGAAATGGAAATGAAGCGCTTGATTTGGGAATCAGAAAAGCCAATTCGCAAAATCGCTCGTTCTTATGGACTCCATTTTGCCGGAGTAACAGAACTCAAGTCTTTAGGCGGCCCTTTCTGTGGCCTGTATTGGCCCATCAGTAAAGATATCGAGCCATTCATCATTGTAGCATTTAAAGGTACCACACCTACCAATTATAGTGAATTCTTAGTAGATGCTACTTTGCAACGTACCGATGCTCGAGCTTTTCTCTTTGGATCGACGCATCAAGGCTTTTATGATAACATCTTTCCTACCCACCAAGATTCAGGCACAGATAGTCGAGACCCGTATTATGCTATTCAAAGTGCTATCCTAGAGAAAGCAGCACAAATACAAAAGACACGTTCAAGGCCTGTACAAGTTTGGGTCACTGGTCATTCCTTGGGCGCAGCCATGGGCGCTCTTTTGTTTGCAAGGTGGCTCAAGTGCCCTCAAGATATTGCTCCATTGTGTGAACTACGTGATGCATATGTGCTTGGTACACCAGCAGTGGGCGATAATGACTTTGCTTCCATGTTTGCATCCTATTCTAACGCACCTTTGGACCGATCTTCCACATTATGGCGTATCATTAACAAGTCTGATGTAGTCTGTCGGATCCCTCCCGGATACAATAATATCACTATAGGCCATTACATGCCTCGAACAGATTTTTTCAACTACTCTCATGTAGGACATGCAGTTCAAATTACACACCCTGTCTTGAGCTTAGAACCATTAAAGATATATCCTTCCAGCTATCAGTCCAACCTTCGCGTAGATATTACAACCAATACGATAAAGAAATACAATGAAAATCAAGATCCAAAGCCAAGCCAGATTAACGTTGACAGTACTGTCATCAATCATTATCCCAAATGGATGCATCCTTTCTTGAGACGTGTGCAGAACCCCATCCCTTTTATAGAATCCTTTTATCCTTTCTTTGTCGAAGATCATATCCCCATTCATTATTTTGAGGGATTGGAACGTGCAAGTGCTTACTACAGGGCCACCATGTGTGATCAAGACCTAAAAGGCAGGTAGCCCACCTGATATCTAATAAAACGCGTTTCTATTGTAATTCAAAATATGTGACTTAAAAAAGTGTCTTTATATATATGTATATAAGAAAAAGGTATAGAATTATATTGTTGAGTATATATTTTTTGTATAAAGAAGATATTTGGGTTGCTGCTGCTGTGGGGTTATATCGCATCTTTCAATAAAAACAGAATTGATCGCTCTACCAGTAACGATTTTTCTTTACAGACTGAACGATAAGTATTAATTATAGGCTGGCAATAGCCTTGTCCACATGGGATTTCAATGCATCCTTATCAAACATGAGGTTGGCCAAAGTTTCTAATTCGATGGTATCCAATAAGCGAATTGTGACCTTTGGTGCATGCTTGATTCCAGTAGCCTAAACATATCAATACATGAGTAAAACGTGTATATGCAAGAGATTGTCTGTCCTACCTTGACCAAAGGAAACAATTCATCGCCCAAGAGTTGCTTCTGTTCATGTAAAGATTTACCTTCAAATGAATTAAGTAAAGCTTTAACGATAGCAAGCTTGGACGAATCTATGGCTGGAGGAGAAGGAGGAGCAACAATGGGTATAGCCTTGGATTTACGAGGAGGTATAACTACATTGTCGATAAGACTATGTTCGACAGGACTCATACTCTTCTTCCTTAAAAGCGCTGTAGGAGGACTCATTGTGGTAGTAGTGGTAGTGGTGGTGGTAACTGGAACATAAGGTCTATCATAGAATAAAAAGTAAGAAACCAGACTTTTTTTTTTTTTTTTTTTTTTTTTACCTTGGTTTTAAAGCGATACCAGCTCTATCTCTCTTCTTTTCAACAAGAATCGCCTCTTCATCTTCATCCTCTTCACAAATTTCTAGTGCATCAACTGCTGCGTAAATCTTTTCTTTTAAAAAATCAGGGTTGAATAAACAGATCGATCTTTCTTTTCTTTTGAGGGTTAAGAGCATATCTACAATATCAGGCAATTCTTTGCCATACGAGCCGCAGCGTTTGACGGCATCTGTCATACGTTGGCGTTGCACACGAGCACTTGATTCAGTCATGACAGAGCAAACAGATTCCACAGAGCCCTTTCTACGTAACGTACGAGGTTGTTCTTCGAGAATCTTTTCTTCTTCTATCTTTTCATAAACCGTAGGAGGAGCAGGTTGAATACTGGCCCCTGATGCTAGTGAGGCAAGCGATGGGCGAGAAACAAACTGGGGTGAGGTACGCACAGGAGGAGGGGTGAATGAGTTTTCAACAATAGACATCTAGGACATATCAGTATTTTCATAAAGAAAAATATGTAAATAGGCCACTTACCTTTCTTTGCATAGGCACAGCTGTAGTGTTTACTGATAGGTCCTTCATGTTCATGGACAAATGATCGACATGATCAATACCAAGTCCATCCAAACGTCCTACTAACAATTACAATACTGTTAGGTGATTGATACTTTTTTTTCTTTCGTATTTAGGCATTATACCTTCATGAGGATGTCTAGTTTCAAAATAAGGAGCCGTAACATAATCGATAGGAGCACTTGGGGGAGGAGAATGAAAGGACGACGTGGTAGTGGAACTGGATTTTTCTTGTCTAGGCTTCTTGGGTTCATGGTAAGCAACAATCATAGGTTTTGTACGATATTGATAGCCATTCATTTCTTCTAAGGCAAGAGCGGCTTCTTCAGGCTTTCCGAAACTGACAAAGCCATATCCTTTAGAGAGGCCATTTTGAGGATTACTCATGACACGGGCCGAGACAATACGGCCGAATTTACGAAAGAGATTGAACAAATCAGTATTGTCCACTGTAGGATCAAGGTTTTTTACATAGAGATTCATGTAATCTACATAACCACCACCCTCTTTGCTGTTATTTTCTACTGCAGTTGAAGTTCCAGAAGTTGGGGTAGATACAGACTGGTTCTAATAACGGAAGCAAAAGAGTTGGTTTGACTGAATATATATATTATATATGCTATTCATCCTTACGAGACTGACGGGATAGCGGCAGGATGTCAGGCTGTTCATATTTAATACACTTATTTGACTAAGAAGAAGAAAAGAAGAAGAAGCGTGTTAAGGGTCTTATATACATATAACTGACTTGTCCCAAAGAAGGCTATCAAAGGACCTTTTCATATATAAAAAAGGGCCTTCTTTTTTTTTTTTACTCCGTTGAAAACTCCCCACTGCAAATGAATATATATGTACTACTTACATGACATTTCCTTCAATCATTTTTCCATTCTATAGGTGTATATTAGGACCGAGATTAATAACTGTCAGTAGATCTTACCAACTCGGCTAAAGAAGCGTCAGAATCTTGCTTGTAAAAGTATTGAATAAGCGCTTTTCCCCGATGTGCACCATCTTCCGTGATAGGTTTGCAGATACTCAAGGGACCAAAAGGGCGGAAAATATCGTACAAGGTATTATGATCAATACGCACAGGTAGATTGCGCACTTCTAGAATCAAACCCTCAGGCTGAGGGTCGCTCAAGTCATTATATGACAATTTGAACTTGAGCACTGTTTGATTTGCAAACACGTAACCATTAAAGAGTGAATAAACTCTGTCCGCTGATATTATTATTAAAGAAAGATTAGTATCACCCAGAGGTATTTGCCCTTGTCACTTACCAATTTTAGAATCCGGGAAGCTTAAATATCCGCCACCTCGTTCTCTATTGATTCTATATTAAAGAACACGTTTTTCGAATTAGTTATGCCCTTTTGTAAGATCGCCCGAGAAAATAAATTTACTGTAAAAGCTTGTATTCTTGCAATAAAGTATGAATATCATAATCTGAAAGTCGATCCTCGCTATCTTCAAAGTATAATTCTTTAGAAGCGATAAACTGTTGATCATACGATGATGTGCTCATATCTTGATAATTTGAACGTGTAGAACATGATTTACTACGAGGAAGTTTGATAATGGGTTTTACGGTTGCCATGCTAAAATAATGCCTGTTAATAAGGAGCTGATAAGAGTCTCATGACTTTTACCTACCTTTAAAAAGAAGAAGAAGAAAAAGTTTATAAAGAAGAAAAGAAGAAAGAAGAAGCAAAATATATTTTTTTTTTTTTTTACTTTATGTAACTGAAAAAAAACGCAGCATCTGCTGTTTGATGTACTATTCCTTTTTCTTTCAACTCGGTTGCTGCACTCGATGAGTTTTAATTACATGACACAAGAAAAAAAGATCACAACACACAGCATACAGCAGCAAGGGAACTCAAAGGGGACTGTTTAAGGCAACTTGAAGCGTGTACTACCCTGTGCCTTCTTGCCTCGCCGGAGACCCAAAAAGATTGCCAGTTTTTTTTATACTGGGTTTGTTTCTATGGTAACTCAAGACTTCAATCCCTCAGAATGATGATTGGATGATGTGTTAGAGGAAAAGGAATTGCAAAGAAACGAAAAGGCGCATATTATCTCCCAAACATACAATTAACAAAAAAAAAAAAAAAAAAATTACGAAAAGTGAAAGAGGAACAAACGGACAAAAAGCATCCAAATGAACCAAGATAAAAATGACAAGTTTCTCCTTTGTGTTACGCGTTTTAGTTTACTCAAATAAACAGCCCTGTATCTTGGCCGTACAGTAAGAACAAAACCTATGTCTATACGCGCTTTGATAAATACACTATCGCCCCTAATAGCTTGTTTTCCTCCTTTATCTCTCCTATTTATTATTGTTATTACAATAGTGGTTCCTCTTTTCTTCTCTTCTTTTCTTCTTCCTTTTCATCTTTTTTATTCATAAACCCAATGACTAATACCAACAACGATAACAGTGATATACCCGAAAGAATAGCCGCTGCTAGAAGAGAAGCAGAAGCATTGAAAGAACGTATTAAGCAGCGTAAAGAAGCACTAGCTGACACAACTTGTAAGTATCCATAAAAACATTTGATATACGATGTACCAATGATATGCTAGTGCAAGAAATGGCCAAGGACGTAGAACATTTGCCTCGTATTGTAATGAAAGCCAGAAGGACCCTGAAAGGGCATTTAGCAAAGATCTATTCAATGCATTGGGCATCAGATAAAAGACATTTGGTATCAGCTTCACAAGATGGTAAATTGATTGTCTGGGACGCCTATTCCACCAACAAAGTGCATGCTATCCCTTTACGATCGTCCTGGGTCATGACATGTGCCTATGCACCCTCTGGCAATTTCGTTGCCTGTGGTGGTCTCGATAACATCTGTTCTATTTACAACATGAGAACTCGTGACGGCCCAGTACGTCCTGCGCGTGAATTATCGGCCCATAATGGCTATCTCAGTTGTTGTCGATTCATTAACGATCGTCAGATCTTGACAGCGTCTGGTGATATGACTTGTATGTTATGGGACATTGATGCAGGTGTCAAGACTGAAGAATTCTCAGATCATACAGGCGACGTGATGAGGTGAGATCCAGTTTCAATCACATTTCAGAACCTTTCCTTTTTTATTAACCATGACTATAGTCTTTCATTAGGACCAAACCCCAACGTTTTTGTTACTGGCGCCTGCGATTCTACAGCCAAAGTTTGGGATATTCGTACAAAGCGTTGCGTTCAAACCTTTGTAGGACACGAATCAGATATCAACGCTGTCCAATTCTTTCCTGATGGCAATTCGTTTGCTACGGGCTCGGATGATTATTCTTGCCGACTTTTTGATCTACGTGCTGACTGTGAACTAAGTGTCTATTCGCAAGATAATCTTACATGCGGCGTCACTTCCCTTGGTTTTTCTCCGTCTGGCCGTTTATTGTTTGGTGGGTACGATGATTTCAACTGTCACGTCTGGGATACCCTTAAATGTGAACGCTTAGGCACATTATCCGCACACGACAACCGTGTTTCTTGTCTTGGTGTTGCTGGAGATGGTATGGCTCTTTGTACTGGAAGTTGGGACTCTACTTTAAAGGTCTGGGCCTAATTGCTCCCCTATTTTTATATTGTTTTGTTTGCAAGTGTGAGTGCTTGTGTGCCCCCCACAGTGTGTGCGTGTGTAATCCTTTCTTTAATTATCTTTCTACTCCTACTTTTTCTTTCTTTGACTGATATACATAATATCTATCTTTCAGTTTCGTTTTTATCAATCATCCGTCATAAATCTGTATAATACATAGTAGATATTCGAAATACAATAATATATATACTATCAAAATATTCCAAGTTTTTTTGTATTCAAGTGTTTTCAAGATTACACCATACGTTACACTACTCTTCTCCTTTTCTCTATATGTATATATCTCATATCTCTAAATCAAGAAATCTTCAGGCTTCGAAAAACGAGAAGGGTTAATTTAAACGCAACCTAACTAGTGCTTTAGAACAGTTAATATACTGGATCAGACCAAATGTTTTTGGTAGAAACAATAGTTTATCCTGGGCAGAGACCATATTAAATAGATGCGATAGTAATTTGAGATCGATGATGAAGAAATGTATATTTATTATTGAATTTGTTTACATGAAATGAATATAGTTTTCTACCAACTTTAAATGTAGGATTTTAATTATACTGCAGCTATATAATAATGTTGATACATTTAACAGTTCATTCTGAATACGTAATATTTATCGGGTGCAACAATAAGCCAGTGTCAACTAAGAAATTTACACATGTCAAACGAGTCGATTTTTGAAAATTTGGTTGGTATATCTCCACAAGCCGAATTTTTTTAACCCAGTATTTTTAAAGTGATTTTCAAATACATCCTTTCATTTAATCCTGTTCCTTCCTGAGATAGTTTGTGTAAAACAAAAATATATGGCGGTTTAAGTTTGATTGATGTGCACGCACAGAGTATGGTATCATGCATGGTTTATCTTTCACGAATCCTACGTAAAACGAATGATGCACTTCAGCTAGCCGATTTTACCATCTTAGTGGTAATCTTCCTTTTTATAAATTTACTCTGCATATAACCCTATTTTTCTTTTTCTCATGTTTCCGGTAATGTACTTATCCACTGTTCTATTATCGCGAAAGAAACACCGAATGCCAATAGTAATTTATTTGCTCGAGAATTTAGTGAAACCTCTTCTGACCATTGCCTCCTCTTAGTCAATACCATAGTTTTTGGATTTCTGTCTCTCTCTCTTTCTCTCTCTCTAGTCGGCGCTAGATGGAGTACCTAATTTTTGTGTAAATTCCAACTTATTTCAATTGCCTTTGAATTACCTGGTATCGAATATGCTCAAAATTGAATTTACTACTTCACAGATATTTTCGTATTAACCCTACTGCGAAGACAAGGAACACAGGCATTACTTTTGTTAATATACTAAATTTACTATTCTCATTGGACTCTATGGATGCTGCTGATGGCTTATGTGCTATTTTATATCCTGGCTCCCTGACATGCATCATTAGTCGATAATAATCAGTTGATCCGAAACTAACCTGATTAAAAGGGCTTGATTACAGGCTATCCGTTGTTACTGGCTTCCTAACAGCACTTTCATGCCCTCTTCTATCAAATTTGTTTCCCTCCATGTCCACAAATTATCATACCTATATATCTAAAACCGACATGGGAAGCAATTCTAGCCACTACCTTTACCTATTTGAGCTTTTCTCCCTTGAAGGTGGCTTTTGAAAAAAAAAATAACTAATCAGAAGCCCCTAAATAATATTAATCCAAACATCATAGGCTTTTTCAACATATTAAATCTACTGCTCAGGATTAAAGGATATTTACCATATCACAGTTTGGCTGCCATTACAAGAATTCTCTATGAGCTTGCGTAATGGACCAACTGTTTCTTACTGTGGTCTTCCCAAGTCTGAAAAAATTATGTAGAGCGCTACTCCTTTCATAAGCCTACATCTAATGACTCAGAGTCTGGTGAGCTGCCTCACAAATACAATGATCGCCTGCTCCAACAGATAGACTCCATCTTTTAAGGGATATGAATCTATCATTCTGCTTACGCCTTTAACCGTACCTCCCTCTCCTTAGATACCTACTACTGCTGAAACCATTATCTTGCACCCTATAGTCATCTTGCCTGTAGAGCGTCTCCGATAATAGCTATAAAGAATAGAATATGATAATTAGTTATTAAATTCATGTACAGCATGAACGAGATATTCCAAAGCATAATCTTTCACATGTTTTAGATATTAGGAAATACATAGATGAAAAAACTTCATTTTAGTCGCTTTCAGTCAATAGACATTGAGAGAGAGTCATAATGGTAGAGGTAGTACTAGTGAAGAGACTTTAAAAGTATATTAATTTAATCAATGGTTAGATGGTAGCTTAAAGTCCTATGGGAGTTGAGTTGCCAAGTTTAAACAGACCTTGACAGAAAAATAAACGTGATCTAACTATACATCAGCAGCTTGAAGGGCCACAATTATACTTTTAAATTCCCCCTTTTCAGTTCTCTGGCACTGTTGTCATTGATGATAATGTTCTGGATTTTTTTTTCGCTCTTTAAATACTTTAGTATAATATAACTGATTAGACTCATATTGAATAATGGCCCTGAAAGGTTCAGTAAATCCATTCTGATCATCAAATGTGTTATTAAACTAAGATTAGCCAACAAAAGTGTAGATCGGTTGAACGAGTTTACATGTAAAGATGCAGTAGTCATCAGATGTGACATTAAATTAGAATCATGGGAGGAATATAGACATGCTTTAAAGGTTGGTTTATAGTGCATTAGAAAGTACAACAACATATTTTATTTTGGAGTTTATAATATATAAAATGCTCAGGCTATGACAGGATTTCAAAAACTAGCAAAATGGTGCATTCCACTGAGAATATCTCCCTGAATTGAGAGAAATAGCAAGTGATATTTACGCCATTAGATACACAAACGAGTTTACAGTTTTTTTTTTTTTTTTTTTTGGTAATCTATTGCTTGTTGATATTTAATTGTTATAACAAGTGGTACTGAAGTTCCTATCCTGATTTGGAGCAAACTTCAGGAGGTATTATTTATGTAAACGCCGACAGCTACGTAATAATAATCGAATTAATATTATAGTGGTATTAAAACCATTGTGGAGATATACCTTAGAACAAGGTCCTTTTTTTTTTTTAAAAAAAAAAAAAACCGTTTAGAGTATATATTTTTATTAACAGTTTAATCAAAGAAAATGACAAGCGTAGAGAGGCTACATAGTTGATCAAAATAAAGAAATCACGTACACCATTTAATTATATATTAGTGAATGAGTCACCATAGTTAGCACATATGTTCTTATTTAGCAATATATTTTGGTCTGTACATCGAGAATGCCACTAAATCAATTGTAACTTAAACAGGTTACGCTGATCGGTAACAAGTTGTATAAGAATGCTGGTATAATAGATATGATATTATATTTATAAAGTACTAACAATAATGGAACTGAAGTGGATAAAGTATATTAAAAGTATAATATATATATATAATGTATGCACAAATGAATATATGAAAAGAATAGATTCTATGATTAGCAAGTAGATTGCTTCCACAACTGTCATATTACACTACTTAATGTGGAATGACAGTAGAATGCAATACATTTGCTGGTGACCAATAACAATAGTATTTTCACGCGACATGAGGGTGGCGCTTAAGTTGAGACGAAGATAGTGGCGGGTGATGCATGACTGTTGAGCCAAAAATCCGTCCTAGAAAACCTGGCGAGGAGGAGGACCGATCGGCCATCAAGAGCGAGAAGGAATGCCTTCTTTCTTCTTTGAAATTCATCAAATATTCATGTACTGTGTTTGAAGAAGCTCTTCTTTGTAACTGAGGCGGTATCAAATGCTGAGAAGAGGTAGAAGACCAGGATGACGCTGCAGATGAAAGAGTTGAATTTGAAACCAGTAGGCTTGGACATTGTTGTTGCTGTTGCATCACGCGTTTCAAAGATAAAGCAAAAGGGTCTTGATATTGCTTAACGCATCTATATTCTCGATTCACTCTGTCGAGTTCTTTGGTCAGCCTACGCATATTGTCAGGATGGTCTAGATAGTTTTTATCATCTGCCAAGAATGACTGCCGCTGCAACATGAGCTTATGTTGTGTTCGGCTGATCTCTGTTGTTTTGTTATTATTATTGGTTTGAGAAGACGGCCGAGAAGGTGACTTTTCAAACACTTTTGTAGAGTGGGTTGGCGATAGTTGTGGTGGATGAGCATGGGCGGTATAAGCAGTTAATTGAGTGCTAGGTGGTGATCTTTGTATAGAAGGCCTTGTTATAATAGATGTGATTGTAGGTTCCAACTCCATGTCATGTATTTATTATATATTATACAGTAATATGTACACAAGTGAGAATATATACCAAAGGTACGTAAAGAAAAGAAGAAGGAAATGATAGGGGAATCGCCGTAAGATAATAATAATAAAAATGCTCCTATTTCCACCTGACACTCCTTTATTGCTTCTTTGTTTGTATCAGCCATGCTACTTTGAATTTGTGCAAGAACCTTTGAATTAGACCAAGAATAGCATAAGCTACGGGGCTTTCTTTTTGTATAAAACGAGTAAAAGTACAGAAGCTGTCATCAGATTCATTAGGGCATGTTTCACTGCAGCCTAGGTTTTCTTTATTATTACATTTCTCAAAAGCATATAGAATGCGTCCCCTATATTTACCTTGAATACCCATTTCCAGCCTTCATCATCATCTGCTGCCGTTGAAGAAGCCTTTTTCACAATATCACTTCTCTTACTTTGATCTCTATCCACCAATTCCTTTCTTAACCCATCGATTCTTTCATTTAACGCTTCTATTTCCCTCTGTAAAGCCTCCAGAGCTCGTTTGGTGGCTGGTCCCAATACTGTTTGCTCGGCCGTCACTCTTCCTAGTCGATGTTCGTTTGCATACTGCTGAGTAGCAGTAACAGACGACGATGTGCTTAGTGGTGATCTATATAAAGTTGACATGTCTTGCTGGCTACTGCGTCCACTTGGTAAGGAAGGTTCTTCAGCCTTATACTGACGTGCTGATGGATGAAGACTCCATGGATTCACGCTATCATCAAAATGGTCATCATACAGCTCCCTTCCTCGATTCAAATTCTTTCTATGGATCGACATATTCATATCTAACCCCATTGTAGATCTACCTGAAGCAACCGATAATGGCCTGATATTGCTGCTTTGTGAAGTCTGTGATAACCGCCGCAGCTCTGAAGGTGCAGTCATCATGGACATATGGCCTGACTGAGAAGAAGCGCGGCTAGAAGACCTATCGTGCCAATGTCTCATCTTTTGCTGCTGTTGTTGGCGAGAAATTGGTCTACGTTGCGGAGTATCACTGCTTCGTGATAACGAAGGCGTTGCTTTCTGAACCTCTCGTAAGTATGCCAATTCTTCTGCATCAACGCTAGAGTCGTCTTCTAGTTCTGAAGTCTCTTCTTCCTCGCTTGATGAATCGCCACTATCACCTGAGGGCTGCATGATTGCAAATGACTGTATGATTTGGTGTGCCTGAGCCCTGCCCGCAGGTTTCTTGTAAGCCTATTCTGTATGTTAAACGCCTTGATATATTGTATATTATTAGAGGTACCTCTGTTGCAACTCTCAATAGAGTCTCAACATAACGATGCTTGGCTTCCATTTCACCCATGCCCTCAATGTTTTTCCAGGCATCCCTATAGTAATAGAATGCAATCATTAAACCGGAAGTTTTCCAATTTGAAAGAAACTAGTATACCATTTCGCTCTTCCAACGACGTCGAATATGCCTGGACGTTGCGTATCTACATCACCCTGAGAGACTTGTTTATACAGAGCGTACAACTAGATCGAAATCATTAGATTAATGACTCCTTGCGTTTTTTGACACGATTCAACCCTACTTCTAACTTTTGGTCTTTTGTTGGTTGGACGTTTGAAGAGGTTGGCAAGTGCTGCACAATATATAAAGCTTTGTTATATCTCTGATTAATGTATCTATCAGAGTAATGCGATGGTATGCTGGACATATTATCGACACACGACCTGCTGAAGCCAATAGAAAAGAAGAAGCATTTCTGAAGAATGACTTGTAGTACGCTAATATCATTATTGTTATCTTTTTTAAGACTCTGTACTCCGGCGGGATTCTTAAACAAAGCAGAAAATCACAGGGTTTTTTGTAAGTATATATCACCACTAAAGCCCTTTTATTGTATCATAGCTTAACTTTAAACTTTGGCTTATGTATATGACCTTAGCCACGTAAAGTGAAAGTATGTTACTGTCGTATATTAACGTACCGTCATTATCTCGTCATGAAGCGCATGAACATCTTTTGGAGCCTATTGTGAATTCGATCCAATGGTTATTACAACCAATAATTTTTTTTTTTTACATTTCGTTTTGAAACATAAAGTAATATTCATTTCCCAGTTACTTAGGTCTGACAAGACTATAACTGCTTACTGCATGCATGTTCATTTTAATTACTAGACCCTTTGACGTATTGTTCTGTTTGATGCACATTTGACATATTTTTAAGTTTATTTCAAAGAGATTCTAGCCTCTTGGCATGATTGTTTGATCGATATTGCTATAATAGGTAATTCATCTTGCTCATCATTGTGTATCAGCGATGTCATTTGTTTCAACATGTCAGTTAGTAAAACGCGTTTGAATATTCGCGAGGTATAACCTTTTATTTTCATTTATCAGGGATACAACCGTAGATTTGATGATATGAATGTCATTAATATTAATTGATACAAAAAAAAAACATTATTTATTGCGTGTAGTAGTACATGTGTGTGCTTTTATTGTAGGTTACTTTCTATACAGGACCAAGATGTG
This sequence comes from Actinomucor elegans, assembly GCA_026027325.1. Classification (NCBI taxonomy): domain Eukaryota; kingdom Fungi; phylum Mucoromycota; class Mucoromycetes; order Mucorales; family Mucoraceae; genus Actinomucor; species Actinomucor elegans. Next base: position 298,219 of record JAMSLZ010000017.1, read on the forward strand.
AAAATTCTTATTCCAAGAAGTAACGTATAGATCAAAGGTAGCTCTCACATTTTAAAGTAAAACTAGTATACTATCTGAAACATGTAAAGTGTAATAAAATCGTGCACAAGTGTATTTATAAAACGCTTTGCTTTCACTTCAACTCCTTCATTAGATGATGATATAGTAGCATGAAGAGACAGGAGATTAATTTTCGAGAATTCGGTTATCAAAATAGCCATTTGTTGTCAACCAATAATTTTTTTTCAAACTCAACACTACCGCTTTACTCGGGTGGCAGCAGTCCAGGTCGATTCATGTTATTCGTGCTTGATTTGACGTAATGATGGCTACTGTTTATTTTTATGCAAAAAAAAATTGAATCGACAGAATTAAGCTAACCTAATTCAATTGCTAAGGCACGTAACCAGTGCAAAATTATCAGAAACGAACAACAGTAAATACTTATCAGAGCAGAAAATAGTAAGCTCTTGGTACTCATTAGCATTTCTGACGCATGTACTCCAGAGTTCATGCTACAGAGAGAGCATTAAGGAAATGAGCAACGATATTTATGCCGCGGACAAATACATATATAGGTAAGCAAGATATTAGCTCATCAAACTTAGCAGACAGGCGAAAATCTTATGTTTTCTGGATCTTCAGCTAGCGCGAATCAATAGATCCAATAGGATGGCTTCTCAATTAGTGTAAATCTTTAAGTCTAATGGGATATAACACACTAGGCGATCACACAAGGCAATAATCAAAAGCACGAAACTAAAATCTGAAATTGATACCTAACGTTCCATGAGTCATTACCAGCAGCATCATCATGATAAACAGGAAAGGCAGAAACTTACTTTAGCTATAAAAGGAAAGAAACGATGATGGAACAATGACAAAAGGCATTATGTTCCTTTATATAAAGACTTGAGGTGAAGAACATCAGCATACTCATTCATTTTTTTACTTCTTATAACAATAAAAAACAATATGACATCTAAAACTACCGAACCAAATACTCATATTTCTACGTCTCAACGCATTAATAAAAGTGAGCTTCCATTAAGTGAAGTGGATCCTCACAGTGCCAAGCAAAAGGCAGCTCAAGACAAGCTACAGCTATTCGGAACAATCCAAACAATGCAAAGAGATGGAAGAATGCCTCACAATGATCAGTTAAATGAACTTTTGGAAAAGTTAAAGACCAACAAGGTCATTTCTTCTAGAGAAAACACAATGTCTCCTGATGGCCGAAAGCTTTTGCATGATTTCCGTGAACTCATTCAAACTGTTCAAAGAGCTTTAACCGTCAAAAACAAAGAAGAGCTATTCCAGTCTCTTGTCTATCATCTTCATTGCATGGAAAGTCCCGTTAAGAAAGGTAATATTAAATTTCACTGGAATTATGCAAGTATCATTTATGCATATGTAATTGTGTAGAACATATCACTTCTACTGTCAAATCTCATCATGACAAATCTGAAGTTCAAAGTGAAGGAAAGAAAGGTAATATATTAAAACATAAATTTTTGTATATTTTACTTATTCATCATATCTCATAGCCTCTGATGCAATGTTCAAGATCGGAAAGCTTATTTTACTCAACAATGAATTCCGTTCTGTACTCGGCGAGTTGATTGATACCTCTCAAGATATCTTCAATAGCGTCACTGGTAAGGTCGGCGACTCTCTTCAACAAGCCGGATCCGGACTTCAAGATAATAATAACACTGACAAGTCTGGAAAGCACCTCGTTGACAAAGCTTTGGATAGTGCATTGAACTCTCAAGAGCAAAGCGCCCAATCTCGTCAACATGAAGGTACTTCCTATCACGATCGCGAGCCTCATCTCATCAATGCATCTCGAGATGACCCCAGACATCAAGGCCTTTTAAATACAGGTGACTCTGTACATCCAAAAGCTATTCCTGGCGACTCCAATGATATAAACAATAATACTGCCTTTGGTGGAGGTATGTCCTATAGCCATCAAGAACCAACAAGCTCATTGGAGCACGGTTCTATCCCTCATCAGCAACACACTGGTTTTACTTCCAAAGGCACTCAAGAGCAAGGCATTGGATCATCACATGGAATACGTGAACAAACTCCTCAAAACATTAAAGAAAAGGCTTTGAACCATCCTATGTACCAAAATGTTAGCGAGGAAGCAAGTGAACACAAGCAGCATGTTCAAGAAACCGTCAAGGAAAGAATCCCCAAGGAAAAGCGAGATGAGCTTATTCGTCGTCTTCAGAGCGCTACTGCTGAAGTTCAAAAGCACCCTGATTATCAAGACGCCATAAACACCTTGGTACAATTAATCAAGGTCTGGAGCTCTCGTCTGACAAAGGTTTCTGAAGGTATCAGATCCCAAGCTAAGGAAAATGACAGGCCTGAACAAATGAGCTATAGAGAAGAAGCTGAAAGAGAACTTAAAGCTATTATTGAATGTTGGGCTCAAGGTCAGTCTATTGATCCTCTTCTCCATGGTGTCCAAAATGTTATGCGCGATATGCAAAATGATCAGCAACTTCGCGAGTACTACAATGCAGTTATTAAGTATGTCGATCGTTTGGCAAGAGAACCAGGTTATGCTAGCCAAGATCAATCTACTGAAGAAGGCCAGCGATTGATGGACCAAGGCCATCAGATTGTCAAGGGACAATACAGCGATCATCTTAACTACCTGTCAAGTGAATCTCGAAAGCTTATGAATTTGATGGCTGAGGATGAAATCTCCAAGGAACTGCATGCAAAGATTGCCACTATTCATCGTGATTTATGGATGGACAGGTAAATATATATAGCACCATCAGGCTTTCAATCAAATTACTAATATGTCTACAGTGAGGGAAATCCTGCATTCAAGCCTCATCTTCTCAATGATATGAGAATGACCTTGATTCCAGCATTTATTGATGAAATCAAGTACATCCCTATTCCTCGTATCGAGTACAGCGACCACCAATTTGATATAGTGGTTGAAAATCTTATTCTTTCTGGTGATACGCTGTTGCCCAATATCTTTGAGACCAAGATGGAAAGCTTCGACAGCTTTAGCCTTAAATCTGCCACTGAAAGCAAGCCTGGTCATCAAAGTTTGTTTATTCGCATGAGTGAGATCCAAGCCGATATTGATGATGTGGTATTCTTCTACAAGAAGAAGACTGGTTTCCCCAAGATATCCGATCGTGGCGTTGCTTCTCTTTTCGTCGGCGGCAAAGGCATTACTGTTTCTGTTCGTGTCACAAGTGTTACCGACAACCCAGCTAAGACTTTTAAGGTAGCCTATTGCAAGTGTAATGTCGATAATCTCAAGGTCAAGGTCAATGATAGTAATCACGACATACTCTATAAGGCCATTCGTCCATTGGTTATTGGTCAGATCCGTAAGCAAGTTGCTAAAGGTATCGAAGCGAAGGTGATCGATTTGCTTACTCAAGCCGATCAAAAGTTAACTCAAAGCATTATCAATATGAACCAAAATCTTCAGACCAAGGCTTATGAAGCTCTTCCCGAAGAAGATAAAGCAACTACAAGACCTCCTTCCTTATCTCAAGCTCGTCCTCGTCCTGGACTATTCTCTACTCTTGTGGCTATTATCAATCGTAATATTCAGACCAAGGTTCAAAAACGTAATGAAAACAGAAGAATGTCTCGAACCTCTGATTCCCGTTCTTCTCAACATTTGGATAATGAGAAGCGCCAAGTTAGTGGCTCTAGTCAGCACAATCTTCCTCATACTGGTGATTCTCAGCATCCTAGTCAGCATGGACTTGGTGCTCAAGATAGCGGTATTCGTGATTCTACACAGCGTGGACTTGGTACTCAAGGCTATGGAGCTCTCGGCGGCGCCCTTTACTCTGCCCAACAAGGATCAGGTACCCAAAAACAACACCATGGCGCAGATCGTGATATTCAACAAGGAGTCGGCACTCAAGAACAGCCTTATCACACGGCTGGAGGAAATATTCATCCTACTCAACAAGGATTTGGCGCTCAAGAGCAGCATCGTGGTACAGACCGTAGTGCTGAACAAGGATTCGGCACTCAAGAGCAGTATTATGATACAGACCGTAGTGCTCAACAAGGATTCGGCGCTCAAGAGCAGCATCGTGGTACAGACCGTAGTGCTCAACAAGGATTCGGCACTCAAGAGCAGTATTATGATACAGACCGTGGTGCTCAACAAGGATTCGGCACTCAAGAGCAGTATTATGATACAGACCGTGGTGCTCAACAAGGATTTGGCGCTCAAGAGCAGCATCGTGGTACAGACCGTAGTGCTCAACAAGGATTCGGCGCTCAAGAGCAGCATCGTGGTACAGACCGTAGTGCTCAACAAGGATTTGGCGCTCAAGAGCAGCATCGTGGTACAGACCGTAGTGCTCAACAAGGATTTGGTACACAAGAGCACCATCAGCGCACGACAGGCGGTATCCAACAAGGAGTTGGCGCTCAAGAACAGCCTCATCGCGCAACTGGTGGAGGCATTCTTCCTACTCAACAAGGATTTGGTACTCAAGGTCAATACTATGGCGAAACTGGTGTTGGAATGCCACCTACTCAGCAAGAACTTGGTACTCAAGGCCAAGGCTATGGCGAAACTGGTGTTGGAAAGCCACTTCCTCGAAAGCCACAAGCTCTGAACCTTGAAAACCAACGCTTTGATGATCAAGGGCGATATCAAGATGCAACTCGTGGCATTCAGCAGCCTCTCCATCAACAGCATCAAGCTTACAGTCCTGTAAATCAAGACTTGGGTGCTCAAGATCAGTATCATGGTACATCTAGTGCTCAAAACCCTTTTAGTCAACAAGAGGCTGGTGCTCAAAACCCTTTTAGTCAACAAGAGCAACGTACAAACCAAGGTTTTGATACTCAACATGGTATGTCTGGCGGTGTTCAACACTCTCTTCATGAACCTCAGCAAACATACAACCCAGTTAACCCTAGTGCCTATAATGCTCCATACCGACGCCCTTCTTCTTCTAACCCAACCTCAATGGCCACTGATCGTCATCATTCTATTGTTAGTCCACCTCTTTCTCCTACAAAGAAAGAGTTTGATGATGTTCCTGCTCAGAAACAGGCTACCGACAACATAGCTGACTTGACTAATATCAGTCAACATTAAGTTTTTTTTCTTTCTTTCTACCTGAAATTCGGAATCTATCTTTGAATAACATCTTTTTACCCTTTATGCTAAATATCTAATAAGTTTTGTGTTAAATAAAAATGTTAAAAAAAACCCAATAAATTCCTTTCAAATCACCCTTTTGATGCACAAGAGCCCTGCAATTGATTAAAGCTATGTTTGGTTAGTAATCACCATTGATTATTAATGGTGCTTGGAGTGACACTCATTTTTTCGGTCATAGCCGCATATAACTCATTCGGAGAAACAGTATTTTCAATGCCAGAAACGGTGTATAAAATACAGAGTTTACGTACTTGCTATACCTTTTTATCTCACTTTTCAAACTTCAACACCCATGTCTGTTCCAACTCTTGCTGCCAACGCTCTGAAACCCGCCGGCACACCTATTCATCCAGAGGATGCTGAGCGCGTCAAGTTATTCCAACCCTACCGCTCAAAATCGATTACAATCCATAACCACATTGGCGTATCGCCTATGTGTATGTACAGCGCCGTGGATGGTCACTTGAATTCATTCCATGACGTACATTATGGGTCTTTGGCTCTTAAAGGCGCTGGTTTGGTGATTATCGAAGCCAGCGCCATAAAGCCTGAAGGCCGAATTACTAGTCAAGATTCGGGTATTTGGGACGATTCGCATATTGTTGATTTAAAACGCGTGGTAGATATTATCAAATCCCAAGGCTCGACACCTGGTATTCAGATTGCTCATGCAGGCCGTAAGGCGTCCATGTCTCCACCTTTCAAAGGAGATTATCTCGAGACAGAGGCAGAGGGTGGTTGGCCCAACAGTGTCTATGCTCCCTCCGAGCTTGCTTTTGCTGATCATTATGGACAACCTCACGCAATGACTACTGAACAGATTAAAGAAACTGTACGAGCCTTTGCTGCTGCTGCTGTTCGCGCCGATAAGGCGGGCATTGAAGTTTTGGAAATTCATGCTGCTCACGGGTAAGCTTGGTTTTGAAACACCTTTTAGAACAGCGTCCTAACTCTTTCATTTTAGTTATTTGATCAGTAGCTTCCTCTCTGGAAATTCAAATAAGCGAACAGATGAGTATGGTGGAAGGTATGTATAGCAAGAGCGAAAGATGTACTAGACGTATTCTAACCTCAAGTATAGTTTCGAGAATCGTGCTAGATTTGCTCTGGAAGTAGTGCAAGCTGTTCGTGCCGTTTGGCCAGAGAATAAACCACTTTGGGTTCGCATATCCTGTACAGATTACATCAATCCTGAGCCTATGGGCGAAGATCCTAATGGATGGGATATTTATCAATCGATTAGAGTAGCTAAAGCATTCAAAGAACTCGGTGTTGACGTAGTCGATTGTTCTAGTGGTGGAAATATGTCTGGTGTTCGATATCCCTCTACTAAAATGTATCAAGTCCAGTTTGCTGAAGCCATCAGAAGAGAAGCAGAAATCCAGACTGCGGCTGTCGGCTTGATTGTTGAAGGTGAAGATGCTGAAGCTATTTTACAAAAGGGTCAAGCAGACTTTATCTTGGTTGCTCGTGAGTTCCTGCGTAACAGTGCTTTTGTCTTAGTTGCTGCACAGGCGTTGGATGTTGATATTACTTGGCCACAACAATATTCTTGGGCTGTCAAGAAGGCGCGTCGCATCAACACTCAAAAGGAAGAAGCTGTCAAAGCCAATGCCTAAATAATTATAGTCATAGAAACTAGATTTAAAATTATTAATATGTAAATATCTTTCCCATAAATAAACTTTTACTATGACGAAAAGTGCTTATGTCCTTGAAGCTTTATCAAATGTTGTTTATCAAGTGTTGTATATTCTCATTCTGGGCATTGATCATTAGCCGAAACCTATTATTGAGAATCCGTCCGCTTGACCATACGTTGAAAAATCATGAGGATTATTTCTACGGATAGTCTTTTCATTTCACGCTGCATTTGAGCGAATTACAAGCACAAGCTGATGGCTCTATTAGGGGAATAGAACAATTTGAATATGGACAGGCCTTATTAAACGACGCTTTCTTGAAGGCGGAATGAATAAGGAAAGATGATAGCTACGCTCGCTGCTAATTTAATTAATCCCTTTATTTTTATTTTATAGAAACTACAGCTGCAATGCCTAACAATTAGCTGCTTTGCCTGGTGGGCGTGAAAAGTTAGCACGAGTTTAGTATCTACTGTGGTCTTGCACACTTTGCAGCAGGCACGCACGCAATATGTTCTCTGTAATTGTTACTAATCACAGGGTACATTGCAGAGTTTGTTATGAATACTGATAATCTAAATAGAAAAAAGATTATAGATGGAACAAAAGTATAATATCAAAGCTGTGCTAAGTCTTTATTTTAAAATTGAATGCATTATTTTCTGGTCAGCCTTGAACGTATCTTTTTACCTTTTTTTTTTCAGGGTGCGGCGGTTAACTAATGGTAATGTAGATGCTTGTTATCTAGTAACTTGCTGGCAAGTAATTATGTTGAGATAATACCAGATTAGAAAATGAATTTTTACTGCTATTCCTATATATTACAATAAACGAATATTGATCTAACATAGTTATTTATATACTGGATCTGAAAGATAATGAATTATATGACTATATACAATGCGCCTATAAAATCTATTTTTTTATTGGCATAATTATGATTGCTTACAACACTGTCTATTAATAAAGTCTAAGTCAAACTTCTGTGGTTCTTGGATAGCCTATGGTTATGCTTAATATAAAATATGACAAATGACTGTCAAAATGCTTACTTCTGTTTAATCATAATATGCAACTTGATAGATAAAAAAAAAAAATAGTTTAATGTTGCAAAAGTCATGACTGTTAGGTATACCTGCCTGGCATAATAGTCTGTTGAGAATCGAAACAGGATATCACTACACAATTTTTTGTTTTTATAAATCTTTCGACTGATTCTACTCAAATGTTGCATCTGATGGTTGATATACATTCAAAATAAATAAATTTATATTTCAGATTTATCATTTAACTAGATTGTGATGAATATACTAAGTACATTTTATAGAATGCAGAGCTAATATTTTATACATTTATTTATCAATCGCAGTTTAATATCGCATCAGATTATTGGCATACATACATATATATATATATATATGTTCAGAGTAAATTGTTTCATTTATTACACACTTTTATTCGGATGAACTACAATGAATATATTATATTTTCTAAGGTAAAATATATATGTTTCATATAACAAAAATTCAAGCATTAGATTTTAACCAAAAGTTGCATTTAAATAGTAATAACAGTCCGGAACAAACTACTGCGTCTGTTGGAATTATTAATTAGTAGACGCTCCGTGAAATACGAGTGACTTACGTCAAACTACATATATATTCCATCCAAACTAAATAGAATGATTTCTATTAAATCTCGTGGGCTGGCTCAACCTTATGTCGTATTTGATAGAACATAGATCTTGTTAATTAAGCTTCTGTTGATTGGAGGACTGGAGAATTGCAAGATTCGATACTGATTGATGCCTACTGTCTCCCTCTTAAGCTCTTTACCCAACTGAAACTTTGAATAAGCTGCGTTTGCCATACTCCAATTCTTCTTTTTGCCATGTCCCGGCAACCGTCATTCATCTTACCCAACCAAGAGTCCTCAAGGATTCCAAATAAGAAGGCCTTGTTCCATGTAGTCCAATCTTTATTAAGTAGTTATGATTCATAGATTCGTTATTGTTGCGGAAAATATGTCAAACCACTTTCATTTGTCCTTTCATCCCATGATATAATATGAGACCCATTCTGTACAGCTTAAAATAAAAATCTCATGCATTACTATATTTTAACTTCTTTTTTCTCACATCGAAATATGCATATATACTATTTGATCGCTTTAGTTTTGTTGATGAGTTTGGAAGCCGTTAGGGCTCAAGAAAGCTCTTCAAACAATACAATACTTCAAATGCTGAATGATACCAGCAATAGTCCTGCGCTTAAATTTGTGGAGTTTCTGCACTCTTCTCCAGAATATCAGCCTATTATTGACATTCTCTCTGATCCATTAAGCAATGTTACTCTATTTGTACCTTCAGATCAAGTATACTTTGATGCTACAGGAGAGCAGCCACCCGCTACCAATACATCTGGATCGCAAAACAGCTCACAGCCCACTGATAACACTACTCAAACAGCCATAGGAACTACTGCCACTGCTGCCACTGCTGCCAGCTCAAGTGTCCCAATTCATGAAACATTTGTATATGTGCAAATAGCCCCTACACCTACAAAAGTGTTAAATATGGCTAAATATGTCAAGGTCCCAAATGCAGAGACTGTACATCCTTACGGGCATTTTGCCGAGAGCAATTTAGAAACCTATGACGGTCCAATCATGAGAGCACTTCATGGAATCAAAGGAAAACTCCAAACCCGTAACTATTATGCCGCCAGAGGATGGAATGAAGTAACTACCAATGCTGCATTTGCTGATCAATTCAGCTACACAGATATTCTCAACTACCACCTGGTGAACGGCTCCGTACAGTTGGAGAATAATACTATCGTTTTAAACACTTTCCTGACTAATAATACAGTGAACAAACTCGGCTATGGGTCTCCAATTTGTATTCAAAAAGGGCAACAGGCCCAGCAACAACCAGATCAACCTCAATCATCCGGCCCGTCTCCATCAGAGGTTCAGCCTAGTCAAACTCAACCATCAACCCAGACTGGGTGGCAGACCGAGCCTCCAGGTTTTTTTACTGAAACACCAGAACAACCCCCTTTTGAGCCCATGGAGACTCCAGAGCCACAATGGTTATTGAAACAACAGCAACAGGAAGATGGAGGTGGGTCAACCGAGTGGACAATAGGCACTGGCTCAAAGGATGATGCTCAAATCATGGAGAATCAAACACTTCGAGCATCAAATGGTATCATTTACATCATTGATAAAAGTAAAATGCGCAATTTTTTTTTTTAAAAAAAAACCCCCCCTCCCCTCCCCCCAGGATGCAGCATTACTAATCGCATTTTTCTAGTTCTTATCCCTCCCGTCAACTTTACCAATACTGTTCAGGATATTGATAATGCTACCTATTTTGAATGGATTTTCTCTAAATCAAGTACTTTGTATGAAGCTACAAATGTAAAAGATCACACATACATGTTTCCCCCCCCCCGTTCAGTTGACTGAATTCATTCCTTAATAGATTACCATGTTTGTGCCCACCAATGAAGCACTACGAAACATCAACTTTACTGATCTAAACAACCGTCATATCGATAGTGCTATACAAGCACATGTCATCCCTGGTGTCTATTACTCTACCAATTTAACAGCTGAGCCTACACATGTCACTTCTGTCGCAGGCACAGACATTGTATTGGCAAACTCTGATCCTATGAGTAATAACAGTGTTACAGGTATATATGTATAAAGAGTGGGTGTACCCAAATTCAAAATAACAACTCTCTTTCAGTCAATGATATCAAAATAGTTCAAGCAAACATCTTGTTAGATAATGGAGTAATGCATTTGATCGATGGAAGTGAGTAAAGTTAGTTTAGCATTTTCAAGCTTTTGTCTAATTAATTTATGTTTAGTTTTGAATTATTCTACTGTGGAGTCACCTGCAAGTGATCCTAATCAGACGCAGCCCAACGAAGGCCCTTCCCCTCCGCCAGCCAGTCAATCTTCTGCCATAAGACAATATACTGATGTATGCATAATGACACTTTTTGTTCCTTTACTAGCCAGTGTCTTTTTTTTTAAAAAAAAATGAATGAATAAACCTCAATATATATATTTTCTTATTATACAATTTCAATAATGATAGATAGTTTATTGAGGATACTGTTGCGAGTAAGGTACAGCCTGTTGCTGATACTGGTGTACTACAGGAGCTTGGTTCAATGCAGATGAAGGGACGTGGTAGCCAGAAGTACTTTGATACATGGTCTCTGGTAAACCATACTGAGGATGTGTAGGCGTAGTTGGATAGGTAGTATATTGAGGTGTTCCCCCATACTGTTGCTGGGGATAAGGTGATCCATGAGGAGGTATAAATGGTGGAGGACCATGTTGGCCTTGGTACATATTAGTATTATTATTGGTATAAGGTGAATTAAGCCCGTAAAGAGGGGTTGGGTATGGACTAGCCGCCGCAGCTGGAGGGACAAAAGGTGATGCCAATCTGGAGGGTGCATAAGGCGCAGGCGTATCGTAAGATTGATTCATTACTGATGGTACTAGTTCGTCTTCAGAGTTGGTCATTGGAGGAGCTGAGGGAGTTGGAAGAGCAATAGTAGTAGCAGAAACAGCAGCAGGTGAATCTGGATGATCATACTGACGCAATTCATCATTGTCGATATCGGTAAGACTTGTAACGGATTGCTTATCTTTATCAAGGTAATGCATGCCGACAATTGTACGAGTGTCCTCGTCACACTTTGTCTCGCTACTGGATACGGTGTGCTCGTCGCCTTTTTCAGAGTTCCGTGGAGCGCTTCTCTCAGCATGTTTCAACTTCTTTTCGTGCCATAAAAGAATGGCACTGCATACAGCTGTAGCGAGCCAGGCGACAAAGGAGAACCAAGAAAAAGCGGCTGCGGCCTTGGCACAGTTACACTAAGAAAAGGCTAAAATTGGTCTTTCTGTTTTGTTTTCTTCATTATTGTTGTACTTTACCTGGTCAACCCAAGCAGTTGCATAGCTGGTATCGTTTTTGAGTATGTTTTGATTCAAAGTACAATTGGATGAATCGGTCGAATGTACTGTCATAGAAATCATTGCAGCAAACCAGCTCAGAGTCATGAAACAAGTGAAAATGACAGTGGTACGAGGTCTTAGAAAGAAACTTCGTAGCTTAACAAACCCTCTATCGATCGTGGACCAAGGAAAGTAAGCTAATGCAGCTGCAACAAGTAAGCTTGCCAATGTCACGACCAATGTGTAGTTGGGTGCAGGTTTACTGCCTCCCTGTATATTCGTTAATGATGTGTACATCATGCTTTAATTGTCAAAAATTTACCAGGTAATATCTTTCTGTGGAGATGATGGAGCTTGTCAAAAATAAGATAAGGAAGGCGAAAAAGATCTGGAGCAAGTGAAGTCCTACTTTGTATACACCAAGATTGGGTAAACTGGACGGTGTATCGAATTCAAGATTGACGCGGTCAGCTAAAGCCATTATGAAAAGATGCCAAGAAGTGTTTCAAACGAGAGAAAGAATAGATATAAATACAAATTTAATTAGATTAAAGAATGTTTACAAGTAATGTTTTGATCTTCTATTATGATGCACCCATATAAGGAAACGTCCTTTCATTTATATGGAGCTTATTCTTGTCTTTACAAATTTCATTGTCACTTGTATGATCACAGTCGTTTTTGAGCTTGCTATTGCTGATAAATTATGGATCAGAAGTTGAGTAGGTAGAGCATATAAGATCAAACTCACGATGATTAGTAGTTTGGGTATTTAGAGTACAAATCTGGTAGCACTGTGTTTGGTTAACCTTTATGGGTGCGGTCAATACAAGAAAAAAAAAAGTTCTTTTGCTCAAATTATCAGATCTTGAAGAGGGAACACCCAAACACTAAGAAGCGAGACATTTACGTTGAGCAATAATGAAATGCAAGACATTGATTTCATTGGTTGATGAAGATACGCAATATATATACACGCATACTCTATAAAGTGCGTCTATAACAGCAATGCATAAACACGCATCAATAGTTCTCAAGGAAGTAAATAGGCAAAAAGATGCATTTCGTAATGAGCAAACTTTTGTAATTACAATTGGCTGTTGATAGATGTTAGCGCTTTCGACAGGATGAAATCCGGAGATTGAAATGTGTGATTGCTGATGTCCTTTGCAAAATCGCCTTCAAGATAAATTAAATAAATGACGATCTTTTTGATAGAGCAGTTTTTGTAGCCATTTACAATAATTGAAAGGTGCTGAAGTCTTATACAAGCTGTAAATCGGAGAGTGAAACATTCAATTGTTGATGCTCTTAGTGAATTTACCTCTAGCTGGGGAGAATATAAGCAAAATCACACTTTTTTTATGAATCAACGTTTTGTGACTATATCTTAATATAGCAAGTAGCTACAGAATTTCAAAAAAAACATAACGTATTATGATTTCAAAGAGGGTGGCTTGGAAATAGGACTGTTTTTATTGAATCGGACGATTGGGTTGAGTTGGGGTTTCGTAGCTCATACCAGTGACACATAGCCTAAGCAAAAAATCCAAAATAAGGCTCGGTAGCGTGTACAAATAGAGTAGCTGAATAAAAATAACGTGCCTTTTTTTTTTCTTGTAATAAAATCCAATAATAGATTACTATAGGATTCCGCGGAAACAAGCAGCTTCCGCGGATGAAGATGTATTTCAATTGAAAATATCTATCAGGTACTTTTTTTTAATCTTTTATCTTTTCTCCCTATCTTTTTCTTAACCATGAGTACAGTAACAATGACTACCCAACAAATGCCTTGCTATGCGCTTCCAACCCCATCTCCCCCACCAGAGCCAGAAACGCTCGATCAACATCAACTTAAGCCTGTGCAACAACAACAACAACAACAACAACAAGAAGCAGTTCCTAAGCGATCCATCAGTGCACCATTTCTGTTAAAGAAAGAGGCCACTAGACCATTTGTATCCAGATGGCTAAGTGTGATTCAAAAGCTACTCAAAGAATTAGATGGTCGCGATAAGCTCATGAAGATCATTCAATATTTTGTCAAGATACTGTTACACTATAAACTGGTGCAAGCCAAGCACTGGTCAACTTTGACCAGTCATTTCTCAATGACACGTAAATTGCTTCGACTAGGTACGGCCATGGGTCCTATGCGAGAACTATCACCTCTCAAGAGCTCTATTCCTCAAACGTTGATTGTCCTCAATGCGCTAGTGAACAACGTATCAGACGATGTTTTTTGTCTTTATAAACTTGGCATGGTAGGCCCCTATTTAGGAGCCAAGTCTGAAAGAATTTCAGCCTATTGTTGGTTTGCTGGTATCATGGTTGATTTAAGAGAATGCGTCTCTAACATGATCAAACTGCAGCAAAAGTGTCTCAAATCAAGCAACGAAGAATTGGTCAAGATAATAGAGCTACGTCAAAAGATGTTTGTAGCAGAAATATCTACCATCAAATTACTTATGGATGCCATTTTTTGTGGTAAGTTTATTATCATTCGTATTCTAAAGCCAACCTATTGACATTTTTTTCCATCCTATATTAGCCTGTGATATTTGGACACCTTCTCAATCAGCCAGTATTCAAGCATGGTCCGGTTTCCTTAGTGGTGTGTTGGCTGGCTACAAACTCTGGATCAAGTTCTCTGTCTAAGTTCTCCTGCATTCATATACATAATCTTCATATAGAATCAATTACACGTGTGAGCACTTTGCTCCACTATTTTAATTACATGTTAGCATTAGTGTCACCTCTATTTTGTATACCTTTTTTCATTAATCCCATTCACATACCTTCTTCTTCTATATATAATAAACCTATCTATACTTTTCATTGCTCTTGCTATGTCAACGAGCCAAAAGTAAAACCGAGATTCTAAATGTATTGCTGCAGAAAGATTAATTAGAACCAGAGGATGGTACAACATATGGTTAATTTTAGACTGTCTACGTTAATCAGGTTCGCCTATATTTTTGAAACATTGTATCATGTTCTAACGTAGATGTACAACAATGAAGGCTTGGATATTACAAAGAGCATGTTTTGTTTTATATATTTCCCCGAACACATGAATCAACCTCGACTTATTGTTGAGCTATTGTCATTCATTGCTGCCTATCACGATCTCACGCACCACTATGTTACTATTTTGATTTTATTGGCTGCCGGCGTTATTCCGGTTTAAACAGCCGCGGATAGATCAAGAATGGACTTGGACTTGAATCTTGTTTAAATGATAAACGGCTGTCGATACTCTAAAAGTATCTTGACAAAATTTAAGCATAATGGCAACCTGTTTCAGAGGGAATAGAAATCAATTGAAGCTTTATTAATTCATTGAATTATTCTTGATAAAAGATATTCTTTTTTTTTTAAAAAAAAAAAAAAAAAAAAAAAAAAGTGAATGTAGCAATGACTCGAGTGTTTCATAAACAGTAAAATCTACAGAAAATAAGATTGCATACTTTCTAATCCACAAAATCTAGCCTATTAATGATTCTTTCCTTAAAGTAGTCTTTGCATTGCTCCTTAAAAAAAATAAAGCAAAGTTTTGAAAATTTGGCCCCAGGGTCATGCCAACATCTCCATAATTCTCGACCGATTCTGGTTCAGTGACTCATATATATTCAAAATGAAATATTTCATCTATTAGTATTATTATACAACCGAATATTAGTCAAAAGTCGTAATTTACATTTATTCATACCACTAATCTGTAACTGAAACGTGGCTTTGTGAATTCGCACATACTTATGTAGCCATGAATCTCTTTACTTTTTTATACCAGCTTATATGCATAACCCAATCGATATTAAAAGCATATCACATAAACACGGTATAGAATATAAGTACGTCATCTGCCTCTGAGTAAAACAGTATACCATTTTGCATATTTTATACATTAATGTACTAACCATATTGGTTATTCATTGGTTTATTGTAGATCTGATTACATCAACCTATGGAATACCCACTGCACCATATTGCAGTGAAAACACAATGCGTAATGCTGAAGATAGTATAACTTGAATGATTGGAGAAAAAGAAAAGATTTTATTTAATTTATTGATGGGCTCGTGTTTTTGTTTACAGAATGCAAGGTAGATCTAAACAAAAAACAAAAAAAAAAAAGACAGAAATATAAAGCTTCGCAACCTAGAAAAGCTCTGCGGTGGTTATAGTTTCATTTTTAGTGCTCTATAAACCTTTCCATCGACCGTAGTCTAATGCCGCATTTGAAAAGTGTTGTATGCTCAGAACAACTCATTGAACTCGGTACAGCTGTTATTTAGAAGCAATTCAACCTATACTCCATACCTATCAACAATTAACAGAGAGTCGTATTAGGGAGAAAACTGAGAAATTAATAGGATAAGAAATAAACCTACTCTGCAAAAGCACCCATAGAATCCCAGGATAACAGTAGTAGAGTCAACTAATAAAGGTAATACCTGTGTTTTTGGTCCAGGCAGTAGATGGGATGATATGATATGGATGCTGATCTGGAAAGTATCCTGGTTAGTTTATACTTTTGTTAGAATACTCTATAGTTGGGATTGATGTAGGTTAATAGTATATTCGATTGTTATATATTGAATACCAGGTACTTCCAAGATATTCGAGATAAACTTTGGTTTCTAAAATCTTTAGGATTTTCATTTTAGCACTGATCGGCGCCCAGAGCCATTGTATTGTTAAAAATGAAGTAATAATTAGAAAAGGCAACTTCACTATATATGGCCATTATGTAGCATGTATGTCTGCATTAGCAAGTGACGTTGCTTGTATCATGATATATATATATGCATAATTTGAAGTGATTATAAAGCCTATATCAAGATTAGAAAAAGAATAGGTTTATAATCAGAGTGAATTTTTAAGAGAAAAAGAAACAGAGAGATCAAAACTGGAATAGCTAACAAAATTGGCCATTTGTAAAGTACAGAACTCGACTTATGCTGAAGCGAAAAAAAAAAAAAAAAAAAAAAAAAAAAAAAAAAGATCCATTGTAACAGCGTGCTTTGTAAATTTAGTTAAAAATTGCTCATAAGAAAGACACATCCTGACAAAGATTGTAGAAAGCGAATGGCACGTCGATTCACATGATCAAAGGCTGTTTTGTGGGCTTTTTAGAAATGCGGCTAGAATTTAAATACTAACAAATCATGTCTCGAAGATATTATAATACTCTATACAAAATTTTCTTCCCGTTCCGGGTTCATTTCGAACATTATATTTCTCTAATGATTCCAGTTTAATGTCGCATCTGATTGTTAGTTCATTTTCAGAATGAGCCCCTGAATCTATCAGAGCCATTATTTGATTGAAGTTTAATGAATATGCTATACTTTCATTACTGGCGGTGGGTTACATATGCATCATGTAAACTGTGTCTATGAATCTATGGATCCCTGGGGTGATCTCAGCTTAATATCGCATCTATTGAACAATGCATTTTCATAATGAACTGCTGCAACTTTATATATATATATATATATTTGACTAAAATAGAATGATTGTGTCTTGGTAAATTGTATTATAGAATACCTATTTATTGAAGGTACTTTATCTGTTTAGGAGCTAACTAAACTAGATTATTGGTTCCATGTGAAATGTCATAACATAGAAGTTCTTTCTGCATAAACAAATCATACTCCTTTAAACCACGCGATACCGACCCTTCGGATGCATCTTAATTGAGGTGTATCTAGATAATTATAATCTCGATCATTCAATAGTAACCTTTTAAAGATTAAAATTGATAGAATATTGAGAAAACCAGTGCCACATTTCAAAAAAAGAGGCGCTAGACATCTGTCAAAATGATATGTATATGTCCTTGCAAGGCTCTCATTACTTAAAAAAAAAAAAAAAAAAAAGTTCCAGTAAACATGGACCCATTACTAACTTTCTTGTACACACACGCGTCGTAAGCAAGTAGGGTACTACATGCAGAACTGTTCTGTTTTGGTTACTCTCGCCGAGATTTTTTTTTTTTGCACACGCGCGCGCAGATGGAAAATCTGGGATTGTATGATATAGTAAGTGCCGAGTTTTAAGCACACGATTATATAGGTTGTATTGATTATATATATATATATATAAAATGTGTATCACATGGTCTAGAAAACAAGATCTAGAACCAATCAAGTTGGAACCTTATTTTCTTTTAGGGTCAGGCCAGTAAGGATCTAGGTCTATTAGTTTTGATCTATCCGCTATTTGATAGTAATACAGTACACATAACTTGTTTTATTACGTGATTAAAAAGAAAAAAGAAGAATGAAAAATTTTCGTTCTGGGGTTACACCTGGTCAATAAAACGATCCGATTATCCAAAATACTGAAACTTTATTTTATGCAGATAATATACATTGTTTAATAATTATAGTTGAATGAAAGTGATATTACATATTTGACATAGGTATGGAATTATCGATGCGATAATGGGTCAAGAGGGCTCATATAAGAAGAATAGCTGTGATTTGTATTATTGGCATGTCTTGGTGTATGAGGAGAGTTGGGTGAATACAGTGAACTAGCATTGTCGAGTTCATCATCAGAAACCAGCATACTTGGACTAGGGCTTGGTGGTAGTTGATTGCCAAAAGGGCCTAACGATCTTCCACTATGAAGGTTTTGCGTTTGAACAGTTAGCGGGGAACGATTAAACATATCATCCAAGATATTGCTATTGTTTGATTCGTGCGATGTGATAAAGATGGAGGGTGGTTTTTCTTTGGGCTCATATTGATCCATACTATGATGAAGCTCGCTTGGTAATTGCCCTCCGTTTTGCTGTGATATATAGTTCATCATACTCTTCATGAATTGCATTTGGCTCTCTTGCTTTTGTTTGGTATCTTCCAATTCTTTAATGACTTCTGTAAAGTTTTCATAGAGATGTTGGATTTGTTGGATCATTTCAGACTGGGATGCCTGTAGCATGGCTACGTGGCTTTGCAAGTCGCCGTTTTCTCGTCTGGCAGTGTCTGCTTCCATCGATTTACGCTTGATTTCGTCTAAAAGATCAGGACGGTTTCTGAGGAACTTTGGATGTGAGAACTCCCAAATCTGATTCTCTGCCAAAGTACGATGTCCTCTTGGCGATTTGTTGACTTTATGAAATCCATACCTTTTTTATTATTAAAAAAAAAAAAGGGTCAGTATATACCATTATAAATCATATTATACACTTTACATGTTCAACTGTCGAACAAAGCTACTAAAGTTGTTGTGCTTAAAGTGTTTTGGTAACACATCTCGAGAGAATTCCATAATATTACATACAATAAACGAAGAACCAGTATATGCCCAAGATATCAGGTGTTGGTAGTGTGTATCTACGACCATACTGTACAAATATTAGTATAACGAGCTTGTCAAGTCGAGGATGTCTTTTTCTTACTTGTATAATTTGTGCACAAATGTATTTGTATGTGCTGGTTTTTGCGTTGTATTAGGCGGAGGAGGCGGAAGTTGATTCGATGATGAATATTGTGATGAAAACGAGTTGCGGTGGTCCATATTCAAAGTGTCAAGATGTGAAGCTGATCTACGGTGCATTTCAAAGAAAAAGAGGAAAAAAGCGTTTAAGCGAACTTACTCAATATAAATTATAAAATTTGAAACCGCGGTCAATAATAGAAGGTCAAGAAGGGTTTATTTTGCGGCTGCGAACCAAATAAGGACATGCCATTTGGTTTGTCAATAAAACTAAACAGAACAAAAATTCTATTCTTACCTTGGTAGTAGTTGACAAGGCTATGAAACTATAACAATAGGATATTCTCATAAGAAAAAGAGAAAATATAATAGAATTTCGGAGTTAATATGCACCAATCAATCCAGAAACGTGGTGTTGAGTGATTCTACTTTCTATAACATTGTCTTGAAAGTTCATGGAATTCATAGATTGTATATAAAGACATAAATTGGGATAAATTAACCATTATAATGTAAGGTACAATAGAAACATTAGAAGATACATCTTTAACTTGTTGATTTTTTTTTAATTTTAATTTAACAGCCTAGACTGGAACATGTAACGAAATGGTGTGCAACGACGGGTTTCAGCTACATAAGCAACCAGAAGATTGAAATACACATTATGCGCATTATGCACAGTTACACATGTTCTTTTTTTTTTTTTTTCTATTATTCCAGTCTAGTAGCCGAACTATTAGTCATAATCATATACGTTTGAATTCAATCACGAGATCGGTATTATACCCTTACCCGTTGTTTCTGGAGGGACAATAGGCTTTAGTGCTACCTCATTCCCAACTTCAAAAGCTGGCTATATATAGTCGCTCTCACCTGGTGCGTCATCAAGTGTCTTTCGCTAAAGTAACTTTAGGCAAAAAGGATAGCGAATTGCAAACACGTTTCATAATAGTACGTGCGCAACCGTCGAATCAAAAACCTCGCAAAAATGGCTCGATTTATTTCATGTGTAACATCCCCAAAGCTGAGCAAAAAAAAAAAGAAAAGACTTTCATCTTGATTGTACCACACAAGTATTACCGCGCATAAAAAGGGGGCCTCGACTGAGTGAGCTGTTATTCATGAACGAGAAACGACTTGACAATGGCATGTAACCGTTCAAACACAGTTGGGAACGAAACAGAGTGACAACCAGATACAGTGACCTATAGGCAACATGGATTACGTATCCGAAACGATATTTGAGCCGAGATTTCTCTCGCTGAATCAAGCATCACGCCAACTTTTACATTATGAAATGAAGTTTGGCTATAATTACAATATATACAAGGCGATGTATATAGGGAGCATCAGCGTGATACATCATTACAAATCCTTGTAGCTTTCATGGGTGTTTTTTAAATATATATATATATATAATGATGCTCTACAGTGGAAGTGCCATAGAAGGAGAGCGGATTGCATTTTATTTACAATTGAATCAAAAGAGTCTTATTTCATTTGTGGGACTCGAGGCTTTATTCTGTTGCGATATAGTCAACTGTATGGATTTTAATGAGTGTAACATAAACAACGCACTATTTCGAATCGCAGCATACCAATGAAAGCGGTCTTTGATGAGTACGTGTCTGGGGCTCAGAAATTAAACATTCACATCGTAAAAAGGCAATAGCTGCATATTTGCGCTTTGACCTATCAATGGTAGTTGTAAATAATTAAATTCTATTTCGAGTGACGCAAATTATACAAAAGGTTAAAAGTAGCAATGTTGTGTGGCAAAGGAAGAAAAAAAAAAAAGGTAAGTAATCGGAGATTCCTAGAGCTTTGCTATTAATTCTAAATAGTAGTGCGATATAAAAAATAAACACATTTAGTTCCATAGATTTTCCAGGACTCAAAGCTATATTGTGCTTTAGATATCAAATTGACTGAAAACTTTACGAAAGCTCGCAAGACTGCTGCTGGACGCATACTAAACTCCGTATATAAATAGAGTTGGTCTGTTCAGGACGAATTTTTTGAACGCAAGTGTCTTTGCCCCAGGAGTCAAAAATAATGTAACTTCACTTCATGTCATTAACAAGAAAAAAACTGTTGGCATATTTTTATTATTTCAAGTTCAACAAGTATATAAAGGTTTAAAAAAGAAAAATGCTACTCCAGAGTAAGACGCTATATCATCACAGCTCTGTAGATCCTGTATACTC
The DNA here is from genome assembly GCA_026027325.1 of Actinomucor elegans. Taxonomy (NCBI): domain Eukaryota; kingdom Fungi; phylum Mucoromycota; class Mucoromycetes; order Mucorales; family Mucoraceae; genus Actinomucor; species Actinomucor elegans. The sequence goes on from JAMSLZ010000017.1 coordinate 319,701, forward strand.
TATATTAATCAAAAGACCATCGTTCCTGTTTATAAATCTCCTGAAATATGCAGTTTCTCAATCCTTTGCTTTTCCGATTTTTTTTGTCGAGAGGGGGAAGAATTCGAAATCGCTAATTCAATACCAGTTGGCCAATGAGGTTCACGAGTCTGTTGATCAAGTAATTAACTAGCATACCTTTTGATGCAGCTGGTAATATGAATTGCTATCCGTTTGAATCTTGAAAAATTCGGATGAATACATACACTCTCTCTCTTTGTTCATACTGCCTAAAAGATATATAGATTATATAATGGGATACATAGATGCATTAAATAAAACTAACCAAATGTCGGACAAATGCTTCGAAATGACAGCATCCACGCATCAACCAATGAAAGCCGTTCAATTCTTAGACCATCATTGAAATATCTATTTACCGAGCAGTTGTTTTTGTATCTCTTTTTTTTTCTTTTTCTTATATACACAATGTGCAGATTTTTATTATACAAAGGAAACCAACCTATTCTTTTAGCTCACGTAAAATCAATATTGTTGCCTTTTTTTTAATTCAGAATCCTGACCAATGTTAAATAATAGCTCATTACCAGGCCAAAGCATTCTATTGTCAATCAATCGTTTGATTCACGATTAAGACTTGATAGAAGACGACCCTTGAATGGTATGTTTTGAATTAATGAAACTTATTTCTGTGTCTAACTTTTTTTTTTAATAGGTGACGGCTTTGGCGTTGGTTGGTACGATAATGAAACACAAGAAACGGATGCCATCACACCTTGTATATTCACTTCTGTGACACCAGCTTGGAACAATACCAACTTGGTAAGGCTGGCAGAAAAGATTAGAAGTCCCTTGGTATTTGCTCATGTACGCGCTAGTACTTCTGGTTCAGTTTCAGAAACAAACTGTCATCCTTGGTCGTAAGTGCTTAGATGAGTAAAAATGATGATAGAGACTGATGCCCATAGGTAGATATGGTCGTCTTATGTGGATGCATAATGGCGGTATTGCTGAATTCGATAAAATCAAACGCAAACTTCAAAACTGTTTATCAGAAGAATTGTTTCTGTTTGTTCAAGGAAATACGGATTCGGAATGGGCCTTTGCTTTGTTTTTGAGCTTTGTAAGTTCAGTTTTAGCTTCTTTTTTTTTTAAAAAAAAAAACTAATAGTTTGTAGTTGAATAACCCCAATGCAAATACGTTTGAACACCAAGAACTAAAAGAAGCTATGCTAAAGACAGTTGCTCAGTTGAATGCTTGGGCTGAAGAATACGACATTACAGAAGTAATAGAGTTGATACACTTAGCTTACATTAGCTAACACGTTCTTTTATTTAGCCTTCTTTATTAAATTTTGCCGTGACAGATGGTAAAACAGTTGTTTGTATTCGCTACATCAGTAGCAAAACGGAAGAAGCCGCTTCACTTTACTTTTCGTCAGGCACCCGCTTTGAATGTTATCGACCTGGTCATTATCGTATGGTCAAAGCAGATAGAAGAGAAGATATCGTTGTTGTTGCTAGTGGTAAGCTAAACTAAAGAAGAAAAATGAAATCAATTATTAAACCTCTATTGCATTTTAGAGCCTTTGACGTTTGAAAAGGCGGATTGGCTTACGATTCCAACTAATAACATTTTGGTTGTAACACCTAAACTAAATGTTCTACTGCAACCTATCAAAGACAAATTTTATACACCTGAACGAGGAATGGAAGTCAAGCTTGATAATGAAGATGTGGCGATTATACCAGAACCCAAGGCACAATTATTTAAAGCGCAAGTTGAAGAGCAAATGCAGCACGACTCATCACCTATTTTGGTTGGTTAACTAACTGCGATTGAAAAAAAAAAATCTTTTAATTAATCTTGAAGCAATCCCATCCTTATTCCCCTCCCTTTTTTTTTTTCTTTTTATTTTTTCCTTGTTAATAAAATGGAGAAGCGTAGGCTGATGAAATCTCATAGACGTATCGTCTTGATTATTTTGATGCTTTTTTCGTTTCTTAGCTTGAGCTTGTACATTACACCAAGCTGCAGTCGAATTAACAAATCCATCAATGAAGCCATTGCATTTTCGTTAGATCAAGCTTCGTTTGGTCTCAAAAGTAACCAAGACCACGCCATTTTTGTGGATTTGAACCAGTTGCAAGCTACACCCAACAAAAAGGTGGTAATCCTGACACCACTCAAAAACGCAGCACCCTATCTAGCACGTTACTTTGAATTGGTAGATGAGTTGAAATATCCTAAGCACTTGATCAGTATCGCATTTTTGGTCAGTGATACCACAGATGATACCGTAGAAATATTGCGTGGGTACGCCAATGATCTCTTGACCAGAAGCAGAAATAGATATGATTCTATCACTATCTATGAAAAGGATTTCCACTTTGAACTGCCTGAAGAAAATCGTCATGCTTTCGAGTTACAGCCTTTGCGTCGATCGTTTATGGCACGTTCTCGCAACTACTTGCTCACTGCAGCTTTGCGTGATGACCATGCTTGGGTGCTTTGGTTAGATGTAGATGTGGTGCGATATCCTGATACAATTCTACAAGATTTACAGAGTGTAGATGTCGATGTAGTAGTACCAAACTGTTTGAAAGAAACGGAGGATGGCTCTTTTTGGGGCTATGATAAGAACAATTGGCAAGAAACGGATGCTTCCAAATCCATTCAAAAAGATCTTAAGCCTGTAAGTAACTTGTAAAAAAAAAAAACTTGATAACTTACATCTACCATAGGACTATGTTTTATTAGAAGGTAATTACTTTACCAGCCAACTGGAATTCCTTTTCAAGTCACACGCGCGTTACACCAGATTTTAATTGTCTCAATTCATTTAGGTTACTCTGAATTTGAAACCAAACGATATTCAATGGTAGATATGCCAACGCACAATGAAAACAAACTAGAGAAAGTACCACTAGATGGCGTTGTAAGCGAATTCAATTAGAGGCGCATGATATAGGTATATTAACTCGTTATGATTAGGGTGCTACATTTACACTGGTAAAAGCAAATGTACATAGAGAAGGCGCTCACTTTCCTCCATACGTTTATGAGCATCAAGTAGAAACAGAAGGATTTGCTAAAATAGCAAAGGCCATGGGGTATGGCGTGTATGGCCTGCCTTCCTATTTGATTTATCACATCTCAAATTCTTAGCTTTTTTTTTGATCGTCTGTATTACAATATTTTTTTTTTATTAATTTATCACACCACCCCTTACTAATCACGCTACATAGTAGCAAATGCTACTACTACTACTACTACTACTACTACTACTAATAATAATAATAATAATAATACATGATGATATAACAATAAAGAGAAACTGTACATACAATAATTAAATTAATCACAGTACTTGTTTACATTATTATATGGTTCTATTGTTATTCTTTCAGGAACGGCTCGCTTTCCAAGGTACTATCTAGCTTATCTAAAAGTTTTAGCTGAGTATAAAAGTTTGGAAGGCGGGTGATTAATCTGCGCAAAATCGCCTCTGAATGAAACATGTTCAGTTACCAAAAGATACTCTTTAATGGATGTAGTGGCGAATCCTGAGCATGGAATATGTATTAGATGCGACATTAAACTGAGACTGATTGAGAGATTTATAGATCTACCGATTTAATATGAAATACTGCGATTTTATTGATAATTATTATTATGGCGTAATGTATTCAATGTATTTTGGTAAAAGGCTGCTGCTCATTCAGTAGTAGCGACAAGTGAGTCTTTATCAATGCAGCGCAATGTCTCCCTATTCCCTTCTGATATTTTGAATAAATTATACAAGTTATGTCTGTATTAAGCCCATTTATTATTGTACGAAAAAGCTTTTTTCTTCTCTTCAAGATACATATAAAGGCACTACTAATACTATCATTATGTATCAAGTTGCCTTTTGCTTCCTCTCTTGTGTACTTTTGTATGATGTACTTGAAACAAGACTTCTTTACCTAACATCCAACAGGAATTCTGATCTAGGATGGCTACTTGATGGTACTCTTTCAGTCTTTCATCTACTATCAGAAACGAATTGATCTTGTCTTGAAACGTGAAATCGCCCGTTTTAAACTTGCACCAAGAGATCATTAATTGATTCTGTTCATCAGAATCCAAATAACATGTATATAGCTCAAAATCATCTGTATCAGAGAGACTTAGTAAGTAATTCGATACTATTTCCAAGATCAAAATTTACCTCCTTCTTTCTTACTGATGGGTGAGAGACGAGTACCAGTTGGAAACTTGGTTGATACCATACCTTTTCCCATTAGCTTTTGAGCATCCATTTTAATGACCGAAACGCAAGGCTCCTGCGCGCGACTAGAAAAAGATAAGTAAAAGAAACAGACATTTTCCATACACGAACTTGCCTTGTTCGAGACATTTTGACGAGTTCCTGACTAACGATTAATAAAATTTGGTTGCTATGATCGGGATCCTTTTGATAGTGAATGGATATGACTGGCACTGGCAGTAGTGTACTTTTTGTGTGAGTCTTTTTTTTTTTTTTATGATTTGAGAATGTACGGTCTTACGATTGGTGGGCAACTTGATAAGCTGATGCTTGACATATCCTAGTTCTGGTTCTTGCTCCAACAACACGTCACCGTTGGTTTTGATCCTAAAAAAATCAATTACTCCATTGAAACCGCCACAAGCAAGATATGTATTCTGATGATCGAGAACAATAACTGCTTGCGAAAGAGCGTTTTTGGCATCTGTTCTAACCAGGGCGCAAGGAATAGGATGTTTACTGTTCAGGGCCGGTACTGTGATGTCAGATGCGACGCAAAACACGTAAATAGCTGAATCAAGTGTACCAACAGTGACAATGTAAAAGCCATGGTCTTCATTGGACTCGATCTAATAATTGACATTAGTACATTCATTGCATTCAAGCGCAAGACGTACTTGCAGCTCACTTGAAATGGATATGTTGGCGATGTTTCCCCTCAGCTTCCGCGTAAAATAAAGTCGTCCGAGTGTAGGTTTTGTAGAGGGATCGAATAAATAGAGATAGGTCTCTAGGCCGTCTAGCGTTCGTGTGGCAACAAAAAAATGGAGTTTATCCTTCAAATAGACGTATTGTACATACTGAAGCCGTATCTATCAGTAGCTTGTATAAGCGTAAATTCATTAAATCAAATATTGCACTGTACATTTATATCTTTTTCTGCTTCCACTTTGATAATATCATCAAGCTTGAACTCACATACAACCGACTGATTTGATACATTTCGAAGCTCAAATTTCGTATTGTCATATCGATAAATTTGAGTCGGTTTCCTGCTGCTGCTGTTAGCAGAATATACAAAACTGGATTGCGTTTCTGCTGTATTAAACTCTGTTGAAAACTGAATTACATCCATTATCAATCATATATAGTACAAACCAAGAAAGAAAAAAGTAGTATTAAAAGTCAGTATTGTACTGCGTTTTATTAAATAAGTTGTGTTTTAACGTCTAAAATCAGCTTTTAAAGTATTCTAATATTATATACAAAGAGGTATCCAGAACTTGATTTTCAGATTTGATTTTGGATTCGTTGGATTTAGATATCAATGGTGATGAGTTCAGGTGAAACACCTTCATACACAATACGATACACAGTGTTGAACAGAGGGAACTCATGTTGCATGTTTCTGGCAGACAAGAACTGGTTGACTTCTTGAGCAGTCAATGTACCTTGAAGCTTTTGACCGTTCAATAACTCGGCTTCCAATTGTTCAATAGGCTTGCCAGTTTGCACAAAGGCTTCAGCAACCTTACGGTTACGGCCACCGTTACAGGTAGTGATCAAATCAGCAGCACCACAAGATTCAAAGAAAGTTTCGGTTTGCACAGCATCACCAAAGAAAGTTTGACCAAACTTGCGCATTTCCATAAGACCCAAACGAATGATAGCAGCCTTTGTGTTGCTACCATGACCAAGACCATCAGAGAAACCAGCTCCAACGGCAACTACGTTCTTCAAGGCACCACAAAGTTGGACACCGACGTGATCTTGAATGACATTGATACGGAAATAAGGTGTGTCAAATAATCTCTTAAAGATCAAACCATCTTCCATGTTGGGACAGCCAATAGTAGATTCACAAAACTTCTCCATAGCAACTTCATTGGCGATATTGGCACCACTCAAAGCAGCACAAGGGATGTCCAAAATACGAGAGATTTCTTCAGAAAAGAGACGTGTGCCGTCAGCTGTGATCTCGAGGCCCTTGATAAGAGAAATAGCACGAGCATTGGGAGCTAAATGGCCCTTCATCTTTTCACAGATACCGTGAATGAATTGATGAGGTACGACAAAGACAACAAGAGAAGCACCTTCACAAGCCTTAACTACGTCAGGAATAGCAACAACGTTATGAGGAAGAGCGATGCCCTTCAAATACTTGACATTTTCATGTTGTTCATTGATGATTTCGGTCAAGTTTTTGCCGTCGATTTGCTCTTCAAATACCCATTGACGAACGGTAGGTTCGAATTGGTCAGTGTGACGAGCAGTATTGGTACCAACAATCTTGGCAATAGCAGAACCCCAGTTACCGGAGCCAATAATAGCGACTTTTTCGAGAGCAGGCATGTTTAGTTTATATGATTGTAATTGTAATGAAGAAGACTGATTTTCATCGAAAATGGCCCTCTATTTATACTATTGGGCCATTGACCTTTTATCAGCACTCCGGCTGCGGGGGCCTTTAGATAATAAGCTAAAGGAAACTAACACGTTTGGAGAATTAATCTGAAACTGAAATCTATTAAGTGAACAATGAATAAGATTTACTGATACCATCTTCCGCCTAAAGATACCATCATGAAAGCCTTGATTTATCCTAATTTAATCCTATTTTCTTGATATGGTGTATATTCCCAAACTCTATCGCGAGCAATGTACCGTCCTTTGACTTTGACACTTTACCATAGTGGTGGACTATGACGTTTTAGCGGACTCTGGGCTTCAAATGCCCTTAGGGGACCGTGATACGCGTGCCGCTTATTTACATCATCACGTTCCTTATCTCGGTACATATCAAGGCAAACTCGAGATTATCTGTCTTTTAAATATTCAACGCCGTTAGTTACAACGCGCCACGCTAAAAGTTGTTGTGGTGAAGCGCTATTTGCCTTATGTCCTAGGATTTCTACATAGTTATATAGTCATGCTGCATATGGTATCATCAGGCTGTTCTAGAGTCATTCTTATCTTCTCGAAATATCAGTCTTATTGATTGTAATCTTGGTCTAATGCAGTTGCATGCAGTTATCTATCATGAAATGCTCCCGAGTTGCATTTAAGATTCCTCTTAACTGTAAGCGTCATTGCTCATTATTAGCATTCAAGTGCCGAAACTATAGTAAAAAAAAAAAAAAAAAGTTAAAGAGGTGCCTTCTGTTTTAGTTTTAAATCAAGATTAAGCTAGAAGATACAGGCACAAGATTATCATTTCTTGGTAGGTTTCTCGCTTATTATTTAAATTCCCGACTATCACTACTCATTCGTAATGTCTTAGTAAAGTCTCTAAAGATCATCCAAGACATGTCAAATCAAATCGAATCTTAGCGTTATATATGTATATGTTTATTCAAAAAAAAGCGTCATTTTATCTATTATATAATACTAAAAAAAATGATTCAAGGAACAAGAGGAAGAATTTGAATATGATAATGTTTTAGATGCCGCTAAATGTAATCTAATGGATCGTAACCGGTCTTCCTGATCATTACTCTTCCTTCTTGGGCACATCAGATTCATGCTTCTTTTCAATAGTCTCCAAAACCTTAGCGGTATCGACAGGTTTAGCGCCGCCGAAAGGATCGGGCTTACTACCGGCGTTCTTGGTAGGAGCAGAAGAGGTATTATCAACTGTACGAGGCTTCAAGTTGAGACGAGGACGTTCGGAAGGACGATCTATAGTAAATCTTAGTATACGCACTAGCAAAAGATTAAGTTTCACTTACCACGGCTACCGAAGCTATCACGTCCACTGTGACCCCAAGATGTATCACCGCGGCCACCACGACCACTGAAACCACCACGACCGCCTTCTCTGAATTCACGACGAGGAGCTTCAGGCAAGTCAATGGGGCCAGTACGACGCCATGTGTCTACATCAGTACGATCAGGCTGACGGACACGATCACCGTCACGAGCTAAACCCGTACAATATGAGCAACATTATACTTTTTTAATAACCAATGGTACTACTTACGAGGTTCAGCAATGTTAACACGGATATTACGGCCTTGTACACTTTCACCAGAAAGCTCTAAAGCACCCTTTAAAGATTCCAAATCGTCGAATTCAACATAACCAAAGCCTTTAGATCTTTCACTTTCACGATCGCGAACGAGGCGAATCTTGGAGATCTTCAAGTTGGAGAATAAGTCGGTCAAATCATCTTCAGAAGAGTCGAAAGACAAGTTGGCTACATGAGCAGTATAAGGTGGCTGGGTAGGAAGCTCAACAGGAGCACGAGCAGGGTAGTTACGCTCGCGTTGCTCGAAACCACCGCGTTCACCGCCACGGTCGCTACGTTCTAATCAATCACTTAGTCATTACATTTCCAAATAAACCTTATCTATTTTACCATAGCCACGGTCACCACCGAAACCACGATCGCCTCCACGCTCATAACCACGGTCACCTCCACGCTCATAGCGGTCACCTCCACGGTCACCACCACCAAAGCCACGAGAAGCATAACCATCGGATCTATCTTCGTTTCTAGCTATATTTAATTAAATAAAATCAAAATTCATGCCCTTTTCTCATTGTTTCTGATGCATAATTTAATGCTTACCAGCAGCTATGAAACGAGACCAAGCAAATAAGCAGTAAACGTATTAGTAACCCAAAAGAAAATTTTTCAAAGTCTTCCCATTTGCTAAAGGGGAATGAACCAAGATAATAAAACTTACGAGCAGAGGGAAGATCAACTACATCATCAGCCCAAGATGAACCACCAGTAGCTAAAGGTAATTCCCATAAATTTTAGTATAATGTTTCCCTTCTTTTTTGGTAAGGATAAGGATCTCAATAACTTACTATCATCAGCCAAAAAGTCTGACAATGACATCTTTTGCGCCTTCTTTTTTCCAGCTATTCATTGCAAGGTCATTAATATATCATTTTGTATCAGATTGATTATTGAATGGCTTACACATTTTCTAATAAAGTATAATGGAACTATGTGAAAAAGTCTATATTCGAGGAAAAAAAAACTGGGTATTTTGACATGAAAAAAAAAAAATTCTCGGCCGGAGATTCAATGGTAGTCTAGCAAGCTGCAGTAATCCTTAATCTGATTACTATGGCCGTTGCTAAGACGGTATCATTCCACTAAAACCTTATTGGATTGCTTTTTCAATTGACAGAAATTAATTTGGACTATTCATTGATTGCTGAAGCCTTTGAAGCGATCTAGAATAGGATCCTTTTGGGTGGCGTCTTCAGCAAAATTTAACATACCACTAAAGAATGAAAACAAAACAGTCACGTAGAGACTCAAGAGCGTACATTTGTTAGTGATACTTTTGAACCAGTAAAGCATAGATTCTATGCCAAGTATAAGTGTCATAATGTAATCTTTTCTTTTGGTTAACCACGGACATATTTGAGACTACTAGTCTACAGCTTTGAAAAGGAGAATTGAAAATTTTTCAGTGGAATGGCTTTTTTTTTAAAAAAAAAAAAGCAAAGTGTCAAACACTTGGAAATTTCTCTATAGGTTGGCCAGCAGAGGGGATCAACTGAAGTACTTGTATGAAAACACCCAATTCAATTATGGAGGAAGAAGAGATATGCATCCTCTCACTTTTTTTATGCGATTTGGTCGAACTTTATAGGATATCGGAGATTTAATCAAAATGTCTCTTTTTGGTAACCAAACAAAAAAAAATTTAGTTACTTTAATGCGACTTTGCTATAATACAATAGTTTGAATAGATATTAATTATATTAATATAATTTAGATGAAATTTATTGAGCGTCGGACAATGTACATACTAACTTATTTATCTCTTGAGGATTTAAAACTACTGGAAATTACATGTTAGTTTCGAAATTTAATTTTATGATCAAACGTCTCGTTGTTCATATAAGAAATTCTTTTAAAAAATGTATCATTTATAATACCATAACCTAAAAAAATTGTTTGGTGTTTGTAACTATGATCGAAGGTCAAAAGTATAACTAAAAGACGCGATCAAATTTTGACAACAGTTTATATAGACAAACAATTAAATGTCAAAAGAGGACTTGATTGGCCAGAGGGTCTTCATTTTTATAGGCAGACAAGGATTTTTCAAAATCTTGGAACATACACTTTGACGCGACCTTTGATAATAACGATATTTAGGTAGAAAGTAAGTTTACTCATAACTTTTGTAAATCTTTCGATAGTAAATCTAATAGTTTAAAGTTTACATTACGTCTTCTATCAAAATAACCGACCTGTTTTGATTTCAATACAAATTCTTAGCTCCTTATTCCACGCTGACAAGTTGAGTGTTTATATGCAAAAATAAAATAAAAAATAAAATGCATACATATGCCCTGGAACATATACAATATGTCATTTAGCGACTATACCTCATAACTGTAATTTATATCGTTAATAATACAACCATGGTTTTGAAAGAGGATTACCTTGATAAATAAAAGCAGTCCCAAAGTGACGTTTCTGTTTTTTACCTTTGAAATTAGCCCTCTTTTCACGCGTCTTTTTTTTTTCTATTGCGTTCTGACAAAGGGCTCAGTGTTCTTCTTTTTGTTTATATTATCTATTCATTACGTGTCTTTTCTGCTACTCTCCTTATAGCTCAGGCATTCTCTTAATTAAAGAATAGAGACACGAAAAAAATACAAATATAATGGTGCAAAGCGATCAAGACGAAAAGTTCGCAGGGTAAGAATTGGACCGAGAATTGAAAGAGGAGACAAAATCTAAAACAAGCGCTCTTTTATAGAACCTACCGCAAACTATTCGACACTATTGAAAGAGGTGTTGAACAGTGTTCGACCGATCGGCTTCAAACTTTGATTGAGGAAAAGAAAGATCAATTGAAACTTGGTTTAGAAGCTTTTGGAGAACCTTCCTCACAATCACGCTCCAAAGTTACGTCTGGCTCCAATGTCACTGTAGAAGGCAAAACAATTAAACTAGAACAAAAAGAAAAGGATCTTATTATTACATTATCCGACATTCTCAACTTGAACGAACTGCAGTGTGCCTCGCTTTGGGAAGCCTATAGACAAGCAAACAAGGATAGTTTATCACGCATCAGCAATGAATCCTATAGTGACAACACTCAATTGAAAATGAGCCTTGTATGCTTCTATTTTGAAGATAGAATCTCGCTTTTGGAATGTATTGGTTCCCTACAACGTATTTCGCTCAATGAAGATCATCCTTATACTAGCATCGCCAACGACACTATTAGCAAGTTACGACAGGAAGATGCAACAGTATTTGTTCAACGTCTTTTCACGCAGTATGCCAAGTTGATCCGTAGCAATGTACCCAGTCGTAACAACGCCTTCCCTGGTTGGTCTTTGATTTGGGCCAAGCAAACATTAAGGGAGCAAAAGGCCTTGTTGGAAATCATCTTTTTATTCAGCTTGACAGATTCCTTTTCACCCAAATTCATCTTTTCAGCTATTCAAGAATTTGAAGCAGATTGCTTTGGTTATCTTCAAGCCTTCGGATATGTCCTTGACGATGAGGGAATTTTGTTACGTGACCGTGTATGTCATATTTGTACATTACTTTCTGTCAATCTCGTCGTGCCTTCGACATTGAATGTCAAAGTCAAGCTGAATCCAGCCAGTCAAGGTTTGATAGATTCTCCGGATTACATCTCCAAGATAAACCAAGTGGTAGCTCACTTGGGCGATAGACAAGAACATGCTGTTTTCTTGTTAGCATGGTCATTCTTCCTGACTTGTGTAGATATAGCTGCCAATGATGAAAACACACCTCTTCCTAGCAATTATACCGCCATTGTTGAACTTTTGGATGGAAAGCAAACGATCAACTCGAGTGTATTAATCGATAGACCTTCTGTTAGCGGCACAGAGTTTGATAGTTCATTGAATCGATCCGTTTCCATCAAGCAAGGCACCAACTTAGATCGTATCCTCTTGGGACGTTCATTAAAATTGAACGTATTTGATAATGCCATCAGTATTTTGGAAAGCGAAGTTTGCAGTGAAGAAGACGTCAACAGCTTTGGCTATAGATCAGTAATGAGACACTTGTTGAACTCGTTCTTGTCAGTCACTCTACCCGGCTATATACCTATTGACGGCTACACCAGTCTCGTTAATGCTTTTTGCTTACTCTACAAAAAACAACCAGGTCTTTGTGAAATGTTTTGGACAGAAGACTTTGACGAACAAAACTCTTCATCGTTACTTTCAACTGCTCGTAATAGATTCCCTGTCTTTTTCACTGATTTCACAGAACTTTTGTCAGCTTTGACAGGCGCCAATGATTTGGAAATGGATGGAGCTTACTCTGCTAATCGAGTGTTTGAATATCTTTGCAACCTACCTAACATCACTGTTGTCTTAGCTCCTTCAGTAGAAATTACAGCACAGGATGAGAATGGAAAGGCTGTCACATATGCTAGTAAACCTATTGTGGTAACTCAATCATTCGATTCTATTACAAGTATTGTCATCCCTGAAGCAAGTCGTGGATTGCTCCTCAATCCAGCTGGCGATGATCGTGTTGTCAAGTATAACTTGGCTTACTCGGGTTGGCATATGCTGACGGCTGTCTTGGCTGGCTATGTGACAGATTACAAGGCTTCCAATACAGATATCCAAGATAACGATAAACACCTTCAAGGAAAGAACATAGAATCCATTGAATCTATTCTTAATTTGATCCATAATGTACTCTCAAGCAGTTCCAAACTTGCACCAGCCTTGATCCAACATATCGACACCGCAGTAGGAAATACCAATGCTACGCCCGTTCTTATTTCGGTGCTTTGCAGTATCCTCAACACCTCCAGCACAATGCAACCTTGTCCTATCTCGATCTTGACAATGTCATTAAAGTGTTTGACATTACTGATTCCATTCTACAGTAACGATGTTTGGAGCTACCTTAAGTTTGCACCTATTTTACCTACTGCCAATCCTCGCATTCACCTTGCCACTCTTTCCAGCAAACCCAACCCTGCATCACAGATTCAGGAGATTGTTTCCAAGGTCGAATGTACCATGGGTCGCTATCAGCTTTTGTTGGCGTTTTTGGATATGGTTCAAGGCCTTGTACATGATATTCAACGCAGCTGGTGGGTCAATGAAACTCAAAGCGCTGGTCTGCCCAATCGTCAATATCAAGTGGAAGTACTGTACATCTGTTTGCACTATCTCATGTCTGAAGTTTTCCCATCCTATGCTCAATGGCGCTACAAGAGACTTTCTGATCGTTTCTTGATTGGTACCAAGATGATTTCGATCTTTACTGATATCACTACAAGCTTCAAGGAGCCCAGCACATCCAACAAACTCTCTTTGAGCGGTATTCGCGAAGGCATCTTTTCCAACTTTTTATATGAAGGTGGCATCTACCATACTTCTCCATTAGTAGATACGATCTCTGAGGGCGCCAAGTCTGCTAATGCTTTATACAAGTTGAACCATCCCAAGGAAGCTCAACGTATTGAAAAGTTGACAGAAATGACCTTTATCTTTATCGAAATCCTGCTTGAATACCGTTTGCAGCAAATCAATACAGGCAATGCTCTTGCTGAAAGCAATCTTGAGCGTTTACTGTTGGAGCGCTCTGGAAGCAGCAATTCTTCTGATTTCTTGTTACGTGTAGCTCGACACATTCATTACCGTCATAATATTGCTTTGCCTACGCATGCTACCAAGGTTTTGACTCTATTGTGTCGTACTACCGCTGCCTGGACAAACGTGCCCAACTTTGTACAATACCTTGGAAGCACAGATCAAGTACACGCTATTATCCGCACTTACCTCCAGATTGCTAAAGATCATTTCCAAAATGAAACTCTGTTGACTTCTATCTGGCGTTTAATGACGGCTTTATTGGAAACACAGCCCAGCTTATCTATCCTCTTCTTGGACTGTGGTGATTTTATTATGCCTAGCCCTAAATCTGCCGTACGCTTGCTCAATGGCCAAACACAACCCACTTCTTCTTCGTCTTCTACAGCGCCTGTTTCTGAATCTGCCATTCGTGCAGCTACAGATGTCTTGAGTCATTGGGAAACATTGTCTGTTGAAAAACCGTCTGTATTATCCAACATTTTGCGCTTCCTTGCTACCTTCTGGAAGACAGCATTTGATCATTACGCCCTTGTTGAACGCGCTCGCGTAGACAATGCTCTTTGGGACTTGCTTGGTAAAGTCCTGTTGAACCCTAGTAATGAGATTAATACCTCTAGCACTAAAATCCAATCGGCTGATTTACTTGATACCGACTCTGCAACCCGTTATGATATCGATATCCGTCGTCTCTGTTGTCTTAATTTGAGCAAAGCATTTGTCATGCGTATCATGGCTTATGAAATCCATCTCTCTGCTGGTCGCGGACCCACAGCCACTGCTTCTCAACGAGTGCCCGTTGGTCTCAAGAACCTTCTCAACAAGCTGGGTGAACCCTCAAAGCTTGCTGGTTTGCGTGAAGCTTTTGTCAAGAACGATTTTGATCCTTCTACAGCGCGTGCAGCTGAGATTTCTGCCGAGCATCTATTGCAAACGATTGGTATTCATACCACCACTGCCTTATTATTCAAGATACCTCGCGTTGGTGATGGTGATGACGTTGAGACTGCTGGTCAAGCACGACAATATGGTGATAACTACCTTTATGACTTTTCTGTAGCCAACGATAAAGTACAATCGCTTTACAAGGATATTAGCAACAAATACGACTACATTCACCAAGAAAACTTGATTGTGACCCCGGAGGTACAAGCCGTTTTGGATCTCAAGCAAGGCTGCAATACATTCCTTCAAAACGTACTTTTAGTCAATTATAATAGCTCCATTGTAGACACTCAGATCATGCTGCTTGATTCGTTCAAGACCTTTATGGAAACTGCTTCTCGACGTGTAGCTGATGTGATCTGGGCCAACAAGTCTACTGCTAGTACTGGCGGTGCTGATGCGTTATACAGCTTTTTGAATGGACTCATCGATGGTGCTCGTCAAGAAACGCGTGATGACGGTGTAACTTTGACCTCCTATAGTATCTTGATTCAAACCATCCGCAATTTGACAGAGGATTGGATCAATATGAATAGTGCGGTTGTGACAGGTATCGCTACTTCAGCTAAGCAAGACTACACATCCAAAACATACCAACTCTTATCTGCTCTTTGCGGACTATTGGATCGCGAAAACTATGCTCTATTTAATAGTATTTGCGATCATACGGCCATCCGTTTCCATAGACCTTTGCTAGAGTCCATCATGCTTTCTTTGCGTACATTGAGTGGCAATATAAACTATATTGCCAGCAATGGCGTTCAACTTGAGAGCTGTCTTTCGGGTCTTTTGTCTGTAGTATGTTCCAGTTTCCATGTGTTGGTGATCAAGGCTAGTTCGTATAGTGCTGAAGGATCGCCTGTAACTGAAGAAGTAAAAGAGAACTGTATCAAGGATGTTACTGTAGTGATTTCTCTCTTACAAGAACTGATCAACCCAAAGTATAAACTCTCTCAAGACATTTGGCTCAACATTTTTGAAAAGTCGCATACGATTCAATCGTTGCTTTTGCTCTTTAATAGTGGTGTAGCACTCGTTGTGAAGGAAGTGGATAGGTAAGCATTTTGGACGATCTAAAGTATGTTGCCCTAATATATATATATATATTTTTTTTGAACAGTCAATCATCCAATACCAGTGGTGTTTATAATATTAGTATTACACCTTACGCGGAATCTGCTTTATACTTCTTATTAGCATTGTCAAATATACCAAAGGCAGCAACTGCTCTTGTCAGCCATGGCATTTTTGAATCACTCTTTCAAAATGCACTTACACCTCGTTTGCAACGCGGTGAATTGGATCTGTTCATTCGATTTGGTAACAGCAGCAACAGTAACAAGAATGCTCCAGCCTACGTCGAACGTAACCCACTTCATTTCATCTGGTGTCAAATGCTTGGCGTTATAAGCAACCTGATGCGTACTATTGGCAGTGAAGGAGCTGTCTTATTCAGTATCGTTAATTACATGCAAATGTATGGTCCTCAAATTGGCACAGCGTTCAACAATGCCAATGGAGCCAACGATTCTATCTTTGGCCTTACACCTTCAGAATCCTTGTCTTCGCCGTTGCTTGAAGAAATCGAGCGCATCAATATGATCTTTTTCAATATCTCCAAGTACTTGGACCGTCTTCCCAATATTGCCAATAACCTCTTTGTGTCGTTCAAAGACTGCTCCTTGTTTTTGCTTCAACGCTACCTGTATTTCTTTACACATCCTTCTCATATGCAAGCACAATTGTATCCAGTTGATAATGTAGAGCGTCAACAAGCACAAACGTTTGTGTCTAGTTCCAAAGAACAACGAACAAGCCAATTGATGCGCAAGACATTAGAATCGATATTGACTATCACGCATACCATGCTTACCACCTTGATTATCCTGACTAACACTGACATTGTGTTGACTGCTGCCGATGTCGAATGGCCATTTGGTAATACGATCATCTACCCAGAGATGCGCGTCACCACAGGTGAATCTGCTTCGTTTGGTACGTTGATGGAGTGTATATCCAATTGTATGGACAAGGTAACCCAATGGCAGCAAGAACAAGACTATATCGTACAACCTTTATTGGAGGTGATCAAGGATTGTGCTTTATTGTTAACTACTCAGGCAGCATTATGGATTGCCAAACCCAACATCTCGGATGAGGTTCGCGTAGAGATTGCTCAAGAGAATGTTACGGATATCATGGAATGTATGACCAAGGTGGGCACATCGTTGGCCAAGTTACAAGAAAGTAACAAGTTTAATGTAAAGTCCAAGCTTAAACTGATACAATTGCTCAAGTCATTCTTGGCTGAACGATACTATGAACAATAACCTTCTCATTCACTACATAAATACTACATACTTTGCTTTATCATAACCAAATCTCTTATATACACTACATAATACAATAAAAAAAAACAGGTATAAATTCATTATAAGGCAAGAAAGTTTCTATAAAGCGTGGATATTGTACAAAAAGGTGTATAATAGTAGGTGATAATAATAACAATAACAATAATTAAATAATATACGGCTATAAGAAAGATAGAAAGAAAGGAAGAAAGAAAGATCTAAGTATGAATGGATGCGTTATATGTAAAAATGGATGCCTGTTATATGTACGTTGATTTATATACGATCTATGAACTTGTCTCCTTCATCACTTGCCAAAAACCATTTGAAATATTCGTAGACACTCCAACTGATGGCAGTACTTGGCATGTTAGTGAGTACTCGTGGTTTAAAGCCTCTAAAGAAACCTCTGACACCATAGCGCTCATAAATAATCAAGGCAGCCTCTTTAAATCCGCTTGCATTTTTAATACGCGTATCTTGCGACGATCCTTTGGTCTGTAATAAGGTCTTCACTACGTCTAATGGAGTTGTGACTGAAGAAGCCACAGCGCCAGCCACAGCACCCGCCATCATGTGTATCTTTGGATTGTAAGACCCTTCTGGATCAAATTCTGACCTGCAAAGCTCGTATGTGGCGAACTGGATCGACTGAAAAGGAATTGACATGGATACTGTGGTTGGAAATGAGATATAAAACGCACGAAAGCCTTCATTTTTATACACTTGCTTTGCACAATCCCGCACGGACTTGTAAGTAGAATCTCGTAACTGCATACGTTGCTTCAGGACTATTGGGAAATTAGACACAAAAAAGTTTAATAGGTCGGTTTTGATTATTTACCATCAAAAGGCGTCATGAGCGCATCATGAGAAAAGGTAGCAATCGCACCAGCAGCACCGGTAGCCAGCAATTGATTCGAAGAACCTTTACCAGCCCTTAATTTAGTATCAAACTCGATAAACTTTTCCTTGCAAAACTCGTATGTAGCAAAATGAACAGCGTGGGCAGGCCCTGCGCCTAGAATGACTGAATACACGCCTCGCCAGAGATGTTTTTGCTTACTGAGCTGCTGTTGAGACGCGTCCTTTACAGCTGTTTTGAACTCGGTAGTTGAAAGCACTTGCATACGAGTCTGTACCGAGATATTAAAACAAAAACAAAAACGTCAAATAAGCACATTGAAGCGCCTATGCATGTCACTTACTCTTATACTGTCAACAGGATACATGATACAGTGTTCTCCAATACCAGCCATAGCGCCTGCAATGGCATTTTGCGCCATGGTTGAATTAGCTCCTAAGGATTCATAGTCGTATTCTTCTGCCATAGTATCTGTTGGTCTCATGCGATTCGATGAGGTTCTTTGTTTTAACTAAGCGATTCCTTTTTAGAAAAAAAAAAGGTTTGGTGTATTGCTTGTCAAACAAAAAGAAAAGAATTTTCTCGGGAAATGAACTGGAAATGCTAAATGATACCCGTTGGGCCCAAGAAAGCGTGACGTAACAAATACTATAAATACAATGATTTCCAAATAAAATAGCCTGTAATTCGACAGCAGTGTCTCGTCTTGTTTGTAATAATAGTTTTAGAATGAGATAAAGATGGTGCAACTTCAGTCGAAATGCTTTGTTTTTGAGGCATCTACGGGATTCACACTTTAAATCTTAATGTTTAGACTCCGATTACAGTCAGAATTAAACGTGAACTTCTTTTTTTTTTCCAGCTTGGTTGTATTTGTTTAACGGTATCAAAGTATTTTTAAGGAATATTTTATCATTAATTTGGAACTTATACGGTTGGTAGTATATTAAATTATTTTATTCGTATTTTACACCATAGGGAAAACTCTTTAAACCAAAAACTCCAAAAAAAAAAAAAAAAAAGGCTGGTAGAACGTTAAATTCATCGATGGCCAATCATAATAACGAGCACCACATTTTGTGGTACTGATGCTGCTGGACGCTGTCAAAAATTAATGCAGTAATTAACAAAATAACCATTATGAGATTGGTACAGACAAGTCGAAACTACGTTAAGATGAAAATAAGATATAAATATGTACAATGGCTATATAAACTATATATGTATATAAAAAGCCAACTACTTGTAGCTAATTTCTAGCAGCAATTGCTTGAGGTGGTCTGTAATTCCTCTTGAATAGACTAAAAGCAAGATTTGAAAATAACAGAGTCCCAATAATCAACAATGAAAAGAAAAACTGTGCCGGTAATTAGTGTGTATCATAGCATAATATCGGTGAATCTTACCAATGTTTTATATGATATTGGTTCGACAAAACTGTTGATGATTTCAGCAATGGTTTCAGCAGATACTTTGGCTCTAAGATCATGATTCGGTTAAACATAGAAATAAAGAAATCAATATCAAGAAACTCACTGTGTTACTACCACCTCTCTGTTCATACAAGACGCCCAAGTGTTACACATTTCTTCAATGGCTGGTACGCGATCTGCTTGACCACAATGATTCAAAACATAATGATTGGTGCAATCAAGCTTTTTTTGATAGAGTGCTACGCGTCAAACTGTTAGTCTAAAGTCGGAGCTCGCGCTGGAGGGAGTTATTATTTACCATTGGTATGCTCTTCTGCTTTCAGTTTAAAATCCTGCTTTACTACAAATATCATTTTGGTAAAGATATAGAGTGCAGCAAAAGATATAATGATATTAAAAGCCATTTGAATATAGACAATCACAGTGTACGAGATATCTTGGTGCCTTAAATACATTGGTTCATATGTTTTGACTTCCAATGATGATACAGGGCTTTGTTTACTTATAGGTTTGCACTTGAACTGTCGAGAACGTGCATTGAATCGATGTGTCAAAGTACCGACGCTAAGTTCTACCGGTGGTTTTGATGTATTCAAAGGTAAGTCCAAATCAAATAGCTTTTGGTTGGGTTTGAGAGTGGGCATAAAGTTGAAATTGTAATCGTCTGGCGCGATTCTTTTGTCATCCTCTTGAGTTGAATCATCTAGAAAATACTCAATGTTGGTTTTGTTTAATGAAATAAGATCTTGGAGTTGGAGGATACCTTGATCTGTTCGAGTTCTTTTCAAACTTGACATTAGTTCATATAAAAGTAAAGGAAATAAGAAATGAAAACTGCAGCTCTTGTACACCAAAGAAAAATACAAGCGCAAAAAAAAAAAAAAAAAAAAAACTTACTAATTTAGGGACACGATGATGAAGGTAGTAGAATTCAAACACTATTATCTAGCGTGGCAAGAAATTAGTATGGCACCTTGTTTTGCAGGAAATAGAGAGAGCTCGATGCACGCTTTCCAATAAACTAACTTTTGTAATGTCACGTTGCTGTATGCAGGCACTTGAGGGTCCAAACTATATTGTTTCTTCTTCTTTTTTACGTTCCATAAAAAGATTTTGCTTCTGAAACCTATGCATTCCGAAACAACATTCTTCCTCTGTAAATTGATATTAAAGCTTATACATCACTGTCCGTTTACTTTTAGGAAATAAATTGGTTTTTCTTCTCGCAGATGCAATTGCAAAGAAGGCCAGTGTTGGGACGATCAGCTATACTACCGGTATTATATTTCATGAAATTGTTTGATAGACTGAGAAGATATAGATCACAATAACAACAGTTTCAATATAAACGTGGAAAATAAAAGGTTTCAGGCACAACTAGCATCGTATTTTAGCTTGCTGCTGTATTGAGTGATCTAATAATAACAAGTATAAAAAGCACTATAATAAATTTATCTATAATAAACGTAAATGATGCGTGTTGTTACAAGCATTGGCTGTTTCTACATACAGAGATTTGACTTTAATGTTACTTTGGTGTATATTGGTGCCTTTTCATGTGGATAATGCTTTGATACTTTAAAGGCATGTAATATCTTAGCAATCTATGTGTATATACGCAATATCATATATTACACAAGGTGCCCAAGTCTAGTGGAGAAGTAAATCCAGTACGTATTTTTGCAATCGGTTGATAAGTTTATTTCGTGGGATGGTAATTATAAGACAATCCCATTCTTGGCAGTTGCTGTTCAAGGAACCTTACATTAATACTACGGTTTCAACTGCTTCTCTTCTTCAGAACGTACATTTAGGTATCTGTCATATTGAAGAAAACTGACGGTTACTACCCGCGATAAGCTTCAGATTGCATTTTTCCGCTCATCTTTGCGAAAAACAATTCACAAAACATTAATATATAATTTGGCTTGAAAATAAAACATTTCATTATGAAACTATCTTTCAAGATACTCTTAAATGTTATCAAAATCTGATGAAAAGATATCTCACTGTGATATTCTCGTTAATTATTCGTTATCAAAGCTTTACTAATCAAGACGACAACGAGCAAATACTCCAAAAGAATTGGTATGAGCTTTGGTCTCAAGTCTAGCGACAAATATTTTCAATGAAAGCACGATACTTTAACAGTATTTAGGGGAGCCTAAACGGTTCATTTAATGGTGTAATTATCATCTGATATATGCTCTAATTAATAGAGTTATAGTTGATGTAAAGCATTTCAGGGAGTTTTTTATAGAAATTCAACTATGATTAGAGTTTTCTGTATTTACTAAAACCCAAAGCTATATTTGCATACTTTAAAAAATGTTAAACCTATGTTATTAATAGATTATGATTTGAAAAAGTCTTCATGCTCTATAAAAAAAAATTGGTGCTTTGAAAATTGGGCCTAGAGATATACTTTGAATCAATTCTCAGAAATCAACCCATTTCCAAGTTACTTTACATTCCTTCGGAAATTCTGGTTTAACGATTCATTTGATAGCTAGTCCATGTCAAGAGGGTGAATTGTATTTACTGGAGCCATTATATAGCCTAAGCTCAATGACTATCTTATATGTCAGAAACACACTTTGAATCATTTGCTTTTCCGGTAATGTTAATCCAATAATTTATAGGTCTCTTATCTAATTCTGGTTCAGTATTGCATCTGATAAACAATTCTCGCTCAAACAGGGCTGATACGTCTGACAAAGCCTCAATTTGGCCCGAATGCTGGCATGTCATAAAATACATTTGTTAAACCATGACCTCTACTGGCATGAAATTAAATAAAGTATTCACTGTTGTATATACCGAGTTCAGCTCATTATCTCTAGCAATAACAGTTTTTTAACCACTAGGTCCGGTTTAACCGAGATACCAGACTAATTCTTGACTTCAGATGTATATAATAGTATAGTATCAAGCATACTATTTAAAGAAGTATACAAGGCAGGGCGATCTTGCTTGGGCTGAAGCTAGCTATTCTTAGATTCTTTCGTTGTCGATTCCTATTGGTTAATAGAAATGGGTTTATATGATCTAGGCTCTTTGTCGATCAATGTACTTTTCTCAGGATCTTTTTTAGTGTTACAATGTTTTTTTTCGTTGCAATTTTCAATATTTTTTACAAGTATCAAAGTTAATTGAGAGATGAGATTTACGGAACTGCGGTGTCTATATTTTAGATATCTACCAAGTAAAAAAGTTTATACATATAAAGCAAGATCATCCGACGTATTTTTGCGCAATGGCTGAGTATTTATTCTTGTTCGATGGCCCAGCGTCGTCTTTAGCTGGACGATGAATAGTAAAGGCGTTGGAGCATGAAGACGTTACTGAATAAAGAAACAAGGAAACATAGAAAGACAGAGCCCTGATATTGATATCATTCTCAGTTGATGAATTACATGAAAATTGAAATTACGCTTAATTCGTGTTTCGAAAAAAAAAAAAACGACAGCGTAACCAGACAATAGTTAAGTATTTTGAGATATAATATCAATTTATATGGGTCTATTAAAGGCCTATCTAGTTATTTTCTGTCGATAACTCGATACCCAAGCGTCCTCTAGTAGAATGACCCTATAATAATCATTCAAATAGTATTACCTTTTTCAATTTACCCGTTAAAAAAAGAAAGATTTTCCGTTCATTACCCATAGACCTCCGCTTTGAAACAGAGCCTATAAATAGTCGATTCTTCCGTTTTTCTCTCTCTTTCTTGCTTTTTCGCTCTATTACTTTTATAAAATGGGATTACTTGATAAACTAAAAAACAGTTATGATTACTACAAAGTTGATAAATATACTAAAAGACGTGTATCTCAGTCACAGTTTGAGTCGCACGATCGTCGATATTACGAGAACGCTTACCGGGATGGTGATTATTTGAGTCCTGAAGACGTTGGACATTATGATGGTAGTGCATCTTCTCACTTGTCGTACAAACAATCTCGATGGTCATTACCCGATGTATTCAAGAAACATCATAAGAAACCACTGACTGTAGCAGCCAGTCAATTGAAGACTTCAGAAAACTATACGTTAGGCCGTGCTTAAAGTAATTGTACATATACATTAACAGACAAATATCATCCCATATCTTTTAAAAAAAAAACTTGTTTATATATAATGAATGCATGGGTAAAATAAACATTGACTAAACATTAATTGAAGAAAGGGAATATGATGATGATGCATTTATAATGTAATTGTAGTTTCCATGACATGAAGTCTTTGTCTCATTTGATCTGTACCAAAGTTTTCTACCTATGAAATAATCAATCTTGTGTAAATTGATTTTTTTTTTAAAAAAAAAAGGGCTTACATTTCGTAGAATAGAAGGATATAGATCCCATGAAGGAGTTTCTTCTTGAGGTTGAGGTTGAAACAAAGGGTCATCGTCTTGGTTATAACGTCTAACGGAATTGGGTGTATGCATAAAAATGAAATTGGTTTGCTGCTGCTTTTTCTTGGGTCGAGTAATCACAGGTCGATGGATATAACCATTACCTAAACGACGAGAAAGGCCTGGATAGAGATCATAACTAGGTGTTGCAGTCATGTAATGCTGATAATATACTCTGGGTGTCGTCTCAAGTTGAGTTGGAGTAGTCATTTTTTTTTATTTATTCTGTGGTGTTGAACCAAAGTTAAAAAAGAAGAAAGAAAAAGAAAATAAATAAAATAAATAAAAGGGTTTTTTGACGTTGTTTTCAGTCCAGGTGATTTTACAATGCATCTGCTGTAATTTGCTGCATAAAAGCTGCTTGTCCTACCTTTTTCCTTTGTAGTACTTTCTCATGAGATCTTGTTTATTGGCAGTGTTGGTTCAAATAAGCAGAATGGATGAGGGGACTATAAAGAATGTACCAGTCATGCGGATGCATCATGTGAGATTTTTTATTGAAACTGGAATCACCGGTACAAGAAACTATATTTTATCGTGTCATAGGTTTAAATTTTATTTCTGTATTGTGCAGTATATAGGTTGTTTTTTTAACTAGTGGATATTTCAAGTATACACCTGCAGCATGATGTGGCTGGCTAGTTTCATATCAAATAACGACACTCTAGACTAGTCTATATTCCTCCCGTGGAAAGAAAGAAAACAAGCTGATGGCACGTGCACTATATATAATACTTACTTTATAAAACTCTCCAGAAAACAAATAACAGCTATTCTATTTCATGTGATATATGTATTCTGACCGTGCGTGCATTATCAGACATTGGAAATCTATACGTAATATTATACAGACAATGATCCTAGATATAAAAACTATGCACTTCATAAATTCAACGCTGCTATGTAAAATATGTAATCCGCAGATTACCATATCATTTACTATCATTGGCTGGGAACACACCATATTATATATATATATAATTTAGGTTATGATTCCGTAAATCGAATGGCTCGATTACCAAACCTTGTGCAGATATGGTATACTTTTTCCCATATTTAGTGAGATTCACAAACAGAGAGTAATATACTTCTAATGAAAGATTGTCTACCTATTTTACAAGCCCAATTCCTACTACTATGATCCCTATACCTACTCAATGACACACTCATTTATCGACTGCTTCCTTTAATCAAACACAATCGTAACCATCAATGGAAAAAAATTATCAACAGCACATTTCTGGAAAATGCTCCCAACATCAGTTGATCAAAAGGATACCAGAATCTTCAAACAATTCAGATGGACCTTTTAACAAAATAATCTCCAGCAGTGACGGCAAGCAAGAGGCTCTCATCTCTTTTGACTACGTTGATCAACTGTCTTATTAGATCCAATCTTTTGGCTACCTATGACCAGATCAGAGAGAAGCAGATGCATGTGCTGGCGTTTAGGCTGGTTACCTGGAGGTTCACCTCACCCATGTCCCTGACACCTATCCCACATTTTCTTCAAACGACACGCCATCAACTTTCTGAATATGCATAAGCGCTTTCAAATACCAGAAACGACAACAAATCCATTGTCATTCCTACTAAACCAGCTACCAACTAAAATAAAAAAATAAAAACTTGAAATTTTGACATTATCCCTCCTTGGTTTCTTTGCTGGCTCATCATATGCGCTATTCTCTATGAACTTGATTATTTTTTTCACAATCATCACTCTCCTCCTACTTCACCTTCCTTAGGTTCACGTCTCTTAGATTGGTTCCCCAAAATTCACACAGCTAGACTGCTAATGCTCTGATGACTCCACTCCTTCCTCTGCCTTTTTGCCCTTGACCTCGAAAGGATTTTTAGACTCCACTTTCCTTCTGATCTAGCCTGGGCGGTATAGGTGTGCTTAATTAACACCACACGCTCACCAAGTTCTTTTTTTTTTTATAATAAAATTCTTGTTTGTCTAGTATAATTCTATCTGTAGGCGCAAAGTTTGTGCAATGTCAGACTTTCCGTTAGATATACAACTATAATTTTTTTTTCTACTTTATCCGCGGTATATCGGTAACACACTCTTACTAGTCTAGTATAGTGCATTTTTGTTATGTATTGCTTTAGAGTTAGTCTATGTTTATATACATAAAACTACTAACCCACGTTGGCTTCATTGGACTGCGGGGATTCAGCATTGGACCCACTGCCCTAATGCCTTCAACAGAGTTGTTTAAAATATAACGATCACCATCTATCAATAGAGAATCGAGACGCTCACCTGATTTCTGGCAACAATATATAATATTATTGCGTATTCTTTTAAATGCAACAACGTCCGTAGCAAAGCATTAAAATAGAAATATTTTAGGCAGATTCAACTATATATACACTTCACTATCCGGAGCGCGTTTTCTTTATAATATTTTTTTTTTGTTCAACTTAAATGGATTGAATGTTTACCGAGTATCTTTTATGGCCATAATATCAATCTTGATTAGATTGTATCTGATACCAGGAACTGCGAATTCACGACGACATGATTTGATTGGCTGTTGTTAATTTACATGTCTGTCCATAATACTCGACAAAGATGATTAGGATCTCAAGCTATATTCAATGCAACAGTAAAATATAAAAAGACGAGCTCCTTCAACTATATTGACTTTCATAATGATAGATAAGTATGAGCTTCAAAAAGCGTCAACACCATTACTCCCATTTCATCTGTGGAACAAACCCTTTCTTTTTGTCTTCTCTTGAAACCTAAACTATTCGAAATATACTTGCATTTTAAATAACCTATTAGTCATGCATATGTCATTCTATATGTAATGATTTGTACTCTTTTCGGCACAACATTTTATTTTCTGGACCCTAGAAAATTATATAAACCAAAGACCAGAAAACTGGCATAACGTACGAATCCAGCGTGTCAGATCTCGATCTAATGTTACATCTGGTGGTATAGTCCCTTTTCAAAATGAGTTGTTGAATCTGATCAAACTGCGATTAGATTTCAATTCGCCAGTTGTATTAAATATCTTTTTATTTGTCAATGGATAACTGTCATTAGCCGAATAAAAACAGTGTTATTTCAAACGAGTGCCCAAAGATTATATTGAATCCTTCATACATGTACAAGAATTTCTGCAACACATGGGTTTGGCATAACAAAGCCCTCCTCCTTCGTTTTCGATTCCAGAAAGCAGTCAAATCACGTTACTGTGGTATATTTCAAAAAGAGTAGAGGACATCCTAAACGTTTTATATAATAAGCTTTGAAAGATAGTGGTGCAAATCTAGTTTTTTCGCACGCCAAAAGACCAACAGTTACGAAATATGATAAATCCATTACCGTATATAGAAGAGTATTGACGTTGATTGGCTAAGGCTGACAAATGCTTGAACAGTCGATTGAAGTTCCCCAAACCCTGATTGGGTAAAATATGTTCCATTGTCAAAGTGTATAAATTCAAGTCTATCCGATATTGCTTTCGTTTTTCACCTTTCTTCTCTCTTCTTTAACGCAAAAATGTCCTCGGTCTCAAAGCTCACACAGTTTGGCAAGAAGCATATCGCTCGTGGTATTGGTAGATCTACTGAGCTCGTCATTGACAAGGCAAAGGGTGCTTATGTTTACGCGGTTGATGGTAAGAAATACCTTGACCTTACTACAGGTATTGGTGTCACCAACACTGGTAAGTTGATATTATCAAGCCATGCCATATATATATTTTTTTTTAAAAAAAAAACGCGTCTTTGTAGGTCACTGTCATCCTACTGTAGTAAAGGCTGTTCAGGAACAAGTGGGTAAGATGTCGCACGGCCAAGTCAACATCTTCTTCCAAAAGCCAATGTTGGATTTGATTGATGGCTTATTACCCAAAATGCCTTCTCCAAAGCTTGATACCTTTTTCTTCTGGAACTCGGGTTCAGAAGCTGTTGAGGCCGCTGTCAAGGTAGCCCGTCACGCTACCAAGAAGCAAAACATCATTGTGTTTCAAGGCTCTTATCACGGCCGTACATTTGGTACCATGGCCTTGACTACTTCCAAAACCATCTACAGCGCTGGATTCTCACCTTTGATGCCCGGTGTTCACGTAGCACCTTTCCCCTATTACCAACAATGGGCTGCTCACAAGGCCGATCCCAAAACGTTTACTCCCGAGTGGTGTGGTGAAGAAGCTCTTCGTCAACTTGAAATCCTGTTGAAGCAACGTTCTGATCCTCAAGATACTGCTGCCATTTTGATTGAACCCGTTCAAGGTGAAGGTGGCTATGTCGTTCCCCCAAAGAGTAAGTTACATTATATATATATATATATTAGAGGGAGGCCCGTTTCTGTTTAACTCATTGTAATTTTTTATATACGTGTGTAGACTTTTTGACTGGCCTCAGAAAGATTTGTGACAAGCACAATATCCTATTGATCTGTGATGAAGTGCAATCTGGTTTCGGTCGTACTGGTAAAATGTTCGCTGTTGAACACTTTGACGTGGTTCCCGACATCTTAGTGATGGCTAAGGGTATCGCCTCTGGTTACCCACTCTCTTGCATTGTTTCACGTAAAGAAATCATGGACCTTCAACCCCCTGGCTCTATGGGAGGTACCTACTCTGGTAATGCCATCTCTTGTGCTGCTGCCAAAGCTACACTCAAAGTATTTGATGATGAAAAGCTCTTGGATAACTGTAATGCACGTTCCGAGCAGTTCTTTAAAGGACTGAGAGAGAAGATCCCCAAGCTTTTACCAAAGGGTGTTACTGTAGATATCCGTGGCAAAGGTCTGATGATTGGTATCGAGTTCATGGGTGTTCCTTATGGTTTTGCCAACAGTGTTGCTAATGAGGCTTTGAAATTGGATACGCTCTTGTTAACTACCTCTATTTATGAAACTCTTCGTTTGATTCCTCCACTCACCATCACCAAGGAAGAAACTGATTTGGCTTTGCAAAAGGTGGTTGCTAGTGTTGCTGCCGCTGCTGAAAAGCTCAAGAAGGCTTAATAAGCTAATCTTTTTCTTTATTTTTGCTTTGTATATCTTTTTTTTTTTTTTTCACTAGCGTATCATAGATGTCCTTTTAATAAAACTTTCTTTTTCATTATCAAGAACTTTAATTAGGATCGCCTTTAAAGTCAGAGGCCCTTGCATAATCATGACGATAAGATTAGATAGCTAGGGAATGTGTGGGATCTGGATTTTGCTATCTACTATGGACATGGGAAGTACCCAGTCTATTCAAATGTACTATTTCTCGATAAAGATGTTTCACATAGATAAAGTATTATTGTAAAAAATGTGTACGAAATGGGGTGGGTAACGCGCTAAGATTAACTTTCTCTGTAGTTACACATAATCGCTTTTACTATTGTAAAGTTAGTACGATAAAAAATTACCTGTTCAGATCCTTATATTTTGAAATCAAACAACATTACAATAAAGAACGGTATCATTCAATTCTGGTCAACAATTCCAACTAATGCAATTATCTTTTTTTTTTAAAAAAAAAAAAAAAAAAAAAAAAAAAAAAAAAACGGAGTATGAAATATAGCTCCTCATGAAGTGTTCATTTTTTCTTTTTTTTTTTTTCATCTGTAGATCTCTTGATCGATCTTGATCAAAAGTCGCATCGGCTTAATAGTCCAAGTTCAAAACAAACTACTAGATCTATTAAAATAGCTGTTTAGCCTAGACATAGTGAATATTTCGTATGTAGCTTATGATTAGTAGTAAAGTATATATAATTCATATAGTAATAGACATGTATATTTAATTTTTTCTAGATTTTTTGACCGAGCTTGGTCCAATATCAAGTTTGAATATTAGTTATTTTCAGTGTAAAGAGGCATATTTAGTAAACCTCGTTTAAACTTTAACACCTAGATCTGCCGTTTTTTTTATGTATTAACATGATCTAAAAAACTGTAATAATAATGATTGGGAATTTTAATATGGAATAATAGAACAAAAAAAATATATATGCTATAAATCAATCAAGAATCTTTATTCGATAATTTAAAAGTAGATAGAGTTATGTTTTTTGTAACAATTACCTCTACTACGTGATATCTATACGTTTTTAACTGAGTCATTGCATCTATCCTTCAATCGAACTATATACACTGATCCTTGTACTATATGTAATATTTTAATTATGTAATACATACGTATTGTAATTGTATAGTATAATTACATTGCTTTATACAAATACAGATCACTCTAATTGATGATCAAGCCTTGTGGATATGTTTTATTCTTGGGGTAATTTGTCATAACCACTTAACTAATTGAGTGTATATTCACTAATGATCATTTGCTATAATTCATGAATAAAAAGGTTACTCAATTGTTAAATGCTAGAACATTCACTTTTACGTTTTAATTATAATTGATTAGTATCAAAAGTTCGAAACGAAACGAGATTACCACGAAAAAGAGATAAATTTAGTGCTGATGATTTTTATTTCACGTACAACTCCTTCTGAAATGCTAATATCTGTTTTTTTTCATATTCTTTTTCATATACTAGATATGTAGATGTAAGCATACATCCATTTATTGATAATTAATTGACAGTCACAAGCAGACTAAAATACTTGAAATAGTATTTATTAAAAACTCAATGTAAAATATCAAATGCAAATGAGGATGGTACTCAGTTGTAGTTCCTCCTAATTGGTAGACTGAGACTTTCAAAGCTTCAGCTGTCGACACTTTATGGCTGGCAGCCTTTAAAGAGAACATGCGTCGCTTTACAACAACTTCTCCTTAAAATGATTCAACTACCCAGCGAGTTATTAAACCGTATCTTCAGTCATTTAGATTTTCGTGACAAGCTTCAAAGTGCGTTAACATGTCGTAAATGGCGCGACCCTACCGTGTTGTACTCTAAAATGTGCTTCATTCATCAAAGCGAATTTCGAAAAATGGTTAAGTTTACATCTGGACACAGCGAAAAAAAAGCTCAAAACTCCAATCACTGATCTTTGCGTGTGTGTCATAGATGATCCTTTAAGTTTATCCAAGTATTGTCCAAACCTCAGGTCATTACAAATTGATCATTGGAGCGAAGCTAAGAAGTGGAATAACAATTCTAATGAAAAGCCTGTGCATAATTGGAATAAACCAAGGACTATTAACGACGGTACTAGAAATTTAACATTGAAGTTACTTGGCACCCCTTTGTATCTGACGTCCCTCACTTCATTAACCATGAATATTTTCACTATTAAGCTATGCAGTGATGGGCTATGCGGCGATATGACATTATCAATGTTAATTGTACGATTGACGCAAGCGCCAGCACTCGAATATTTAAAACTGATTAATGCCCACGACTTCGACTACCGGTGGCTCGATCTATTACACCAGAACACTCCCAAATTGATGCATTTGAAACTAGAGAAGATCAACTATGTCTTTGCATTCAATGAATACTTGCAAGAATGTACTCCTTTGCTTATGGATCAGTCTGTAACAAGTTCACTATGCTCTCTCAATATTATTTTTAAAGGTATAGATAAGATTGAATCTTGTCACAAGGAAATGAACAGTGCGCATTGGATGTTCTATATAAGCCGAAAGTACTCTAGTCTTACAAGCATTTCTTTATCCGGTATTCCTGTGTGCAAGTGGCAGGATAACATAGATCTTGTTTCAAGTTATTTACAGGATGCATTACGTAGTTGGAAGCAGCTCAAAAAGTTCAACATGCAACATGTTTTCCTCAGTGTTGACATTCTAAACGTGATGGATGACTACAATTCTTGTTTAGAAGACCTGACAGTGCATATTGCTAAGAATATGGATATGATGCAGTTTAGCAACTTGAAACGTTCAAAACTAGGAAGGCGCATCAATAATTTGACTATTTATAATCATACTAAATGTAAATCTATAATGCAAAATTGGAACTTAGCAGACTATACACGGCTAATTACTTTCATGAAAACACTGGATACAAAATATTGCCAGCTAAAGACATTGAATGTTAGTGTGGATTTTGACTGTCATGACCATCACTTAAATATAATCACACCAATTCAGCTACTCGACTGTATGCCTTCTTCTGTGCAAACACTGTCTATGTATTGGGTTGGCGCTAAGGATGAAATAAATTCTATCTACCCTCGAATGAATTCTCTTAGGTACCTATACTTGGAAATATGTCAGAAAGATGATTATCACGACTGAGAGTTTAATACACAACAGCAAATCCAAGTTATAATGGACAATTCGCCTCTGCTAGAGTCATTTTCTCTCACTACCCATATGAGGAGACGCCCTCTTACTCTTGATTTGTGTCAAAATATCAACCTGAAACGTGTTAAGTATTCTGTCTTCTCAGGAAAGATTTGGACCTCTCGGATATACCAAACAAATAAGGATAAACATGATAACAAATCGTTGGCTGCCAATGTTGGAGAATTCTTTTTCAAAGATCTTCAACAATTTCGTTGCTGTCTTGTTACTTTACACCTACCAATCACTCTTTGTTCCGTATCCATTCAAGACAACGAATACGCTATGTACAATCGAAATGTCTCGTCTTCATCTAGCCTAACAAACTCGTTTTCATTTATAATAAAAAAAAACTACATAAAGGTCTCTTGATCTTGGTCCAATATCACAGCTAGAGTGGCTCATAGAGACAATGGATGATAGCGAATGTTCGAGACTCTTTTAACTTGTAGAATCGGCCAAAAATAAGCGATCAACTGAGTTCAATTTAAATTAACTCATTTGCAACTATTTGCGATGTGGGGATCTCCTTAAATGCGTATATTTAAGATGAAAAAAATAACTACATAGTCTTTAAAAAAAGAATATATAAGTAATATAACTATACATCGCAAGGCATACAAATTACATTGCGTTATAGCTATCAGAAATATCGTTATTAATTCTGCGTCCCATTCATTAGTTTGATTTAATATATATTTTGCAGTTACAAGTTGAGTTTTGTATATGAAAAAAAACAGGTATATGTACTAGTACATGTGACAAACATATCTCAGTTGTGGATCAAGTGTTAAAAATATCAGTTTTTGTGAAAAAAAACAAAGGTCATACCTTCAATTCATAATAGTCAGATGTAAAACATATTTCTCTTTCGATATTTGAATAACTGACCCGTTCGCTTCGGAAATGTAGTAGTGAGATCAACTTTTCAACCTCCGTTATTGGGTATCGGAGTTACGTCAGTAAGTGATCTAATTTTATTCTCCGCTCTGCCTCGGTCTTTACCGCGAACATGGATAGAAAGCATGAGCCAACAATTGTGGCGAGCTATTTTCTTCCATTGCCTTCCATGATTTAAGCTCAGTATTGTAATAGTCATTGATCATTTTACTTGAAAGTCAAGATGGATTTGGATAAAAAAGGGAGCGATGATGCTGTTTCGAAAACTGAATAAACTTTTTTGGTTTTACATTTATAATACGTGCAGTTTGCATATATATATATATAAAAGCAGCTCATCTAGTGGAGAACAAGGGCCTGTCAAGTATAGATCCATTAATCGAATACAAGTGTAACATGAACAGGAAAAACATGGCATTTTGAGCTGCAGATCATCGTTTGTTTAAGCAATTGAAAGTAAAAAAAAAAAAAGGATGTCTATATTTGTAGCACTTTTCATTAGTTTAGCGGTAAAATGTATGAGGCTTCATTTGGTTAGTTTCGTTTCTGGTACATTCATATATCTAATTCGTCATAACTTCAAAGTACGTCATTTCTTGAATAATTGCACAGAGCGAAAAACTTTTTAAGCGCTAAAGGGCCGCTTATTTTTCGTATCCGACCAAGCAGTTCTCTTTTTCTTTTACTTTCCTTAATGTCCCTCATCTTGTTAATCTAAATTTGGGCTACAATCACTAGAGAGTTACTATGAATAGGTAATTATATTCATCATAAACCAAGATAGATATTGATTGGATTTTGGTTTTTTTTTTTAAAGTGATACTTCATCTTCAGCTACTTCTCAATATCATGCTCAGCTATATTCTGGTCAAAAACAGTTACAGAAACGACTTCAGCAGCAGCAGCAGCAGCAAAAACAACAGCAAAAACAACCACAGAGCCCATCAGTCAAGTCTTTCAGTAAACCTACAAATCTAAATTACAAAATACTGTCTTTTGATGCACCGAACTTGTATCATACTTCTTTAAAGCTGACTACCGAGATTGATATTCATGCATGGTGGGCATCTCTTGTCAAGATATTTTCAGGTAAATACAATGAGTACACTGTGTAGAATCACTACTTACATATACCAATAGGTAGTTCTTTTCATGCCACTCGAATTGCATTAAGTATACCTCAAGATCCAAATGACCCCTATAACGGGCCTTGGGGTTTAAAAGCAGTTTATAATAAAACAGGTTCAATTAGTCAAGAATCAGATCAACCTGCTACTACTACCAGTAAAGAAGATTCAGGCACTGATGAAACAACAAGTTTTGATTACTTTTTACACAGTCACAATGTACATGAAACAGGCCCTCGACATGTACCTTGGTGCTTTGATCGACTGCAACCGTTTGAATCAGAGCCTGAGCCATTGATCAACAACCCAAGTGTGAATCGTATCCTAAAGCGTAACTCACCCGTGATTTTATCTCGAGAATATCGTAGAAAATCATCCACCAAAAGACAGTTTGGCAGCGAAGATTTTGGCATCGAGATATTTAAACGAGCTTTACTTGAACAAACGAATGAAAAGACACGCAAGTCGAATTGGACGTTGCCTATTATTACAACACCTATTTTTTCAAAGGATGATGAAATACTAGTAGATGGTTCTTATTTATCTAATAATAATAGTGGCAGTAGTAGTACAAGTGATAATTGCAATAATGACTCCAATAGAAGCACTACACCTGCTGCTGCTGCTGCTGCTGTAACAAGCTCATTTTTACAAGACTTTGATGAGTATGAACAGCAACAACCATCACCTTGGTCCCAATCACCAGCGCCTTCTCCGGCTATCATGGATCCAGAGATTAATCCTTTCTTTCAATCACCACCAGATATCGATGATGAAGCATTCAATCCATGCTCACCAGAATCTTACGATAATACCTCTTTACCATTTCCGCCACCTATATCTAATGTGCATTCCATAGTACACGTCCCTTTATTTCATCCATCTGATATAATTGATCATCCTCAACCATCACAGCAGCAAACTCATCATCAGCATAGCCAACTTTCTTCTTATTTTACATCTAATACATCTAATCATGATACATCTAATACCAATAATACCACTAATACGAATAGACATCATTCGCCTACGCCTATAGCCATTCTATCATTCCTGGCTCCTATTGTACCTTATCCGCCTGTACTCTTGTCCAGCATTGCTTCGCTTTCTCCATTCATTGCTGCTAGTTTTACCAATGCCAATCAAAACTATCATTATAAGAAACAGGGTCAATTCTACAACCGTCGCAATAAGAAAGAATCTGCCAATACAACGCCTGGGGCAGCTCAGGGTGATGAAAAACAAAAATCTGAAAAGCATGACACTGATGAAGAAGAGGAATATTATGAGCAGACCATTGCTGATTCTACTACAACTACGCCTACTGCCTATGTCAACGATGCAATGCACAAACGGCCTGACCATTTAGGCTCCATGTCTAACTTCACTCGCAGCTCTCTAGAAACAGTAAATGAACCCCTACTGACAAGTTCACCATTAAATACGCCTAATCAAATGCAATCTCTGCCATTGGAAACGGACATGTCTTCGTTATCCTCATACGATACTACGTTTTCATCACCTGTCGAACTTCATCACCATGCAGAAGGCGATAGCAGCGATCAAGAGTGTGATGGTATTCGAAAACAACGCAAACAATCATCAGAAACTACTGTTTCCTCGACCAAAAATCGTAGAAGTACTTTCAAGGCGCTTTCTCCTTCCTCAGTTGCCGTTATGGAAGGTTGGGGTGCTGTTTCTCCTACTACGGGTCTTCCCATCTCTTCCTCCATCCCGCCGCATAGCATGTGCAGCCATAAAACATGTGTCAAGCATCATCATAACGAGCCAAATGATTCGTTTTTGGATACAACCGATGATGAAGAATCTCAAGCAATAGCAAAGACGACCGAAACTGACAGTAGTACACTGCCACAGCAGCGATCCACATCACATGTCAGAA
This sequence comes from Actinomucor elegans, assembly GCA_026027325.1. Classification (NCBI taxonomy): domain Eukaryota; kingdom Fungi; phylum Mucoromycota; class Mucoromycetes; order Mucorales; family Mucoraceae; genus Actinomucor; species Actinomucor elegans. The sequence continues at coordinate 355,710 of JAMSLZ010000017.1, forward strand.
AGCGACAGCCGAGTAAACGGAAGCACAAAAAATACAGAAAAAGAAGCCAGTATCATCGAAGACAACAGCAATACGATGATGACGGGTTTCATTATCACCATTCCCACCGTAGTAATGCAGACCGGTTCCTGGTAGCTCCCAAATCGAGTTTATTACGATTGATTATCGATGGTATTCCGATCCATGTCTTGTAAGTTGCATATACTATCATGTGGATACATCAACTAACCTGTTTATTTTTTTTTTTAAAAAAAAAAGTACTTGTTCTAATTCAACCGGTCAGGTCACTTGGGTAAACAATCGAACATTACAATACACAGGTAGATCACTAAAGGATCATTTGGGCCCCAGTTGGTTATCGCATATGCATCCAGATGATCAGCCTGAATGTAAAAAGGCTTGGGAGTCTGCTTACGAGAAAGGAAATGGATTTGCTGGTGAATACCGATTAAGAAGATTTGATGGACTGTATCGATGTTTCCTATGGCGTATTGTACCATTGAGAGACCTCAAAGGTCGCATTATCCATTGGTTTGGCACATGGTAAAACATTAATATTATATATATACATATGAAGATTCTTATATGTCTTTTTTTTTTTTAAAAAAAATAGTACGGATGTTCATGATCAACATGTAGCCAAAGAAAGTAATCTTCGTCAAGTAGAAATTGAAAGCAATGAGCGTAAATATCGTTTACTAGCAGAAGCCATCCCACAAATTGTGTTTACTTTCTCTCCGGGCGCCGGCTTAACCTATACTAACGGTAAATGGAGCAGCTACTCGGGTAAATCGTTTGAGAACACTATGGGTCTGGGTTTCATGTCCTGTGTGCATCCCGAGGATCGGGCCAAGTTGCAATTGCCTGATCTCCCACCTTTACAAAACAAGGCTGGTATATCATGGCAAAGCGAAATACGATTATTGAGTGCAAATGAGTGTTATCGTTGGTTTTTGGTCAAGTGTGTCTCTGTAGATGAATTAGATACAGGTGATGTTCGATGGTTTGGCACTTGGTACGTATACCAAAAAAGAAAAAAGGTCTGATATAGAAAAAAAAAGTGACTGATTCCTCTACTCTTTAGCACGGATATCAACGATCATAAACTATTAGAAAAGAAGCTCAAAGAAGCTCATGACGCTGCTCAAAAATCAACAGAAAGTAAAACTCGATTCCTGTCCAACATGTCGCATGAGATTCGAACACCTTTGATTGGTATTACTGGCATGTTAAATTTTTTGGTGGATACAGAACTAACTGCAGAGCAAATGGATTATGTGCATACGATTCAACAATCGGCTGAATCCTTATTGGTCGTTATTAATGATATTCTGGATCTGAGTAAAGTAGAAGCTGGCATGATGAAGCTGGAATGGGAGCCTTTTAGCCTGGCTACTATGATTGAAGATGCTAATGAATTACTGTCGACTTTGGCTATTCAAAAAGACTTGGAATTAAGTTTCTGGGTGGATGATGATGTGCCTGATGTGGTGGTTGGTGATCGTGTTCGTCTTAGACAAGTTTTGTTAAACTTGATAGGTGTACGTAATATGTTCCGAATCATCTTGCTTTGTACTCACTCTTCTTTTTTTTTTTTTGTAGAATGCTATCAAGTTTACAGCAGAAGGCGAAGTATTTACAAAGTGCAAAGTACAGCACTGCGATCGTGATGAATCTGAATTGACCTTGCTATTTGAAGTCGTGGATACAGGCACTGGTTTTGACGCAAACGAAGAGTCTGTTATGTTTAAACCCTTCTCTCAAGTGGATAGTTCTGTAAGTATATACATCACATACATGCTTGTTATGCGCAAACTAAACTTTATATCCCGATAGAGTACTAGAAAACATGGTGGCAGTGGTTTAGGTCTTGTCATTTCGCGCCAATTGATTGAACTTCATGGCGGCACCATGAAGTGCCGTAGTGAAAAAGGCAAAGGCTCTACCTTTTACTTTACTGTCAAATTTAGTATCCCTACTTCACATACAAGACCACTTCCTCAAACACCTCAGAACGATAGCAATAACGACCCTTTCTTTCGATCAAACGGTTATGGTAATAACACCACTGCTCAAGCAATTGTAGAGGCTTTGGACAACCAAAACCCATCTCCACTGCCTTTTGTAAATAAGAACCTTCCACCTTCAGTCGACAATATACCCACTGCACCATCTCCGCCGCAGCAACAACAGCAACAACAAGAAACTACATCACCAGCCGACATCTTACAAGATGTCTTGATGACCAAAGCAGCATCTATGCAACTCAAACCTCCGCCAATCCGTAACCATCCTACCACTGCTGCAGTTGCTGCAGTTGCTGCAGCTGCTACATCCATGCTTCAACCTCAAGTAATAAGCGAGCATATTCATAAACCCAACGAGCCGCGCATTCCTACTATCGGCACGGGGCCTGGATTAACCAATTCTCCCAACGGCGGTGTAGTTATTCTACCCCCTCGTACACCCACTCGTATGTCGCCATTGCGGGCGTTGATCGTTGCGCAATGGCCTCATTCTCGTGAATCCATGGAGAAACACGTACGATCTATCCTTGGTAGTTTACAAACCTCACCCGAAAATCATTTCCAAGTAGATACGCTCACAAACCAATTGGAAGCGACCGAATGGCTAACAGACCCACATACACCTGCTTATGACTATATCATGATCAACTTGCCTTCTGAACAGCAAATTTTGTCATTGACAAGGGCCATCTGCGGTTCGTTTCAACAACAACGCGCTAGTGTCTTGGTAGTCACTACGCCTATGCAACGTTCATTGATCACAGAAGGCGCGAAAGGCCGTGAAGATCAAGTGATTCCGCGCTCTTGTGGGTTTGTATTCAAACCATTAAAGAGAAGCAAGTTGAGGTGGTATTTTGGTGTGCGTCATGCAGAATCCAAGCAACATGGATTGCAATCATCTACAGCAGTATCTACTCCCGATACGCCTTATAAAAGAGCTGCAACTCAGAAAGAAGTCTTTAGAAAGATGGAAGCAGATGTTGGAGGGAAAGGGTTTAGAGTACTTTTGGTTGAAGGTAAATGAGCAAAGCAGTGCTAGGTTTATGTTATTAATGCGTCTGCATAGACAATTTGGTGAATCAAAAGGTATTGACGCGGTATTTGACGCGCGTTGGATTGAACGTGGACGTAGCTGTACATGGAGGTGAATGTATTGAACTCTTTCATAAGCATCCCAAAGATTACTATTGCTTAATCCTCTGTGATCTGTTTATGCCTGTCAAAGGTAAGTTACACTTGTTTTTTTTGAGGGGGGATTACTTAGTTGTTAATGTGTTTGACCAAATTCAGATGGCTATGAAACCACCCGCGAAATACGAGAATGGGAAAAGAAAAACCTGGGCCCCAATGAGACACCAAAACCCATTGTTGCGCTGTCAGCAAATGTCATGAGTGATGTAGCCAACAAATGTTTAGAATGCGGATTTTCTGATTATATCTCAAAACCTGTTAATTTCGCGATCTTGAGTGACGTGATACGCGGTTATTTACTAAAGAAATAAACTATAATAGATTATGGTAGCTGATAACATATTTGTTAAGGTGCAGTGCTCTTGATTAGGCGGCAAGAAACTAATAAGGAAGCGCGCATCATACATTTAATGCAATACGATGCATTGCAGTAAGTGAGATTCCATCAGATGCACGAGATCGGCAGAGATCGTTTGTTATGCGACTTTATATATTGTTCTATGATGATGTATATATTATTATTTTTTTTTTTTCCTTCATCAACACTGGTACAGGCCTTAATAGGGGCTTTAGAACTAAAAAAAAAACAGGTTGCTGGATCACCATAAAAAACGTCATAAAATCGAAAAGGAGGTAATACAAATGCTGTACAATTCGTTAGTTACCAATTAAGTGGATCACGCTTCATCTGGCAGCTAGGTCCCTGCTTCAGCTGAATAATCCTGGCTCTAATAGCTTTTAACAGGCAAGCAAAGTGTCCGATATGTGTCTCTAATTATAAGGAACAAAGTTGGATGATACTTTTGCATACTCTCCTATATCCGAAAGCTTGTAGCATTCAATGACCATGCCTCGAAATTTGATTCCTTATTTTGACAGTAGTGAACCTTAATCTGTGAAAGTTTATAACTGTTCCGGAACCTTATCTAATGACGAAATTATACATCAACGACCTTCCGCAACTGGAATCATAGCAAGCTCACCCTGGCAGCTCTGGTTACTCTCAGAACCTATCTTTAAAGTTTTTGGTCGTCGACAATGCTTCCCTAGCCTTGAACTGTTTGGTATCGAGTACTGTCCAATCGCATTTTCATTACAGCCTGCTTACCGAGCATCTTCTTCGTATTGCCGTTTGCGTTACAACCAGGTTGATTTGCTATCTTACTTCCTAGTGTATTTGTCCTGTCAAAATAAAAAATAAAAAAAGTCTGGCCAACTACTCAGTAGTGTTTCTTTGCTGTAGAAGCTATCAGTCTAGATACTATATACAACATACTTGTCGATTAAACGTCTCAACTTTAACCGACTTTATATGCTTCCTGGAAGATAATATTATCTATTATTCTATGGTATATATGGTGCTTTTACTAACAGTTTATAATTAATGGTCTCGATTCCAACTAGACACCATCATAGTTAAAGCTGAACCCAAAATCCCATTGCGGATGAATACGCCATCTATAGTTTAGCCTTAGCTCAGTTATACACCACTTTTATTCCCAATAATCCCCTTCTAGATATTTTCATTATATATTCAAGCCTCACTGCTTTGCGAGGTGCGGCCTTTAAAATTGAATATAAAAAAATCAGTGAAAGTTTATCAGAATATTTATTAATCCTATTCTGAATAGTGGCGATGCGAATAGCATTATGTATCTGAACTATATAAAATTAAGGCGAAGAGGTGAGCAATGGATCAGGTTAATATGTATACTGTGGGTCAAACTGTATGCTTTATACGTTGTGACGTGTTAATAGATGTATGGTTTAATATTGCACTTGAGAATTATTTAGATGTTAAAAATTTATTACTGGATCCACTAGCGCCACTCTATGCTTAAAAATGCTACGAATATATTATGTTGGCAGTTATTGGTGGAATGCTTTCTTTTGCTTAGGTCTAGACCTAATGATTACTGCAGCTTTCAGTGAATATCAGTTTAATACCACATCCAATGCCTAGTCCACACTTAGAATGAGCTATTGAATATATGGCAACCATTATTGTTTCATTGTATCACAATACCATATCTTACTCTTCAATAAAACAATCTTCAAATGACATAGGTTCCATATGGCCTAACCAACAGATCAATAGATCTCTCCATCGATCTCGATTTGAGGTTGAATTTGATAATTATTATATGTTTAGAATGAACTACTAAATCTATTAGAACTACTGCTTAACCGCGCAATGTGATAGGTACATTATAGTCGTCTATGATTAAATATAAATACTGTGTACTTCATATGAACTGGATTTAACAATATATAAATTTCTCGACTGGCTTTTCTCTGATATAAGTAGGATGAATTTCTATGTATTAGCATAAAGTGGCTGAAACTTTGGATAAGCTAAACTCGTTTTTATTTACAGGTATTGCTGAATGTAAAATAGCTCTTGAAACAGATAAAGCATGAAGATGATACAAGTATTAAAAATAGTTCTTATTTGAACAAACATAGTGGGATGTGTAAAGAGATATATATCTTTTCAAGCAGCATAAGAGATTATCCGATATTAAACATGTTCCCGTTGTTACACTTTACGGAATTGAACTCAGGTTGCTTTATATTCTAATAGGGATGTGATTGGCCAAAACGTATCTGACAGCTGAATATGGGAAGAGCTCTGTTAACTTTAACAAACGATTCAAAACAAATGATTTGATACGAAACTCGGGATCTTTTAATGCAAAAAAAAAAAAAAAGTTTGCCGCAGTACCTCTACTACGTACTCATCGATTTCTATCGATTTGAATCAAAAAGAAAGAAAAAAAAGCCCTAACCTTTTCAAATTGGATCATGTGCAGTTGGCTCTGGCACCCGAATTTTGCCATTTACCTGAGATTCAACTTTAGTCATCCATGTCTTGAAATATTCAAACGTCGAGTTTCTTCTTTTCTTCTTTTCTTTTCCTACGCACAACTCCCCACTCTCGTTTACATATATAAACATGTCCTTTACTTTAACTTCTATCAGAGGCAGTGCCTTGCAAGTAACACGTTCTCGATGGTTGGCAACTTCAGCAGTGGTAAGTAATATATTACCAAAAGAGGATAAAAGCAGATAAAAGAGATATTGATATGATCCGTAGCCTCTTTTGCGCTCAATTCAAACAAGTGCTAAAACACCTTTGGCTTCAACTGTTGATTCAGTTAAGCCCGAGTTAACCAAGAAAGAACCCAACTACAAGACATTCGAAATCTATCGTTGGGTAAAGTAGCAACTTTTTTTTTAAAAAAAAAAAAAAAAGTTCGCGTCATATAACTAACAAATAACGATCATAGAACCCTGATCAACCTGCAGAGAAACCTGTTCTCAAACAATACAAAGTGGATTTAAATAGTTGTGGACCTATGATATTGGACGCACTGATCAAGATTAAGAACGAGCAAGATTCAACATTGACCTTCCGTCGTTCCTGTCGTGAAGGTATCTGTGGTTCTTGTGCTATGAACATTGAAGGAGGAAACACATTAGCTTGTATTTCCAAGATTGATAAAGATACTAGCAAGCCTGCAAAGATCTATCCTTTACCCCACAGTAAGTACATGGACACAAGGGTCGGACCGGATCGGGCTACGCGCATTGCGGATTTCTAATATATTTTTCCATTTTTCAAGTGAACATTGTGAAGGATTTAGTACCTGATTTAACTCATTTCTACAAGCAATACAAAAGCATTGAACCTTTTTTGAAGCAAAAGACACCACCTACTGACGGAAAAGAGAATTATCAGTCGATCGAAGATAGAAAGAAGTTGGACGGTTTATATGAATGTATTCTCTGTGCTTGCTGTTCCACATCATGTCCTTCATACTGGTGGAATTCAGAAGAGTATTTGGGCCCTGCTGTTTTGATGCAGTCGTACAGATGGATGATTGATTCCCGTGATCAGTTTGGTCCTGAACGTCGTGAGAAGCTTCAAAACAAGATGTCCCTTTACCGTTGTCATACTATTATGAATTGTTCAAAGACATGCCCTAAGGGTCTTCAACCAGGCACTGCAATTGCAAAGATCAAGTTGTTGATGGCTACAGAATAAATAAAATAAAAACTAGCCCAAATAAACGGATGAATGTATCATGGGCACATTTTCTTGTAGTTTAAGCTCGTTGTCTATTTGGTATGTGGGATGAATTGAAATCTTTTACGTTCTTTATGCATTTGAACAAAAAAAAAAAAAAAAACTTGATGATTTCTTATTCTTTTTTCATTTAATAATCACAAGGAAGATGGGTAAGTAGTTACTCTCAAGCTGGGATCTATACACCTTATTAAATAGGATGGCATAGCAACTATCCATCCGGGTACCAATAGTTCCTTTGTTTCACTGAAGAAGGGTAAAAGATACTACCCTACAATGGAAAATCCAATGAAAAATATGCAACAAAGCAATCGTGGTCATCAAAAGCAGCAGCAGCAAAACTTAGTTTCGCAAATGATAAACCATGATACAATCATACAAGCTATTTCAATACAACCAGAGAACCAAAAACCTATCATCAACAAGAGTTTTGATGTTGCATTGTTAGGAAGTGTCCCTCTCATAGACGATATAGATATGCCTTATCCATTTCCAAGAATTCCCTCCAATGTAATTTTGTAAGAAAAGACTTATTAGATATTGATATTGACTTGATAATAGGCCTCTATCACGTCGTCTCACTTTGCTCAATGCAATCCTGGATTACAACGCTGCTCATTGACTGCATTGCCTTACTCCAACAATATGCTAAGAAAGTCAAGATTGCCTTTGTCCCTTTTGATAGAACCTTATCCTCGAGCTCCACCAGGTAAAATCGAAATTCCAGTGATAAATCAAGGCACGATCTGTCGATGCATGCGATGCAAATCATTTATCAACCCATTTGTCCAGTTTATCGACAGTGGGCTCAAGTGGCAATGCAACATCTGTGGCTCTCAGGATAATGATGGTAGGTTACATAACGCCTAAATGAAACGAATCGCTCATCTCTTTCTCTCTCTTTCACTTTCTCTTGTATCTTTCAGTACCTCCTACTTACGACTGGGATCCCATCCATCAGAAAATGCTCGACCGATGGAGTCGACCTGAGCTCAACTTTGGCTGTGTCGACTATGTGGCTACTTCAGAATTCATGTCGCGTCCGCCACAGCCGCCTACCTATGTGTTTCTTATTGACATTTCGATGGAAGCAGTCCGTACGGGTATGATTGAGGTTTTAGCAGAGGCCCTGTTGGCATCCTTGGACCGTATCCCCAATAGCGAAGGTCGCGTGCGCATTGGTTTTATGACAGTCAGTAATGCAATTGGTTTCTATGCGCTTACAAACAAAGAGCCTGAACTGCTGATGATGTCTGACATTGATGACATATACTTGCCACGAGCAAGTCAGGATTTGCTGGTAAATTTGATGGAAGCCAAAGCTATGGTAGCTGATTTGTTGGAGCGATTAAAGCACATGTTTGATCAAGAATCTGGTATGAACAACTGTCTTGGAGCTGCTCTGAAAGCTGCTCGACAGCTTTTGGTAAAGTAGTATAAGTGGTAGTAAAATTTGCCCTTTGTTACATTAGACTCACCATTTGGTTTACGATAGGCACCAACAGGAGGCAAGATCATTTGTTTTCAAGCAAGCTTGCCAAATATTGGTACGGGCACCATTTCACCGCGCCAGATAAAGCGAAAAACACCAGTAGGCGATACTTTGTTACTGGAACCAGCAAATGATTTCTACAGAGCATTTTCAGAAGAATGTGCTCGATCACATGTCTGTGCTGACATGTTTGTCTTTGGTAGTCAAAATACAGATGTAGCCACTCTCAGTAAATGTCCATTGTTTAATTTTTGAGACTTTTGCTAATTATTTATATACAATAGATGTGGTGCCTAGGTTTACTGGGGGTCAAACACATTATTTTCCAGGTTTTAATGCTAAAAACACTGGTGATCGAGAAAAGCTGAAGCTAGAGATAAAAAAATTGGTTAGAGAGGAAATTGGGTTAGAAGCTATTGTCAGAACCAAATGCTCGCCGGGACTAGTGTGTAAAGCGTATCACGGCAATTTTTCTTTCCAAGAACCAGATATCTTGGTACTACCCAATGTACCCAGAGATGCGAGCTATTGTATCGACCTTGGTATTGAAAGTGATTTACCGAATAATTTGGCCGTTATTCAAACCTGTATGTTGTTTACATCGACCAAAGGCGAGCGCCTTATTCGTGTCATGACTACGTGCTTACCAGTAACAAGGAAGATTGCTGAAGTATTTTACGCTGTAGATCAATTGAGTTTGGCAAAAGCCATGGTGTGCCAAGGTATTTACTGATAAAAGTAGATATAGATGCATGACATATCTTACCTTTTTTTTTTCGTTTGTATTAGCAATTGATAAGGCTGTGACAATTAAAATTAGGGATGGAAAAGAACATTTAATACAGCGAACGCTTGATATTTGCAGCGCATACAGTAAAGAAGTTATTGGTGTGGTACCGTCTAAAAGCTCGCAACTTGGACTGTGTCGATCATTGAGTTTATTACCAGCATTGACATTGGCCTTATTAAAAAGTGTAAGCACTCTATGCTTAAACTATTTGTTTCTTGCTCTGACCTATGATAATTTTTAGGAGTCATTCGATGATACAGGCACGGTACCTATCAATATCTCAACTCAATCAGGACTCCTTCTGAGAACTTTACCCACAAACCTTTGGTCTAGATTTGTTTATCCAAACTTCTACTCTCTCCACAACATGCCTTTCCAAGTAAGTAGATTCTTTTGAGTTCCATTTATAGTAGAAACAACTGACTTCTTTTTCTATTAAAGGCTGGTACTTTTGATGCTAATGATTGTTGTATTATGCCGCCTCGTTTGAATCTCTCTAGCGAGCGGCTTGAGCGTCATGGTTGCTATCTAGTAGAAAATGGACAACGCATTTTGATTTGGATTGGGCGAGAAGCAGTGCCGCAGCTGTGTACAGATCTGTTGAACGTGGCCCAAGTGAGTGAAATCAGATCTGGCCAGGTAAATTACTCTTGGATATCTATTGATGTGTCAAATATTAATGTCTGGATATAGGTTTCAGCATTGCCTGTACTGAATAATCCTTTCTCGCAAAGAGTAAATCGCTTGATCAAGAACCTTCGGACAGACTTACGATACAGCAATTATTACCCATCTCTCTACGTAGTGAAAGAAGATGGTGATCCTTTACTTCGACATTGGTTTATGATGCATATGTTGGAGGATAGGCGGCAACCACAATCAGAAAACTCTACCCGTAGCCGATCTCAAACAGCTTCTACCATGAGTTATTATGAATGGCTTGGTTTTATTAAAGGAAAGATATAGTTGTTATGATACTCGATCTAAACTGTATTCTTACTCTACTGTTGCCTTTTATTGCTTTTGATATCAAATAAATACGCTCTATTTCTCTCTTTATTGCCATGTTATATTATAGTATTTTCTACTAGTAGATATCAGCCATTTAAAGCTTAAAGTCGGGAGGGGAGATAACAATATCAGGGTAAGCAGGGTATGATGGGTTCAACCAAGCACCACCTAATAGATATATATATATAAGTATACAAGGCATACACTCTTTATTAATCTTACCATCAACAACAAGAACGACACCAGAGATATAGGTAGCACCTTCAGAAAAAAGGAAAACAGTTGATTGAGCAATGTCTTGAACCTCACCCATACGCTATGTACATGTATTAGTGTCTACGTATCATTTTACTAATCACTTGTATTGCATACCCCAATAGGAACAGCTCCTGCTTCGAAAGCAGGACCAAGCTTTTGCATACCAACAGTGTTAGCCTATTTAACCAGAAAAAACGACATTAGTATTCAATGTATTTATCTCCATTGATCGTATCCAAACTTACAATAGGACCCGGTGCAATACCTGTGATTCATCAAAAATAGGTTAGTTTCTGTTTTTATCAATTCTACCTATCTTTCATTAATTACCGTTTACACCTATTATATAAAGCACAATTAGTAACAGCCAATACATATAAATCATATTACTTACGAACACCATGAGGACCCAGTTCAACAGCCCAGTGTTTGGTCAAAGCCTATAATATGGTTAGGTCTCATCATTTGAACTCGAACATCAAAGGCTCTTACGTCAATAGCTGCCTTGGCAGCACCAGCATGCTGTTGGAATGGAGTACCAGTATAGTGCAAAGTAGCAGATACATTGATAATGGCGCCCTTTGATTTTTTGAGGTGCTCGACAGCAGCCTTTGTCAAATTAAATGTACCAAGCAAATCAATCTCAATGACTGTACGGAAAGCGTTGTATGACAAGTCTCTGAAAGGCGCCAAAAAGTTACCGGCGGCACCGTTGATCAAGAAATCAAGACGGCCATACTTTTCCACTGTCACTTTGACCGCATTCTCCACATCAGCAGGGTTACGGACGTCTCCAGCAACGGCGCTAAAATTTACTTTCAGTTTCTTGAACTATTCTCGACAGTTCCGACTTACAAAACTTGGCCACCAGTCTTTTGACACATTTCTTTAGCCGCCTTTTCCAACTTGTCTTTGCTATTTACAAGAGGAACGCTTAGTATTCTTTCTGTTGAAAATACACCTGTTGGATCTACCTTCTAGAAAAAATAACAGCAATGGCGCCATGTCTAACCATGGCTTCGGTCATTCCGCGACAAATACCGCTACCACCACCTGAACACAGCAAAACTTTGCCCTTAAAGATGTCGTCTTTGAATATTTGTGTTGTTTCTGCTACCATTTTTTATTAGTAAAAGGAAATAATGTGGGGAAAAGCAAGCGAACGCATTCAAGTTTTATACAGAGCAAGCACCTATCACGTGAAGAACCATTTACCCAAGCTCTCGGTATTATTGGATGCACGGTAGTGTGGATTTGCCGGTTTAATGTGTCAGCTTTACATATTTGAACTGATCGCGTAGTACTTTCGGCTGTTATACACCTTATATCCATTGAAATACATACTTGTGTATTAGACAATAAGCAGCTGCTTTAAAGTTGAGTAAGAGTGAGAAAAGTAATCTTGTATCACTATAGCAATTTCCATTCCAAAGGTTAAAAAATCTTATAAATGCAATATAGAGCCAATCAGGTACACATCTCGGTCAATTCTCTCTGTATTTAGTTTGGTATTTGACTTGTTGAATGCTGCTATACTTCTCACGAAATCACTTCCAAACCGATAGTTTGGCCGTCAATCTTTATCCTCACTTACACCTAAATTTGGGCAACCTGTCCAACTCCTCTCTCCTTTTGATTACTCTCATTTTCTTCTTTTACTGAAGATGCTAACCTCCAATCTTCAATTGGCTATAGTTTCTTGAGCATTTTTCAAGCTCATCAACACCTTGTTTTCTATAACATTTCTTTTACTTGGCAAATTTAAGTAGAATTTAAGTAGACGTATCTTTAGGCTGAATATTTATCTGCTACAGGTTAACTTTTTTACTTTTTTATTTTCTCAAACTTGTCTTGCTATCATCTCTTCCCTGATATCGATCAAACATCGTGTCTGATTAGCAGTTCGCGTTCGAAACAAGGCGCTGAATCATATATGCCTCAAGCTCTATATCGATTTCTTTACTACTTTAAATGATATATGCTCATCTGTTGAATTATAATTTTGATTGGCTTCAGGCTTTTTTGATTCGACGATATTACAGAAATGGGTATCGTTGACTGGAAATATTGGAACTTTCCCAATTTTATTACATTTTCGAGATATAATATTAAGTGACTATTATTCAAAGGGTCCACTTTATAGATGAAGCAAGTTTAATTGATAATGATAGACTTTACAATAGAAGGTGTTCTTTTAGGCACAGTAATGATGAGAAGACCGTTTTCCATAACCGCTTGGATTTCGTCAATGGACGCATTGTCAGGAAGAGAAAGAGATCGAGAAAGTAGCCCAAGTTTTCTTTCTGTAGTGCGACAAACATATCCTTCAAGAGCATCCTTTTTCTCGGCAGATAAGGTTATAATGTTGTCTTTTACTTCCAGTTTGACATCGCCTTTAGCAATACCGGGAAGCTCGACATAAAATTTGAATTCAGTATCACTTTCGTACAAATCAAAACAAATCGGGATAGAGTTCTTCTTGTGGTAGTGAAGACTGAATGGACAATTTTCACTTTGAGGCATAACGCCCCCTACAGGACACCTGCTATTAATAACATTTTTCTTGGTGCTATCAGTATGAGCAGCTGGGCAACGTGCTTCACTTTCGCTAGCTGAGCTTGCAAAAGGACATTTATCATCAGATTTTGCTGGCAGAGGAGCAATTTTGATATTAGCCTTTTCTAAAATGTCATGACCATAAGGGCATTGCTCAGCAGCACGACGGCCATAAGGACATTCGGTGAAGAACTCGTCTATGTACTTGTTGGTTTGATCATAAGTATGAGGATCATTTAATTTGGACTTGGCAAGGATATCGCGACCATAGGGACATCCAGCAGCAGCGCGACGGCCATACGGACATTCGGTGAAGAACTCTTTTGCATACTCATTATGACTTTGATCGTTATGGTATGCCGATCTGTGGCTATAGGGGCATTGAGTTTGGAAACGCTTACCATGAGGGCATTCAGTAGAGAGTTGCTTGGTATAGTCAGTGGATGACGTCCTTCCGTCCTTACCAAGTGCTGTACAAGTAGAAATAGCTTTGCGACCATAAGGGCAATCAATAAAGAATTCCTTGAAAAGTTTGTTCACGCGATTTTGGGCACATTCATCAATGCTATCTTTACTCAAAGTCATTTAAAAAAAAAGGGGGGGGGGAGTTATATAGTGTAAGTGTAATAAAGAAATGCAAGAAACAAAAAATGTGCATAGATACTGCATTCATCTTTTAATACTTGATGGAAGTATCCACTTTTTCTTTGGGGGAAAAGCCTCTGTTTTTCTTGACTTCCTTCCAAATAGTAGTACGAAATATAAGTAATATGCGCGTTATGATCGTAGTAAGAGCATAATCTGAAACTCAAGAAGAAAATCATGGCATACACCTCCAATGCACGGTGTTTCAGAAAGTAGTTCCTTTGATTGAATCACTCTCTCTTTTTTTATCATTAGGGCTCTATTTTCAGTATTGTTCTATACAGATGTTATCTAAGGAAAGCAAATAACCATAATGTCTCAGCTTAAAGAAGTGGCTTATCTTGCTCGATAGTGTTTTATTGTTTGTAAAGCCTCTCGTTCATTAAATATTGCTCGTATTTTTCAGTAGCCTGTTTACGAATAGATTCTATATTGTCTATTCTATTAAAAGAAGCATCCATGCTGAAGCTTTCGCTTCAGCCTGTTTTGCTAATTTCTACTGTAGGCATGCCTTTGATGGTTTTCACCAGAACTTCATCTATTTGAAGCCATGCTCGTGCTGTAATCATAAATGCTAATGAAGTGATATATTAAAATATGCTCTTGATTAAGCATATATATCTTTGTGGCATTATTACAACCGAGAATATTATGTCGCTATTAGGATTTATACGCAGAATGACAGGTTCTATTCCCATTTGTAATAGTGGCCCTTACTGAACCAGATCTATTTTTCAATATATCAGTGTATCGCTTGGCTTTACAAAAAACAAAAATATATATATTGTCCGTTACTGCTGTCTTGTTCATTTTATTAAAAAGAAAGTACAAGATAACGGGTTTCCTTCTTGTTGAATACAGTCACTATTTGAAATAGGCTATTCTCTTTTTTTAGTTGGAGACCTATATCTTTCAGTTACTTTTTGCTAGTTCCTTGTTTTTATCGAAATGCCTATTAAGAAAAAGGCCATTTGCCCATATTGCTAACTATCAAGTCCTCAGTGTAAAATCCACCGCAATTGTCGGATGAATCCCTGCATGGAGATCGATAGTGAACTTGTTTGTTCTTACTGTAATCAACCTGATCACCAATATACAACGAGGCACGCGTGTCCTAATAATAACCGTATGGATGGTAACAGTATACCTGTCTGTCAGGCTTGCAACCTGCCAGGCCATCAGCTCAAATCTCTCAAAGCTTATCGTTTGAACCTCAAGTATGCAGGTGATCTGGCTATTACTCAAAAAATCTATGATTTTCTTATACACAGTTTTTTGTGTGATAAATTGGTTTTCATTTTAAATGTTCCAATGTCATAGATTACTTATTTTATAGATTCAATCTTTTTTTGCCATTGCTTTTATTATTGGTCAACTTACTAATAGCAAAGTTCAGTACTCGAATGTCAATCAAAAGTGAGAAAAAAAAAGCCTGTATAACATCAACTGAAATACGATCTATCTGACATTGTCAAATATTCATAAAGGAAAACTTGGACATATGTTGCATTCTAGCTAAAGGGACGGCACAAGCATCACATTATATTTATTCAACAACCAGAGTGTTTTCACTTCATATATTGATATAAGTTCCACTGCTTTTTCTTTTATATAATTTTGCAGGATCAAAAACTAGCACGGATTTTTATCCTCATCTTAATATTAAATCAGTTGTTAATAGATACAAAATACATTAGAAAAGTTTGCGATTTAAAGGTCGTAGCATATTTCGTTCAATTGGTCAAGTTAATATTGATGATAGCAAAAAATTTGCTTTTTTTGGAATACACCCATAACCTGCGTATATCACTATCAAACAAGTAAAGAAATCCATATAATGGCATGCACTCCAGTGTGCTGAACTTGCGATAATTACAAATTATGTTTTGGAACAGCCTTGGTACACCACAAAAAACATTTTCCAAGAAAACTTGAAATATTTTCTCAATTACTTTGCCGCTTAAAATAGAAAATGTATCCAAATTACTCTGACATATTATCACGTGATTCCATCGATTATTTCTGATTTGTAAATTATTTTGGTTAAAAAATCAAAAAGCCTAGCTAGCTCAATCGGTAGAGCGTGAGACTCTTAATCTCAAGGTTGGGGGTTCGACCCCCCCGTTGGGCTTCATTTTTTCAAAAATCTCATATTTACGTGAGATGTTTATATTTGGTCATCAAGTCAGAAATGTATTATAATTTAGGAAGAATCATAGATGTGTAGTCGAAAAGCTTTTTTTTTATTGTATAAGCGGTAGAGGGAGTACAATCCAATATGGTAAGTTACTTGAAATAAGAAACAGTAAAAGAAGCTCATGAGGTGTTTCCTGAAATGTTCATAATTAGTTAGGTACGTGTTTAATTAACGAGACAGCAAACAAGGGAGAGATTTAGTCTACTACTACCAGCCTTCTGTTATTAATGGGCCAAGTAGTGGTTACATAGAGTAAATATAATTAGTTACGATTACACAAGTTAACTATTCAAGTACACCTCTATTACTATTCTATGTAAAGTAGTTATGTCCACCACAACTCATAGGTGTTTAAGGTGAAAAAAATCTGGAAGTCAAGATAGTAGCATATGTAATAAACTCTGTGTTGTAAAGCAGGATTAAGAAGGCAGAACCATAGTAAAACAGATCTGCTGGTGAATAGTAATCGCACCAATAAAATGAAAAAATATCAAAAGTGCAGAAACTTTCAACTTTGACATTATGCCTATTATTATTATACTCCAGTTTCAATACCATATTTTTTGATAGTCCTGTCCTCTTTCACTTAGTATCATCGTCAAGTATTTTTTATCAAAAAATGCACCAGGATATTTGGAGTGCTTCTGATTGCTGTGAGTGTATTTATTTTTTGTTTAATAGCGGCTTTATAATGTTCTGCATGATAAATCTATGTGCGCGTGTTTAATCTTGAACATTTTTCTTTTACTCAACATGGACCCCAATTGTCCAAATGTAATAGAGATCGCTGACGATGATCATTTTATTGAGCCCAACTTCCAACTCACTAGAGTTACGCCACGTAAAATTGTAAATAGTTTTTACAAGATCGTGATAGTTTATAACTTTATTCTAAAGAATAAACACTATAGGTGTTTTGTATTGACATTTCGCTCGAAATAAATGCAGAACTCAAAGCATCGCTTAATTGTGGGCTTAAGGACACAAATATGTACTACAGGTAATGATAAACTTGAGCAACCTTTGAAAACTAATTGTTAAAACAGTACTTGGCTTGAAACAATACAGCGTTTTTTGAAAAGATATACCCACACGAATGCTCTGTTAGGAAATGACAAGGACCTCTATGCAATCATGCTTTTATCAGACAAAGCTGTTTGGGTGGGTATTTGTGGTTGATAGAAAAGATGAGGATTTTAATTCGTAGTTTCCTGCTAGTGGTGTGACTTTACCAGTGACATTAGCGTCATTAATGGCGAAATAGATTTGCTTGATGGTGAGATAATTACTAAGTATGAAGAATTAGGTAGATTTATCTCCGTCAAATATAATATGAGCTTGATTAACAATGTGATAGATACTCAGACCATATTTGATGTACTTGCAACAAAAGTGAACGTAGAGGACTCGAATTGGTTTATACAAACTATCGTAATATATAGTAGAGGAAATGTGTTGCCAACTGCTGTAACTGGCAATGATTATTTGACCATTCGGGGGTCCTCGAACTTTACTCTGGATATACTCTTTTTGCACGATAAAAAATCAGACATCACTCAGGTAAATCCATTATGTAATTTAATCAATAGCTTTGCTCATGTTACTATATAGGCTATCTATGATTTCTGGAGTGGCCTCGATAATGAGGCGGTTCCTGGATGGTATTATGAAACAGGTGTTTTTCAAGGAAAAGACACGCTTTCCAAAGCCTTGGCGCAACTTATCGCTCATCCTTTGCAAAGGCACAGAAATCAAGAACAGATAGGATCGTTTATTCAATAAATCAAATGGATGCGTTCTTGACATAGTCTAGTTCTTGTTTCAGTATCCTAACTTCTTCCATATAACCCAACATTTTTCTATATCTATCTGCAGATTCCTCTCTAGATTCATTGAGGCTCGTCCTTAGAATTTCAGAATGTTCATTAACGCGTTCCATTGCGCTTTCTAGTTCTCTGTTTTGCGATATTTTCTCCATCAGTTTTTCTTTAAGAATATTAATCTCCTCCACATACTGATGATGATCCACTGCAGAAGATGTTGTAGATGGCGGCATAGGTATATGGCAATTTTGTTGATTGTAGCTTACATGGCTGTCAACTTCAGATGGCAATTGCTGATCATCACTCATAGCTAGCGAACCTGATTTCGAATGAGCTTCTGTAACGGATTGATTGTGGTAAAGCTCGTTCAGGTTGCTTAGTCTACGCTTAATCCTATGATTTTCTTCCTCGAGCCTTTCACATTTATCTTGTAGGTTATTGTATTCTTCTGTATGTAACCGTGTTTCTGAAACATATTTTTCCAACATTTCATCTTTTTCATCCATTACTTGCTGCATATACTTTATGTTTTGCTGAAACTCCTCAACTTTCCGATCTCGTTCCAGTATCCCTTCAGTTGTAAGTCTGAGCTCCTCAGCATTTTCTTTCAGTAACAGTTCGAATTGATCTTTCCGCTGCACTTCTCTTTCATGTAGCTCTTGTAGCTGGCTAACCATGTCTTCTAATGTCTTGTTTTTATCTTCTAGCACACTCACTTCATGTTTATATGTTTGTAGGGATGTCTCTTGTTTAACGTACGTGTCTTTCCATAAAGCGGATTCTGTATCGTAAGTGGAGGCGAGATTGTCCAGACTATGCTGCAATCGAATGCATTCATTTTGACTTAGCTGTAACAGTTTTTTTGTTTCTTCTACTTGGGCTTCTTTTGAAGCTAATGTTGCCTTGAGCAGGATCCAATCCTGTTCCAGTTCTTTCAGGCGTTGATTTTGTAGCGAATGTTTATGTGTATTCTTGTTATTTAACATGGCATGAATACTACTCAAACTATCTAAACTTTGTTGCATCTTGATATCCAAAATGTCCAAACTTTTATCATGATTATCTATTTTTGAATGCTTATTGTTTGATTTCAACATTACAGCGAAGTAGTTGCTACTAAAGCTACTTCCATATTTAAAAAGCCTACGCTTTTATTTTATTTTATTTCTAGGATTTTATTTTAGGATCAGGTGCTAGGCAGCGTCTTTTAAAGTGTTAGTTTTGCCATCAACTAAAAGTATATTTCTATATATTCCTTAGTTTTTAAAGTTTCTACTAGATACAACAGCGCATTCTAAACATAGCATACTAATCAAATGCGAATTTTAACTAAGAAAGGTCGAGATTGTGTGTTGTTTAGTGAGGGGCAGTGGATACTGGTAATCATCCTGCCAAACGTTCAAACATCGCAGCCAATGAAAAATGATTGACGGCCAGAAAAGTTCCTCAAGGGTGAAGCAGGGAGTATAATTTAAACACCGATATACAACTTAAATCTATCTTCTAGAAATGTACAAAGCATTATAATAGCATTACAATGGATAGTTTATAATCAGCTTCAATAAGTAATTATCGTAAAATCAAACACATATGTATTTATTTTATTTAGTTGTCTATGTATAATAAAAAGTACCCTTATTAACAGAAAACAGGCAAAGTTCAATAATATCTTCAAGAAATTCTTATATTTTAAAAAGGAAAACTAGTATTTAATTTATAGTATTAAATGAAAAAACAAACATCTAGCATCTATCTGAAGCTTTTAGTATTCAAAAATCGAATTAAACGTTTTGGAGATTTAGAATCAATCTGAAGCATTAATTTATAGAATTATCATTGGCCAATAGAAAATCTCAAAAAATCCACTACCTAGAAAGCAACTCCGCACTTCAAGCTCCGCTTGTCATATCTCGATCAATTTACTCATACACTTCTTGTGTACGCTGTATTATGTGCAATCTTGTGGCCTACAGGACGAATCGGGCTTTCTTTTGACTGTCTGAAGCTATGGTAAAGAAACGCTCCGTTTTTTCCCGGGAAAAATTTGCTATTGTCTTTTAAAAAACAAGAGCTTAAATCTTGGATGTATTTTATAAGGACCTTTTCCAGGAATAAAGAACCTCCATTGTTGGTTAACCTGTCATTTAACGATACACGAAATCAGAAAATAAGGTATTTAAACCCAGGTCATTTAGACATATTTCGTAAAAAGAAACATAAACAGTAGAATGCACATCTAGAAAATGAGGAACAGAGTTTGTATACGGGTGTTTTTATGATTAGTAGTTCATGGAGAAGGCAACTTATGTGTTAAAGTATGGTTTTGTCGTATAATGATATATATTTAATCGGATAAATAAATTGCTGACGTGGATCCAACTTGGCAGTTGATTCGGGATATCAATTCAAAACTTAAAGAGAACCTATAGCAGTCTTGATAGATTAGCTTTAATAAACCACTTGATGCCGCGTTTTGTAGATATAATTAGTACATCCTCTCGAGATAAAGTAAAGTCTAGTGCCTTGCTATCATTTAACAGTGAATCGATAGCAGACTGAGAAGATCAATAGATTTGAACTCCGTAAGACAAACCGCTCGTTTTTCTTTTTGGTCTGAAGTCCCCAGTTCTTTTTCTTTTTTTTTTCTCTCTACTGTCACTATTTACTTGTTTTCCAGTCAAACGAGAAAATACCCTTTCTATAGTATCTCAACTCTTTTTTTGTTATTGAACGCCAGACAAAAGTACAAAGAAACCCGAGATTTATATGACAATGGCACAAAAAGCAAGTGGCCATGATAATACAAAGACCAACAGCGGCAACAGCAGTAAACAACGACAAGGCGGTTTACCTGTTTCTATTCACCCAGACGATGCTAAGGATAAAGTGTTCACAGCCATTTTAAAGGCTTTATTAAAGATGGGAAATAAGCCAAGTTCACCTAAGGAACTGGCCAATATTATAGTTAAACATAAATATGCTACACTTGGGTAAGTTATTCTACCAATTTGTCTTTTATGGATTTATTAACAACACGTCTTATAGTGGAGCTACTCCCTTTGCAACCGTTTCTTCGCGTATATCGCAACATTTCAAAAGAGCAGCCGAACATAACCCACCTCGAGCGCCTTTATTAGCTAAACATGTTGATCAGAACCACTCTAGAAAGATCAATTATTCATTAGCTACCGAATCTGTTGACGGTAGCGCAGCCGAAACACATGATGTTAAAAACAAAACCGCAGCAAAGGAAGAAGAATATGAAGAAGAAGAGGAAGAGCTTGAAAGATATAGACAAGATCCATCAAGAACTAATAGTAAAACAAGAAGACATCCCACTTCAAACAGTGATAGTGATAGTGAAGATAGTGACCACGGACGCGTAAAAAAGCATAAATCTCGACATCTAGTAAATAAATCACCACCACCGAGATTAACCAGCGACGATGATGACAGCGAAGGCGAGCATTCAGACTATCACGAAGAAATGCTCAAAGGTGATGTCGATATAGACCTACATGTACAATCCGGTAGAAGACTATCAAGAAGACAATCCGTTGTTCTACGTCCAACCAATGATAACAAATCTCCAAGCAAAAAGCCCAACAAAAGTAGTAACAATACCATTCATAATGTCACCATTCCTCATACACCAATTCATACATCCACATCAAATAATCAGGAGAAGCCAAAAGAGCCTCTGAAAGATCAAGATAAGCCAATAGTACCTACCATCACTACACCTAGCAATACATCAAAAGAAGTCGCTTCTTCTACAGCCATTAGAAAGCCCTCCTTTTCATTTAGCAGTGGATTTCCCGGCGATCAAGAACTGTGGACTCCATTCAGCTTTGAACATGACTTTGATAACGTGTTTTTGCAAGAGCCCTCTACAGCACATCATATTCCATTCAACATTGCTACACCTGAATCAGTATCAGTATCCGAATTGGATAATTACTTTGCAAACACATCCACCTCATCGAATACTTCTAAGCGAAAAAGCTTCTCTTCTACTATGTTGGGTCCCAACGATAAATCCTTGTTGCAAAAAGTACTTTTAGCTAGTGCAGCTAGAGGTGTTGCTGACAAAATTGAGGAAGAAAAAGAGCCTCCACAACCTCCAGTCAAACAGGAGGCTGTAGTAGAATCTCCACCTGCACCTCCTGTCAAATCAACGCTAGTCAATAGTTCAAGTTTAATGGACGTTGATAATGGCGAAGACTTTGTCAAGTTTGAAGATGATGAAAAGAAAGAACCCACTATTACCACAATTGCTTCTGTTGCACCCATTAATACCACTCCCAAACCACCCACCAAGAAAGTAGCTGATATTCTACCTGCTACACCTACTACCTTAACTGCTGCTGAGATATTGAAATCCATGAACATTCAAAACCTCAACTTGTCAGCATTGCATCAAATGACTTCAAACATCCCTAGTCTTCAGCATTTATCGCCTACATTTGATTTAGCAAAGACTATGGCAGCTTACATGCAATCATTAGCAAAATCTGCTAACGCAAGCGCTTCCAACAGTAATTCACCACATGCCATGGACCTCAAATCGATTTTGGCACGATTTCCTGCGCTAGAAGCATTCATCAAGAAAGATCCTACCACCATCGCTACATCTTCATCTGCCGCATCAAGTAGCGGTATAGCTACGCCGCCTCTCTTATCACCCACGGCAACGACACAATCGCCCGATTTTGTGCCCAATCTCATCAACGGCACACCATCATCTTCACTGACTGCAGGCAGTACAGAACCCATTGTACACACGCTATCACCTCAAAACCCGCCCATGTACATTACATTGATCGATCATATTGCCGTTTGTATTGTCGTGTTGGCCAAAACCGAGCAGACACCTGAATATCGCCTCATGCGACGTGTGGATACAGGCTTCATTAACGGCACTACGTTATTGACCGCCGGCGGTATCGAGACAGAAAGCGAGCGTAGTATGATCCTTAGTTTTGAAATGGAGAGGGTGCGTATGCCCAAGAAGAAATCAGCCCTGTTTGGTACCTGGATCCCTCTACGACGAGCGCAAGAACTGGCAGTAACCTGTTCACTGCAACACAAGCTGGGTCATTTTCTCGAAGATTCCATTGAGCCTTATTTCCCTTCACCTCTGCCAATTCACAATACACGAAAGCCTGCACGAGATAGTCGATTAACAGCTTTGGCGTTGGCTGCTTTACGATCCTCTGCTTCCTCTTCTGCATCTGCATCAGATAGTAAAGGGTCTGGGTTTGTCATGCCGCCTATTTCAAGGCAGTCTTCTTCATCGGGGAGTATGGCAGCAGCACAATTACAAGAGTTGCTATTAACACATCCCCATAAAGCGCTCAAGTCAAATGGACTGAAGGCGCCTTTATTGAGCCAGGAAACCACTGCCACACCAGCATCTATACAACCATCCAAAGGATTATCGTCTACATCATCAGCAAAAAAAGCAACAGGTTTGAGTGAAAAAGAAGAAAGTGACGTGGACATTGTGAATAGCAGTGATTCATCCGTAGCTTCTTCAAATGATGATGAAGAAAGCGACCATGAAGAGGCCAAGAAAAAGACACCGCCCACTACATTGAATCTGGAAGAAATTTTGAATCGCGTTACATCCAAACAACCGTTACATATCCATCCCCGAGACTTGCAAAAGAAACGAAGACTGCACGAAGCAGCTATCGGGGAAGAATCCCTAGTGGAACAAGCTGCAAAAACCAGCAAAGCAGCTGCAAGTCGGAAAAAGCCAGCCAATACGGGTGGTAAATGGTCCAATAATACCAAATCTACAACGAACTCAGTGGCGATAAAGAAGTCGCCAAGTGGGGCATCGACAATTACAATTAAACGGCCTGCTACTACTACACCTCCAGCATCCACAACATCATCCAACAACAAAAAAGGTCAAGGCAAAGTGATATCATCTAAAAAGAAAGAAGACATAAAGACTGAGCCAGAAATTGGTAACGTTGTAGTTGAACACAAAACCGTCAAGGTAGAGCCCAAAAACGATCCTCCACCGCAGCAAAAGGTTGAACAAGACGATGAGGAAGACGATGAAGATATTGATATTGGTGGAAGTGATTTTGATGATGATCTTCGATAAGCCTTTGCTGTTATATTCCCCTTTAGTTTACTATATAATAAATACAGTATTATATTATAAAAAAAAAGTACCTTGATAGTTAGCACTATCAAGAATATATAAAGGAGCTATGAAAACGATTTCTTTTATTTTTTTATTTTTATTTTTTGTCCCCATTTCACTCTATTTGCTGCTTATGATCTTTTTGATCGTTTTGTTACTTGTCTTGGAAGATGTTATGGCGCTCATAGTCGGCAACAGATCGGTTATTAGTTATGGCGGTCCAGGCACAATGTCTGTGTTCGATATATGCAATAAAGATGGCGACTGGAATCGATCATATCATCCCAGTGAGCCTTAGCAAATCCATGTTTCTTAGATATTTGAAGAAAGAACGTTTCGAGTACAATTTTCAACCATGGAACAGATACAAAAAGGTCTATTATATTATTGGTTATCATCCACAGACGAAGAACTTGTCGATGAAAGCCAAGTTAAAAAAAGTTAGTCTTTGAAAGAGACGTTTTCTACTTAAAAAAAATGGATATAAGATTGGGAGTTTATCGATGGTGGTATAGCAAAACATAATCAATTTATGCATATCTTCCTATCTCAATCATTGGAGCCAGCCACCAAATATAAGTACAAGGTACGGACATGGAGTTTAGCGAATGAATATCATGAATCACAAGTATTCCGATTTCATACACTCATATCTCGATTTCATACACTCATATCTCGATTGGGGTCATTCAAGTTTATTGCAGCAGGAGATATTGTAACTAAGGATAGTTTCTCATTGATTGATATTTAACGCATTCTCTATTAGGACCTTGTGAATTATGTATCTATGCCACTGCTCAAAGATATGGCCAATAGATATAATCTAGCTGATTTCAATGGCCCAAAGGGCGATGATTTTATGAATTTTGCTCAAGATTTTTACGTCAATATGCCTATTCTCACTACGGCTGGTAATCATAAGCAAGCATACAACTTTTCTCATTACAAGAATAGGTATATATAAAGCTCTAGCAAGCCGGTAAAATATATATATATATATATATATATATATATATACATATTTACTCAGATTTTTTAATTCATAGATTCAATCTGATGCCTTGTCAAGAGAGTGACTTTCCTGATGCTACGCAATATTCATTCAATTACAAGTCGCTTCACTTAATTTCATTTGCCACTGAGGTATTCTTCGAAGGCTCTGCAGAACAGGTGCAAACATCACCCAATTGGCTAGAGCAGGATCTTATCAAGACTATACACGCACAATTCCGGATCCCCTGGATAATTGTCATTGGACACCGGCCTCTTTATTGTTCCGTTCTATCCAATCCAGATTGCGGCGCATATGCAGAGACGTTACAATTTGGAGATCCTGCGACGTAACAAGAAGGACTTGAGATCTTGCTGACCAAATACAATATCGACCTATATCTTTGTTAAGTGCTAAATATTATATCTACGTATTTTATATGCTAATGCCATGATGATTATAGCGGACACAAGCACAGCTATGAACGTACATTTCCTATGCGTAACAATACCAAGATAACAACCTCGTTCCAAAATCCCACATCATTTTTCCAAATCATTACTGATGATAATGGCAATTACGAAGGCCCAGATCCTTTCAATGCTAATGAAACCGTGTCTGATTGATTAGCGCATCATTTTCAGGACTATGAATTCACAAGTATTGAGATCTCGCCAAGATGTATGAGTATACATCATTAGAAACAAACTTGGATACTTCTTTAAGACGATTGATAGATCATGCTCTTGTATCAAAAACACCTGAATTCGTCAGCGAACAAAAGATAATTCATTAGATGTGCATAGTCTTGTCTTTTTATATATATACTTAACAAAATGTCTATTGCATACCTTTGCATCAAATATGGGACATAATAAGCTTGTTTTATTTTAAAAAAAAAATCGGGAGAACAGGTTCGCGGAGGGAGCCACACTGCGCAAAAGATCAACAGTATGAAAAAAAAAAGTATACTCAATTACGCTTCAATAAAGGTTTTAAAATAATACAATATATTATTCTCGGTACATATCACTAAGGTCTATTGAGTGATCTATGGATCATTTGATCTAGTTCATACGAAATACATGTATTTTAGAATCAACCATTAGGATGTAATATCCCTTTGTACTTTAGTCAAATAATAGTTCTAGTAGGTTTTATGGTTCATTGTGAATATGTATTGGCATTCAGATGCAATATTAAACCTGGATTAGTCGAGAAAGTAGAAATACTAAAGTGAGATGATTTCAAGGCGTCATATTGTTAAAGTGTAGTACACACATAATACTTTAATCAAACAATAGCTCCAGTGGGTGCAGTGTTTCATTCTAAACATGCACTAATCATCAAATGTGATATGGTAGCTTCATAGTTGAAATGAACATACAATTATCTTTGTACAAAGTGTATAAAAAATCTTAATGAGCGCATATACCGCCGAGACTTCTCCCGAAAAGCTGAAAACTATGTATTAACATCATACAGCAGCAAAGAATTAATTATCTTCATTCTACTTTGGAAGTGCTATTTCTCGAAAGCAAAAACGAGTAAAATACCAAAAAAATAAATAAATACTTCGACAAGCATCGTATATTGGAAAGAAAACAACCAGGCAATAATCGCATTATCCCATTGATGTTCATCTATGACCAAAGTCTTTGCATTGGTTCACGGATAAAAAGTCATTTAAAACTGAGGAATCACTGAAAATATAAAATGTATAGCTGGTGCACACCTGTGTTCATCACCAACGTGTATAACATTCTGCTATCAAATGCTGTGCTGTCAACAACGATTCGCGGCGCTTGTGCCAAAATTAAAAATGTTCTTGTGTTTTATCTGAGCAAGCGACATCCAGCCGAAATAAGGTAGTGTCGCTCACAGTTGATCTCTCCGGTTTGTCTTGGCTTCTCTTTCGTTGCACTTGTATGCCTGTTCTTCTTACTCTCTGTAAGTATCATATTCAATTTATTTAATGAAACATTTGCAAATCTCAATTTGGGTCACAAAGAAAACTCTATAGTACCTCTTCAGTATAAATAAACATATGAACCGAACAGTCAAACCTGAACAAGGAGTTGCAATCAAGTTGCATTGTTGTTGTTATTCCCTTTATACATACGTACGCTAGAACGCATTTATCATACTTGAAAGGTTCTTGAAGCTGCTGAAGATGGAAATTAGCGTAACCAAAGCTACTTTCTTTTCGGAGAAAGGGATCTAAACAAGTTGGCCGAGAAAGATAATTTCACCTTTTTTCTGCTTTATACATAGAATTCTTATGGCTCTATTTGCCAATACCATCGACTTGACTCTACGTCAAGATGAGAAAACAACTACAAAGCTGGCGTCTGTGAATTTTGTCGCGTCTTCCAGCGTTTCTGAAGAATTGGCAGTTTCAGGACACTTGGCATTGTCTGCACCTTCTCAAATTATAGGCAAATTCCAATTCCTCAAGGTAAAAATGTCCATCAAACTCGATCCTTGGAAGTGTTATTGATTCGCATGTAGACTTTATCACATCCTAATCTATGTGAGTATGTCGAGATTCACCGAGGAAAGCATGGTAATGAAGGCATAGCGGATGCATAAACAGAGATTTTCGCTGACTTGTGTATATACTAGACCGACTTTTCGTTGTGTCCGAGTATTACGACTCCTGTCTACAAAAAGCAAGAAATCTGGATTCTAAAGACCCGCCACCAGTGAGGTTGGATACTCGATACAAGATTTTTTTATTTTTATAATAGATGCTAATGTTTTCTCAGTATATCAGTACTCAAACAGTGGGCATTTGAGATATTCTCAGCATTACAATTCCTAGCAGAAAAAGACATTATCCATGCTTCATTATCGCCCGCAAATATCATGCTGGATACAGAGGTAGACTTGGGATAGAAACGTTTATTTCAATACTAAGCAATTGCAATAGAACCACGTTAAGTTGTTTGGATATGGTTTATATTACATGACCAGTGCTGGCCGAGACGTTGATTTCCCTATAGGATACCCCAACTACTTGGCACCCGAGTGCTTGAATAGTATTGGGTCTGATAAACGCGATGTATGGGCAACAGCAGTGATTCTGGTAGAACAATACACGCGAAATTCATTTTGGACTACAAGTGATGTTGGCTTGATTTTTGATTCACTTATGACCTTGACTGAATGGTATCAAGAAGATCCTACAGGCAACATATGGAGTCATCAAGGCATTGAGTCGTTGGATATCAACAAGTCAGTACTCAAGTTCTTGCAAGAAACACAACCATTAGAAGTAGAAGAGTTTCGCCAGTTCGTGCTTGCTTGTTTGGAAATCTCTTTGGAAAAGAGATTGGATATCACTCAAGCACTGGGTAATCGCTTTTTTGAAACAGGACTAGTATCTACAAAAGCGACACAATGGGTCAAGGGACCTGTTTTAGCTTCCGATATAGTAGAGCCCGAAACAATCAACTTACTCAACAGTCAGAGCCAAGACGATGTACATGGCTTATTGAAAGGATTACCTGTATCCCAAGTATATCATTTGTGGAAATTGGCAGGTGGCGATGTAGAGTTGGATCTAGTGAAGCGCGGTGTGTTCCTATCGACACCCGTCATCAAACGCTTGCCCCGTGTATGTATTATGCCTGAAGGAACAGAATTTGGAGATAAAGTGACCGATACTGCTCAGCTCTACTCGGATGCTATTTATATACTCGGGTTTAAAGAGCTGTATCAACGTCTTGAGGAAGGTAAAAAGAAGGTAGCATCAGACAAGTTCGAATGGGATACAGATTATTTCAAGGTGGTTGAGGAAAACGATGTTAATTTCTTGTTGGATATACAAGATCCTACCAGCGATAATGAAGATGAAGATGATGAATTAGCGGAGAATCTCTATGACACCATGTTCACTGATGATTTTGTATCTTCACCTACTTCAGAATCCATGAATACACCTACCACACCATCTTCCATAAACCGTGCTGTTACAATGACAGGCATGGGCAGATCTCGGTCGGCTTCATCACTTTCCTTGAATAGTGCTACTTCAATACCAACAAACCAACCCAATGTACCTAAATTACCCTTGTTTCTGAGAGAGCAAGACGTCAATTACCAATATTATCGCCAGACTCTGTTTTCTGAATTACTACGCCAATATCCAGCTTCGAGAAAAGAGATTTTGCACCACGCCAAGGTAGATATTCCTCCACTTTTAAGAGGAAAAGTATGGGCTGCTGTATTAGGCGTACGTGGTGATTTGGAACATGCATATGATGAAATCAACAAGTTTGCTGATATTGGATCGGATAGACAGGTAATAGGTATTTCAGTCATCTTATGTATATTAATGTTATTGCTCGTAGATTGAAATGGATGTGCCTCGTTGCCATCAATATAATCAATTGCTTGCATCTTCCACTGGTCATGAAAAGCTGCGTCGCTTACTAAAGGCTTGGGTAGCAGCAAATACTAAGTTGGTATACTGGCAAGGTAAAACATGGATTACGTTTCAATGTAAACAAACTAACGCCTTTGTATAGGTCTTGATTCATTATGTGCTCCTTTTTTGACGCTCAACTTTAATGATGAAGCGATTGCCTTTGCATGTCTTCAAAAGTTTATTCCCAAATTCCTCAACAATTTCTTTTTATCAAATAACATGCCAGTGCTGCAAGAATACTTGGCGGTGTTTCGACATTTACTAAGCTTTCATGACCCTGAACTATCGAGTCATTTGGATAATATTGCATTCACACCCGATTTATATGCTATACCATGGTTTTTAACATTATTTACGCGTAAGAAAACGATCAAGACTAATATAGACGGTATGAACTAACGTTATTGTAGATGTATTCCCACTTGATAAAATCTATCATCTTTGGGATAAGCTTCTAGTTGGACCCTCTTCTTTACCACTGTTTGCTGGTATTGCCATTCTGTGCCAAATACGAGACACGCTCCTTTCTCGCGAATTCAATGATTGTATCATGCTCTTTGCGGATAGCTTTCCCAAGGTCGATATCGAGAAATGCGTTCAAAATGCTTTGAATATGTGCAAAGTGACACCTCCTAGCATCGCTTCTCGGGTACATGGTCCGCCTCAGTGTGTTGAAAATCCAGAGACAGAGTCAAACGAGGTAGGATTGTATCTAAATAGTCCAACTGAACAATACTCATATTATCTTGTAGTGTCAGCCGAAACAATGGTGGGATAAACCTGTCTCGTCAGAAACCAAAATTGTTGAATTGGCTCCTCGATTGGCTGTAAAAGATCTGCCTAGGATTCTTCCCTTTTCACTTATATTGGATATTCGAGCAGAATCAGAGTAAGTAATTGGATAACAAAACATCACAGACATATTAATTGAATGGAAATTAGATATGCCAAAGGTCATGCTCCTTCCTCAATGAATGTATTAGCATCACAACTGGGTAGTTATGCCAATATCTTGTTGAAGTTGAAGCGTAAATACCATATTGTTATAGCAGATAAAGGTGGACCTGAGGTAAGACACGTTTAAATATTGGACCTTGACTCATTTTTGTACATAGTATACTGCTGAGCTTGTAAGAAAGCACTTTAGCAGAACAATGTTGCTCCAGGGTGGTATGGATGCTTTCGAGACGCTCAATGACACGTCTGCACATCTTTGTACTTGCAGACCTCAGAAACAAACTACAGCTGGATTTAAAGGAAAAGGATCAGAGCCACCATTTGTCATGTGGCGATGTAAATTACCACCACCTTTAAGAAAGAAATAAAATGCACTAGTTTTTTTTTATTCATGAATGGTAATATCTACAAAGCAGTACCTCTTTCGAGATTCTCGCGAATTTCTTTTGTATACTTGTCGTAAAATCGAGCAATCTTTTGGTTGAATACACGATTCTTTTCGTTAATCCAAGAAATATCATCGCTGACTTCTTTACGATCGCGAGATCTTGTTTCACGCTGTTGAATTCTAATAATCAAGTTAATCATTTGTTATAGTAAGCTTACACATTTAACTTACTGTTTCTTGGTGGCTTCTGCTAATCTATCAACCGCTTCCTTGGAAGGTTTATCATCCACACTGGCATAGTCTAAACTATTGGCAGCAGCTGAAATATCTGATGGATCTTCACCATTGCGAATAGCTCGTTCAATATCTTGCATTCTCTTTTCCGAGTAAGCGCTCATATCAGGTTTAAACTCTGACATTAAACGAATATATTTCTTGTGGGCAGCTTGTGAATGATCTGTAAAGCCATTATTGGCCATTCTTGCCTTCTTTGCCATTTTCTTCTCCCAAGCAGCTGCCGATTCAGCAGAGTATTTCCAAAACTGTTTACGTTCATAGTCTTCGCCTTTATCTTCAGCCTCTTGCTTTTCTAGCAGCTTTAATGCTTCGGCTTTTTTCCTCTCATCTCTAGCTTCGAGCTTTGGGTTATCTTTGCTACGTTGAAATTCGAGATTACGATCACGACGATTGCCTTGTTCGACTTCAGTTGCCTAAATCAATCAAAGAATAAGCAAAAGATTCCTTTAGCTTTGAAAACCTACGTACCCGTCGTCTTTTTAATTCTTTTAATTTAGCCATTTTATCTGCAAGAGAGTTAGTAGTGTTTGTGGGTTGGTCCTCTTCGTCTTCATGTTTGCGTTTTGTTGAATTGGTTTCTTGATCAGTTACTGTTGTTGATTCAGTTGCATCAATGTCTTTTTTGGAAGTCTTTTTGACAGTATCTTTTGTAAATGCTGCTGTCTTTCTTTTAGGAGGCATTGTTTTAATCTTTTGTTAAAGCGAAAAAGAGCAAAAAAAAAAATCCAATTTTTTAGTATCTTATTGGCCAACGTCATCAAACTGTTAATTTTCCTTAAGGTATACCCCTTTTGCCTTCATTTTTCCCAAAGCTTTAAACGTGTTTGGGTGGAGGAGATTGAATTAAAAGCAACAACAACAGCGACAACGATCACTATACACGATTTTCTGAAATTATTGTTGCACAATTCAAAAAAAATTAGGTACAGTAAATGATATAAATTTGGCATGAAATCCAAAAAAAAATGGCACTAAAGAAATAAATACTTTGGTTTGAAGCAAACAGACTTAATATACCTACAGAAACTCTATGAGTCACAAGCACTCATTCTTATATAATTCCGTATATGGTTGGCTAATTCTTTATATACATATATGATATATATCTCATTCTAACTGATTTTTTTTTCAAATAGTGCACCAATAATTTTTAAATAAAGCGTAATATGCTACATTTAGAGGCACAGTACATAGTTTTTTCATGTAAAATAATGAATCTGCAGACTTAAAATCAAAAAATTCAAAAAGTGCATTAGTCGTATATAACTCCATACCATATTAGAAACAAGAACAGGTTACTTTTATCATTCAATGCACCATCCCATTTTTTAGAATGGTTATTAAACCATTTTATGGCGATATGCGCTTTTAAATTATACCCAAACTCTGTTGCTAACTAAATGTTAGATAGTTGTAAAAATGTAAACTTTTTAATATCTGGAGCATAACTTTTATAAAGTTTGAGAAGAAGCGCCGAGTTATTAATTAACGCAAATGTTTCCAAAATGAAACGAAACAAAGTATAGTTACTGAATATACTTTTATTATGGGTTCTAATAGACGCAATAGCTCTTTCTACATATCAAATCACGATGATGGATTACTAATCAGGTGCGACTTGCGATCAAGATTGAGAGATTTAGAGATGATCAAACATTGTTCAAATGGAATATATAGTTTATTGCTAATCCTCAACGATATATTTTTATTTCAAATTCAGTTTAATAAAGATTATGGTGAATGCAGCAATCTATTTTGAACATGAGTTACTAATTAGATGCATTTGACCAAGAACGGGCGAGAGACCTAGAGAGGAAATTTTTAGAATAATGCCAAGCGTATGACCTCAAGGCCAATTTTTAAGCCCCCTCCCCCTCAATATTTCCTTGCAGATGCCAATTGCATTTTAAAGGTATAGTTTATACATGTCATATTGTTATGCTGCCTGAGAGCATCATTGTATTATTTTGATTTTTTAAAATATGGTAATAGTCCTTAATAAAGAAAATACATTACAAAAATACACTTAGCAAAAAAAAGAAAAAAAAAAAAAAACTCCATGAATAAACGGAAATAAGAAAGCATAGTTATAGGCTTCGATAAGTAGTCAAACTCTGTATATATCATGCGTTTTTTTATATTTCAGCTGTTTGTTTATTATTAAAAAGCAAGTTTTTTTGGACAAACGTTAAAAGACTCGCAATAGAGACAATGTTAAATCACCGCAATCCAATCGAAACCGCCGTAGCGAGTAGGTTGCCGTTCTCCTTTGAGTGTGAGGGTTCAACATTTTTTACTAGATCTTTTTAACGATTCTTGTAATCTTTTAATTGACAATTAATAAGCTTTTTATTTATTTATAATTGAATCTGGTTTCCCAATTGATATGTCAATGCTGCAAAGCGCGCCTTAATCTTAAAATTGTACTTCGTCCGACGTGGTAGATATACTAAAATGGTGACTTTGTCCTTCTCGCACATACTCTGATATTCTTAGTTGGCCTCCACATACAAATCGCAACAGTGCAGGACAATACATATCTAAAGCTTCTATTGTTTTCCTAGTGATTGTATTTGATTGCACAATAGTCGAAGGCAGCGTCGCGATCAACGTACGCAACTGTCTACAGTTCTTGGCGACTGCAATCATGGACTGATCTGCTAGAAATCCGCACTGTTGCAATCTCAAGGTCCTCAATCCTGGACAAAATGGCATCAGTTCTTCAATATGTTGGTCATTGATATTACAATCGTAGATACACAGTGTATGCAAGTGTTGACGCTTTTCGACGCGTATTGCTTCGAATAGCGATAGTAGAATGACAGGTGAACAGTCATAAATATGAATTTCGGCAATACCTTGATCTAATTGACGACAAATGAATCGGTAAAGAGCTATGGATGTCCGCGGTTCTGTAATGCCTTCTTCTGGGATAACATGGACCTGTTTCAAAGACAAGATTTCGAGCCCCATACGTGATAAGGAACCAAAGACGTCTGTAGGTATTGATTGATAATAATTGCGTTGTGGGTTCATGTGGATGGCTATGCCTGTAACCCAGTTGTTGTAAGGATGGAGTGGATTTGTGAGGGTTAATGTGTGGGATAATTGAATGATAGATTGGGCATTGGTAATGTAGGGTGAGTGCCATAATTGTTGCAGTGCATGCGAGGAGATAAGCCGGTTAGTGAGGCCTAATTGGTACAAGGTGCTTTGATCAGCGTACTGTATAATTATCAGAAGGATGTCTAATGGCAATACCATTAAGTTAGAAGTGTATGATGAATCGATAAAGCCTGATATTGATATCAAACCAGAAAGTAAAAAGGAAAGAAAAAAAGCAAATAGGGGCTTTGAGCATTTATACACGCTACAATCAGATCTATAGCTTTGTAACTCCACCTTCATAAGCTAGAAGCTTTAAAGAACATATTAGTATTACATGATGACTGATTCAGATGAAACAATGAGTATTAAATTACTTAAAGAGGTGTACAAACGAAGAACAATGTGTTACTATGATCGATGTCAACTCTCATTAAGGGAATTATGTGCTACTAAGTATTTTATTAAAACTAATAGCTAGTTTGATCTTTTGTATTGTACAGGAGTAAAGCAGGTTTTTTTGAATGAATTTACCTTTTTCAATAGGCTGGCTCCGTCCTTTATCACAAAAGGCTATAGGCGACTGGCTTACTTGTGTCCTTGGCATCCACGCCGATTTAGATCGAACATTCAAAAGACCGCAAGGAGAGCAGACAACGTGCAACGTCAAAGGGCCACAAATTTATTCCTCAATTGGAGTGTGTCTCCGAGAATATGGAATTAGCGATACGTTGCTTTTTTTATTGTATACGTAATTCATTGAAAAAGAAGCTAGCAGTCCAGCATATCATTCCTTCAAAACATTTCATCTACAAAGATTTCGCACTAAGAAATACACTGTACATTTCATATTAATACAAAAACAAATCTATTGCCGAAAAGTTCGAGACTCAATAAGGCAATTATGTCAATTTGAACAGCAGTTCAAGTGAATAATGTTCTACTTTGACGCGCATTTTATTGAAAATAGTACTTTCTAACAAAAAGAAAATTGAACACTTCTCATGCAGTTACCTTTTCTTAATCGCTCCCAGATCATCTTTTTCTGTAGTACAGATTTGCCAGACTTATGGAAGTTGACGAAGAACTGCATGCTAGTTTGCGTGATCCACCGTATCTTTCATCTTTTTTAATCTCTAGTCAACAAGTTTAGTCGAGGAAAGGCATTATTACTAACACTTGCATATAGGCTTGTAAAGCCTAATGCATTTCGTTCAATCGATGCACATTATCTATCTATGTGTCAGATGTTTTGTATTAAACACCAGATGGTTTAGTAATACCGCGCAATCTTGATGCATTTGCTTTAGAGTCCCAGCTACTGTTACGCCTGCTTTTCAAACTTTATTTTGACTTTGACACTCTAAAATGCTTCCGGGGAAGAAACGCAAAATTACTGCAAGGAATATCGTAGCATCACGAAATCATGCTTGCATCAATAATGAATCGAAATAGCTCTCTGGTTTTCCGGTAATGTATAGAAAAAAACATGCTCTTCTAGATGGACTAGTTTTAGAGGCTATACATTCGCATCTACAGGCATCAAAGGTTGATATCAGCTGCATGCGTAAATATTCGGAATACTAATTTCATCAACCAGTTGATAACTTGAAACTGAATATAAAGTTCCATGGACTTCTCGACGAGAATAATATCATTTACAAAATTGTAACCTAGCAGGAAAAAAAAAGATACTGGTTTGAAATAGACCAATTCTTTGAAGCAAGGTTCTTGTCTTTTTCTTGTTTCTTTCTTTTCTCCTTCCTTTTTTTTTTTTTTTTAGTTTGATGACTCTATACCAACGCGGATAGCCCAGAAGATGCAGTTTTTTTATTCTCTAAAATACCATCTTATTTCATCCTCACAATCTGTAACATTTCAAATTCTCCGCGGATTTTATTAATAATGTAAAGTACAAGTATGCGTTTATTGTCTCGTACAAGTTTTTTTTTTCCTAATATGTATGAAATTGATCTAACAAAAATCACAGTTTTGAAGATGAGTATGACATGATGATCAACTAAAACAATCTCCGTTGACTTCAGTTAAATTGTATTTAATTAATAATAAGCGTTTATTGAGCTGCTGTAGCTGACAGAACCCAAACTTCAGTTACAATACATTTGTTATATGAAATGGCTTAGTTCAGTTGCTGTGAGTTCCATTTCTCGTTAATGAAACTTAAAAACCATACATTATACAAATTGATTTTTTTTTAAAAAAAAGAAAAAACTAGAGACTCAAGTGTTTAATATTTATTATGTACAACAAGTGGTGAGTGATGAGTAGTTGAGATACAAGACAATGGAAAAGAATATATGCAGGATATATTATCACAGTCTGTTTAAGCGTTGTCTTTAATGGATTTTCCGGCGTCAGTAACCTTATCACCCACATTTTTTTGAACTTGTTCACCCTTTTGAGCAGCGATATCTTTAGCAGTTTCGTATTTGTCGGTACCCTCCTTCGCTAATTCATTGGCTTTGGCACTAGCGTCGGCCTTTCCCTCTTCATATTTACTTTTAGCTTCGTCAACCTTGTTACTAACAGCTTGGCTCACATCCGCCTTTCCTTCTTCATATTTACTTTTAGCTTCGTCAACCTTGTTACTAACAGCTTGGCTCACATCCGCCTTTCCTTCTTCGTATTTGCTTTTAACTGCGTCTACTTTGTTGCTTACAGTCTGGCTAGCATCTGTCTTGAGTTGCTCATACTTGGCTTTGGCTTCATCAATAGCATGACCGGTAATATTCTCTTTAGAATCCTTGTACTTTCCTTCAAGGACGTCACCTCTTTTTTCGATAGGGCTCTTGTTGGTGACATCTAAACAGTTAAGGTTGTAAGTATAAAAGATTATTCAACTCTTTGGATCAAGACCCTTACCAACAGATCGTCTGTATAAGTAATAGCTTACACCTACCGCGGCAACACCCAACAAAAGACCACTAGAACCGGGTCCAGGTTTAACAGGTTGTTCAGAGGCAGGTGTAGTAGCATAGAAGCGCTTGTTCGAAATGACAGCGTTACGGCGGATAGAGGCTCTTAAGATATTAGCAGACATTGTGTATGTATATAATGTGTTTTGGTATAATCAATAAGAAAGTAATTTCCTGTTGATTTTTATATTCGGAAAGTGAACGCGCTAAAACTAAAACTTATGAGATCACAGTGGCCTAAACGTCGAATAGACCTTCCGACACATGCTATTGTGAAGTGACGTAGAAGTTGGCTCATTGTATGATGGCTTGCAGACCATCATGACGTACCTAAAATTCAATGGAACTTTTATGGATGGCGCAATTACTATATATTATCATTCATTGGAGTTTTTTTCAGCACCAAAGTCCTTGTATTATACTGATAAAGAATATGTATATAAAAACAAGCCTCGCATTTGTGAAACGTGATAGTCTGGGGTTCTTCCTGTATTGACATGCACGGAACGAATTTTTAAAGACTCCAATTCTTTTTTGTTGCAAACATACCAATTAAAGCTGCAGAGTATACAAACGAGCCGTCATAATGGTAGAAAGGTCAATTATATACATATATCAATGCAAGTTCTTCATCTGAGATAGGTATAGCCCCATCTTTTTTTCAATCTCCCTCATTTTTTTGTTTTCAAGTTCAAAACTTCGATATAGAAAGCTAGAAAAATATGCTGAAAACTAGTTAGCACAAAAGTGTCCCGAAAGAAACGAAATAAGTCTATATATCGATTTATAGTATGTTTTAAACATCAAATGGATGTAGTAGTTCATTATGTGCACAAAATACTAATCAGATGCGGTGTTTGGATGATATTGGCCAAGAAACCTATAGATGCATTAAAACCAGAGTGTATAGATTGTATATCTTAATAGTCAGTCGCTAAATTGCAATATTTTTATTGGAATTTAGCTTCAATAGATGAAGCAATTCATTCTGAACATGCCCTAGTTATCAGATGCGACATTTGGTGTCCGAAAAAAAAAAGCTTTAATATCATCTGGACCGACTTTTGAATTTAAAAACATTCAGATATACGAAACATGTTTGTGTAATCTTTAATCGTGAAAATGACGTTTGTATTTTCTTGATTTCATAGATAAAAGCCGTATTTTCCTTTTAATAAAAAAACACGTTCTTAACTTGCGTGTTTAAGATGAAAAATACGAAAAAAAATGCATTTGAATATTTGGGCCTAGAAGTATATTCTTCCGAAATAGAGCCATTTTTAACAACTCCATGCCTTACCCAACTCCAATTTAAC
This sequence comes from Actinomucor elegans, assembly GCA_026027325.1. Taxonomy (NCBI): domain Eukaryota; kingdom Fungi; phylum Mucoromycota; class Mucoromycetes; order Mucorales; family Mucoraceae; genus Actinomucor; species Actinomucor elegans. Next base: position 394,375 of record JAMSLZ010000017.1, read on the forward strand.
ACTGCATCTGAACGCTAGTACATGTCCAAAATAAATTACAGCATCCAGTGAAACAATCATTGTCTAAATTTTTAATGCCATATCGTATTTTAATGATTGCCTGTAAAATGCATACATTTCATAATCTTGCTCTAATGATCTATCGATGCCGGCCATATATCGCATTTGATTAGTGCTTCAGATGCAAAATACGTTGTTGTGGATACTAGAAGTTTTATCAAAGCGCACACTTTAATAAAAGTAAACTTATTTTGTCTTAATTTGAAGGCTTTTGGTTGATTAATAGGCAAAGTTTAAAGGGTCTCTCCAGAAATCATGAGCCAAAATAACGGGAGGAATCCTGCAAAGGAAATATCCTTTTCAATAGGTATAAGCGTAAAGAATCTAGTTTATTCGTTTTTTGTTCTTCTATTTGAGCAAGAGATCCCTCTCAAAATAATATTAATGATTTAGAGAAGGTACGCGTGTGATTTACCACTATATTCCCCTTCTTATTTAATCTAATATACCAACAGTTATTCAAAACGATTGTTAATTTGTTTGTGGGACACAAAAGAAAAAAAAGTCATGTATGCATATATGTATTAGATATATTATAGGATGATACGACGTATTAATGGTAATGAAAATCATGGATAAAAAACTTCTCTTTTTTTTACATGCCAAAAGATTACTGCAACAAGTATGCAGCAATGACAAGACTAAGGCCTACAATGACATTAGGCATTTGATACGTGGCAAAAGAGCCACTTGCGACAACGGAAGCTGAGGCGGTCGGTAAGTCTATAAAAAAGATTATTAGTATATCTTATATACCCTTGATTGAACGCAATAATAACTTACGGCTAGAAGAACTGTGACCCCAAACAGATGCAGATGGCCATCCAGATGACTGAGACCACAATATGGAAGATTGGTGTGGAACAAAAGTAGAAGAAGGAGCATAATATGTAGATGTGGTGGGCCGTACTGCCGAAGATTGTCTGTTCACCCAAGACATAGCAGAAGTTGGCTGAGCACTGCTCCATATGCTAGAGGACATAGCCTCAATATCAATATCACCCAAAGTGCTAGATGGCGTAGCTTCAGCATCTATATCGTTCAAAATACCGGAAGGTGTAGCCTTAACATCTACATCACCTAAAGCACCAGAAGGTGTCGCTTTAGCATCGATATCATCCAAAGTACCAGAAGATGTAGCCTTAACGTTGATATCGCCCAAAGTGATGGAAGGTGTAGTCTTAACATTGCTATCAGATTTCTTGTCAGGCCAAAAGTCCGAGATACAGCTATTGTAACAATCATCATTATTACATTCAGATATGCATTTGCTAGTGTTTCCAACTAGTATCAAGTAGGATTGTATGTCAGCAACGTAAAAGTCTTTATATAATAGCTATTCAGCTTACCGCAATTGTTGATACAGCTAATATCAGAAAGTTCACAATCACATTCAGATTTTACAAATGACATAGCGAGAGCAGCAATGGAGTCGGCAGAATAATCGACCTTCATTTCAATTATTATTAGCAGTAAATAGTTTGATGAACAGAAGCAGTAATTGAAAACAAAGGTTTATATAGAGAATTCTTCAAACAGGATATACGATGTATTTGCTATCACCTTCCTCACGCTGATGATTTTAATATCTGCACCTCTATTCTCCTCTTTATTGCTCATTTAAGCAGCCGTTGATTCCTTAATTTCATATATACGCCTAGATTTCATAGAATAAACCTCCCACTATTTCTAAAATTAATAGAATGACAAGGGATATGCTTGTAAAGACTATTATGGCTCGTTTGTAACTAGATCCTAAAACACATTAGATTTACTTTCAATAGCACGATCTATTACCATAATCATATCGAAATTCTTCATCATGTCTTGGTGTAATCAGTGTCGGCCAGTCCGACTTGTGTTACTGTAACAATAGGGAGCTGGTATATTCGAAAATATTATTGTACCTGTTCACTTTTTAACTAGCAAGAAGCCCAATTCAATCCCTCGAACCGCTGATAGGCTTTAACTCATTAATTGTAAAGCCTTGAAGCCTGCTGTCACATCTAAAGAGTTAGACTAGTTTCTTGCCGAGTGAACAGCCAAGGTTTCTTTCTTTTCTCATTTTAGAAGGTGACTCACAGAAAATAACGTTAATATAAAAAGTCACATTAGGATCGCACAACGAACAGAATTCTTTTCTCCATTATCAACATTCATATTCTTGGACGAGATCAATAGGAATATACGATACAATGGCCACTGATATACTCGATAATCAAGTATTTTCTGGATTTCTTCTGGTTATTGCAGGCTGTTCGCTTGCGCTACAGTCTGGTATGTACGTTTAAATGATGATTTTCCTATCTGACCTATCAAAATAGGATGTAATGCTACATTAACAAGATATGGAGGCAGATCGTTTTCATCCGTAATGTCATTTGGAGTTGGTTTATTGTGTTGTTTCATATTTTTTGGTGTTGATGTTGGCGTATTAAATACCCCTTTACCTCAAAAGACTTTGTTAGGTGAGTCACTCCTATGGCGTAACTATAGTTAAAGACATAAAAAAAAAAAAAACTGACCAAACTTGAAAAGATGCGCCGGGATATGCCTGGATCGGTAAGAACTTCAGTCGTACCGTGTTTTGATCCGCTCTAATATCTGTTGAATTTATAGGAGGTATATGTGGTTTCTTTTATGTAGCATCAAATATCTTGGCCGTACCTCGATTAGGCGTAGGTACTTCATTGGCATTATTTGTTTGTGCGCAGGTACATACTAAATCAATATTCTGTTTGGGAGACCCTTGCAATAATTTCTGTTATTAGGTCATAACTTCATGTATTGTGGATAATTGGGGCCTTGTTGGCGTAGAAGTGAGGCCATATACCGTCGCTAGAATTCTTGCTTCTCTAGGTGCTGTTTTTTGCGTTTTTGTAATTACAAAGTATTAGCAATAAAGAGGTTGATCCTGATTAGACTTTATTTTTTGATGTTTCAATGGAAGTATAGGCATTGGACTAGTACTATCAAAGAATTTGTAGAGAATACACTTGCATGTTGGATTGTTTAAAGACCATGTAGTATTTCATTTGAAATTATCGATTTTCATTGACAAGGCATCGACACAAGATTTACTAATTTTTTTTTTGTGTATGAAAAGCCTATCTATATATACTTGAAAAAGTAAGAAATATAATTGTACTATGAATCATGTCTGGAAAATGTCATTTACACTGTAAAAAACCAGATAAAAAGGTATGTTAGTAGCCTAGGATTGCTTATTTTTTTCCCTGTTGCTCAGAGGCCCAAATAGTTTTTACATTAATATTAACCCTGTTTTTTGCAAGACACAATAATATACAAAAAGTGAATTAATATAACATGCATGAAATTGGATTTCTTATTGAATTATGTAACCATTGTTCTATATATCCTTACTTCTAAGGAGTTTTCTTTCATTGATTTTTTAAAATACATAAAAAAAAAATTGGAGACAATACTTGCAGTCATTGATAGATAATCAATCATGTTTATAAATTATGCCTCATCCTCAATCTCAAGAAAATAGAAGTTTTAAATCTTTCTCGAGGCAACATCCTCAGTTTTTTATTCAAAATCTCATTTTTAGATCTTTAAACCGATCTCAGCTAAATGTCGCATCTAATGCATAATTCGTGTTCAAAATGAACTATTACATTTACTGTATCCTCTATTAAAATCAAGTTCGATAAATACATATAGTTACTGATTAACAGTACATTATAAATATATTTCACTGGAACAATGAGCACTCATCTCCAGATCTCTTTGTCGATTTCCGTCAAAAGTCGCATCCAACAAGTATTTCATATACAAAATGAGCCACTGGATTTATTGAAACGTTTGTTTAAATAGTTATGGAATAGATGTACTATGTTTTCCCGAATGGCGCTATTTGGACTGTAAAAGTGATTGCATTTCGTTAATATAATAGACAGCATTATTCAAACTCAATTTAGTTCAAACGCTCCACAATCCAAATAGCACCATCCTATTTCCTAATTGCCGTCTAAAAAATTCAAGACATTATAGCGTTACTTGAAATTAAACTGCAATTTGATTGGTAGGATAAGACAAAACAGTAAAATGATCAAAATCCAAGTGTGGAAGAAACGTTTCACGGCAGGAGTTTTCCTATTCTCTATAGAAACCCCAGAATACGGATCAGCGGTAATTACAATGCCGAGATTAACCCCTCAACCAAGATGATGTGCTTTATAAAGATGGATCTGACATATAATAATCCACTCAATAGAAGGAGAGTCGATATTGGTTTCAAACTAAAGCCTTGTTAGACCAGCTAATGCTCAACAAAATCAATAATAAATGAGGTATTTCTTCATATTATTCTACCCACGTAAATACAAGTTAGTTTGCAAGTGTTGTGTTTTTCTTATGAGGTGTGATTGGACGAAAAAAATAGGGTAAGGCCCGTGGATAAACGTTGCTAGTTCCATTGTCTTCCAGGCACTCCGACATGAGAAATAATTCTATAAATTAAAACAATTTAATTTTCCCAGGTAATCCCTTTGAGTTCATACTACATAATGTCCATGGCATCTAGTGGAGTACCAGACGAGCCGCCTCAAAGTCGGTTCACATTTCAACATTTTGATCAGGAATGCGACTTTGGGGTCGAAAATGCTGATGGAGAACGAGTCAGAAAGCGAAAGAAGCCTGGGCGTAAACCTAACCCACCCACGTTACAAGAGAGAAGAGCTCAAAATCGAGCTGCGCAAAAAGCTTTTCGAGAAAGAGAACAGCAACGACGTGAAGAGAAAGAACGACAGTGGAGAGTCTATAATGAAGAAATCAAAAGTCTAAAGGAACAGTTAGCAGCTACACAGTACGAGGCCAAGTATTTGAAGGCTTGTGTGCTTCATTTAACTTTGGCTTGCTTGATCCATCGAGGATCAGTGCCTCACATTTGGACAGAATCTCGAATCATTCCTAGCAATAGTCATGGTGAATACAAGAAGCCCGTGTTTGCACCATATGGACAAAACATTATCAATGAAGCTTACCAGACACCAGCGCTACTGGACATGTTATTAGAAAATCACCATATTGTTGATTTCGAGAAGGCAGCGGCATGTACTTCGCAGCAGAGTGCATTTATCAACTATAAGAAAAGACGTGGAGATGATCCAAACCTTAGTTTTTCTGCTTATCAAACTTATATCTCACAAGATATAATTCTCATGAACAGAAGTTCTCAGGAACCCAAGCATAGTTTTCCTAAACCAAAAAAGAGAAGACGGTCATCAAGTGCTGCCTCTTCACAGTCATCGTCTATACCTAACAATCTATCACCGCCCCCATCTTTAGCTGTGCCTGAAGATCCATTGTCGTATCAAGAGAATAGTCAGCAAAAACAGCAAGCCGACAATAGTAGTAGTAATATGCACAATTCTTATAATAGCGATAGCCAAGCGTTAACAGTCCATAAGAAGCCAGTTGTAGGCGTGATATTTGAACCGCCGCCATTAAGAACATCTGAAGATTTTGTGAATATGCCAACCTTACAAGCTTTGCATATCTTGAGGCTTCAATTAAAACTTGGCAGTATTCTTGGTAACATGACAGCGGCTACTCTATTACCTAGTAAGTGTCTTGTGAATGGATTCAATTTATGTTGCTAACATGTGAAACAGCTGCATTACAACGCGTAATTCCTCATGATATTCGAATCGATTATATACCAGGTGCAGCTATTCGAGATCGACTCATTATTTTTCAAGACTATTTCAATATGGATGATTGCTTTACATTCTTGACTCAAAATACTATTTTCGTTGGTGGTGATGTACGCGACAAAAGAAACTGGGTTGTTCGTCCCGAGTATTCCATGAAATTCTGGTTCTTATCTCATCAATTAGTGGACAACAGCTACGACGATACTCTTGTCAAGCAAGATGTAGAAATTATTAATGAAGAATACATGAATAATAGTGATTCAAGCGATGCAGAGGAAATAATTCCTCTGAAATCGTCATCTGAAAAGAAGCAGCCTAGTAGACAGCAACAGCAGTATATACCAAACATCAACCCCAATGATAACTCTCATCTGAACATGGATAGCTCCCATATTCAAAATGTATATTTTAGAGAGATATAGAGCCAGCCTTTTATACATATACCTTACTCAGTTCTGAAAAATAAATACAACGTGTTAAATAATTCTTGCCGACTTCTCTTAAATTATATCTCAATCGAATTAACTTGGAACGCTGTTCTTTGGATGCGACCTTTTCTTCAACAACGTTTTTGACAAAATACACTACTTTTCCCTCTTCAAATTGTTTGATGGAGATATACAAAAGCTCCATACATTACTGTTTAATGTAAATACATTATTATTTGCGTTTATAAAGACATATCACTGAAAGAATGCCATACAATGCTGAAAGAAGCCGATTTAAGACATCTGCGTAATTAACTGTTTTTCTGCAAAGGTACCTTTGCTCATAAAGTTTATCTTCATGATCTCACTTTAAATCGAGGTCTTTCAGCTTTATACACCGTTATTTTTTTATATCTCTCTACAACAGAAAGTAGTGCACGAGACAGTCATGTATCCATAGCAAATTGTAATATATAAAGCCCTTGTATGCCTCATTAAAGTAAATGGAAGAGTGTAGGAGATCAAATATATTGATCTAATTGAGGCATTTTTGAAAAATAGTACAGTAATAATGATACAGGAATTTGAAAGCCGCATGACGAATGACTCTGAAAGAATCCGTAAATACAAAGGTCAAGCTTGCATTTGACTGTAGGACAAACGTTTTCCATTTTCACCACATATCTGCTTATGATATTATGAATGTCGAGTAAAGACAGATATAACTTGATACATACTATATACAACTAATTAGTTCCATAAAAAGAGGCACATATCGTTCTATATAGTTCAAGCATACATCTTGATCCACATAAGAAAAACATGTATGTAACACGCCTCAGATTAAATCCATTCAACTTGGTATACGCTATAAATATAGAGTATGGCACTTTCCATAATACACACATTAATATATTACAAGTTCTGACATTCATTGATCTATTATGAGCCTAAATAAATCTCACAGCGCAAACACAATGTGCAATATTGAAGTTAGTAAACGAAATAATTCGATATAAAAGATTTTTGTTCAAAGTACTAATGTCCATAATTCTGGACTCTAAACTAAAATGCGGACAGTGAGAGTGTAAAACCTTACACCTGGAAAGGGCTTGCTAGTCGTACTATAATATAGCACAAAAGTTTGTGAATCCAGCGACTTTACGTCACCTGCCAATAATACTTATCCGCTGTTCTATGCATAGAATATCAAAGAATCAAACTAGCAAAGTGATTATTTTGGCAAGCATAACAAGAATACCAATTTATCTTATCTGAAACTGGACTTGTATATACATAAAGATAAATATCTTTCTGCAGATGTTTTATGCCTGAACTGTCCCTTATTCTTCCAAAGAGCCCTTTTCTTATAAATAAGCTTTATTTCCAAAATAGCGCAAAGTGAAACTCTAAAGCCTTACACAGGATATTAATAAAAACTAACGGTGCCTTCTTTTAGTAATGCTGACCAGGCGGTAAAACACATAACCGCCACGTTGGATTGCTAGCTCAGTTAGAAATTGATCATATGACTGCATTATACATATCTGACCGCTACTTCAGAAGAACCTTAAAGTGGTAGAAATAGATTCAATTGCCATTATTCGACATGGATGCTGATAATAGACCGAGTACACAGAATTATGCAAACCTTGCCATTTGAGTAACAGCATATGTAATATGTGGATGAACCAATGTGTGAATACAAGATGGGCTGATTAAATAATATCTTGCATAAACAGTCGTCTTTACCTAATGCAATCAAACAAATGTCGTAATCTGTCAAATAATACAAAGTAACTTGGTTCAATGAATAATAGAAGTGAATAAAGAGGCATTGTAAGCTGGAAATTGATGTGTGTATGGATCAGATACTTTTAGACTCCTTTGCCTAGACCAGATGCCATCATCATATAATGTCATTAAGTCACTGTAGCAAGTACCTGCATATCATGTCAGCCTCACTGTTTTCACGATCAATGTAACGCATCCGAAGACTATTATTAGGTTGATTGTGTTCCAGTTAGTATACCCTTCTAGAAAGTAAAAATAGTATAATATGTAAAGAAGAAACTCAACAAGACAGTCTCATTGAAAGTTTATTCTTGCTAAGTATAAGCTCAATGCTTCTATTGTAGCTGTGCAAAAGAGTATATAAAGAGGCTGTTTTACTCTGTTTCTTCTCTTCATTACAAACAACAACAACAACTACTACTACTACTACTACTACTACTACAACAACTAGCAATATGGTCGCTCTTACTCTCTTCAAGTCTGCTACCCTCTTGGCCTTCGTTTCCTCTTTGGTCTCTGCTGCTCCTGCTACTGATGGCTGTAAGGATTTCCGCATCACATCTCCTCATTCTTACTTCACCACTACTGCTGGTCAATGCTACCAAGTTTCTTATGACTTCGGAGGTACTGCTCCCTCTGGCTGGATTACTGTCGACCTCATTGAACATGGTACCAACAAATTCATCAAGAACATGGTCAGCAAAGCTCCTGCTTCTGGTATTAGTACTCCTTGGTTCAATGTCGACCTTGGCAAGAACAAAAAGACCAGTGACTATTATTTCAAGGTCACTTACGGTCCCAACTGTAAGCCTGTCAACTCTACTCACTTCCATGTCATTTATAACCCCAACTCTGGTCCTGCTACCTGCCCCAACTAAATAATCTCTATTTAATTTAACTATTTATATCTAATAACATCATAATAAAGTCAGTTTCTTTTAAAGAGAAACTTGATTTGTCGTACTAAATGGAACTATTATCTTATGCTACTGCTTGTTCATATAATGGAACGTCGCTGTTGCTTATTAATTTTGACAAGATTGATGAAGAATATGCGGATTTGCTTATTTCATTCGCTGTCTGAGACTTAATCATTTTTGAGATAATGACTCAACAAAAAATCTTTGAATTCTATACATGAAAGCATCTAATTCCCTTCTCAATTACCATAAGACACAAGCCTTCTCTCCGTCGGGTGCTCCACTCATGGAATGGAAATCCTTTCTCTTCGAAAAAAATATCACTTCCTGGCATGATCGATCTTCCGCCAACCCTCTTACATATTTGGGGTTTCCCATCTGTTCAAGCATCACCCAAAGAAATATGGCATTCTCCAGCCTTTATGATAAAATCAAATCCGTTTCTTTCATCCACTCTTAACGTGCAGTATCAATGCGTGGGCGCGCTACTATCCTCAATACACTCATTTACTCTAAACTATGGCATATCCTACGACTAGCCATTTTTACTCAAACACAACTTCTTCGCTTGCAAAGCCTTGGGTCTCAATTTCTTAACAATCGCATTTTTCCTCGCTTATCATTTAGTACTTTCTCTCTATCTCGTCAACAAGGTGGAGTGGGTCTTCTCGGCCCCGTTAAACAACAAAATGCATTACAATGGCGGTGGATATGTCCACTGATCTTGTCTGAAACAAATTCTACCAACAAGCTGCAACCAAGCCTTCCTTTACTGCGACACATACTTAAATACTTCTGCTCTTCAAAAACGTTTCCATCATACCGATATTATCTATTATTTTCGCACGCTCGACATTCGCACTGGGCGCCATCAACTTCATCTGGTAACAAACCTTTTTAAATATTATAAATAATTTCACAAAAGCCATCGATGCTTTACCACGATCTTTTGATCAATGTAATGTCAGCCAATTTACCTGCCTTTCTCTTCCTTTATTTTCAGTACTTAGCTCTTCCTTTCCTGACTCTCACCCTCTAGCTACTACCTTTAATCCTCCATATCATCCCGGTATTAAGAAACTCCTAATTCAAGATGTATTTACATTCGTCTTTGAAAATCAAACACTACGTCTTCGGGAAACCAGAACTGAATTCACGCGATTTCGTAACTTGTCTCGCCTTGCTGCTCAGTTTGTGCGCAACCATCAATTCCTTCTACAGCCATTCTTTTATAACCAATGTCAACCTTCCTCACGGATGCTACCCTCAACCCAGAACAACATATTTGAAATCAACCTCCAACCTTTCTGTAACCGTCTCGTTCTTCATCACCTTCCTGAACAATCAACGATTTCCTTGCGGTCCCAACGATCCAGGACTATCTCCATCAAATCCATCAAATATTACAAATCTCTCCTTCCTACCGTCCAACCATCAACAACCACTCTTCTTCCAGCTCAATGGAAACGCTTCTGGTCAATCTCAATCCCTCTTTCCGCTCGCACTGTCTGGTATCGCTGTATTCATAAAAAATTGCCTACCAAACAGCGTCTACACCAATTAATCCCTATCACCCACCAATCTCCTCTCTGTTCAGTCTATTCTCTAGCCACTACAGAAGATGATTTCCACTTTCTCTTCGCCTGCCCCCCCAAAACTAGCAGTATGGCAAAACATCTTCCAGGCCTATAACAGAGTCAATCTGTTGAACCCTCCTTGATATCCCAACCACTTTCCTTCTCTTCCTCTTTGACGAGAGACACCAACCATCCACTCCCCGAAATTGATATCTACCAAATCTTTACGTGCACCTTACTGAGTATTTGGCAAGCTCATTGGCGCCTCGTTTTCGATAACGTTTCGTTTTCATCGACAAATGTAATTGCTTCCACCTCTAGACTTCTAACCCGACTTAATTTTGAAAGTCAAACTGATTTGGACTAACCACATCAACACTCATTTAAACCTTAAACTAATTCTCATATACTCTTTATACCCAATCTTCATTTCCTCTCCAATAACCTTGCGACGATATAAGGATTTAAAATAAAACCGGAGTTTACTCCCTTACAAAAAAAAAAACTTTGAAATTGCATTTAGAATAGTAGCTCAGTATCTATAGATTTTGTTAACTTGAGTTTCTAAATTTGTCCTTGCTATCTTCTATGGCTACAGCTGTGATTTTAAGGCCTCAAATTATATTTTGTTCGATATATATATATATATATATATATATAAATTAAGCTTATAACAGAACCATTAGCCTTTTGTAAATAAAGCAATTTTTTCTTTAGCTTTATTCGGTTTACTGCTTAAAGCAATATTATATAAGAAGCACTTTTGTATTTAAACAATCCTTACCATCGGCGAGACTTTGATAGAGTCTTTCTGAATACACCTTCATTCTATATTCAAAATATTTTTATAAATCCTATACAATATCTTTCATGACATTTACTCTCTACCAGTAGCAATTGGTAATTTACAACTTGATGCTCGTTTAAACAACCTGTATATTTTTCAAACTATTAATTAGAACCTAACGCTACCAATCACATATGTTCCAAAGTCTTTTATAAAATACTAACGTGTTAGCATATTATTCCAATTATAGTAACGCAATCGTATTGAAATGAAACGGGCTGTTTAAATATGCTGAAGTTGTTTTATTATTATGATAGCAACAATTTAAACCTTGACAAATCTATCAGAGTTTGTAATGATCTCAAACTCTAGTTGAGCAATATTACTTTGATTTCTAGGATAAATGCTCGTTGTAATGACATCTCCTGCCTTTTGGAGTACCTGTCAAAATAACATTACAGATATCGAACTCTATAATTAACGATATATACTCAATCAAGGTAGAACTATCTTAAATAAGTACTAGATGCAAGCAAGTATACACTCGGCAGAAAATTTTGGATTATCAAATTATATATAATTCAATGGCAAATGAAAACATGGCTTTTAAATCCTGAATACCCTTAGCTTGACAATTTGTTTTCTGTGACATAAAATACTTACGTTATAGCGATTTCTGTTTCTCTATAATCCATAACCTTTGAAAGAAAATTGTCATTTGTAACTTTGATTAACAATCTAAGTTTCAGAATCGAATATTCCATCTATTATGGTTATTATATTGATTTTAAATGCTCTGGCGATGGCAGAAATCTCAATTTAGAAAATTGGTCTAGCATGTTTTGTCGCTTACAATCTCGGTCACTCTCGGTTAAATGCAGTGCCTGATCATTATGGCTTGTTCAAAATGGGTAGATGCATCTATTATGCGTCAATCATGCTCCAATAAAGCGTGTTGAGTATGAAAATTGGAAACAACGCTATGTTATAGCGACGTGCTTTATGAAACGATATCTTCGTATTAAAGTTTGTAAGAAATAAATAGTAAGATAAAGTTTATGAAATGATAAGAGTTATATACATATTATTATAAGCACAATCGGTTTCCTGTACAGTGATTCAATTGGTTCATGTATTATTTGAATTTGTTACAGTAAATAAAGTACCAAGGGATACTTTGAATTGTAAAAAAAACAAGGTTATAGGCAATGTCGTTAGCTTTTTTTGTTATCATTAAAAAGGCGATTTGAAAGGACGTTGCCATGTACTGCTATTACCATGGTGAGACGTTCTCGATTTCTAGTGGCTGACATAACGTGGAATACAATTTTCAAAATCATCCCTGATTTTTGATGTACATTTTGATGCTACTTTTTAATGATAACGAAATGCCAATACACACAGTATGCATTAGCTACGCTTTTATACAAGTTTATTTTGTATATTTTAGTATAAATACTATTCATATGATTGAGATGTCTCTGATAAAAGGTTGATTTTGAGGTTCTTCACAAATGTATACTAAAATATATACCAAATGTACATCATTAATTGATGATGCTTCAAATTTTTTTGTTTTTGTACCCCATAAGTTAACAGGGAATATAAAGAACTTGATTTCTTTGTTCTCCCTAAACTAATATTTTCAGGAATTATTTTTATCGCGACATTTATCGGCTGAAGCTACTTGATGGTTTTCGCGGTATAATCTCCATAAAATCTTATTTACGCGATATATTAACTATACCTATAATACAGTGAGATACCAGTTAAGCCATTCTGATTCTCAAATATGGATTATATAATATTAGATTTCAAGCTATGCTATAGAGAGCCCCTAGTCTTGCTTTTTAGCATATACAATAAAGTACAACCCCACGTTATGCGTGATTCTATTTCTATTGTTCCTTTATTATTACTTGACACCCAAAACTCTCGCTGCTATCACTATATTATATTTAGCAACTGATTATAAAATACCTGCATTTTATACAAATGTTTATGGATCTGCATCTGAGAAGCATTATGTACTCAAAATGATTTACCGCGTGGTATAGTGTAACTTTTGATTAGTATAATATAGTAATCAAGAGTTAATTTGTAGATGACAGACATTCCGTATGATCTAGATGTAACGATCAATAGATCCCTCCACTGATCTCAATTAAATGTCGCATCTGGTATTTAATACAACGTGCTTAGAATTAACAACCAACCCATAAGAACTATTGCTTGGCTGTATTACATTCAGTATATTAGATCCATTACAGTTAATCTATAAATAAGATATTTTCAACTAGATTTAAGGACCATTAGGTTTCTAGGATAATGTCGGTTTAATGTCTCGTCTGATTAGTAGTCCATACTCAGGAGAGCTATATAGTGAATCTATTAGAAGATTTGATTAACTACAGTACAGTCAATATATTATACTCACCCATATTGACAATTGAGCATGAACCGTCCAGTGAGTCTTACGGCATTTTGCAGCATAAGATTCGACTTAAAAAGGGTAACATATTAGCGCATCGATGGCATACTATGAACTTTCCATATATCACTATAGTATAGTACATAGCGAACGACGACATGGTCAAATTCCCTTTGGATTAATTAATTTGACAAATATGCAAAAACCATAAGAGATATTTACCAATTCCTCTTGCATCGTTTTGCCTCTTTTTATATTCATCATCATGTTTAAAACTATCTTGTTGATCATAACATACTTTGTAAGTTATATTGTAGCAGACATCTGTACTGATTTCCGAATCACCTCACCCATTACCCGCAACCTTAAGTGGACAGCCGGACAATGTTACCAAGTTTCATACGATGTCTCAAGTCTTGGCACTATTATTGATCGAGCCAAACTGTCTGTAGATGTGTATCAGGCCAAAACCAACAAAAAAGTCTCGCGCGTGATCCAAGAAGAGTTTGTTGACTTTGAAACAGGAGCTACAAGGCCATTCAGTCTAGATATAGGCCACAACAATACACGTACAGCATCCTATTATTATATAGTGACTTTATATTATGGAGAGCGCAAGTGCCAACCCCAAAAAACCGTTGAATTTCGAGTACAAGTGGATCCTCAATCTCCTCCTGCTCAATGTTATAAATAAAGCAAGCTTTTTTTATTGGTTTTGCTTCCATTGATGTATACGAAGCGTAGTGATGGTATTTTCGCTGGTACTCGGAGAGGGTCTATTGCTACCATTGTTGAGGGATAGAGATGGAAATGACGATATCGTATTGTTATCATTAAAATTAGTAGTAGAAGAGGTAGTATTTACAAAGTTGGGTGAGTCTTCAAAAGCAGAAGATATAGGAGGCAGTTGCTGGGTATAGTGTGATTGTGATAAATGACTGAATGAAGAAGCAGTAGATATTGGACTGTTGCTGCTGGAAGTTGGCTTATCGTGTGTAAAATTGTTTTGTCTTTGATATGTCTCATATTTTGGGCCCATTAAAATAAATGGATAGTTTACAGTTGGATGATGAGCTATAGCAAGCTGCTGTCTAGTAGAATTGGAAGCAGACGCTCTTGAAGCAGCAGCTATAAGATAATTCTGGGTCTGTACACCAATGGAGCCTTTTTTTAATAGCTTGGAGTAATCTAAGATGAAACAGTTAATATATATATATGTATATAAAAGAAAAACTAGTAGCTACAAATGATACTTACGTAGACCACATGCATTACAGAGCGTTCTAGCACCGTCTGGCCCTCGTCTCCATTCAGGAGTTTCTGTGGTACTACATGAGTGACATTTCTGACCGATCATACTACGTCTCTTTTATACAATTAAAGTTAGGGGCCAATGTTAAAGTAACAACGAAAAACCTTACGTTTCGTCTACGATATTTTGGACGTGAATGCGCATTTTGAAGGTTTCGAGCCTGTCGAATAAGCACATATTCGGCATGGTCCTATTAATTTTGTGGGTGATAGGCTAATTTAAAGAAAAAAAAATCACGTACACTGACAGCTGGTTTACTACAATCCATTTCATCATTATCATTATCATCTTCCTCTTCCTCTTCCTCTTCCTCGTCTTCTTCTAAAAAAGGTTCTTTAGTTTTGATTTTATCTTTTCTGGTCTGTATCGCGGTAAACAAGGAACTGGCAGTCTCTGACAGACTATTGATCATGTTATCAACTTCCTGTGGTGAACTGGACTTGTGCTGAAGTTTGAATTGCCATATACTTTCACATAATTTTGAGCATTGAGTTAAAATCTATGAGTAACAAAAGTTAGTTTCCATAGCAACGGACCAACCATTACGGCAACGAGAATAATTGATTACCAGTTCGACAGATTTTGGGGCATTATTAGAATCTTCGGACGATGACAGTAGAAAATCAATATTATATTGCTTTGTAGAATTGCTTGATTCCTTTGCCATGCTGCTGCTAAGTAATACAGGTAAAGTTAGGGTCGAAAAGTATTTGTATGCAGCTAGTAAAAACAGGTTTTTTTTGTTACTTTTCGGCAATAGGATCAGAGCAAAGTTGAGAGACATCCATGATAAGGATACTAAGGATGATATAAGAAAGAAAGGCGTTCTTAAGTATTGATATTTGAATCTATATGATGATTCTTTTGTGTATTTCTCGGAAAAGAGAAGGGGTGAAGGAGAAGAGTCAATTAATACTTTTTTCTTATCCCAAGTACCAGGAAAACGCCTAAAATAGGAAAACAGAGATCAAGATAGCGGCCTATCAAGCGTTTTTTAGTACAGTTTTTTTTTTTTTTTTTTTTTTTTTTGCGGAACAAATTCACTAATTCTAGGTGGAATATTCCAATCATCATCTTGTTTGAAACACATAAATTGACCACCATGAACTGGTTATTATTTATTTCAGTGCTAAACCCACGCGCTGAGATAGCAACCCCTAGACGGGCTAGATGCGCCAATCAACTAAATCTCGATTTTGTATTTTAACTGAAAAAAGACAATGAATTGCTTTATTTTGGCCTGGAAATAGGTTTGCCCGCTAAAACGTCTATAATCTCTTGATAATCCAAAGTTTCATATTCAATAAGTGCATTAGCTAATTTGTCTAATTCTTCACGATGTTCAATTAAAATCTTCTTGGCTCGCTTCTCTGAAGTTTCAATCAATTGCAATATCTCACTTTCAATCAACTGCTTCGTTTGCGCGCTTAGGAGTTGCATGTTTTCATCATCGTGGGTAACTGGTCCAACTTTCTCGCTCATACCATAATAACGAACCATACGCTTGGCTACATCAGTAGCCTTCATGATATCACTACTAGCTCCACTAGTTACATTATCTTGACCAAATATCAGCTCTTCAGCTACTCTGCCACCCATACAAACATCAATCTGCGCAAGAAATTCTTTTCTGGTAAATGAATCCTAAACATAAGGTTAGCACTGAATGCATATTGATAATGTACATATCACACACCTTATCCATTTCAGGTAATTGCACGACCATACCCAGTGCGGATCCTCTAGGCATTATAGTGGCTTTATGCAAGGGCATGGCGCCGGGTGTATAGTATGCAACAAGGGCGTGCCCACCTTCATGGTAAGCAGTCAATTTCTTGCTTTCTTCTGTAAGCACAGCGGATTTACGCTCTGCACCCATGATGATTTTGTCTTTGGAAAACTCCAGATGGCGTAGATTCACTTCTTTACAATTCTCGCGGCTCGCTTGAATAGCTGCTTGATTGACCAGATTTGCTAAGTCCGCACCGCTGAATCCCGGTGTACCTCGGGCTACCACGCTCACATCCACCTCACTGGCTACATGGATCTTCTTCATATGATGTCTCAAAATTTCAATTCTTCCTCGCACATCAGGCAATGGTACGTTGACTAGACGATCAAATCGACCAGGACGAACCAAAGCTTTATCTAGCAGTTCAGGAAAATTGGTAGCAGCAATAAAAATCACTCCTTCTGTTTGTGAAAAACCATCCAGATCAACTAAAAGTTGATTTAGGGTTTGTTTCATATAAGATTGATCTTTAGGATTTCTCTTTGATCCGATAGCATCGATTTCATCAATAAATACAATACTAGGCGCCTTGGCTCTTGCAGCAGCTAATAAATATGCATGCATTAGTTTTTATCTTGTTTGCAAATGAAAGTACTTACCAAATAGTTCACGGACTCTTCTAGCACCCACGCCTACATACATTTCATCAAACTCACTACCACTCATAAAGAAAAATGGTACATTGGCTTCACCAGCCACAGCTCGCGCCAGCATGGTTTTACCTGTACCTGGAGGTCCAGTTAATAGCACACCCTTAGGCAACTTGCCGCCCAATTCAGTAAACCGATGAGGATTCTTTAAAAATTCGACTATTTCTTCCAATTCTTGCTTGGCTTCATCCACACCCTGTACATCCTCAAACTTGACCGTCGTCTGTGTCACGGGCTCATATTCTGTCTGTGAGTTAGCAGTTTTTAACAAGCCCGAGTTTTCCAAAGCCAATGATAGGATAGTCAAGATACAAAATGCGTAGGTAAGCGTCACACCTACCCAGCGCAAGGCCTTCCAAAACATATATTTACGCGCTTCTTCTACTACGACATAAATAGGATTCGCCTTATTGCCTGTACCAGCTGAAATGGCACCACCCTCGACTTTGACAGCACGACCACCTTGACGGCTGGCAATGACCTGCTGAATTATCTCTTTGGTAATTGCTTGGTTTTGAGGCACACCGTCCACGGCTTTATGCGTGCCTGCTTCTTCGAGTTTCTGCAAGATACGTGGAAGCACTGCTTCCGATTTACCAGTTTGTGCAAGTGCAGCGATATAATATTGCCAGCATTCTTCGTTGTGTGTAAAGTTGCCTCGTTCGAAACGGGTAATGACAGCTTGTGGGTTATTGGATCGAAGCCATTCCTACAAACAAAAATGAGTTGGATGAACAATGAATAAGAATGAATTATTTACCTTGTAAAGAGTAGCTTGCTTGAGAACATCAGTTGGAGAAGCGTTTGCTTCTTGTTCCAGCTTATTTAATCGACGGAAATTGCTTATGCGACTACCACCGTTGTTTGAAAACAGCGTACGACGTTGAATAGGTTTGAAAGAAAAGAGCGTTTCTTTAGGTATCGTACGCGCCAGGTTCAAGGCGATAGAAGGGTTGGTTTCAAGTATACGTGTTGCGTTAGTTACTGCTCTATTAAGTTGGCCGAGATCTGAACCAAGTATTGAGGCAGGAAGCTAAAAAAGAATAAGTATATGCAAGGAAAGTAGCTTCAAGCATTCTTTACAGTATTTCTATTATTTCGAATCCATTGTTCGTAGTTTTGACAGAGTGTAGGAGCACGCGAAGCTGTTTTGAGTGAGTGAGCGCGTGAAGTAATATTACAGTGTTGAAAAAGACGTGTTGCTTCTGAGGTTACAGTGGCGAGCTTTTTGAATGACAAGTTAGTAGGAGGCTTGTTGTATAGAAGGTTTATGTACCTTTTGTGAAAACGATATTGTTCCATAAGTACTCATTTGTTATAACTGAAAGAAAGCGAAAAAGCTGTTGGAAAAGGGAGAACGAGAAAGTTGGGGAAGTTGCTGACTTTATTCTGAGAAAGACGCCTATGCTTGAGCTCGAAAACTTTGGGTAGGGACCAGTAAAAAATACGCAGCAATAAGAATAGACCAATTGATGACGTATCTTGAGGTGCTCGCTTGAATTACGTTGACTCAACCGATACTGTACCTAATCAACGCACTATTTGATCTATTCATTGTTACCCATACTATCTGTGTCGAAAAAAATTTCCCAACATAATATAAACGCATCTATATGGCGATAGAGCTCATATGAACTCATTTTTGTAGTACTTGTTCGGAGGAAGTCTGTCCTTGATATGCCGTTTTTACCCAACATAAAAGATAGATGGCAAATGCTACTCACTGTAGAAAATGGCACTAAGATAGGCCATCATGCTACCAAAAACACTTGTCTAGGTCAAGGTACTGTCGCCAATAATTGGCTTGAATTGTCAACCTGTTCCTTTTAAAGTCCTTCTGAATCTTCTGCTAGTGTCAAAATTACTTATACCTTAACGTTTAAAATGAGGTTGAGTTATACTAACAATTATTGGTGAAGAGCATTTGACAAAAAACAATTACTTTGGTTTTAACATGATATTAATATAATACGAAAATAGCTATTCAGGAAAAGATTATTAACAGTGCTCATAGAAAATTCCATTGTGCATTGGATAAAATAAAATTAAGCTGGTATTTTCTTCAATCCATGGAACTTTATAATTTTTTTTTTTTGTCTTTTTAGATAGACTTTCATAACTCGATCATTTTATACTATAAAAAAAAATCCAAAGAATTATTACCTTATCTTTAAAATTAAGAGGCTACTTGAATCAAAAATTTGCATTGAATAAGGCCCTTTTTTTTAAAAAAAAAACTATAAACACCGCGGAGATTGAAACAAAGTACCTAAGATTCTACTCCTGAGATTGTTTCAATCAATCTCAGTATCATGTTGCATTTGATTATGTATTACAAACTTGTAATGTACAATTGTATATGATAGAGCCACTATTTTACGGACTTACAATGAGTATATTATACACTCTTGGCTCTTAATGAATTATATATATTTTCCACTAATATATTCGCTGAAACTTGGCTTTACTGACGCATTCATATGGCAGCGACTCGAATGGGCTTGCAAGCGAGATAGAACATGCAAGTTTGATTTGTAGCATAAACGCATTATAAAATTTATATTAGGAGTGCATAGATTTGTCTATAGTAAAAACATACAACTTTGATCAATAGTTTAAATATACACTATGATTCGTAGTAGAAGCATGTAATAATTCCTAGAGAATAGGTATGCGATTTGATCCATAACAAAAACATTTAGCACGCTCTAGGTAAGCTCTGAGCTGTATCTGGGTATGGAGGATCTAACTGTTATTTTATCAGAATATAGTGGCAATACCAAAAAAGCTAGATCACTGCTTGTTGAATTAAGACAAAGATTGTTATTGGTTACCTTACATTAAGCTTGATTCAATTTTTTTCTTTATTTTCTGCTCCAGAATGTCTACATTGGAAGAGCAAATTGCTTTGGACGAAGCATTAGCCCGGTCTTTGTTTGAACAAGAACAAGATAGCGAAAGCAGCAACTACAAATGCGATGAGGAACTTGCTATACAGCTTGAAAGAGAACAGTCCTCTAATGTTACTACGGATCTGCTACGATCAGAATCGGATTTAATGTACGATCGAGATTTTCAACTTGCATTGCAACTATCTTCAGAACTAAACTCAAAAGAGGACATTCGTAGTAAAGACTTTGCTCTGGCCAAACAACTTAACCGAGAACGTTTTATCAATGAAGATATATTGAAAGAAGAAATTCCTGATCTACAAGAGCTTTTTTTGCTATTCAATAGATTATATTTCGATAACAAACTGAACATGGTTGAAGTACGGTGGTCTACGAAAATGACAAGCTGGTAAGCAGTTATAATTGATCCTGAACAACCGTAGTAATGTAGTATACGTCCAAAGTGCTGGAACATGTTCTTTCAAGCCATTGGCTGGCCATTGTATCATCGCCTTGTCAGAACCTTTGCTCAAATTTAGGCCAAAGTCTGATATGATTGAAACGCTCCTGGTAATTTAAAGTTATCTTCAGCCTCTGTTGCTATATCTCATATTTTATTATTAGCACGAAATGATCCACGCATTGCATTTTATCACTCGTAACATAACTGATCGAGGTATAGTATCCGTACTATTCAACAGCCTAGAGAGCACTGATAAATCTGATCATCGTTAGACGGACATGGACCTGCGTTTATAGCGGAAGCTTCTCGAATTAATAAGCTTGCCAATGTCAATATCACTATCTATCACAAGTACGTATTCAATCAAGACAAACTGCTAATTTTAATAATTTTATATCACTGTAGTTTCCATTCCGAAGTGGACCATTATCATACTCATGTATGGCAGTGCAATGTAAAGAATATATACTATATCAGAAAATATACGCATAATAGAAACTGACTTTTAGTTTTCAATTTATCCAGGGAATTTGTGCCGATAGACCACCTTATTTTGGTATTGTGAAACGAGCAATGAATAGGTAATTTCTCTAACTTCAAAGCAACCCAATGAACTTACTAAACATGATATAGGCCACCCCAGAAGGCTGATTTCTGGTTTGCTGAACATCAGCGCACCTGTGGAGGTACATTTATCAAAGTAAGCGCTCCAGAATCAGAATCCAAGAAGCGTAAGAAATCTCAGTCAAATACACTATTGAGCTATTTTGAAAATGGCAAGGACAGTGGCGATGGAAATGCTTCCAAAAACAAAAGAATGAAACAAAACTAGTTTTTTTTTTCTCTCTCTCTGTATATACCCTTCATTTAATAGCAAACGGACTTGTACCAACTAATGCGTAATACTATATATTTTGCTATGCTAGTTTCCTACAATAAACTCTTATGATTTCTCCTATGAAATCAAGCTATTTTTTAACATTACATTTTTCAAGAGATTCAAATCTGAAAATTAAATCTATAATAGATCCTGGCTTAAGGGGTAAAATCGGGTGACTGAGCCTGTTGACTTTAATTTTGAAGAACAAAAATCTTGACTGCTGATCAGTGTCCATTACCTTCTCACAGACTTTAGCCCAATTAAAATTTGGATATTCTACGCTTGCAATGCCTGTTTTAAAGCTGCTATTTAAGGGTTGATAGTGATCTAGGTTCCTGAGGGGACCTCAATGAGTGATGTTTCTCAAATCTATAGTGCTTTTATTGGGCATTAATTATTTGACATGAACAACAATAGCGAATTGTTAATGTATAAAACGAAATAAAACGATTTGAGGCAGTCTAACAATCTTCATCGATTAAACCCAACAGCTTGGCACAATGGCGATGAAGTAGCTGTCCATGCTCACTCTCTCTAACGAATATATAATTGCCTATACTACGGTGGCATTTTATACAAGTGGTATGATTATCCACAGGAATTGACCCGATTTCTCTGTATGTCTTGATTAAATCACTGCTAACCTATAATACCACTTGAATAAATACGTCAGGTTTATAGCCGTAAGACAACTTACCATCAAGTTTTCGCCTCGAGCTAAACCAAGTACAATTTGACTCTCGTTGTAATCATCTAGAGATCTTCTCAATGACCGAATCAAGAATTCCTCAAGCATATGGACAGACCAATCTTTGGGTATACTTTCCAAAACCTTGGTTGAGATAAGTAGATGCATCTTCATAAATAAATAAATAAAAAATAATAATATTTTACCTCGAGGGTATCAAGGTAGAACCCTTGTGTATTCAGCAGATGCATACTGCGCGCAATCATCAGCCCACTAATGATATGATAATGAGCTAAATAGAAACATTGCTAATCCATAAACTGTTTTTACCTATCCTCAATAGCAATATATGATTTGAATAGCATGGTAAACAGTGCGCGTCTTTCGATCAACTGTTCTGGTGACAAATAGTCATTCTCCATCGTCAGTGGTGGTAAAGGCTTATCTACTAACGATGATGATCTTGCTACTATCTGATGTGCGTCTTCTGTGGTAGCGACAGTGGCGATAACACCTGTGCTTTGGCCATTTGTTACACAATAGGTTTCTGCACCGACAAAGTCGCATAATTCATGGATCAAAATGTCCAGTGCTTCCTTGTGTTTGCCCATCTATTTATTGGAGGGTTAGATAGTTGAATGACCATATAGATACAGTCGCGATTTACCCTTCCATACACGATGACTTTTTCAATATCTAAAGGACCAGCCTTTGTCAATGCATTCAACAATATCTCAGGTGAGTATAGTTGAGAACTTTGTAGTAATCGAATCAATAACAGTCGTAATTTCACCAGCTGTGTTTGGTTCTTTTGAGCCCCTATATATCCTACAAAAGTTGAATTGTTTGAATCATCTCCAATAGGACTGATTATCATTGGATTATTGTGTTTTTTAAACTCTTCCACTATAGAGAAAATGAGTAAAAAAGTGGGAAAGTAAGTAGCTGATCTAACTTACCAAGATGTCTCATCTTTGTATCATCCATTTCCTTTTGTACATCTTTTACATAACTGCAGGCAAGCCGTGTATGATATTCTGCTCTTTCACTTTTCTGTGTTAAAACTAGATATTCAAGATAGGTACGTACGCCATCATTGCTGTATCCCTCTAGTTTTTCAAGAATTTCATCGGGATCCATATCGCCTGTACGAGGAGACTTTATAAACACTTCTATACCATCTGTTGGACTTTGATGTGTTAGCCACCAAGCATAATGCATAATCACAGAGAGCGGAAGTTCTTCTGTATGTATATCTTTTAAAAGTAAATGCTTGATACGAGCCAATCCATCCTTGAATTCAGGATCAGGCAGTTCGTCAGAATAAATCCTATTAACAAAAAAAAAAAAAAAAAAATTAATTAATACAAGATAATAATGCAGTGCATTTATTTTACTTTGTCCAGATCTCGAGCACCTTTTCATACATGTGTTTTGATTGGTACAGCATAGAAAGCGCATAATATTTCTACAAAAAGAGGTTAGCAATATCTTTTTTTTTATATCTTGGTCAGATTCCATATTACCTTTGATTTTGACAGTGCTTTTGAACAATCGTCTATACTACAATCATTGGGTTGCTGTAACAGCTGGTAGATGGAACCATCGTCTTTCTGAGACATGTAAATCTTTAACAAGGATGTATCAATGACCTTACAAATCGTATCATTTTGTCCCAAACGATCTTTCCTCTTTTCGCGTTCAGTACGTAGATATTTATTCAATGCTTCTCTTGCATTCATCAGTAATACGCGTCGCATTTCAGAACCCTTTCCGTTGTTATCTGAGGTATCATCATCGATTAAACTGGAAGAAGTACTAGGAGAAATGACATCTGTGAGGCTACGATTCGCGATTTGCTTGATTGTGCCCAACTCTTCCACTAGCGTCTTCACACCATCAAATAGTAGCACAGGTGGTGATTCCTTAAACCATTTTGGCTGTGCCAATCCTTCAAACATATGTATTATGACGCGTGGATCCATATCTCCTTTGGATAGCAAGGTAAATGCATCATCAAATACTGTTTCTTTCAGCAACAGTAGACCGGATTTCTGATAGGTATAGTTTAATTCAGATCTCAATCGTTCGACATAGACATTGTTATCACTAGTCATGGTGTTCTTTGCCTGTTCAGCCAATTGCATGGCCTCTTCGACCAGATTCTTATCCAGCAATGTATCCACTTGCACTATTAAAGGTGTAGTGATCTGAGCCATGACGGAATCCTTTCCAAACACCAAGATACGAGCAGCAGCAGTAGAATACCTACTGATTTCGCGTCGCAATAGGCTCTCCAATTCCGCATCGATCTCGGACTGCTGCCATGAATGCTGCTTAAGTTTTTTTGCCAACGCGTCCATCCATACTTTAATACCATGACCAAATGTCATACCCTTAGCTTCCATGGCGGGATCCAAAGGAATAGTTTGAAGTAACTGTTGATCCAAGATGTTGTGGATTTCAATGGAGTGGTTTCTCAATAATGCAGCAACGTAGGGAAACTCAACACAAAGCGATTTGGGATAGCTGGACCATTGTAGAGTGCCACGGATAGCATCGCCATTAGCATTGACAAAGATACCAATCGTTTGGTTTTCAGCGCTACCACTCACGACCAGAAACTCATCCTGTCGAACTACAGCCACTAGAGGACGTGGAACCAGCTGCGTGCCTGAACCCAAGAGAGTGGGTGAAGTGATCGAAACTTGTGGTGTGGGAATCAATGAAGTGACAGAAGATTGCTGTAGATTGATGAGTTTATACATTTGACTGTCTGCTAAACAAAGAATACGGCTATGTCTTGTCAGTGTGATAGCACCATCGACCAAAGGTAATTCCTGTACCAGGTGCTAATAAGAATCTGATATAGCTCCATCCGTTAATATATCTACCTTTTTCAAGTGCATAGATTCATCAATTTTATAAATTTGAATGGCGCGTCTTTTGATGACTACAAGTTCAACAGTACCGTCTTCACCTATTCTACCTTCTTCTGCAATATCATGAGAAAAACAAGATACACCCTTGATAGGCTGAATGATGGATGTAGATATAGGTTGGAAAAATGGTAAAGAAAAGAAGAATAATGTCGAATCTAGCGTTCTGTCAGCTGTGTTTTCCATGCAGTTGGGTAATGATTTGCTTACCACAGAGTACAACTGCTTTTGAGACTTGAGGTATCAATAGAATCCTCTCAACACTCTTTTTTCCTAGATTCAAATTGATTGTGTTTTCTAATTTAGTAGTAAATGTCTTATTGGAATCGTTAGCCTTGATATTCGGATTTATGAAAGAGTTGTATTTACTTTGTCACGGGAAGAATTGTCTTCTAGGGTATAATGTAATACGATTCCCTCGGAAGTACCACAGTAAAGGTCGCTGTCTAAATGAACTATAAGTATAGAATGTCATTAATGCCTCGAGATTTTTTTACCCCAAGCTCCAACTGAGTCTATACGCGTAGATGAGTAACGTATAGTGGGAATATGTGTCTGTTCATTGGAAGGTGAAATAGGTCTTCTCGAGAAAAAAGACGAGGAGCTGGTAGGAGCTGGAGCTGGTTCCTCAACTGGAATAGCTGATGAAGATAGGATCGTTTGCAATGTATATGGAGTATATGGCATTAGAGGAAATCACGGAAGCAAGTAGCTCAAACACAAAGTTGAAAATGCAAATAGTACAGCAACGATTGTTTTCAATGTTTAATTGCCGCCCCCAATAAAAGGCGCATATCTTGAACATTTTACTGTTTTGCTCTCCGTCGCCAATGAAACGTTGCATAAAAACCATCAGCGGCCAGGAACGGTTCGGATTTTATATTGTACATTCTATCGTATATTGTTAACATTTTAAATGGTTTTAACATGGAGAACAACAAGAGTTTAATGCACAAATGTTTTTGAAACCATGAATTAAATTTAACTACCAAACCCTACTGTTTAATAGATAAAACAGCTCATGTTGAGTATTTACCGCTGATAAGATGTGACATTAAATAGAAATCGATAAGGATCTAAAGATGCGATTTTGATTAGCTTTCTTGGCATTCTAGATGTAAATGATCAAAGTTGAATGTCTAAGAACTGGAGAAAAATATGATGATGATAATAATAATAATTCTGTTACAATACTGATTATGTTTCTTGTTTTCTCTTTATTGTTACAGGCTATTAGCGTTTGTACGGCTCTACGTCATTGTAAGCGGATATTATAGGTGTCGGAACAGTCTTGGTAAAAAATACGTAGAGGTGAGGCAATATTCACTTGTCTCTGTTAATTCAAAATTCTGTACATCTTCAGTTAAATATTCTTGTTCACCTATTCTTTCAGGGGTATTTGCAACTACATAAATAGTGATGAGTGTAATTTAGCGTTCTGAAATGAACAGAGCTTATATTTACTGCGGTATTACATAACCTTTGAAAAGTAATAAGACAAGTGAAAGGTTTTTAATAAGCAAAAGAAACTAAATTTACAGAGATATTTTACTCTGGAACATCCAGTTGATCTTATATGGTTGATTATTAGTCAATAGTGGATTTCTTTGAAACTATTGTTCAATTACCAAAGGTCAATAAAAATTTAAACGGTTTCTTTAAACTTTTGACGGTATTATCAGAGGCAAAGATTCATTATACAACTTTCTCCTTGATGTTTACAGTATAGACCGATGCCCTTGCAAATCACTTTGTTACTTTACTTAAAGATATTGGCCCAGTAGCCGTATCTGTCATATCATAATAATACACTTAGCATTCATTTGAAAGTAATAAAAATATAGACAGTTTATTGCATTTGTTAGCCTCTTATCTTTGGTAATAATCGCCTTAATTCATCGCAATTCTTCATCTTCATATTTTTCGCTGCTTTATAGGCTTTTTCGTCTCGACCCACAATACCAAATATAATACCATCTGCCTGAGCTAATTTATTATCTCTGTATCTTTGTTCTGATTGACATGCAGCTCTTAATTCGCCAATCCATTCTGATTCAATTTGTCTTTCTGTTCTTTGTAATTTGTACATGTTGTTTTTAACAGTTGTATCGAACACGCTTGGGTTGACGTAGTAGTTGATATTGTTAAATTTCGTGGATCTGATATTAGTATTAGTAGTAGTAGGACGGAAAGTGTATAAAGGTTCGCCTTCAAAAGAGAACAAGATAGCAAGAATAGCCAGAATGGATATAAATATAATAGGCATCATTTGAGACAACCCACTTGATAAATCAATATCCACACCATTTCCTGCACCTCTTTGATATCTCTGTTGCTGTCTATATCTTTGTTGTTGCTGTCTGTATCTTTGTTGCTGTTGTTGCTGTTGGCGGAAGCTACCGCCAAAATTATTACGCATGCCTCCACCAAAGAACATATTAAATAGATCTTCTGGTGATCCTTCATCTGTGTATCGTCTATTATATGCGTATTGTTGGTGATAAGCTGAAGATGATGATCTACCTCGACTATCCAAGTCTCCTCCTTCGTCGTGAATGGCTCTTTTATTGGAATCAGATAATACATCAAATGCCTTCGCCACCACTACACATTCAGGGTTAATTATAGCCCTTCTTAATGCCATTGCTATCACTACTACTTACACTTGAATGCTTCGTCCGCACCAGGCGCACTGTTTTTATCTGGATGAAACTGTAATGCTTGCTAATAACGCGTATATATGTTAACAAAAAGGAATTCAAAGCGTTTCTAAGTAACTAACCTTTCTGTATGCTTTCTTAATTTGTATATCGGTTGCCGTTCTTTCAACCGATAACACCTTGTAGTAATCCTTACCACAGGCTAATATCGTTTTCACTGCTCGTAACTGTTCAGTAGTATATTTACGGTCCTGAGGCGCAGGATCTGATGGACGAGAAGGAGTTGAGGAAGGAGTAGACGCAGCAGGTCTAGTAGACGAAGGCTTCTTTGGTTCAGCACTTTTGTTTTTTACCAGTATCAATAGCTGTTCACCTTGATGTGTGGGAAATAAACGGATCGACTTCTCTGTAAATCGAAGGGCCTTGGCATAATCACCCAATTCCAAAGACTTTTTCGCAATGGACAAACATTTTAATGCTTCATCCTTGTTGCTTTCCATTATAAAAAGTTTATTACTGAAAGAGACCTAAATAAATACCCACTGGTTCAGAAAAATGGTTACCCTTTTGCTTGTAATATCTGTTCCTCGTTCATTGGCTGAAAAAATGGCTGAGATGTTTTACGGGTTCGCTACTTTTCTTTAAATCCGTTTCATACATTGACGCATGGATCTTGCTTGGTTCCCTCTTGTTTCTTACTCCCAGCACACATCATAATCGTTAAATTCAAAGCATTGTATCAAAAAAAAAGTCGATTTATGTAATCTAAGGGATGAAATAAGGTTTTTTGGGGTCATATCTTGTGTTATTCAGAACAACGTGCAACATTGGCAGTGTAGTGTTATCTAAAATCCAGCTTCTATCTAGGTGTCCTCCAAGCAAAGCATTGAGCATAGTTACAATTTATTAATCATTCATTGGAGAGCCCTATGCAAGCTCAAAGGTAGCATTTTCTATTCTTTAAACACGACTGTTCATTTAAAAGTAAGTAGAATGGTGTTACTTCAATTAGCTATGCTACCTAATATTGCAGTAGTACAGTAACTCCTCCATTGATGTCTTTGCAGGATAAATGGTTGAAATCTATGATTGTTGCTATCTATGAAAACTAATGGCGTTGTATGACTTTATAATCTATGGTTGCTATTCTAACTTGTCCAATTAGATCTGAGTAAAGCGCGCGCACTCTTGCAAAAATACCAACATTGACTTTTACGTTAATATATATATGTATCTCAGGGTTAGTTAATCATTCCACTTGACATACAAAAGCACCCATCGTTTATGGTAAGTTCTTAAGTCAACTATCGGTTTCGTGATAATATGTATCATCCTGTATTACTTATTCAGCAAAAATTATTTATGCTGCTAAGTTTATTATTCATTTGGGTGTCATGAGTGTTTTGCCTAAAGCAAATGCATAGCAGTAAGCAAAAATTTGTTTACTTTGTAGATGATGGTTCATATAAAGCATGTTGTATATCTCTATTCTCTATTTCTGAACTTTGTGCAGTACATTTCTTCTATAAATTGAATCATTTACCTAGTGAGTTACAGGCTATTTCAATCGATTGTCATTTAAAGACAAACTTCAACAAGGGCATTGTCCTGTTGCGACTGGTATACCAAATCCTCTAGTATTGTAATATACGCAAAAATTAGCTTCAAGCCCGCCAAATCCATTTAAATGGAACGAACCTACACCTGTTCTTGATATATTAATGCCCATGCCAAGCAGTCGTGTAGATGGCCTTTCTAGTAAAAATTGACGATCATCCCTTGAGTATACCATCAATTCCCGTTAAGGGATGATTGGCCTAAAACGTTTGCACATAGGATCATTGGTCATGTATCAATGATACTAGTAAACGATTCATTATATGGAAGATTATGTAATAAGTTATCATTAAATATTTATCAAGGAAGTTAAAAAAAAGATTTATAACATATGTCATGGTATGTATGCATCAGTAGGCAAAAGAGGAATATATTCGATAGTAATGGAGAAAATACAACATATAATCGATTCTGGATCACTCGACCAGTTTCGACTCCATGTCGCATTAAAACAGTCATTCTTGGCCGACATGGATCACTGTATATATTAAAATCCTTATTTAACTGTAGTGCATTGAAAATGCTACATTGTTCGGATTATGTGGTTCTATATAGGATTGACTTTCTATAATAGTAAGAATTATTGGCAACTTGAGAAGCCAACTCTATTCGTCACGGGTGCCCAATTAACTTCAGAGCGCGAAACTCGATCCAAACTCTGTCAAACACGCTAACATTTTTTCTTTTCCAGCTGTTAAACTACTTTTTCAAAACATGAGTAAGCGATCCTTTAACCTCGATTCATTTTACCAGCTTTTAAAAGGACGCGTATTTCATAATATCGACTATCAATCTTGGCTGCTTGATTGTATCCATAATGCCACATTACCTGTTCATTCCAAATTCAGTCCTGTCATTAATGAATTCGTGTTAAGGTATGCAGCTTTCCTTTCAGAGTAGCTTAACACAACATACTTATTCGTCAATACAGTACATTTCTAACAGATCAGTGCTCAAAGATACCCGAAGAAACGATTCAGACTTACTTTGAAGATTGTTCCAATATTTCGACTGAACAAATATTGATACTACTGTACGTTTTGACATATAATGATTACATTATCGCCCTTCGTACAGAGCCCAAATTGATTGCATTGGCTGGTTCTTCTTCTTTCAATGCAGCACACGAGCAAAAAGGTGCACAATACCAACATGATTAAACAAATGTGATAAACTAACGTTTTTTTTTTCTATAGAATATTCATCACAACTGTTAGAACGTATACCTATCCGCTATATATTAAACCAAGTGGAATCATTGGACGGAGGAATTGCATATAAATCAATTTATTCAGATCTATTGGCGCTATCAGCCAACCTTTTCCCAGAACTGTTTGATATTCAAAGCTTTTTGATTAAAGAAGGCAAAGAGTCAGAATCAGATGCGCTTTGGGATATACGAACGATGAATAAAGATGGCAGAAACAACTTGAATGTACAAGTGTTACAAGAATCATTGAATCAGTGGGAAACGAACCCAAATAGCGTGATAGATGGTTTGTGCGCCAGTGATGACTTTGGATATAAGAATTAACTAGTAGTAATCATAGCTTTATCTCAACTGGAAACGATAACAGCAAGCGATATACAAGCGCATGCTGAATGTATGATATCTACATTGATCCCACCTTCTTTAGAGAGAAAGTAAATACACGAAAAGCATGAATCATTGAGCAAACACTTAAAACCTTTCTAGGCTAGATATGCGTGTAGCAGATGCATTTCGATCAACTTGGGAAGCATTTAATATGATTATCCCTCATACATTATGGACTTTAACCATCAACTTTCTAACATCAGGGTAATAGACCCAGCACATGCTTACAGAAGAAATCTTTTTGACTTTTTCCCCAATAGGACATATACACTAACAGATCTAGTACAAGATCCTCACATTGTATTTAAATGCGACAAGCGCATATTTCGATCAGAACAACTATTGCCTATTTGGTTGCATGTACTATCATGTTTACGAACTACATCCAAGCATCGTATTTGGAAAAGATACCATACGGTTTATCCTAGACAAGATGTAGGCATCCATAAGTCTGATTTAGGCGAAGACTAATCTATTATAATAGAACAATAATATCAACTCACGTAATGTGCTTGCACTGACCAATGCACAAGATACAGTCATGCTTCAGTTACTGCTCGAATTATGTCTAGCAACACCCGATGACAAGATGGACACAGGTAACAAAAGCATTTGTCACTATGGCCATTTCTAAATGTGTTTTTAGATGCTTTGGACAAATCAAGGAAACTGATATGTGATTTTATTCACTCGATTTTCATTGATGGTGATCGAGATATGCTTTTAGCCAAGATTCTTCACTTTCAAACATATTCAACTGACCTTATCCCTGTGGTAGTTGATCTGATCCCTTCGATTTATATTGTGCTTAGTTTTATACCAGAGTTAACAAGACAACCTCAGGTGGATAAACAAGTGTTTGGTATACTAATGGCGTGCCATCTATGCGAGAAATATCCTCTTGAAAACTAGCAAGTATACAGTCCCTGTAAACACTTCTTGTACTCATATTTTCATAGTTTGGCAACTGCGGAAAAGCATGTTTTACCTCGTTTATTAAGAATTGCTTTTCCAATAACCAGAAATCCTATTACTGGAGAAAATCAACCTTCGCCTACGTGCATTCCCTCCGAATACCTTGTAAAGGCAATTCCTGGGTTTGTTCATCTCGCTCGCGCGTTTCCTCACTTTGGTCCACAGATTTTAAACGCATTTGATGGTAAGCAATGAACTTTAGGCGATACTCTCGATCTAATGTGTTGGTTTAGATATTGCAAAAGGTTTACCAGAACCTAAACAGTTTATTGGTCAAGAAGGCAATAGTAAGATTATTCTGGTGCTTCAGCTGCACAAAGTATTAAAGGACTCGCGTGATCTTGTTCAAGAACAAGTCGATGGTATGGATACAGTGAATAAAGTAACCCTATAATAGTTTTCTTTCGAGACGGACGAGAGAACAGTTATTTTCGATATTGGCTTGTGATATTTGACTGTTGCTTGGTTCAAATTGGTTGGCATATAAGCGTAGATAGCCATCAACTGTGTGTGTATGTCCATTGCTTATGGTATATATGGAATCAACCTTGATTTCTATGAATGAAGAGTTAGAATCAAGTTTGGCCCGAGATTCATGGAACATGTCTCAAGATCTCTTCAGATGCTAACCTGATTTCGTATTGAGGATTATGCAACCTGACTCATCGGCAACCAAGTACTCGTATATTGTAATAAGTGAGCCTGCTATAGGGGACAATAAGTCCTTGGCACGTCAAAGTTAAAAGTATACCTTACAGTTTTCATGTTTTGTCTTCAAAGCGATGATCAGTTCAATAATCTTCACTGTTAGTTCGATACGATAAGTATCAGGCAACAAACTAGAAATTGTAGACATTTATATGTGTTTTTATTGAATAAAGAAAAAGAAAGTGGAATGAGACTATGAAGAAGAGGTTTAAAAGGCAGCGCGCATATATTATTTACAGATCTAACTGGTAAGAAAAAATTCAAATTATAAAAATTTTACTTGTTTCTGACATATTTGCCAACAACAACAGCGTGATCTCTTTCATAAGGCTCAAGGGTTAATTGTTCTTGGGGCTTAATTCTCTCTTCTTGGAGCTTCTTAACTTCACGAGCGAAAACTGTAGCAGCATCCACAGTAGAATCAATACAAGAAGCCTTGATAGAAATAACAATGTGTCCTTCGTTCTTTAAGAAATGGTGAGCATTCAATGCAATGATACGAGCTTGATCAGGTTGAGCTACATCGGCAAAAATAACATCGACCATAGGGACAAGCATACGGTACTTTTGAGGATGACGAGCATCTTCAATAATAGGTACAACATTAGTACGCTTCTTGGCCATGTTGATCAAATCACGACCGGGACGGTGAGAGAACTCGACAGCAAAGACGGCACCTTCAGGTCCAACAATATCAGCAACGTGAGAGACTGAAGTACCAGAAGCAGCACCGAGATAAAGTACCTTCTTGCCGGGAGCAACGTGAATATGATCGAGACCACCCAAAACGGCAGCAGCCAACTTGGATCTGAAAGGATTCCAAACACGGTATTCAATCTTGGTACCTTCAGGACCATCAATGGAGATACGCTTTTCACCGTAAACGGCTTCACCGGGAACTAAGTTCTTGGTAACTAAAAGATCTTCCTTACCACGAGCAACGAAGATACCAGCGTGTCTGTGGGGTTCAACAACAACCTTGGCACCACCACGAGCACCACCAGCACCACCACGGCCACCGCGAGGAGCACCACGGCCACCGCGAGGAGCACCACGACCACCTAATGTCACAAAAAAAAAAGGTTAGATTCAGTGTAAATGTGCATTATAGATCTAATCATTACCACGGGCACCACCACGACCTCCACGATCACCACCGAAACCACCACGGCCTCCACCACGACCGCCACCGAAACCGCCACGGCCTCCACCACGACCGCCACCGAAACCACCACGGCCTCCACCACGACCGCCACCGAAACCACCGCGAGCACCACCGCGAGCACCACCACGTCCACCTTCAAAAGCCATTGTTATATATATAGTTTAGATGAGTTGAATATAAAAAAAAGTTGAAATGTTGAATTTGTCGACTAATCGAGTTGAATTCTACAATGGGGACCGAAAAGATAAAGAAGAAAAAGGTCTTGCAAGCAGGCTTTCAGTAATAAAAAAAAAAAAAAATGTTTTCAAACACCACTTGAAATCCTTCATGGACTTTTTTGACATGTGGCTTAGGCATTATCCGTTCCTAGGGCGGGACTGGTTTTACTGCATTAAGCGTTACTATGCAACCGGTGGCTGAGTTCCTGAATCCATTTAATTTGATTACTATAGGCATTTTTTTTTTCTTTCCTATCATTCTAACAAATTCACAAATGGCTCAAGGATCGAAAGCAAAGAAGCCTGGAAAGCCCAAGCAAAAAGGTGGTAAAGAAAAGAAGGGTATTATGAAGAAAGGATCGAGAAGAATTGCGCCCAAGAAAGCTTCTTTAGTAAAGCAACGTTCTTTGGACAAGGTAAAATTTCTGCAAGTCTTACTGTTGAATAATGTGCTCAATTTTGTTATTGTGTATAGAAATTAACTGCTGAAATCAACAAAAACATTGAAAGACAAATGTCTGTCAAGGCCAACGCTGTTGGTAAATTGACTATTATGAAGAAATTGGCCGAAGAGAAGTCTTCAGCTGAAGACAAGTCCAAAATTAAGCGTTCATCCAACACTCGTTTAACAACCTAATAGCACTAGATATGCGCCACTTTTCGATCTTCCTATTTCTCTCTCTCTCTCTAACTGTAATATATCCTCCATATAAACCAACCACAACTATCACAACATGCACTCTATCCATCAAATCAATTCATCATTAATAATAAACGGATTTAATACGGACACGACAAGCATAGTTTATTGATTTTTATTTTATTTTTATATCTTAGACGCGTAGATCGTTGGGTGTTGTATTGAACACCTATTTAATGAGATGATAATATTAAAGGGGGGGGGCAAAGAAACTTTATCTAAAGTTGCTTATAATTGGGTAGAAGGTTTGTGTTATAATCAACATCAGCGGCTTCTATATACAGAGATTCGACGTAGCAATTTACTTTAGTGTACATTGACATCTTTTTGTACGATTGCTATTCCTTCATTCACATGAAGTTTTTATGCTTCAATGCTTTGCTAAGCGTCCACGTCTTGCATACAAGATGCAGATGATTTTCGTTTCTGATAGAAAAATAAAGCTATCGTGTAGTATTGCCATCAATCAATATGTTTATATGTGTGGTCTTCATCTCATGAACTGTTGGTTTATCTTTTGACTATATGAGCAGCGATATATAGTTGTTTTTTCGATACTATCATGGCTGGATGCCTAGTTATATCGTGGTACCACTGTTTGCTGCTATGGCCTAAGAAACAACGGTATCTATTTCCACAAAAGTACAAATGACGTTATCTAATACAAAATGCTTCAAGTTAGACGTGTTTTCGTGCAATATAGTGCGTCTTTCGTAGTCGAGATTGGAGACATGTTGCATTGTCAAACTCTTGATAATGGGTACATGTTTCAATTGCTCGATCAGCATCGGTAGTACGTTACTTGCTAGCTTGTTACAAAAAATTTTGCTTCAAGTAACTGAGCGACTTTATTTAACAAAAAGGTTTGCAAGCAGTATCATTGTCAGCGATTGATAACAATGTCTATACTTCTCTAGAAATGTTGGTCTTCCTCGATACTCTCGAGCTTTCGCCAGTTTTGCGCAAGGAATACGTTATCATCCTTATCCTAGCTATTGTGCAGTCTTACAAACACCTGAAGTGACTAATAATGATAAAAGTTCAAACGGTTTCATAGGATTATTTATTTCGTTCAAACAGAGATTCATTACTCAATAACCTAAACCTTTATCGCGCATGTTTCTGAGTTTGGTTTTTGTTTAATTTTTCTGATGATGATGGAAATTAGTAATCTCTCCATATAATCCAATGCGGGCGAATTTAACACTCCATATATGGCATGTCAAAGTAATTTGACGCTTGTCTTTGAATTTCAAATCGACTGATAATATCAATCAGTATTTCACTGGATAAAAAAGGTTAGGACAAAAGGGGAGATTTCGCAGGTAAAATGCATAGCTGTTATTTTATATTTCAGTTGATAAAGATCTGGGAGAGAGGTGCCATATTTGTTAGCATAACCCTTTATTATTCTTCACAGAAAAAATGAAACAAGTTCAAACACGCAAATCTACTATCCAAAACTGCTTCTGATAGACGTAGTAATTTATTTTGGGTGTACTCTGTTTATCAAATGCAACATTTGACCGATCTCGGTCAAAAAATCTATAGATCATTAGAACTAGTATCAGAGACATGAGTTAGCTACATTAGCAATAGTATGAACCAACTTTATGCTTACCATGCTAAGTTTTTTAATCCAACTTCTGGATAATGAAAAAAAAAAAAATTAGGTAGTTTGTTCTTATTGCGTTTGAAATCATATCCATAATATAAAAA
Organism: Actinomucor elegans; assembly: GCA_026027325.1. NCBI lineage: Eukaryota > Fungi > Mucoromycota > Mucoromycetes > Mucorales > Mucoraceae > Actinomucor > Actinomucor elegans. The sequence continues at coordinate 431,027 of JAMSLZ010000017.1, forward strand.
TTGATAATATGCAGGATCAGAGTGGTGTATATTTATTCTGTATAATATAGTATGTATAGATAGTAAGTAATGAAATATATAGATGAGAGAGCAATATGTATATGTGAATGATTTATGCTTTTGATTTCTTGTTATGTGGGCGTTTCTTCTGTTTCTTGGGTAAGGGTGTATCAAACACAGCAGCCAACAACGGTTCAGGATCTAGACCCAGGATTTCCCCAGCGGCACGATAGCCTTCTTTTGCTTCTTGTATAAACATGCTTCGTTTGCCTTTCATTGTTAAAGATTCTGATAATCTGGCCCGATCCACTTCTGGATCGCCTACTTCACAAATAGTGCGTCGACCAACCCAACCAAATTGATGATTCGGTGGCACCTTGAGGAACTCGACAAGAATATCGCCAGCATAGCGACGGCTGGCAACGAGTTTGGGATCAGCATCCTCATCTGAGAGATTCAAAAACTATACTAAGTGGTTAGAGATATCTTGGTGCACGTCTTCATCTAATATATGTATATATATACCTTGGCTGGATGAGAAGGATAACGATTCACTTTCGCCCAAACAATTTCACCCCTTTGGAAATTAGGTACAGGTATATCATTTCTACTGGGTTTCTTTGAAGCTGATGGTTGTGATGGAGGTGCAGCTGGCTCTAGCGCTCCTTCGCCTTCCTCATCATCCTCATCGACATAGACCCACCCAACTGGCGCATGTTTCTTTCGGTTTTCCTTGTACACTTCAACAGGCTTTTCTAAATGAGACACGCCGTTGTATGAAGCAAACAAGCTACGTGCTTCTTGGGAAATCTTGCGTCTTTTGGTGATTTCCTCGATACTGGCTTGTAAACCGGCACTGCGAGTGAGGCGAGGGGTGAGGCTGGTTGATTTGAGGCGACGTTTTGCTGGAACCGTTTTCGCTGATTTGTCTGGTTTGGGTTCTAATGGGAGTGCTGTTGGCGAGTTACCTTTAGAAGCCTCTATACTGACCAAACCGTTAAGCACAGTAGTATCAGATTGGGCAATGGTGGATGCATCAGCAATTCGCTTCGGTCCTTGCTCTTGCTGAACGTTAGTAAGACGTTCGTTCGCTAGCGATATTTGATCAGTATCCATCATATCGGCAGACTGGGCCTCTGTTTTTATCAGGACGTTGGCAGAGGGTAACGCAGTTGTATATTCCTGTTGTTGTTCAATGATTTTAAGTGCATGTATTTCCTTGTCTCGTTGATTTTGATTGTCAACTTCTTTTTCTTTGACTAAAAGTGCTTCCATTGGTGGACAGCTAGGCTGTAAATGAGTAGGAGGTGAAGTATCCTTGTATTGTATTCTAGCGTCTGTTTCCATAGAACATACTGGTATACTATCTGTAGTAGATGCGGTAACTGTCTCTTCAAAAATCGGCTTTTGAATTGGGATAGAAACTGATTTTTGCGGTAGTTGCTCTATAGATGCTGAAGATGATGGCTTTCTTGTTCTTAACTTTTGCAAAGTACGTAATTGGGCTTTCTGAGCAATAGGATTCTGAACAACGATCCCTTTTAGTCGATTTTCCTCACGTAAAGCTCTTGCTCTTGCTCTACCCTGTACTCTAGCTTCAATAGCTCTTTGGCGATCTCTTTCTTTTTGTTCTCTAATGCGCTCACGTTCTAGTTGCTCTTCAATATTCACCTCCAGTTTAGGCTCTTGTTGATGGTGCTGTGATGCTGGGTTTGGCTCTATCTCCATGCATTTGACATCATACTCAAAAATAGCTTCATCGATGGGCTCATCCCACATACCGTCCACTAACTGTAAGCGTTCCATCTTGGCTTTAGCACCAGTAAACAATTTGACAGAGGCAGCTTCGAGCTTTTTGGCTACCTTATAAAAACTAGTATGGCTCGCGTTGTAAGCCATGCAATTTTGCCAAATCAATTGGATATCATGCTGAAACTCTTGCACGTTGGTGTAAGTATGCGAATTTAGTTTGTGGAGAATTTCTGAAAAGCACATAGGGTGTTGGATCACTGTATAATAATCGGGCACTTCTTGCGCATTGACAGGGTTAAGAAAGAGCTTCTTTCGATCGATTTCCATGAATTGTTTGAGTATAGGTCTAAGAACATGCTCAAGTGGGAAAAACAGCATGTCTAGGTAGTCCTTGATACGTCTTGTTTGTTCGAGTTTGTAGCGTTCACGTTTTTTTACTTGTTCTGAAAGCATGCGCACAACATCTAGATCAGCACGCAGTTTTTTGATGGCCTATGTTATACGTTAGTTATTCTAGTCATCTTTTAAGTGTAGTAAAGTACCATCTTTCGAATGAAGTGATCAGATCCGCCTTCACTTTGCTTGGATATAGCAGTCCAGGGCTATAAAATGTTAATTCAATCATTATGAAAAAAAAATTCAAGTGTATATCTACCTCTAAATGCAATCTCTTTAATAAAGGTGCGCCTCTTCTTGATTCTCGTTTCAGTGACCAATAATGAGCAATATCAGTGACAAGTTCAGGTCGTTTCCTCACACCTGAGAGCCTTACACAGGCAAGATTATCAAGCTTTGCCAAGATAATGTCTGGAGCAATAGGTGCGCCAGTTGAATAATGAAGCTGATGTGCTCGAGCGACTTTATTATCACTAAACTGCTGCTGCTGATGTCTCTTATCCTGAGGATGCCTACCTCCACCTCTTGCTCTTCCTCTTAGACTATTGCCTCGACCCCGACCACGGCCACGACCACGGCCTATGCCAGTAGTTGTTTCCGATTTTACTTGACTTTCATCGCTACTCATACTACTAACACTTGCTGCTGAATCCATCTCGTGTTCTTCATTTTTGACTGACTTACAATGCTCTTTTGGCGTATGCTTATCACAATAGGCTTTCAAAATGACGCCTTCTGTCTGTGACTGATGCGAGTTCATCTTCATACAAAGTTTAGCAGCCTTTGCGCAAGTGACATGAAAAGCAGCAAAGCAATGTTTATTATCACACTGAATGCAAGCGCCTTGTCGTTTACGGCAGATGCAGCAGGTCAATTTCCATCGACTTTTGGGTATATTTTCAATCATATCGATTGGTTCCATGTAAATCGCATTACTCACGCCAACCTCGGGTATCCAGATAGCACACAGTAGATGGCCCCATTGATTTGTATTAGTTTGTTTAAAAGCACCTCCTTCATTAGGACAAAAAATGCAAGATACAGGATATTCTGGCGAGATCATACATTTACGACAGAGCCATTGGCCTTCTGGGATATAAGGAATACCGTAACAATCCTGGTGTACAGCTACATTGCAACCGTCGCAAAAGACAATGGCATTACTGTTTTCAACTTCAGTATCATCGCAAACAGCACAGGCAGAGTCTTCAGGCAGAAGCACTTCAACTTGGGGCTTGGGTGCATTTTTGATCTAAACAAGAATCATTAGGAAATTCATGCTTATGGAACTATCAAATATTTACCAGATTGAACCATTCTTTTTCCAATTTATCCATGATGCATTCAAATAAATATGGTGATATATCACCTAAGAGATCTTTGCGTCTTTCTTTGTTATAGAGCTTGAGCCAGGATTGGTCTTGTTCGTCCATATCATACTCGACTAAATCGTAGAGTTCGACATCAGACGGCTCAATATAATGAATGTAGTGGTTTTCAGGTCTGTTGAAAATGCGACTTGCTTGGAGTAGATGTTTAACATTACTGACTGTAGGTGTAGGTTGTTGATACATTTGATAATGCTGTGCTAATAGATGTTCTTCTTGTTCTTTTTGCTGCTGTTCGTAAATGCTTTCTTCATCACTACTATTATCGGTGTTCTCGGCCAAAAGCGAGGTATTTGGTGTGAAATGAACCTGAGGTAACCTTGACAAGTTGACACCTTGCACATGTGTCATGGTATTGACAGGCGGAGTAGTCAGCAGTGTATCGTCTTCAGAAGACAAGTCTGATAATTCAGAGTCGACAGGCTTAAGCATGTTTGAGTCGGAGATGTTCAAGTCGCGTTCTCCTTCATGTTCTTGCTTTACTTTTTGAGCAGAACTTATTCGAGTAATAGTTAAAGGTTGCGTAACGTCGATCGAATCAAATAATGTAGATTCAGCTATGTGATGTGTTTCTTTTAAATGCGATTGCTGAAGTGCAGTAATGTTTCTTTTCGGTCTACCTTTTCTATTTGTTGTATGTTTATTTCGTATTCCAGACATAATTGTGAATGCTGTTACAAGATCTTATTGATCAGGAAAGAAAGGAAAGTGAAAAGAGAGGTCGTGCTTTTTGTATACACGCCCCTTTTCTTTTTTGAACGATAGAATCCACTCGAACTCGAGTTTTAGAGGTGTTTGAATATAAAATATTTGATTGGATAATGAGATTTAATAATAAAGCAACAACTAAAAAGAAAAAAACTTTGTCGCGAGAGTTGTATAATATAAAATTATGATAAACATACCATTATTTAACAAAGTTTATAACTAATTGTATTGCATATTACATGATGTATAAATAATATTAGTTTAATTAATAAAAAAATAGTTGCATCTGCAGCTTATATATAGTTTTTGGTATCCAGGTTCATGCCATACTAAAAAAATTGAACCTCTTTCACTGAAAAAGAATATAATTAAAAAAAAAAGAAATCAAATATAGATATTAAAAACAAGGGACTTTATGATATTATTGATATCATAAACTTACATATATATATCTCATCGTTTTTTTCTCCAACATACGAAAGCTAGAGTTTGTGGGTTTTCACAAGTATAAAAATAGAGAGATATGATAGGTTAGCCAATGTTTGTGTTCTCTTTATACATATATATATTTATTTCGCATAATAGTTGAATTACTAGCCTAGCTTTCCTCCTTTAATTAAGAGGGACGAGGCAAGCTGGCTGCATTAAATGCCGAATCGACTGGTTTGCCTTAGAAAGACAGGCAAAACTTATCCAAAAAGTACGTCGCGCAAGCCTGACATATTGATGGCGATCGTAGGTAAGGAGTGTATTGTTTGATTGACTTTCTGTTTAAAACAAGGACACACCTTGTGTTGCTACCGATCAATGGATTTTTAGTTTTAGTTATGCCTCTGTCAATTCTACGGTAGCATCTGATCTACCTTAGGGGGGATGGTATACGTAGGTCTGTGAGGTATAGTCTTTTTTTGTTATACGAACAAGCATGTATTAGTTGTGGTTTATTTCCTTCGTGAAACCACCGTACCTGAGAAAAACCTTTATTGTGAGATATACTCCGGTTCCTATTATGACCAATGCATGAAACGGGCTTCGGCTATAATTTATTGGCAAGGTTTTATAATGTAAATGAAACGACCATAAATAAAGGTTGATCAACGTCTATGCTATTACTTTACCCTTGGTTCATTGAGAGATTACCAAGCACCTTTCTTTGTGTAAAGGTTGCCTTAGAACTTGCGCTTCTGTAGCTGTTAGAATCTCTATTGGTTAATTATATCCTTTAATCGATAAAAATTAAGTAAATTACCCGTGTACTGAGTGTTTTTGAGATGCTTTGTGGATCTCGACAATATTTTTGCATATTGGAGCTCATACTCGGACATCTCAGATTCAATTTATTGTATTGCTTGTCCTGCTTGAGTCGGTTTCTTTATTTCTTTAAACCCTTTCCTCTTTTCCATTTACTAGAACCGCCATCAATACGAACAAAAGATAATTTGAATAAAGAAATTTGATTTTCCTAGAGAACTGTTCATAGTTGGCGCCGTCTTGCCTTTTCAAGAGCAGCATCATACCCGACATTCTTGGTAGTATATTTACTGAGAATACCTTGACCAACGGTACCATCATTATCGCCATTATCTAGGTCTTTACGCAAATTATATCACTTATATAGCCCCAAATGGAACTTGAATTAATTATGAAAGACCCTATATTAATCACAATGGCCAGCCCATAGTTTATTCCAGAAAATATAAAGTTCTTGTCCAAGCTAGCGCCTTTAAAGCAACGCTCTTCAGTTTTGATGGAGCTGTAACCATTATGGATGTTGTGGACGATCCGGTTATCGTTATATTCAGAGATTCCTTCTCATATAGGGCCAGAACCAAGCTTACCCTCCAGGGCGATGCTTTTGCGTTTTTGTTGACCTCGTAGCTTTTGAATACAAGTAATGTATTTTGAACTTGCTGAATTAAAACCGTTGATAATTATATCCGATTTTGGCTTGCACTTCCATTGTGATCGAAGCTCATTTTATTTGCTTGGCATAGTCTCGCTATTTTTATTTTATTTTTATTTTTTTATTTTTAGCAGGTTGATGTACTCAATAATTTGAATTTTGAGGTCATTGGTTTCTTTCACACAATAGAAAACTTTTACTCAAGAAAAGACATGCGTCAACCTCCTTTCTCTGGAGGGTTTACCAGAGAGCGATGATATCTGTTGCAAAATTAACTAATGCTTAGCCAGCTAGTATGCCTATTAGCCTCTTTTTCATATTGATAAAAGGTCAAACACGCTTTCTATAAAACAGTTAAAAAAAAAGTGTGCCCAAGTGCCCTTATGTACGTAAAGAATAACATCCAATTATAAGCTATATTTTGAAAGGACCTTATTTATCTTTAAAAACGCGTCTTGTTTTACAGGATAAACTAAGGTATACCTTTTGAAAATTTGTTTTAAACCCGTCTCTAGAAAAACTCTCTCGGTTTTCTTTCAACACTATAACAAAAATGTCGAGTCAATTCTGGGGTAAATATGTTGCCAATGATCGGAAGATTTCAACAACTAAACAGTTTACTTATAGGTGCACGAATGCAGCCTGGGAAAAAGTACCTTGTTAAGTATCCAGGCATTTTGAACTTGAATCAAGTAAGTTTTTTGATCAAAACATGATCACTTGGGGTTCTTTAACTTGTTTCAAGGTATGCTTAGCTGAGAACCCTAAAGAAGGAAAAACTGTGCTCAAAGTGTTTGCCAAAGGAGAAACTTTTGTATTATGTACTCTAGTCAAAACATGGTAAAAACCAAGTAGACCTACATTGGGGGGTGTTTCTAACATCTGTTACACCAATAGATCGAACACCAGCGTCTGTCACATTTCCTTATTGCTGAAGATGAAGCCGTGTTGATGTTGGAGGGAGCAAAGTAAGCGTGATAGATGAGTATCTCTTGTATTTACTGATTTATTTGATTCAGTCCTGTAGATATTGTTGGAACCTTGGAATACGATGACGCTGATTCAGATGAAGACTATGAAGTTGATCAAGGTGATATGGAATTGATGGACACAGAAGAAGATAGTTTAGAGACAGTAACAGGCGAGCCACGATACGCAAATTACCTCAGTGATCTATTGGGGCCTGATTTACCTGAAGACGATGATGATGAATATGAAGATTTAGATGATGATGATGGTCAAGATGAACATGGAACAACAGCCTTTAGAGATGTAACAGATAACACACTTTTAGGCGGCTTCGAGTTAAGACACTTTAATCTTGCGCCTCATGTTAATGGTTACGAAAAGATCAACTTAAGAGAGCAAGAAGAAGATATGGAGGATTCACTTTTGAAGTAATTATCAACTGACCTCGTACAATGGAAAACTAATATAAATATGCATATTTTTGTAGTGATAATATTGCTCGGGGACTGGCTAATGCTCTAATCAATAGTGGTGATGAACTTCAAATGAGAAAAGGCGTAGAAGTGCTGAAAAAATTAAAAAAATTAAGCAAGAAACGAAAACTGCTGTAAATAAAGACTCTTTTAATGTAAACTTGCTTTGGCAAAGCATCGGCTGCCAAAGTATCCAACAAATCCAACATATTGCAAATCCATATTCTCGGAAGATTCTAAATCTGCACGTAATAGCTTGATTAAAACGTATTTACACGATTGCTCTTTCATATTGATGATCGATAGTCGTTGTTCAGAAGCAGCAAACCATGCTATAGGCTCTGAACTATCTAAATTGCCTCTGCCTGAGCTTGTATATCTATCGTAATGCTCTTTGGTAAAGCAATCAAATGCTCGGGTGCCTATTCGAAAGCTCAGCACGGTTTCAGGTATCATTTGTTAGGTGCCTTACTTTGGATGTCTATAGGCTTGTGAGATAAAAAAAGCATGCCTTCTTTACAAGGGGCTGTATAGCTAGTGTCATGATTGAGTAGAGTCACTTCATATATATGTATGTAATAGATTTTTACCCGTTTGTTGGTGATTTGATAACAACATGAGATAAAGTACAACAACTGTTTACATTGCCTTTCCATCCTCTGAACCGCAATAGTATGTTGATCGTTCCGCATTTTTCTGAACTACTCAGCATTAGTATAGATATAAAGCTCGTTTTGTAGTATCAGCAATGATGATTACCAGTAAACTGTACCGTCATTTTTTAGTACGTTGTGTACATTATAAGTAGAACTATTCAGTGTTAGTTTTACTTGACGTTTAGTAATCAATTTGTTTACCTATATTGGCCTCCATCCGCTGATACAACTTCAAACTCCAAAGGCACATAGTTTCTATTTGTAGGTATCTCATCGATTTCTATTTCGCACACACTCGCCAAATCTACTGCCTTTTCATCTGTCACACAATGCAAATCATAAACACTACTCATATCTTCAGAAGTCGAAAGATACACATCGGATGTTCTTGTCATGGATATAGCCGAGCTAATGCTACTTGGTCTTTCCAAGAGATTACCTTCAGCATCGCGGTACACGATGGTTTGCGGCCTTCTCACAAGTCGTGGAATACGTGCTGGAAAACGAGCAGACCTAGGATTGGATCGTAGTTGTGTGAGCCTAGGCGTAGGTGGCGATTGAGGGTTAGTCAGATTATGCTGTGGTTCCAGCCGCTCTTCAGTCAATTGATGAGTAGATAGGACCATGATCTGTATGATAAAAGAGGAAAAAGAGAGCAAATGGGTTTAAGTGTCATGTTGAGTTATCCCAGCTAGTTTTCTTATAGTGGGCGAGGTGTATCAAATGCAGTTTCGGGTAAAAAGTTTATGAACTTGATTATATTTGCCGAGGCGAGAATATTTATTATTATGGTTTCTATCTAGATCTAATTCTTATTAGTACCAGCACCAGCACCAGCAACAGCAGCAGCAGAAGCAGCAGCTTTTCCTCGGGCAATAAGGTAGTCTACTTCTACTTCTTTTGTCAAAGGGATTGCCCACCGTTTGTACAAATCAACCACTATGTCCACAGGGATGCGCAAGTGTTTACTTGTTCCTTCTTGCTCTTCGCCCAAGGTTTGACCATAAACCAAAGCTTTTCTACGGAGTCTTTCCAGGACCTTAATTTCAACTGCTTTATTTGTAAGTAATTCATCAATACGTTCTCTGTCTTCAGCTAATGCTAGACGAATGTATTCATCTGGATTTGATCTAAACTTGGACTCTGCAATGAATTTGCCTGCAAAATAATATGTCAATGCATTGTATACAATAAGGCGTTTTCTACTTACCATAGTGGATACGTTTACTTAATGCTTGAAGGACTTCAACGTCTCTTGTTACCGCACTACCGTAGTTCATATCATCAGCATGCTTACAGATAGTTGGCACGATATCTTTGACATAAATGTCCATGATTTTATCATTGACATTGATATCGTTGGGTGCAAGGAACTGGTCGAATTCAAGAGGTGCAAGGATAGGCTCGGGTAAAGGTGATGTAAAAGCATACTCATCGGGACTACAAAGTGTTAGCGTAATGATAAGATTTGCTGCCGCTTATGTTTACCTGGTATATCTACGCACTTTGGCTATAGAAAAAGCCTTCAATACATGTAGATCAAAACTATTATCAAATACTTACCATGCACTTTTTCGGTTTCCCAAAAGAAATACTCTAAAAAGCTACGATCGCCTGTTGCGCCTTTGAACTCTAAAGCGCCTCGTTCATATACACAACTGTTTAAAGCAAACTGAGCTCTTTCAATGAGGGCTAAGTTTCCAAAAAATTTATTAAAAAAAAAGGTATAAAGTATAGATCTCGTTAGATCTTACCAAAAATAATAGTGTCTTCTAATCGAATCAAAGTACTACGTAACTTGTCAAGTGTGTATGGTCCGTTAGTCATGGTATTAAAAAGAGGAACAAATGCAAAAAATAAGATAAAGCGAAAACTAGTAGCGACCATGATTTGAAAGAAAAAAAAAGCTCTAAAAAGGTCGGATTCCCAAAAGAAGCTGTGAGTCATTCTTATTCGTTTTTAAAGAACCAAGCAAGTGGGTAATGCATTCATCATACAGGTCAACAAATACACTTCGGCAAGTGTAATTTATCCGAAGCATAAGCTGTATGTATTGGTTGGCACTAGAGATTCTTCCTTGCTCGCGTATACCACTTTAATAGTTCGTATATACGAGTTGCAATAGTTTATTTTGTGTGTTGGCTATTTATCCGATACGATTATGGACTATCAACTGAGAGATTTGTTGAAGCTTACAAATAGTTTATACATAAAGTATACATCATTACTACTAATCATGAACAATGGTCATAGTATTTTAGTAAAATGAACTATTAATCAGATGCAACATTGGACGGGCTCAGCCTAGAGAGCTATAGATCATTTCAATTAAATTATGCATGCTTTTTGGGAGTCAATGGCCAAAATGACATGTATTTATTGAACTTTAGCCAATAACGACTCTAGTAGATGCAATGGTCTCTTCTGAATATGTACTAGGGTTCAAGTACGATATTAGACCCAAACCGGTCAAGAAATTCGAGACCTTTAACAATGTACCTCGGGCGTAAAATTTCCATTCATGTACTTTTTATAGTGTCGAAATGATGTTTTCAAACTAGTATTTTGTTCTGATTGGACTCTTTTTTTTTTTTTAAAAAAAAAAACTCGTTTTCCATCAACTATAATTAAATCATCTGAAAGAAATATCAAATAGCACTTACATCGCTAGATGCACAATCAAAAACTATACGCAAGCTAGACTACTTGTATTTTTTGCCTTGGTAATCGTTTATTAGAAAAATCGCTGTTAAAGTTTATGCTGATTTAATGGTTCTCAGTGAGCTTGGGAATTATTGATTGGAAGAATGATTGGTCAATAGGGGGAACTGGTAGAATAAATGTTTATCCTTGACTTTGACGCAGTTATTCATATCAGATAATGTCAACAGATAAAATGCCTCTTTAGAAAAGCTTATAAAGCTTGGCCATGTGTGTTGAATGTTGCAAAATACACACTAAACTTGTTATCAAAGTCTAGAATTATGTAAGGTTGCTTGACATTCCGTGAATTCTTAATACAATTGCCTTGGAAATAACAATTCCAGAGCTCAAGTTGGATTTTTTCGAAAGTTTCGTGAAAGATGGTTTAATGCCGTGAGTTAGTTTTTCGATTCTCGAGACATTTGTGATTAAGCCCCTACCTATTCGAAAAGTTGCTTTCCGAAGTAGATAATTCTTGTGCGTTACACAATGGATTGTGACTTTATCCTCCTTTTCTTATTTTTTCATGGCCAGAGAAACACTTTTTCTTTTCCTTTCCAGTATAATACAAACCCAAGTTGTAAATAATGACAGGCGCTAGAAGAGTACGTTGGACACAACATGATACCAACATGGAAGAAGGACAATTCGACGAGCAAGATAACGAAACGCAACCAGAGCCATTAGGATTTTCACCCAATGGTATGAATTCAACACATACAACCCCTTGGCCTTTTATGACCAATAACTACGGTACACCAATGTCTCATAATCCTTATCAAGATGAAGACGATTATAGCGATGATGATGACCAAAGCAATAGCGACGAAGATGACGAAACTGAATTTAATCAAATGTATGCTCGTAATCAAACCGTTTCCACAGTTGCTCCTGAAATAACACACGAGCGCCTGGAATGGCAGCAGATGCTTCAATCTGTCTTGTTGGGTGAAGTCATCAAGTCTGAAAAGAAGCGTTTATCGAGTTCAGATAAATTCAAGCAAGAGAACCCTACACAAGAAATTTGGTTGTCACTACGCGCATTATTGCGTGGACGTACCATCCTGCAGGAACAGAAATCCTTGGACGATAGTCGTAAAGAGATTGAAGGCGTTTTGAAGATGGTTATGGATTTCAAGATTGAAAAGGACGAATCAGATCAAGCACTGCGAAAAGTAGCTGAAGTTTTGAAGAATATCGATCGTATTGAATCGCTATACACAACTCGCGCTGAAATGATTCTGGCACATCCGGAATACGGATCCGCAGCTTTCCAAACCAAACTGGATGCATTAAACTCATGGTGTACAGTGACGCGAAGTCTAAGTATGCAATACAAGATTCTGAGGAACTGGACAGGGTCTGAAGATCTTCAAATTGCTCGAAAGAAGCCTGAAGATACGACAGCCACTGAAGACGCGCGTAACAACGATACCTCATTTGTAGAAAGATTGCTAAAAGAGTCTGCACTGCAAGATACCTTTGATAAACGCACTTTATCTGCGCTGAATTCATTGTTAGTCAAGTCGAAAGAAACCATGATTTACAATTCCAGCCAATTTAAAGAAATGAACCTACCATCTTTTATATCGCAACTTCGTCAATTAGCCTACTTTCCTATTTCTCTTGTTGAAGAAGCACTAAAACTGCGTCTTGAATACAAGAGTCGCATGCAGGAACCACCAAAACAAATGGTAGATGATATGATGGAAGATTATCGTAGTTTACTCTCGCTGGCTTGTCGCGTCAAGCGTGAATACGAGGAATTGACACACTCAGCACCCGGATGGAAGTTGGAAGACGACGAGCCTGTGGACCGCAATTATGATAATGTGTTGATGGAATCAGTCCGTTTCTACTTTAAATTGATTACTTGGAAACTAAATCTGGAAAAAGAAAACAATCTGCGCGAAAAAGAAGTAATGGAGAAAGAATGGGCTTTTCTACAAGGAACTGTCTGTCAAGCTGTGGACAAAGCTGATTGGGAGTGTGCAGAGCAATTTTGGTATGTAGAAATAGCCTTTATATAACTCTATACTGATATTTTTGTAGTTCTTTGACCAATCGACTATTAGCAGATGTGATGCACGACTATATATCCAGCTTGAAAATCCCTTCTGAATCGGTGGATGGTGGCATTGAAGTGAAATACACAAAACTATTACATACGATGCGTATGCGTGCTAGAAAATTGCTGCAGTTTGCTAGGTAAAAGCACGATTTTTATATCAAACAACAAATACTGACCCACTGTAGATTCTTTATGAGTCAATTTGAAAATGCTGCTGAATATATAGTCGATTCTGATAATATGGACAAGTTCGTTACATGTCTAGTAGAAACTGGTCACTTCTTAGTATACACCGGCGCGTTTGAAGAAGATCGAATTTACGTTATTGCCTCACCTTCGCTCTATGGAAGAGAAGACATTATTCAAACATTGATACCAGCTTGCTTTGCCAATAATAAACCGCCCAACAGCCCATCTACACCTTTAACACCAAGTGAACTCAGCATTCATAATGGACAATATGACGATTACATTCTCATTTTCTCACCATGGCAAAACATTATGTGGACTGGTGAAGTAGTTGAAGTACCCACACCCTTTATCCATCTAGGTATCAAAACGAAGCGCGTTCGTCTTACTACAGGCGATGCCCTCAAACTAGCTTCAGCTAAAGCAGCCTTCTGGACCGCTGTCCAGCACTCCGGCATTTCAATCATTCAAGAACACCGTGCACACATCCCACGTATTAACAAAGAGCTGTACAAGATCAAGATGACCGTGTTTAAACTAGCCGATTCAACTATTTCCAGCGTTCGAACCATTCGTGATCAAACCTTGGGCCTTGGATGTCAAGAGTTGGTGGAAGAGTGCTTTAGTTTTGCCAGTGATTTCGGTATGCGCGCCTCCAAATTCTTGGAGCTGGCAGTACGACAGCAATTAGATCTAAAGCTAGTGCGTCTCGCCATTGATTGGATCTGCTTTATCACGGATGACTGTATTCCTTCCGATCGAAAGACGTTTCGATGGGCCGTAGCTGCACTCGAATTTGTGCATTTGATGACTCGCGGTGTTAACATCCTAGCTTTGAATGAGAATGAATTTGCCACACTACAATCCAAAGTGGCGCGCTGTGTAGCTCTACTTATCTCGCACTTTGATGTGTTGGGTACTCGTTACACGTACGAATTGCAGGTCAAAGAAGATCAACAGCGCCGTCGTGGTTTAACAGCCAAACGTAACTCGTATATGACTTCCAAGAGCTCTGATAAAGACAATATCACTACCAGCTCTACGTTTGGTGCAGCCAATGATGTGGCTGTCACTGGTGGCGGTGGCGGTGTCATTTACATTCGTGATGCCTGGATGCGTAAAATCTCTGAATTGGAATCGAAGCGAACCGAAGACGAACAAGAACGTAAAATCATTGGTAAAATTTTGGATGACCAGAAGCCTGAAGATCAATCGTTGGTGTTTTTGGCACCTTCCTCTTCCAATATTTCGTTTAGTTGGCAACAAGGTCGTTTTATTGGTGCAGGTACATTTGGTTCAGTCTATTTGGCTATCAATTTGGATACTTCGACGGTTATGGCAGTCAAGGAAATCCGATTCCCTGACTCGAGCAGTTTGTCAGCCTTACATAAGTCGATCAAGGAAGAGATGAAAGTTATGGAAATGCTGCATCATAGAAATATTGTCCAATACTATGGCATGGTAAAGTTTATAAACACACACACACATTAGTTAGTATTTAACAAATATATTTTGTAGGAAGTACATCGTGATCGTGTATATATATTTATGGAATACTGTGAAAATGGCAGCCTGGGCGCCCTTTTGGATCATGGTGGACGTATTGAAGATGAAGTCTATGTAGTGGATTACGCATATCAATTACTAAGCGGTCTTGCTTATTTACACGAGAATAACATTGTGCATCGTGATATTAAACCTGACAGTAAGTTTACGATAGCTTAAATGTTCTTTACTAACTTGCAATTTCTAGATATATTGATTGATTATCAAGGCCAATTGAAGCTATCTGATTTTGGTGCTGCCAAGATTTTGGCCAAGGGACAAAAGACAATGGGACGCACAACAATGAACATGCATGTCAACAGTTTAGCGGGTACACCAATGTATATGGTAAAGTATTTATTACATGAAGACATGTTCCGATTTATTAAACTTTACATTGTTATGCTAGGCCCCAGAAGTCATTACTGGAAGTGATACAGGACGTAAAGGTTCTATGGATATTTGGTCTCTAGGTTGCTGTATTGTTCAAATGGCTACTGGTCGTCGTCCATGGAGCACGCTAGAAAACGAATGGTCTGTCATGTATCACGTTGTAACCGGGCATCCACCACTACCAGACACCTCTCAACTTTCCAGTCTTGGTATTGACTTTTTAAAGAAATGCTTTGTACGTGATCCCCACAAGCGTCCTTCAGCTGAAGAGCTCCTGAACCATCCTTGGATCACCAGTTACCTTGAAAGTTACAGCGAAGAGAACCAACTACCTCCACAAGAAGGCGATAACGTCGATCATCTCGCTTCCAACAATGGTGAGCAATGGAATGCCGCTGATGATCCTCATGGCAATGATATACCTCCTATCATGCGATCAATTGGCTCTACCCATTCTTTGGAGCGTCCACTTATCAGAAGTATCCCCAACAGTCTGGCCATAGATGGTATGGTGAGAAGTATCCCCAATAGTTTGTCAGTGGACGGCTTGGTGAGAAGTATTCCTAATAGTCTGGCCATTGACGGTATGGCGGCTAGCCACGAAAATGGTGCACAGGCACAAGCCTACTTTCAGAGCATTGCGGCACAACATGCAAAGGATACTCAATGGGATCCTAATGATACTACTGCTACTCCAGGTAGTAATTCTTGATAAACAAACATATTATAACCATTTATACAGCACAAATTTCACCTTTTTCATTATACACATAACAATTATTGGCCATTTCTTTTTTAATACCATCACACACACACACACACACACACACTTTTTATCGCAATATCTTTTCTTTCTTAATCTACTACATATTAAAATTCTCATTTATCATCATATAATAAGATAATCTCTGTCTCTGCTTGGTAGCAGAAATACAGTTAATATACGAATATGGCGATAGCACTGTTTTTTTATACGTTAAATGATTCTGTAACTCATTCTGAGGAATTAATGAAACACTCTGGAATTCAAATAGATAATGTTAGGATCAATTACAAATAAATGGAATATATTCATTAAGCTTCAGTAATATGTGCAACGTCTTATTCTTGATCTGGATCACTAATCGGATACGACGTTCAATTGATATTGGCAAAGAGATCTAGAGACTATTTGCATTTAAGATAGACTTTATAACCGAAGATTGGATAAAATATATTATTGCAACATCGCATATTAATAAATGCTTTCAAGTAAATTAAAACCTGTGGGCACTTGCTATATGCAAAGAGGCTGTTAATTAAAGTGGTAAACAAATGTGTTTTTTATTGGCAAGTTTTTATAACCTTTGTATGTTTTGAACTCTACCCATATGTCTCTATGCCGAAAGAATTGTCCTAAGAGTAGTCTACAGCAACATATACAAGAATAGGCCATATTCGGGCTATTAACTTGATGTGTTTCTTGTATTCTTTGTAAAGTATAATACGAGTATGTTCATAATTTATATTACGTACTAATATCCAAGCTATGTAACCAACGCTGTTACCAATAGGGTCCCTTTTGACATATAGCTAGGGTCAGAACGTACTATGTTAAAATATGATATATAGTTTGTTTATCTAATTGCGTACCTTTGCTTCATACCTACAAAATAACTTCTTTGATGCATTTGTTTATGAGTCCGTAACAACAAAAAAGATCTGTTTGCAATAATGCATATTAAAGTGGCAACAGATTAATATATTTATTAAGAAACTAAGAACAAATTCTCGTAAAAAGTTAATCCTGAGGGTCCTTCATCACGACAAATCAGGCCCATGCGTTCCGTCACTGCCAATTGTTCCGTCGCCACAGTGAGTGCAAGCTTCTCTATTTCAGCCAGCTGCAACGCTGACAAGGCTCCACCTTGCTGTTTAACATGTTTTAAGATACGAGATGCTGCTCTACTATCATTCATATCAATGGACTGAATTACCAGCAGTCCACTGGAAAACTTGCGTAGTCGAAAAGGCAGCTTTAACGATTCAAACAGCTGGCTTGCTTTGTATAAATCTTCTGGAGAGACCAAAGCTAAATGGTTTTAGTCAACAAGTCAAGAAACGCTTTATAGGGGTCTTCTTACCACTTCCTCTTGCTCGATTGAATAAACAGTACACATCTGTCAATGACTTCATATCGTCTTCTTTATCAAAAAGTTTGACAAGAAAATCAGCCAACTCTCGGGATAGTTCTTCGTGGTATATTGAGCCAGCAGAGTCTCTAACAGCCCATAAATTTCTTGTAACTACCAAGTTATTTTACCTTACCTTGTTACTGGTGAAGCAATACCCAGATAGAGTAGGTGAGTACGAAGCGTCGATAATTCGTTGTTCTCGTTGGAAGGATCTTTACTGAGTTTATTGGATATAGACTCTGCTAGCTTTACCATTTCAGTAGCCTTCATCATTAATTTATTCAAATCTTGGAAAGCATCCGTCATAGTTTCATTTGCTTCCAGCGTAGTTTTTTGGATACGATCCTCAATAGCGCCTATTCAATGCGTTTAATTGGAGTATTACTTGATATATAGATACTTACTGATACCAACGCCTCGAGTAATCGGCGTTACGGGCTCTGTGACTACGGGCATCATAACCTGGATAGTAGCTGTTGGTATACGTTATAAAGTACATTGGGGATTTATACCTTTTCCCATTGTTTTGTACTCAAGGCAGTCTTAAGATGACTGAGAAAGCTAGACTGCCCACCGCTTCTAAAGGACAGTCTAAGCTGCTTGGCCGATGTTTCTGATATACTTGGCGTAGATGAGGTACTGGTTGGCACAATCTCCCTCGGCAAATCCGCACCACACATCTCGCACTGTACCATACTTGGATGATTCATGAATGTACATACAGTACATGTACTACTATCTGCTCCAGTCTCAATCACAGAAGTAACAGAGTTCTCGATTGGCGGTGTATCTTGTCTTTTGACACCACACATTTCACATTTCTCGATAGAAGCTTTATTCGAAAAGAAACAAATAGCACAGGCCCATACATTGCCGTTAATATCCAAGCTATGGAATGATCCCATTTTTTTTGTTTTTGATTGTGAGGCTGCTTCCTGATCAATCTCAAGAATTATCTTGGGCGAAGATCTTAAGAATCCGCTCTAGATAAAGTAGTTAGTTATTGAGCCTTGTGTCAACCTTACAGTACTTTACATAGCTTTCAACGTCTTTTATGATACTCAGACTGATTTCTACCGAGTATTCTAAAGGATTTGTATTATCTACGTAAATAACTCGATGGGAAGTTAAGTAGCAAACACCATCTTGGTAATGGTCTAGCTTTTGTTTTCTGTTTTCTCCAAATAAGTAACGTATAAGAGCCAAGTTTTGGACATTACCCTTCGTATAATCCAACATGACCCTGCTGTATTAATAGCGATTCTCCGTTGATTAGTTCTGGTCTACGCGACGATGATAATATTGGCGTTTCGAAATGTTCCATTGAGTTAAATAAAGAAGGCAGTTTTATTTAGTGAGGCTGGAAAACAAGTCGAGGGAAAAGGTACGACGTGTTTTTATTGGATAGCTTCAGTCTGTGTATGCAGGTTTGACTTTTTGTTCCCGGATTACCGATAGAATTATTTTATGTTTACAGTTATCGCATAAAAATACGTGTAAATTATAGCGTCTTTTTCAAGTGTTTTTTAGTATATAGATTGTACAGCTATTGTTTTCGATTTTTATATATATATGTATAGTGCTATATAACTCTACAATCAATTCGATTATCATTTACATGTGTTTCATGTTTAATTACAACGATCGTTTAGAATAATTTGGAAGATACTACCACTCAAATATAAAAATAAAAATATATTTATGTCTTTCTTTATAATCAAAGCTTCCGATTACTATGACACACGACTACCGATGCAAAGATCTTATTAAAGGGGGCGCTTATATAGTGAACAATCAAATTTAATGTTAAAGACTACATATGCAAATCTATATCATATCATTAACTTGAATTATTGAATATATACAATGAATTGTAACATATATAAGAAAAGAAGCCTTATGAAGAATACTTCAATATAAATTGTACGCTTTCACTTCTTTATACCCTCATTTATACAATATGGCGCCTTCCAGAATAAACTTCAAACAAGAAGAACCAGCAAAGATCCCTCGACCTTTGAATAGCTTCATGATCTTTAGAATTGAAAAGCAACAAGAGATTGTCCAGCAATGCCCTGGTGCCAACCATAGAGATATGTCCAAAATCATCTCAAAATGGTGGCGGGAACTGGCTCCTGAAAAGAAACAGGACTATATTGATCAATCAGAGCGTCTTAGAGTAGAGCACAGAAGATTGCAAGTATTCATCTAATGTATATAGAAACATAAGCTAATTCAGCCTTTAGGTACCCTAATTACAAATTCGCTCCCAAGAAAAGAGCTTCAGCTGCAAGACCTTATAAGAAGCGGCCCGATACCGAGCTCATTGCACGCGACTTTGACAATAAGCAACGCCTGCTCTCATTCTACCACCATGGAAAATACATTGACGCAAGCGAAAAAAAAACATTGGTCAATTACATTGAAAATACCAAGTCAGCCAAGAAGTCCAACACCAAAAGCCGAAAGTCAGACCCAGACTCAGGAATCATCAGTTTCAAATGCTCACCACCCTCACCTGGTCCTGCAACATACCAACCCGTGGAAGATAGTAGTATCTTCTCCAGCAACTCGTTGTTTTTCCCAGAGGATGCAGCTTCTTCTCCCTCAAGCTTCTCTTTACTCTCTCATCATTCTATATATTCTCCTTCCATGGCCAGTGATAGCAGTAACAATGGCCCTTACTCTGTTTTACTGCAGGACTTTAATGATCCTACCTCTTCATACCTTGTAAATTACACTGCTGCTTTTTCTATGACTAACACTATTACAGCAGCTGACTGTTCCATGAATCAACCATTCTCTTCATATTCTACTGCTGCCAACCCTATCTTTGATAATGGCTCCTTGATGATGCCATATGCTGGTAATAATTCATATATGCCCCCATTATTTTATGATCAACAGCAACAGGGAGAATACCCTTCAGCTTTCGCTCAACTATTGACTCAGCCTTTCTTATACAATTGACAGATATATTATGCTTTTAAATTATGCCTTTACATACTCACTTTACATAGATATAAGCTCTTTTTCAATAGATCATTAGACTAGTTTCAACTTACAATCAAATAAAAATCCAAAATAGTATTATGTATGAATATTGATGAAAATAATTCACAAACCTTGTACACGTTAAGCAAAGCTTCTAGTGTATACTGATTTCGCAACAATTTCTTTTCTGAAATCAGGATTTTTTTTTCTACATTCCTTGACCAATTTCAAGTTAACGTCGCATTTTATAGTTAATTAATATTGAGAATGAATCATTACGTCTACTAAAGCCTCTATTTAATTGAAATGTTATTAATGCATTATAAGTTGATGACAGATAGTAAATTAAATAAATGATCATACATTCATTGATCACTAGCTCTTTCAATATCTTGGTTTAATGTTACATCAGATGATTACATAATACTTGCTTATGATGAGCTTCCATGTCCATCATTCCCTCAGAAAACTTCTATATCCAACTAAACTATCAATAAGCTACACCAGTGCTAAACATCTTCTCTTTGTCGTGTCCATATTAAAAGAGTGCTAAGCAATGGCTATTACATCGCAATTCATTGGCGCTTTGTAAATTTTAATCAATCACCGATAGTCAGTCGGACTCACAACATCCCGTTTCCTAGTGGAAACTACCAGGCATCAAGTGTAGAGTGCAAGATCGGGTAGCTAACCCGTGCAGTACCTTTAGTATTGAAAGCTATACAGTTTCTGAGCTACATTTTTGACTGCTATATGGTTACTATGATACGGTTGATTGGAGAAAGCATGGTTTAAACTCCTCGGGCAAAGTTTGAGTATTCGCAGTAAGCTAGCGTATTTTTTTTTTCTCTGAAGAACATTTTCTTACACTATTACCCAACACAAAGACTCGAGTCATTTACTAAATCAATATGAAGGTATGTTCAACACTCGACTATCTTTTTTTTTTCCACTATATTCATGTTAGTATAGTTGATTAGTAAATTCTTGGAAAAAGATACTTCAGGAGCCATTACCTTGCTCCCAGAAGAATTGGAGGATATGTGGCATGTCTACAACCTGATTACCAAGGATGATATGATCAAGGCCACCACCATTCGGTAACATAAAAGAGATTGTCCGAAAGTTTGACAGAAATGCTTACATTTATGCAGTCGATTACAATCCGAGAGTACAACTGGCTCTACCTCGAGTCAAAGAGTTCGTCTCAACTTGACTATTACTGTTGCGAGTGTTGATTTTGATCCCAATGTTGGTCTCCTGCGTATTAATGGCAAAGTATCCAGTGAGAATCAATTTGTCAAGGTATGTTGGTTTTTAATTTTATTTGACGTAGTTATTGATAAGAAAATTAGATGGGTAGCTATCATACGATTGATCTCGAGTTGAACCGAAACTTTACTATATTCAAGCCCGAGTGGGATACGATTGCTTTGGAACGCGTGGAAGATGCCTGTGATATAACCAAGCAGGCAGATGTAGTGGCCATTGTATGTCAGGAAGGCCTTGCTAACATTTGTTTCTTGACACAACATATGACTATTGTTCGTCAGCGCATTGAAAGTCCTATTCCCAGAAAAAGAAAAGGATCCGTTACTAACCATGACAAGGTTCGACTTTATAAATGAGTATCAACGAAAGTGACTGACCAGTTGAATTACTAGGGTCTTCAAAAGTTTTATGAACAAATCTATCAAGGTATTCTTCGACATGTTCATTTCGATATTGCCAAGGCCATCATTATTGCTAGTCCTGGGTTTGTAAAGGATCAACTTTACGCGTATATCTTTGATCAAGCAGTGGTAAGTTTTCTCAAAGATACATAAAAACGCAAGCTTATATTTTCATTATAGAAAACAGACAATAAGTTGGTGATGGAGAATAAATCAAAATTCGTATTGATTCATTGTTCGAGTGGACATAAGCACGCTTTAACAGAGGTTATGCAAGACGCTTCAGTACAGGCTAAATTAGCAGACACGAAAGCAGCTCGCGAAGTGCAAGCGCTGGACAAGTTTTACGAAATGATGAATACAGACCCTGATAGAGCGTTTTATGGCTATGAACACGTCTCCAAGGCCAATGATAGAGGGGCCATTGGTACGTTATTAGTGACAGATGAATTATTTAGATCAGCGGATATTGCAACGCGTAAAAAGTATGTATCACTTGTAGAGCAAGTGAGACAACAAAATGGCAGTGTATATGTATTTTCCAGTATGCATCCATCTGGTGAACGTAAGTGATTCATTCGATGGACATTTTTATGGTTACTAAAGTCACTATTTAGAATTGAATCAATTGACAGGTGTAGCAGCTATTTTAACCTTTCCTCTGCCTGACATTGAAGACTTAGAAGACGAATCATAGTGTTTTTAATCATATTTACAATATATATTATATTTTATTCTAAAGAGTCTTTTACATATTCACTTCTTCGCCAAACAATGCTGCAGCGGCTTGTGCTACCACAGCCTGAGCGGCAGCTTGAGCAGCAGCGTAATTCATGGCCAAAATACTATCAATAGCCGCCAAGATATCTGCTTCCCACCAACCCATTTCATAATCCACTAAACCAAAACGTTCTAGTTTATCTGCCCATGAAACTACCATCTCTCTTAGACTGTATAAATGTTGATCCGTCAATCGTTCTGCATCACTACTTGGTTCATGGCGTTGTGCAAGTGCGTATAACCAGCAATTATTAAGTCCAGCCCAAAATTGTTCTCTATCAATGGCATTGTATGGATGATCATCCGATGTTAAGCCTAAAATCACGTTAATTTCAAAAAATGTACTGTATCAATGTATCTATCTATTACCTAGTTGTTCGCAATGGTCCACCACGGCGCCTGTTGCTTTACTCAATGTTTGGAACCCACTCACCATGTTTCTTTGTTCAACATGATCTAATGTATTCTTTAATTGTTTTTGAATTTCTTCAAATGTGGTAATTGGCGTGGGTGTGGCTGGAACGGCTACAGCTGTGGCGGCGGTGGCAATTGGTTCAGCAGGTGTGTCTAC
Organism: Actinomucor elegans; assembly: GCA_026027325.1. Classification (NCBI taxonomy): domain Eukaryota; kingdom Fungi; phylum Mucoromycota; class Mucoromycetes; order Mucorales; family Mucoraceae; genus Actinomucor; species Actinomucor elegans. The sequence continues at coordinate 454,365 of JAMSLZ010000017.1, forward strand.
AGCTGATGTAGATGCCGTAGTAGCAGGTGTTGAAGATGCAGTAACGGATGAAGCTGTGGCTGCTGGAGCTGCTGGAGCTGCTGGGGTTGTTGGGGTTGCTGGGGTTGCTGGGGCTGCTGTTACAATAGCCACGTTAACAGGTGCCGCTGGTTCAACAGTTGTGCTGGTTGCATTGGTAACTGATGGCGTGCTATTTGTTGTTGGCACTGCTGCGGTCGTTGTATTTGTTGCTGTAACCGCAGATGGTGTAGCATCTGATACTATATCAACAGGTTGTGTCGTAGCAGCAGTTTGTGTCATAGCAGCAGTTTGTGTTGTAATGGCAGTAGCTGGTAGTGGTGTTGTAGTAGTATTAGTATTAGTAGGTGATGAGGCAGGTGCAGTAACTGCCGGTGTAGTATCAGATGCTGCAGCAGGCATTGCACTAGTACTAGTAGTGGCATCCATTGGTTGTGATTGAAGTGGCGATGATAATGAAGATTGTAAATGATTATTTGTGTTTGGAATTGGATCTGCTACTGTGCTTGTATTAGCTTCTACCAAAGTTGAAGCAGCAGGTGGAGTTGTGGTAGTAGTAGAAGTTGTGGCGGTCGTAAAAGCAGTTTCGTGTTTGACAGTACTAGACAAATCAGTAGTTGTAACGGTCGTACTAACTGTAGCATTATTCAAGGATTGTTGAGGTGGAGGTGATGATGGGGCAGGTACTTCCACTGGAACATTGACCGGGGTATCATCCTTTATTGGTTCTTCTTTTGCAGTTACTTGCTCCATCTTTACTATAGGTTCATTACTAGTTTCGATTATCGCATCAGTCATGACTGTATCTTCTTCCTTCACTCCCACTTGCAAACAAGAGTTATCGACTTCACAGGCCAGGAAAGTTGATTCCTGCTTTATAATGGGGAAATCTTGACTTGGTTTACTTGGTGAAGAGGGGCTGGCAGGTACATTGTTGGTCGATTCGTCAGACATTCTATAGAGTGGGTCTATTGTATTCTAGATAAAGACAGAGAGAGGGGTGGGTGTAGTTTTTGAGTTTAATGAAACACAGTTTTAGTTGAACAGTGTTTCCCTTTGAGCTGTTTTAATCTCTCAAGAGTTACAGAGTTTGCTATGAATTTGGTTTTGGTTGGCTTATCCCTTGGTGAGCAAAAGAGAGACGAAAAAGAAAAAGAAAAGGGAATGTTCAAGGCTACTGGGGGCAAGGATAAAAGTTACCAGGCAAATGGGTTTTTAGCGGCATTTTAAAAACAGGATGGTTGCCTCAATTGTCTTTATTCCACTAAAAGAAACAGGTGCATATTGATTATGGTCATTTCCAACTATCAATGCGTATCATATACCTTACTATATACTTGCTATAGGTGTTTACTTCATAGCAAGAACCTATATCCCTGATATTAAAAATTTTCGGAAAACGATCAAGGGAAGTTGAAAAAATTGTTGACCAATAAGAATCGAAATGACTTCCCTGGCCCCTTGGATTGCATTAGCGAGCTGTCAAAAATACGGAAAAGATACTGTTCTGGTTTCTTAAATTTTCACATAGAAATAGCATCGATTAAACGATTTGATCTATAGATATAGCCGTTTTTTAAAATGCTATATGGCTCTTGCTTGTATCGATTTCAATTGTAGAAAAGTAGTAGATTAGATAACATTTAATTTCAGCGTTGTTTCTGGCTTCTATTTTTAAAGCGCCATTTCTGCCATTATAGTCACTCAAAGCAGTAAGATTAGGATATGTAATTCAGTGATAGAACTTTGATATAACATCATTCTATGTCGTGAAAATCATCGTTTATAGTCAATTATACTTATTTCAAATTTTGGAACAAGACACCAGGTTCTTAATTGGACCACAAAGGGGAAATACAACCGTTTGATTATTACAATTACATAATTTAGCAGACATAAGCAGATTTTTGTATATAAAAAACGCAATAGCACAAACTTAAATGTTTAATTAATGCAGCAATCCCTTCCAAGTATGTAATCTTCCTCAGATGCAACATTTAACCATTCGGTAAATCAACAACCGTAAGGCTTGCACTTTTGAAAACATTGATATTTAAACTCTGCGATTTCTTTCGAATTTCACTTGATATTAACTATTTTTTCGAGACATGGTTTGTAAGCAATTGAATCAAGGACTTTATATAATACATAAACATATTCTTTTATATAAAACATTCGAATTATGTATGACTGCATTCTTTACCCACTCAAAAACAATATCTTTCCCTTGAAAATTCTCTGGTTTACAGGATATATGGAAAAATTTTATGCAATTCGATGCATAATTTGATTTTATATGTGTTTCTTTAACATAGTTTCTATGCATTAAAAGCTAAACTGAGAAAATCGAATTGGAGTAGGCTTTCTGTCCGTGGCCGGTGATGCATTGGAGAGCTAACGGCCAATAAGAATTAAGAATTCCTAAATAATATTAGTGATAGGTATACCTCGCATACTCTTTTTTTCCAGCCTAACTGTTTCAATTTGCTGCGTCGTGTTTTTTTTTTTAGTTTTTCTTTTGAAGCCTCTCATTCCTTATAGAGTGATTTAAATATGGGTAAACCAACAAAACCCAGAGTTAAGGGAAATATGAAGCCTGCCAGCAGTAGGTAAGAAAATCAGACGTCTCTTATTGAATTGTCTCCTCTTTACTCATAAACGTAAAAGTCGCGCTGCTGAACTTGCTGGTGGAGCAGGCAATTCGTTGGGTTTCGAGAATCTCGGTGGTTTTGCTCAGTTTGCAGGCACCACACCTACAGCTGTCCACTCTCGACCCTCTACACCTTCTTCTATGGACAGCGATTCAACCGATCTGGATCCTGAATTAGTTGTTATAGTGAAAAAGATCTCGAAACGCGACGCTGTTACCAAGTTGAAAGCTTTGGAAGAATTGGAAGGTTATTTACAATCCAATAAGCATGCTATAGGCCTTATTTTACGTAATTGGGTAAATGATAGCGAGACTGGCCAATGTACAAAATCTAACATATCGACTGAGTAGGTAGCCATGTATGGTAAATTAGTGTTGGAAGTGGATCGTCGTGTTCGTTTGGTAGCCAATCAAGTCCATACATTGATTACAGCCAACGCAAAGAAGAAGTTGGCACCTCTTTTGAAAGAATTAGTAGGTCCTTGGTTTTTGGCCATGTATGATCAAAGCAAAGATGTGGCTCGAGTTGCACAGAGTTCGTTCGAGGTAAATCATTGCATGAATCACCTTTAGTATAAGATAATTGACATTTTGCATTGTATTAGGCTGTGTTTGCCGCAGATAAAAGGTCAGGTGTCATTTCGTTCTGTCAAAAAGAAATCTTGGATTATGTTACAGATATGCTCTTGTTTAAGACTGCAGAAACGTTAAGTGATGCTCGTTATGTGTCTAAGGAAGACATGGTTGCAAAACATGCACGTGTAGTGTCATCTAGCTTCCAGATTGTTTCTTATTTAATGATCGGGTTACCTGTGCAAGAAAGATCCAAGTGCCAAGCTGAATATAACACGATCCTTGATGATACAACCATGTGGAAGAAGTTCTTTAGTAACCCATCTGGATTAATCCGTAAAGCGTTGTATACGTTTCTGCGTACTTTGTTGTTGAATTGGATCGAAATGGTTGAGAGCAGATTGGAGTTGATTTCTCCACACTTTTATGCTAGTGTCTTTACCGAGAAAGATCCATCAACTCATTCAGATATGTGGGATGCTCTTTTATTAATGACAAAGAGTAAGTTGAGCGAAAATGAGTGACTATGTATATTCTAACGGAAACTTTGCAGAACTGCCCATGTCTTGGGTGATTATTGGTAAAAAGAAACCAGCTTTACCAAAGCTGTATCATTTCCTCAGATCTGGCTTAAACGGATCTATAAGCATTTCATATCCCAGTATGCTTGCTTTATTGGCCAATCTTCCTGATGAACTGAAGCATTCTGCCAATTTCTATGAGGATGTCTTTGAGAACTTTTGGAAAGGATTATCTACTGAATACTTTGACAAGTCTAACTCCAATATTTTCTTGAATGCTTATGCTGAATGTATTGTGTATTTTGCCATCACTTTAAGGTAAATTAGTGCTACAAAAATAGTCTAGCCTGCTAACGTCTGTGTATAGTAAATCTGAAGATGATCAGTCTCGAAAATCAGCTACTGCATTGATAGAAACAACTTTTTGGAACTTGCACAAAACTTACTTTTTAAATTTGAGCGATAAGCTTGATGTCAGTGGCTATGCTATCCTTGCCAAGCATTTGGCCGTGCTTGCCTCAGTCAACAACTGTCCCAAAGAAAGCATGACTAGCTTTTGGTCGAATATGGATGCACTGCTGGTTCAAACCATTATTGATTGTGCTTCCACAGCCACACGTACTCCCCTTGACTTGGATCTGTTTTGTCTCAAGGCGGGTGACTTTTTAACTGCTATTGCTCAACAGACTAGCGATGAAAGTAAATACACTACCTTTCAAACCTTGTTGCGAGATCTTATCCAACGTTTGTTATTGGCATCTGTTGAATCTAGTCTTGTGCATAAAAGCAAGGCTGGAGAGCTATTGCGATTAGCAAACCAATTGCTTTTGATGAATAACGCTGATACTGTAGTTGAGGCTCTTGTCAAAGCCAATCAACAGTTGCTTCAGTTACTTGTAGTAGATGAAGCTGAAAATGCCATTGAACCACTTGCTTCGTACTATATTGGATTCATTGATCAAATTCGCAGTAAAGAAGAATCCAAAGGATTATGGATCAATTTGATGAAGCAATTACATACAATGATGATAGACAGTGCATTACAACTGCGTGCAGCCAATGTCTTGGTGCAGATCTTGGAACAAGTTTATAGTAAAAAGATAGGTTTGGATCAATGTGAGCAATTGGATATGATGATCAAGATGTGCATCAAGTTGAACGAGACTGTGTCGCGCTCAGTGCTTGACCGTATTATTTCTTTGGCCTTAGCATGTAAGTTAAAGATGCTTATACTAATACTTGGATCTAATTATTGCATCTGATAGCTTCCAGTATCATGTCTGACGCTACAACTGCTGAGATTGTTGATTATTTGAAATCCAAGCTGATTGAATTCAACCAGAATCAATACATTGACAAAAAATCAAACGCGTTGCCTGAACCCTCTATTCAAACCTTTAAATCAACACTTTCTACCTTGATCATTTTGGAAACTTTGCTTGGGCTCAGTAAAGATTACACCAGGTGGATTCAACTTTTCGATGGTGAGAACAAGGGCAGCTTTATCAGTGAAATCTTTGACTCGATGTTTATTACCGCTAAACCCCTTGAAGACGATCAAGACGAACTTGCTCTTGAGATAAAGCGCCGTGCTTCTACGTTATGGGATGTATTATCCAATGTGGGTAATACTCATTCCACTGATGTGCTGGTGAGTCGTGTCAAACGATCCATCACAGACATTCGCTATGCTACCAGCCCTTCCGAATCCGCACGTCGTATCCAAAAGCTTCTTTCTAGCACCAACATCCAATTCTCTACACTTTTAGGGACTGAACAAGAATGGCAACAACTCGCCGCAACTTTTGAAAATCAGACCACTACAAAGTACTTGACATTAGCTACGCTTGACCCTTACGCGGCTATTGCAACCTCTACTCTGATCGAGGATGAAGGTGAACTTGAACCAATCTCTTACGATGTATTTGGTCTCTCTGCATTTGGTCGTTTAGCTTTGGTCTTGAGTGAATATTTGTCACAACAACAGCAGCAAGCCGGCGATAATTGGAGTTTGCGTCAGCTCATGTTGACGGGTATGCTATGTGAGCAAGGATTATTGGTACCTGGCCTCTGCCGTATTTATGAACATAAAGCAGTAGAAGGTGTGAGACTGTTTGTACAAGTGACTAATCAGCTATTCAATGACTGGCTATCTGCTGCTGCCTCCAAAGTAACTGATGTTTCGGCTTGGCATGAAAAGCTCTGTAGGGCTATTACTGCTGCAACTCTAGAAGAAGATGATGCACTTTTGGGGTTGGTATATAAACTAATAATGAGCCAGCACCCGTCTTCACCCTTGCTGTTACAACATGTGATGCAACGATTAATGTTACTATGGGAATGGCAGCCTTTGCTTATCGAACAATGGCTACCCCTCATCAAACCTGAAGAAAACACTTTGTGTTTATTGACCAAAGTCGCCTTACTCACCTCGTTCAAAAATGCGTTGAACGGAAACAGTGTATTCCAACGTTATCAAAGCGATCTGGCCAGTAAATTATCAGGCATGACCAAGTTGAGTCAGTTGCAAGCTGATAGCAAGCATTGGCATGTGCTGGTTTTGCTGAATGCTTCCTCATTAAAGTTTGGTGCTTTTGATATACCTCGCCAACGATTGACATACTTGTTGCAAGCCTTACGTCCATTGATGCTTCAGGAACAAGATGAATCAGATGACAATGATGATCAGCAGCGAGCCCGAGCACAAGCACAATGTGCACAATTGCTCAAGCATTTAGCACAGTCGATGCAGGATGTTTCGGGCAGTCATTGGGATTACTTTTTGCAGTGTTGTTTTCACTGGTTGGCTTGTGCTGATGCAGCGCAACCCGAAGAATTCCTGGTAGTGTACTATGCATTGGATTTGCTGAAGCTATTGTTGGTACAAGAGGGTAATGAGGAATTGCAGGATGCTGTGAGTGAACATTGGCCAGCGTTGAGCAAAGTGCTTTTGGAACTGATGGTGCAAGAGCAAGCATACTTGTCGCAACATAAAGAAGAGAACAAGGCAAGATTGGTGTATCAAACATTGTTGGCGGATTTATTAGCGTATATACCTCAAAAGACGTTGATTGAAAGTGATTACTTTAATCAGGTTAGTTTGGTTCTGTATTATTTGGTTTGCAAAGACTTATGTAATTGTGTTAGTTGAACGCGTTAATCCATACGCCTAATGAAGTACTTCAGAAGCGTGCATATCTTTTGCTTCAAAAATTCGTTGCACACCGCGTACAAGATCTGTCGGTAAGACTTGAGTTCACTGAAACTAATGGTAAAAAAACATAATAATGTTTGTATGTAGTAGCATACTAATAACATAATGTTGTAGAGGAAGAAGCGCATGTGGATATTGGCAAGGACGTACTGAATGTACTTTTGAATCCTCCCGATCTAAGCTACTGGCAAAGTTCAGGACTTCATGATGAAGAAGAAGAGCAAGCATTACACGAAATTCTTGCCTATTTATTGACATGGATGTTGATGTTTGATCACTTTACCGATATTGTAAGTCTGATATACGTGTGCATTTAAACAGTTATTAACGACGTTTCTGTATAGACATTCAAATTGAAACAAGAGTACACTGCACAACTAAAGGAGCACGAAGCTGTCTCCCATCTCATGTCCGTTCTTTGTAAACTTCTTAGTGTAGGACAAAGCAACAGCAACACAAAGACGTTTGATTTGGCTCCTTGGTCTATCGTGGACTATGATACCGACGGTTTTGATGCAACCTGCGAGATGAGTTTCTTAGTATTAGCCTCGCACTTGTATTACCGAGCATTAACGCACATTCCTTCTTTGGTGCGTCTATGGTGGATCGACTGCAAGCATCGTCAATTAACCATCGCTGTTGAAAGCTACACTGAAAAGCACTTTAGTCAACTCTTGATCAACAACGAGATGGAATTGGTCAATCGACCTGATATTAAGGAACAACTGGAAGAAAATGACGAGAACGCGTTTACTGTAAAGACACTGAAAGCAGCCAGTGAAGTGACAGCTACCTACCGTGTAGATGAACAAAATATGCAGATTGCTATCAAGTTGCCTAGTAATTTCCCTCTAAGACAGATTGATGTGGAAGGCGTGCAAAAAGTGGGTGTGAATGATAAGCAATGGCGTGGGTGGATGTTTGCTGTGGCTGCTGTCATTGGCTCTCAAGTAAGCTCTTACATATTTTAGAAATATTGTGTACTAATTGTTCTTGATAGAACGGTAATATTGTAGATGCGTTGACTGTGTTTAAACGAAATGTCAATCTTCACTTTAACGGCGTAGAGGATTGTACTATCTGTTATTCAATTATCAGTGTTCAAGATCGATCTATACCCACCAAGCAATGTAGAACTTGTAAAAACAAATTCCATTCTAGTTGTTTATACAAGGTAAGTTGGGTTTATTGGATGAATTAAGATTATGTATTAATTTATTGCTTGTACTATAGTGGTTCCGATCATCAAATTCGGCCAGCTGTCCTTTATGTAGAACTGTATTTTAGTTTATATATCTAATAAATAACCAATGATTCATACTTGGTATTTAAAAAATCCTTTAAAACTTTGAATAGAAGCCATGTATTATGTATATACTTTCAGGTACTGTACAATTTTCAACTTCCTTCATACAATCATTTTGTAAGCTGAACCTTTTTTGGCTATCATGTTTGAAATAACTGGCCCACTGGGCTAAAAAGAATTAACAAACTTACGGCATACATATCGGTTATATACTACTAAACATATATATATATATATACTTTCATTCCAAGAAATTACTGGCTTATTAAGAAATTGCAATTGAGGGAGATCTATTCTATAAATGAATGAATCAAAAACTATATTAGATCTTTAGTATGTCCTATCTGGAGACACCTTTAGGTAGGATGGAAGAACTATGTTAGTGGAAGAATGAGAGTCCAGAGCTGCTGGGGTGCCCAATAAGCGGATCACTTAATGGTGATATAACCGTGAAAAGAGAAGTATGTCTTTTACTTTATTCAATATCTAAACATGTTAGTCTAACCTCTTCTAATTGCGCAAATGGTTCATATGAATTTGTTTAGAATGATTTATTTGATTTGTATGATATCTAATGATATGACAAATACCACTACACTAGAGCGATGAACTATAATGTGTTTTGTATAAAAGTTCATATAGTTTACTAGGACAAATATAATATGAACTCAACTACCTATGGTTTACAAAACAGCAAGGATAGCCGAAGCAGCGGCCGCGGCATCCAAGTTGGCGCAAGCCTCGAGACCAACAGAAATAGCAGCGTCTAAATTAGCTTTCTGGTCAACATCGGCAGTAATGCTGATTTGTAAAATCAAAGAGACATCAACCTCAAGGTTATGGATGGCAGCTTTGACTTGTTCCTCAACCTCAAGACTCAAGCTAGCGTCAATCTTGGGCAATTCAATTTCGATTAAAGCTTTAGCTTTAGTTTCCAAATCAACTAAAATGTTCAGTAACGCAGCTTCATCCAACAACTGACCCGTCAAGCTCTCACGAAGACTGACTTCAAGAGGAGCATAGATCTTGGCTTCGATCTCAGCATTCAAACTAGCTTCAAACCCGACCTTGATGTTTTCGGCAGCAGCAGATTGAATGGCGCTAATATGAACATCATCGACCTTGACAATGCCACCAAGGATAGAGGTTTGGATGTTGAGTGAAGCAGCGGCTTTTTCAGAAAACTAATAATAAACGCGTTAGAATTAAAGGCTATTTCATCAAGTTATCAAGATTTACCGTAGTAGAAATGCCGGCAAAGACATTAGCATGGAGGTCAGCCTTGATACTGGTCATGATGCTTGCAACGAGACCGTCATTGGCTTCGACAGGAAAACTGAGGCTGCGTTCAGCTAAGGCCTGACGGTTAATAAGAGGCTTTTCAGAGGCTTTGGTATTGATAATAGGGGATGCAGAGACGCAAGAGAACAAAGTAATGGCCAAAGCAGGAAGACAGATGATAGAAAACTTCATTTGATTGAAAGAAAAGAGATTGAATGATAATGATAATAAAAATAAAGGGAAATTACTCAGTATTTATATTATTTTCTTGAACTTTTTGATTGAATGGGTCTAGATGGAGGAAATCGTTTGTTAGACTGTTTATTGCCACCGCCATGGATACAACGAATGCCAGCTTAAAAAAGATTTTGGTATACATAGACATGACAGCTCTCTTAGTTTAATCCGATTCGCCAATCGATGGTACATATTTTGATTTCTACCAGCGCGCAAGTATGTTGTAAAACATTTCAAAAGTAAAAGTATTATTAACTAATATGGTGTTAAACAAAAAGACGGACGGACTAAATGATGAAAACATGGAAAATCCGTCATGAGTGGCCTTGATTTATACCGGAAGCTCCTTGGTTGGTCCTTCAATTCAATATTAAAAATGATTTTTATGATTTAATTGTGTAGTAGTACCAGTAAGTACACCAATTGTTCTTCTAGAATCATACTAATAAAACCTCCACATTTGATATAACGTGTATTTAAAAGACTATGAATACCATACTAAGAGGTTTGGGCAATGTACCTATTAGGGAAAAAGCTGAAACTCACAATGAAAGTAACCATTGTTTAATCTATTAATTTATTAACTGATGTTAAGCAATAGATACTATAGTTAAGCAGAGTGATTTTATATAGATTCTTCGCTGTCTTGGAGTGTATTTATTACAGCAAAAAAAAAAAAAAATCTGCAGCCGCACATATAATAAACAATATATTTTTTGATATAAGAAAAAGGATAACTCCAAAGCTAAAGGTTATCACCGAGAAGAAGCATTGGCTATTATAAGTAAAAAAAAATATCTCAGGTAGGTTAAGGATTTGCCACTGACCTACTTGATATGTGCCTAAACTTTTTTATAAGTATATTCTATCTAGTATATCTTCATGTATATAGTCACACAATACATCTCCTGCTACCTTGTATCTAGTTGTCATCCGCGCCACGCACCCTCTGTCGGTGAGTGTTATAGTTGACTCTGAACATGTATTAACCTTCAGATGCGAACCGGACGAGGAATCTCGAGACAACGAAAATGGCTGGATTTAGAATTTTAAAGAACGTTTATCGCATAACCGAATGAAAACATCGGTCTCAAGTAAAATCTGTCAGATCTATCTATTAAATAAATGCCGCTAACTTGATTTGAATTTAAGCTTTTCGAAGGAAAGATATCAAAGTGAGCCTGTAGTTATATATAATCTTTAAACAAAGCAATATCTGCTGATTGTCTACATTTGCCGTGGCTACTGCCTCTTTCAGACTCGTAAGCATGGATTATCTCAAGTGATACAAGTTTCCAACAAGCGATATAATTCCCGTACTGATTACCATATTGTTGACCCGCATTTCTCTATAATGTGCCAAAAAGGCTTAGAGTAGGGCACTGAATCTAATAGTAACATCTACGCTGTATACCTGCTTCTATTTTTCTTTAAGCGATACAATAACTCTCATCTTATAAAAACTTGACTTCTTGAGCTCACATATTCTTATGTTACATGAACTATTTCTATATAATCTTAGAGATCTATACAAGTTTGGCAATGAATGGCGTAAAAAGGCAAATCATTAGCGCAGAACTATCTAAACACTGTTTTAATGATACCGTCGATATGTGCAAACCCAAAATTAATGCTGTAGCCCTTAAAAAATAAGAATGGTAACGGCTCTGTCTGCTTGATACATATATCTTAAAAAAAATGACCATGGTTATGTAGTAAGAGATAACGAACGGTGTTGATGATTTATTATCTAGTGCGTGCGTTTGAAATTATGGTATTATGTAGGCTAAAGATGGCAAACAAACTATGATTTGAGGATCGATTTAGCTGTAGGCTATTGCTTGTAATTCAGAATAAATTTACAGGCTTTCTAGCTCTTCGTATCGTTCCCAAGGATGAATAGATTTTTTTTCTTGCGAAAGTCTTGCATCGTAATTGACCCATAACATTCAGGGGGAAGTGATGAGGACAAGGAGAAATAGTAGCTGAAGAATGGCCAGGCTGAAAGGAAGAAGAAGGTGAGAATGGAGGTTGAGATGGTATATTTCCGGGTTCCAACTTCGGAATCGACGATAAATTCTAAGTCAATCGGCTACGTACCTTAAGTTAGCAGCGGTAGTAAAATTCATTTGCTTATTAGTCATCGGTCTGGCCAATTCTTTTATTTTTATATGATCATCCACCTTGTATATATCCTCTCCGATAAATACAAACTATATCTATTTATTGCGACCAGGTGCTAACATCCCAGCTCTCATGTCTCTGCCCGCTTCTCGCTCTTCACTATTTGTCCTAACTTTACTGGCATGATTTTTGCCTTTTCCTTTACCTTTGATTTATGCACCATCGTTTCTGCTGTCAAGTTTAGCTGGAATTGATATTCTTGAGGAGGGGATGAAGGTTTAGTTGTCACACTAGAATTGAATGTGGGCTCTTTTTTTTTCTTGACAGAACATCAATTGTTGCACTTGTATATTGAATTAAACCAGACGAGTTAATCCTTTCATTCGTTGACATGATTAATGGCACAAAAGTTAGTCAGTAGCGAGTGTTCCGTTTTTACTTGATGGGGCGGCTTCTGGTATATATCTTAATACTGCAACTATGGAGATCACTATTTTAATGGTGCCCTGTCTAACTGACCATTCTTGCTCAAGGTTAATGTTGCCCTTCTCTATTAGACACAAGACTCTAGCTTCCTGGCTGACTTCATTTCTCTCCATAACCAATATCTGATTCAGATTGTCGGCGATACTTCAAGGTACTCAGAGTGTAGACATTATGGATACCTCTCTGGTATATTGAGAGCAGGTCTATAACAGTTGTCGACGTCCAATTTTTCTTACTCTTTGTGGGTGATTGTGTTCAATTTTTTGAGAGAATTGATTTGGTTCCTGTGCTTCACAACACGCTCTCCCGTATAACGCAAAGATTCTTAATGGGGTTAGGTATGGACTTTGATAAGGCCAAAAGTCAAGGCCCTTGATCTCTACTCTACTTTTCCACTAGTAAACATACGATCCTGTGTGATAAGAAATAACACCTTGGAATATAAACTCCCGGCCATATCCTCAAGAGAATTTATGAAGCCAGGGAAGGAAATGATTACTCAAAAATTGGATGTATTTGCTTTGTTCGACATTTCTGTAAAGAGTGGCCAACAATTCCTAGCCTCTAGCCTAGAAACAATCACATGTCATGATAGAACATGCTCCAAATCTGAAGATAGATAAGCAGAAATTGTTGCAAAGCTTCTCTTCTACTTTTCGAATTACTCTGACATCACCATCATTGTGTCTCCAAGCGAAACAGGATTCATCAGATCAAATGATTTTACTTTAGCCATTGATGATACAGTTACTCTTGTTGTAATCCCAAGTTCTTCTTTTAAGAGAATCGCGATAATTGAAGTGTTTAATAGGCCTATATCACCTAAAATCCTTTTTTTAAGCATTTTAGGTCTTTTTGAATAAAGATGAGTAGCTTTTCAGCCTTGTTTAGAACACTTCATTACCACATCATTAACAATTGAAATTGGAATGTCAAGTTTTTTTTTAAAATCTCGATTCGTTTCCATTTAATCTTCATGGCTAAAGCGCAAATCATATCACGAGTGAAATTGTCAAGTTTCTTTCCCTTTTTATTTGTTTTATTCATGATATCTGGAAACATCATGGCCGTGAGTTTTACAATGTTCTTTAAAAGGCGTGCAAAGGTAAATGGTTTATTTCAAAAATCCAGGTTATTATTTTGATGGAGTTGTATAAACATACACTGTGATTCATAATAAAAACGTACATCTTGATCTATAGTATAAGCATGCACTTTGCTCTATAGCAATAGCTACAATTCATCTTATATTTCAACCATTCAGCGTGATACATAGTATAAGTACATAACATGCTTCATAGTCAAAAGACATAGCTCGTTCGTAGAACATGCATTCAAGCATATATATGAGGTGGAATGATTTCTAGATCTCTCAATCAATCCTGTTCAAATCGCACATTCTGTTAGCATTCCATACTCAGAATAGGTCACTGCTAAATGCAGTGTCTTTATTGAGTATATTTCGGCAGAGAAATCTGCTGTGTTTTTATTCTGGAAAGAAAGAATATATATTTAAAGATATTGCCTGATAAAAAGGCAGGGGAAAAAAATCAGTAAGATGATAATGATAAAAAGATAAGGAAAAAAAACGGTTTAAACATGGTAAACCTTGTTTCTGGCGTTCGGTCATTCAAGAGAGAAAACCGTATTAAATAGGACAATACCAGAAGAGGAGAGGATGACCTATTATTAAGCACAAATTGCCAATGAACTTTTCAAAAGTAGCTTGGACAGTTGAGTGTCAGCCTTAACTGAAAGAGCCCCTTTTGGGCTGATGAATACCAATACTTTGTCCGCAAATTTCTACATCCAGTTACTTTAGAGCTTTAGATAAATTGCGATTACTGCTTCTTTTTTTTATCGAGACTGCATTAAAAGCATTTATAACAGGCAATTACCTATAAGCCATTGACCTATAGATTTGGTACATATTTTATAGTTGACACGGGTTGACGTTGCATAAACGCTCAAAAATGGGTTCCCGGCCAAGAAATCTCAGTTACCAAGCCCTTATCAAAGCTTATTATGGTTGAATCCCAGTAAATGCTACAGCAGGGTTCTTTTTGTTTATTTGTACACAATGAACATTGGCGTATTAAGGGTTTAGATTTTTATCATATTATTGTTTGAATTAAATACAGAAGGTGTAAAGTGATATACTGTTGCAATTGAAAGACTTAAAAGACATAATGCAAGAGAATCTATTAAAACGGGGTAAGATACTATAAGCATACTTCAGGTATATACGTACTGAAGAGTATCTTCTCCCAAGGCTCAAGCATGTATAGTGCTGTCTGTAGCTCATATTGATATACTTTTTTTGATAGATATTTGCTAATGCTGCTGCTCATTATCACCAAGTAAAAAAAAAAAAAAAAAAAAAAATAGAAAAAGTATATAAGAAAGAGAGAAAAAGAAACAAAAGTGTAACCAGTCAAAGGCTTTATTTTTTTGTACTATTTGTGACATTCTTTTAAGCCCTTCCCTTTCCCTTTTCTTTCTTAATAACTGGTGCCTCTTGTTCCTGTTCTTCCATATCATCATCATCTAACAGCTCTGGCTCTGTTATATTCACATTCTCCCATTGGCCTATTCCAAGCATTAATAATGATTGTCTGATATCGTTGTATATAAATTACCATCTTCTCGGTCAAAATAGATAAAATAAACGATATCATTATTCTCCAGCGTCTTGACATTATCCAGCAAAGTGAATTCACCTTTATTTGTGCCTTCAACAAGCAATCTTACTTCTTCACTTGTTTTTTTATTGTCTAATGCTTGGCATAATTTTGTCTTTACTTGATTGAGCGTGTCTTTCTTTGGGTCAATGCATAAAAACAAAATAGTTTTCTCTCTTTTCGCTCTAATGTATGTAGGCTTTGACTAATTGGAAGAAATGTAAGTAATTACATGATTGATATTTTGATGATGTAATATATATATATATCTATATATACCATGTCGCGATAGATTAAGTGTAGAATAGAGGAAGATAAAGCGCGAATGCTGCGTATACCAAAACGGTTATATTTCAAGCTCAACCAATCAAAGACAAACGTCAAATGAGACGCGTCTTTATGATTAGTGGCCCTGCAAGACTACCAAATAACCTTGATTATGTGATCAAATACACGTTTCTTCAATTGAATTCCCATACGGAATTATATTTCCTTTCAACTTTCATGTTATAGACATAACTCTTGTGTTTTCAAGGTCTGCTCGTTAATATTATTTGATTACTGAGCTATAGGCCGTTCTCTCCACAATAATGAGTTATGAATGGATAGATTGTATTAGGTGCCGGCTATTAAACATGGAGTTCTCTCTCCTGCCTTTGGAACCTACTTCTAATTCATCAAATGCAAAGGTATTAAACTTTGAATGCCGGAAAATGCATACTGCGCGACATGATTTGCTTTTATGAGATTATAAATCAACGCATGCGAGTGCTAGAGTAATTTAAAAATGTACCATTTTTACCCTCCAACGCATTATTCTTTTTATTTTCTTAAGCCTTACTATGACAAAAGGGTATTTAGTTCTCTTTAAAGCTATTGAATGACATGAAGTATATATTTGAACCCATCGCGTTTTCTTTTATGGTTATGATTTTTTAGCAGCCTCTATGCCTTAAGAGTAATTAGGCAGAGAAATTCTTTTTGATTGGCTCATTGAGGATTGAGCATATTCCTTGAGTTTGATTCGAAACATGTGTTTTTTTCCATTGTAAAGCAAGTCGTTGCTCCGAATTTCGAGAATTATGTAGAAAACAGCTAGCTCTTCTTTATATTAAGACAAGTGATTCACTATATATCCATGGGGAGACGCTACAAAATTCTGATAAAACAGTATTTTTATCTTGTGAAGTAATAATTTTACTATTTTTTTTTTATACATAAGCTACTGTATTCAAAAGAAAACGTACCTTTCTACACGTTGTATTAAAACTATTAAACACAAGTTTGCACTCATCGTCTTCTATGTTGCGACTATATTCAATTCTCGGCATGAATTGTCGATTTGTGAGCCAAAATTTCGCAGTTTAGAAAATTAGCATGGATGCGGTTTTTATCGATCTCGGGTAGATAATAATTCATGCTTTAGGATAAGCTGCTCTCGTGTTGCTATATGTTCATTTTGATTCCTCAGGCTCGATATATCGACTGTATTTGGTAAACTTATATATTTCATTAGCCAAATAGCTGGTGTACACGTAATGAAAATGCGAATATTATTAAGAGAATTAAATAAGTTATATAAATAAGAGGAGTGGTCTAGTATTTAGTTTCACTCCAAAGATAAGGTAAAATGGTAACACATGCAGTATAAAGAACACTAATAGACATGGCGGCGGTTCTGTGGACTGCCCATCGATTGGCTTTAGCTTCAATATACATGGCATGGAAGGCAACGGCAAAGAAATGGTATACAAGGACAACGGGACGTTGAACGATACCAGATAAAAGACCTACTGGTCCATTAATACATTCACCGCCTAATTGAAAGTAGGAAAAACAGCCGCGTTGCAATACTTCCAGATCAGCATCTATTCGAATCAAAAATATGAATATGGTTCCCTTTCACTCTATGAATTTTTTTTTCTTTCTTTCATTCTTACCGTGATCTGCTGCAAATAAACGGTATAGTGCCATAGCCAAGACATTAATTGATGTACAATAATTCTTTCTCTTCCAATGAAAGGTATTCAGCTTTGAAAGAACTGCATTTGTATCTGTCAATGAAGGGATGTTCTCTGGTGATAAAAAGTCCTTTAACAAAACGACGTCATTGAAAGCGACAGTCATTCCACCTGAATTAGACCAGTTAGATACAGTCAAATCCCCCATGTATATCTATACTTTACCACCAGTTAGAGGATGGCGCATGTTCATAGCATCACCAAGGAGAATCATGCCTTTAGTTTGGTTGATAGAAGGAGGCAAGAATCCGTTTGGCATGGATCTCAATCTTTCTGTTTCTAAGGCTTCCAAGAACTTGATTTGAATGGTCTCAGGGAGTTGAGGTGCTACTGTATCTTGTAAATATTTTTTAAGGTCCCCGTTAGATACTGAAGGCAGTTTTCCAGGTACATCTACTAAAACACGCGTATCACGTGTGCTGATCTGATACATCAAGACAGGTGAAGGGTTAGCAAGCACAACATGACCATGCTTTGGCAAAGGTAGTACGAGATCCTTCATAATAAATCTGCCGCGTAGTTAATATCAGAGTCTTTTTATAAGAAATAGTCTTACCCTACAAAGTTGGATCGAACATCGGGCACCTTGGTAGTCATTTCTTTACGGAATTTGGAAAACAAGCCATCACAGACAACTGTCAATGGGGCATAAAACTGAGGATGGATATCAGTTTATCTTGTCTATTTGATAAGAGTCCAGACTTTACCTTTAATTCTTGGTTATCAGGTTTTCCTTGAGCTACAACGCCAATAACTTTTTCATTATCATCGGTACCCTCTTTAATTAACGAATTGACAGTAACTTCTTTTACTGTCACACTATTCAATAGTAAGTATGCAAGTCTGTATCACAATAACATACTTACTTCTCGGTCCCAGTGGCAGCTTTTCTCAAGTTTTGAATAAATCTACCATGATGGAATGATTTGCCTACTGCTTTTTTCTCGGTTTCTTTGTCTACAGGATAAGGAATCTCGACAAACTGACCATTACGAAATACCCCATAACCATAACATGGAATACCGTCAATACCCTCTACACAATCTATGATAATTTGGTTATTTAATTACTATAATTGCCTCCATATGTATATATACCTTCTAAACCGAGTGCTTTCAAAGCATTGATACCTCCAGGCTGCAACAGCTCTCCTACAATACGATCGGGTTCCGAGAGATCACGTTCCAACAAGAGCACTTTTCTTCCATCCGAGGCAAATGCTCTAGCAGCAGCACAACCGACAATGCCTGCACCAACAATAATGATGTCGTATTCTTCAATCGGACTTGTCATTTTCTAACGGGATGAAGGGAAAAAAAAGGGGGGGAATCTGTAGAAAAAAAAATCGAACGGTTCTCTGTATTTAAAATTTAATTCTGACATTTAATCGGCAAAGGCACGGGGATCATATGAAGATTAGTTTTTGATTGATTATGGGGCAAGAAACTGCTTACAAAGTGATACAAGCACACCAGAAGCATAGTACTGTATATAGCAAAAAATAACTAGGGCATCCTTAATGAATTGTTGGGTTATTCAAAGATATTATGTATAGCTCCAACTTTTTTTAGAGCCTGAAATAATACGATCTCGGCTTGATATCATGTGAGAGAAGATGTAACCTGGCTGCCTTGGTGAGCTGAGTAGTTTGGTCAGGACAGACTTTTAAAATATTAGTTTCTTCGTGCAGTTGCAAGCAGTTATTAGCGCTGGCTAAAAAAAAAAAAAAATTGAATAGACATCCATGTAATACTGTGGAGGATTTACCCTATTTTGATTGGCTACATTTTACATGTCTGTTTTTGCAACGTCGGAGTAAATATGAATAATACGGTATACTGTTGGCTTTTAACTTGGTCATCTCATCTGGATTGCAGCCAAATGTTGCATTTGATAAGCTGTTCATAAAGTGTTAGCGCATATATTAGAACTTTTGAATAATTGAAGTAAGGATGATATATTATATCATTCAAAATGAATAATTATACATGTACATTTTAAATGTATACTAGATTAATAGCTTTCTTAACCGATTCCGGTTTAATGCGACATCTAATTGGTAGATTATTTTCAAAATAGCTACCTTGTTTTATACCTTTATCATATCGCATATAAGAAGGCGCTACTTATGATACGCGACTAGTACTCTTTCAAATCCCAATTAAATGAGGGTATCAGTTCAATAATCCATGCCAAGTAGAATGAATTGTTTCATTTGTTAGTTGGAGCTTTTATTTAACTGCAGTATAGCAAATATACTCTATTTGTCGATAATTGATGGAAAAGTATATGTAGTCCGCATAGCAATGTCTAATGATCTATATACATACTTGTCAATAATTGACTGCGAGTCAGTTACACACATTTCATGTATATCCATGGTAAAAATTGCCATATTACTGTATATATCTTCAATTTTGGCCAGTAATACTTATGTGTAATGATTGTACCTTGTAAAAAATTAGTTTCATATTATGAAAGACCATTAAATGATTTATGTAATACTTTTCCTTGGCGAAATGGCAGACATAAGATCGATAGTAGCAATTACAACCATTAATCTTAGACAATATTTAATATATGGAATCGGCGTATCTCTCTAATCTGATACACGGCAAAAGCGGAGCATTCATTTAGTTTGAGGATAGCATCTTGGAGATACTATTGGAGTAACATCCATAACAATTGTATTACTATATATTGATCAATAAGCCAACAAAGAAGATTTATTTTTGAGCAAGATATAGAAAAAAAAACGCCCAATTTAAACTGAATTAAGTTTTATCGCTAAATCAAAACTAAATGTAGATAGTGATGTATCTCTATTATTATAAACGCTTTTTTTTTACGCTACAAAAGTAATTTATTGATTGCCATTATTTAAATTAATATTTTGAGTAGATTGTACCACTATTCAGTAGTTTATTCGCTATTAAAATTGACTATGAAGTCTGTGCACACCACAACTCTTGCTACTGTACTATCAGACCAGTCATTTGATTGTCCGATTATATAATTATATAACAATAGCGAACGAGAAGAAATAATCAGGACACATTTATCATACGAACAATATCATATTATGTTTTGGCGATTTGGATTCAACAATCCTTCTGCCATTGATGGTTTATTAGACCAACCTGATGTCACGCTTGAACAGGTGTTGAGTGATCAAGACATTATTCAAGAAGCTAAATCGCAAAATCCGAAATTAATAGAATTGTAAAAATAAAAAAAAATAAAAAAAAAATCTCAAAGGACAGACAAGTAGGCCTACGTTATTAACATACTTGTTATTACCAGTTTAGTAAAAACAGAGAACTTGAAGGAACTCGTTAAACTCTTTTTTTCGTTAAATGACGATAAGCAAAGGTAAGCAAGCCAAGAAAAAAAAAAAAAAAAAAAGTTACTATGAATCTAAAACGCGGTGTAGATTACCCTTGATTGCCTGTGAGATATTAGCCTGCGAAATTCCTCAGCTTATCGACGCTATAGTGATTGATGATCAATCTATACTGCAAGCTTTTTGGGACTTTTTAAATATACCCTTTTCGACAGAAGCATCCTTTTCGTTTCAATCCTCATATTTCTGTAAAATCATCACTATTTTTCTGACCAAACGTACTATAGAGATGTTGTCATTTATCAAATCATCGCCAGAGAATTTACAAAAGATATTGTCTCATTTACAAAGCTCAGCGATTATGGATTTGTTGTTGACTTTGGTGCGATTGGAAGAGTTACCCGAGGCCAAGGGCACGGTTCAGGTACAGGAACAACCCCTAATATGTGTTGAGCAGTAATTGATGATTCTCGTTTAATTAGTGGTTAAATGACCATGGTTTGTTATTAAACCTAATCGATAGATTGAACCCGCAGCTTGAAACTGATGTAAGTGCTATTGTTTGGGATGATGATTCTAGGCTAAATATTTTAATTAGGAACATAGTACGGCACAGCAATGTATTTGCGAAATCATTCGAATGTCTCAGACCAGCCTAATCGAATCACCCAGTATTGGAGTGAATGATTTCATCATTCAGTTAACAAGGTAATCTTACTAATCATATTCTATATACACTCATAGCTAACATATTACTATAGTAAAGAAGTGATGCAGAGACTGGTTGATTTCATGCTGGATCAATCAGCACCCAATTCAACTTCCACTTTAATTAACGGTGTCACAATCATCATTGATATTATACGACACAATAATAGTGATATGGACCACGATTCATCCTTTGCTGTAGTCTTGGGATATCAAAATCATCAAGCCATGCGTCAGCCAATGATATCACTTGTTCCTATGTTGAGTGTATTGACCGACAACATAGCCAAGTTTAATCATTTACTACTTCACCCCAACGTGTCAAAAGAGGTAACATTGTATAGAGCAATACAAAATTACGCGCTTATACGTTATGTAGCTTACATTCAGAGAGTCATTACCTACACCACTTGGCTTTGAAAGGTTAAAGATTTGTGAACTATTTGCTGAGCTGTTGCATTGTTCCAATATGTCCAGTTTAAACGTCGTTCAACTTGAAGAAGAAGATGAACAAGAAGAGATACCGCCTACAACTGGAGATTTATTAAAACTAGAATATGTCAAGCACAAAGTTCTGCCTACTTGTATTGTAAAGTGTTACTTTTGTAACTAGAATTCATGTCTTGTGGCTAACTTTTTTGGATAGGCATTATTTTTTGAGTTTCCTTGGAACAACTTTTTACATTATGTAGTATATGATACGTTGCATCAAGTATTTAACGGCCAAATGAACAAAGAATCCAATCGACAAATTGCCTTGTCGATATTTACAGAAGGAAGATTAACAGATAGAATTGTAGATGCGCAAGAAAAGAACGATATAGAATGGTAAATATTAAAATCCTTCATACACATTTAATTCTGATCCATCACTACACTAGTGCAAAGCCCAAAGGAACGCGCCGTGGTTATATGGGCCATCTCACTTTCATATCAGATGAAATCATCAAACTATTTGAAGGATATCCTGAGGGCATCATTGCTTCTATCAAAGACTCTGTAGATTTGGAGAAATGGCATCAGTATTGTATGACTCAATTGAAACAAACCAAGGAAAGGGATAGCTTTCCTTTGGGTGAAATGATACACTCAATCAATCATAACGACGACGATGATGAGGATGAGGATGAAGAGGACGAAGATGAGGATGAAGAATTAGCTGAAGCCGCGTTGAGAAGCTCTTATCATCATGAAGAAGAAAGTTGGATCGCTGGACGTGATGATGATGTGGTGAATGAACAAACTGCTGGTTTGGTTGTTTCACGCCACGAGGAAGACGATGAATATCATAGCGATAACAGTGATGGAGAGGTAATAAAAAAAAACTTGATGTAGTAAACCGCTTACTAAATGATGATTAGGAGGAGCAGGTAATGAAAACATTGGTATTTTCTGACAAACAACCCATTGAAGATGACGAAGGTGACGACCCTTTTGGTGATTTTGCCTCCAGTACTCAACCACAACAATGGGAAGATGGATTTGCTTCCAATTTTACTGATATGGATTTAAGTAATATCAAATTGAATGAAGAAAAGAGAAAGGAAAACATAGTAAACGCATAAACAGCGGTGTATATCACTACCAACGCGTATTTTTTTTTTCATATATATATCTCACTACTACTGTTTATTATATACATTATTAATTAGTTACTGTAAGAGTATAAAAACTGCTGCTATATATTTTATCATTCACTAGCATATAATATCACTTTACATACAAACTTTAAAATATCTCTTGAAACAAAAGTAGGATTGTGTTTGTTCTACAAAAAATAAGCCTATTTCCAGCTGTACATTAAACTTTGATATATGTAACTTATCTCAAAGAGCGCGTCGTGTTTTAACGTACAATTTGAGTTTTGCTTCTTTCATTCGGTTTTTGGGTAATAAAAATAGTTAAAAAAAAAGAGGAATCGATGTACATAACAAAATTCTTTTATGTATTGAACGATGTAAAGTACATGTTGATTTTCCCTTAAAACCATGGAGTATTATCTGGTGAAACGTTCAACAGTCCTTTTAGTTTGCCCTACAATGATCAACCGCCTTTTTTATATGAAACAAAAAACAATAAAAATATAAATAAATACTTTCACACGAGTTGGAAATAGTTGCGGCTGTAAAGTATCTCAAATTCCCGCCAAAAAGCGATGCAAAGTTATACCACCACTACTAAATGATTTTCTCATTTTGGAACTAGATTTGAAAGTGAAATTTGGAAACATTTTCAACATGAATTATTGACACGCAAAAAGTGTTTCATCAAAGTGTGTAAAGTATCCAACTGTCCACAGATTAATTGTTACTCCTTTCAATTGATATATTTACCTTTGATCGAAGATTTTTTTTTCTTGTAGAGAACCAGTATATGTCCATGGTAAATTAATGGGCCTACTAGCGTCCTTATTTGACTCAAGTGCAGTAGACCATTACTATATTTTAGAAATTGATTGTGAAGCATCTATGGTATACAAACTAGACCTAATGATCAGCAGGTTTTTTGACCAATCTCGGTTTAATGTTGCATTTAATAACTAGCATTTATACAAAATGAGGCACTAGTTCTGTTTCATTTGTTGTTTTATTATAATATAATACTCAAAAACAGTTATTCAGTCAATGACAATTGGTTTTAATCTATTAATGATCAATAGATTTCGATCGATTTTGGATTAATGTTACATCTGAAGACTATTAGACATTCAGAATGAGTTACTGAATCTATTCTAATCATAGTTTAATTTTAATATGTTCGATTATTCTAGTATACATCAGCGGTTAATATATTAAGAGCATACTTAACACATCTAATGATTGATTGATCCTGCATCTGTTTTCGGTTTAATGTCACATCTAAAAAAAAGTATTATATACTCAGAAGAAGCTGATTAAGCGGCTATCACCTTTATTAATGAGCTTGGCTCGTTTTTGGCTGAAACTTTGGATACTTTTCAGCCATTAAATATCCTGATAATTTCTTGAAACCAAAAACAGGGTTGTATTTGTTTTCCACGCTTTTTTCGCGTTTTACAAGGAAAAAGCTTATCTCTTGTTGCGCATTAAACCTTAATAACAAGTTTTATTTTAGGGTTCACTTGGACGGATACTCCAAATTGTGCCAAAAGCAGCCATAAAAATAGAAGTAGTCAATAAGAACCAATTCCACATGGTTTCGAGTATCGACATCTTTGACTTAAATAGTTGTAAATGACAAATCAATGGGAATATAATGGAGATGGTAAAACTAAATAGAGCGCCTAATAGGGACTTTTTTTAAAAAAAAAAATCGTATGAGTGAATTACTGTCTATCAAGCCGATTATACACTTACCATCACTTTGTCAAATCCTGGAAAGATCAGAGCAATATAAACAAGAGAGCCTGTAATAAGGGCTCTTCCCAGGACCGTCAATGCGTTCTTACGCCATGAAACACTGTTCCATGATTCAATCATGGGTAAACTAAAGAACCAAAGTTCCCAACTGATGTTTAATGGCTGCAACATCAAGCCATATTTTGCAAGTGGGGTCAAAACTAAAAGCCAAACAGCAAAGTGATTTAAAGCCTTGCTATATTCTTTTATCAACACCAGGTTTTGAGTGACCTATTATCAATTGATTAGTACTGCATATTTTTTTTATTTCATAGACTACTCACTTCTTGTAATGCTTCTTGTCCAAACATTAAATAGCCTACTATGGCCATCAGGAGGTAAATAAAGATGGTAATACCATAGGTAATGTCAACCATACGGTTATACTTTTTTGGGTCTTCCATATCGGCGTAGAGCGAAGGGAATACTGCGTGCCCAGCAAAGCCAGACATGATTAATCCAAAACTCAAGGGGAAATTTGAAAAGTCACTTGGAATGAGTTCTGTATCCTAAACACAAAGTCAAACGTGAACACAAGCACAAAAAATCAAACATAATATACGAACCATGGGGTCAAAAAGACTACCAGGTTTTTCTTTTTTCGACAATCCATCGTACAACACAATAATCACCAAACAAACACACGCAATGATACCCAACAAACTTGTATAAGCCAACTTTTTGATCGGAAGGAACACAGTGGGCAATAGCACACAAAGAGAGATTATTCTTGTTTGAACAAGATCTAGCTGGGGATACAAAGATTGGATACCATCACCCAGCAAAACAATCATGGCCACACTTTGATAAAAAAAAAAAGTCAACATTATGAAAAAAAAGAAAGATAATGTATCTTACCCAATTGTGATAAGCTCAACTACGAATACAGTACTTATCACTCTTCGGCCTCTATCTCCAAAGGCAATTTCACCCATATCACCGTATGTACTACCATTCGATCTTTTCAAACACTTTACAAGGATCTTGGCAGTATAATTGGTGGCCAAGCAGCAGAACAAAAATATCAATGATCCAAATAACCAACCAGCCAATTTGAGAGATAACGGTAGCGCTAGAATTCCAACGCCAACTAACACATTGACTGCGTTAAATACAGACTGGACAAAGTTACTCTTGCTGGGTTTCATGTATTGTTTGTGCTGATCTTCTGGATCATTCTCGATGAGCAATTGTTGGGAGATAATAGAAGCAACTGTAGTATGTCTTGACAACGGTTCTAAACCACTGCAAAGACTGCGATCCGCTGTACATTGAGAAAATGTACGATACATCATGTCAGAAGATTCGCTATGTCAAAAGGATATGGATTAGTTTCTTTTTTGCATTTCATATTAATCCATTGTTTATATGCGTACGTTGTCTTGGGTTTGAATAAAGATTGCTCCTCATCATCCGGTACAATATGAATAGAAGGAGCACCTGTTGTAGTAGAGGATGGTGCAGAGATAGCATCAGCTACATAGAGAATAGAAGCCCGAGAATAGGAGCCAGCAAAATTTTGTATAGAGGCGCGAATGGATTGAGGCCTAGAAGCCGGTGTACCTTGAGCAGAATAAAAGAATTCTTCCTCATCATCCATCTCTGGATGTAATGTGCCTGCACCGTAGATATGCGATGGATGTGTATTGCTAGGCACACGAATACCTTTTGGCTCAGTATTGTTTTGCATAGTTTAAAACAAGATAATGATGAAAAAGAGAGAAGATACAATAGAAACCAGAAAATCAGCTTATATAGTTATTTGTTATTTGAAACATATGGGGATATCAAACACTTTTGGGTACCTGAGAACAATAACATTTATTAATTGCTTGAGCAGGTAGCAAAAAAATGCACAGACTTGACGCGGTGATTGAAATGATGATATTTGAACTATAAGAGTTTCTACTGGCCATGATTAAACGTCCGTTGTGTTACATGGAATGATCTTCTTTCTCGACTGGGACCATCACTTTTTTCCCCCCAATAATTTGATAATTCATCGTATATATTAAACTAGTATGGTTTTATTTTTAATATCATAACCAATAAATTAATATTAATAAAGAAAAAGTACCTTATATCATTGTAGAAATCTCGTTTTCGCCCAATTAGCTTATTAAACGACCGCATTTTCTCGGTAAAGCGACTAAAGCTTAACCGCTCTAATAGGGTAAATATGACGTAGTTACTACGACGTCAGCCTGCCTGCTATAAACGCTTTCATAATCCGATCTTTTTCTTTTTTTTTTTTTGCACCTCTTCTCTTTCTTTTCTTTGCTCTATCTTTTTTTCTCTCTCTACAATATCCAAAGCTTTTGTCTATATATACGTTTTTTTCGAGAAGCACTGTAGAACATTCAATACACAAAGAGGAAATACAAGAGACAGTATTTTTATAGACCTGATTTTTTCTTTTTAAAACCGACAGATACAAAAGAAAGACTTTTTCTCATACGACAAGATAGAAAGATACAAGAAAGGCTGACACATCATTTGTAAAGCTAAACCAACTTCAATAGTAGTAAATATCCACTCTTTTCTTATCATGATCTGTAAGCTAAACTAGAAAACTAATAGTATGGCCGGTAAAAATCTTAACGAAAAGGAGATGTCTACAAGCAGTGGTATTAAAGTAGTTGATGAATCACAAGTTATGACCGAGAATCAAGCGAATACAGGTAAATGTCAATATAATATAACTTGTGCATACTCTTATACTTGCTTAGATGAAGCCCCTATGGCGGTATTGCCTTTAAACTCAAGTACAAAGTTGGATCAAGAACCAAATCCATTTGAGCAAAGCTTTTCTGGTGTTGCAGTGGATGATAAACTGAAAGATAAACTCAAGTTGCCTCCAGTTGCTTCTATTACCAGCCCTGCCCCCGTGATGAACAACCTAACAAATAACCATGCCAACAACACTGCCGTTATAGGGGGTGGCATTCTACCAAAGGAGGTTACTAGTCAATTTGCTTGGGATACATTACGCACAGGTCCTTTGTCACCATCGATGCTCCAAGGGCCCGCCAATCCTGACGATTACTATGCTTCCAGTATGATTCATAACAAGCCTAATAGTCAATTGGGCCCTACATATTCTGCTCGTAGTTCATTCTCTTCCTCTGCTGCTGACTTACAATATCATCAACACCATCATCAACCTGTCAAAGTAGAACAAGACATGTTTATACAACCTACATCCTCAGCATCCATTGCTACCAGAAACCAGAGAACCAGACAGCAAACCAGATCACGCCAACCGTCAACAACTTCTAATAGAAAACGATCTGTATCTCAGCCGGAAGAAGATAACCAATCTATGGATAGCAATGAATCAGTAACCAAAGGAAATAGAAGAAGATCTTCCGCTTTGACCACTGATTCTAACGAAGACGAAGACAATGAACATACTAAAAAGAAAACAAAATCTAGCAGTAAAGACCCAGAAGATGATGAAAAGCGAAAGAACTTCTTGGAACGTAACAGAATTGGTAATATAAAAACATGATTGGTTTATTTCGCTTACTAATATCCTCGAGCTAGCTGCCTTGAAGTGCCGTCAAAGAAAGAAGCAATGGTTGAATAACCTTCAAGCCAAAGTTGAATTCCTAACAAGTGATAATGAACGGCTTCAGCTCCAGTCCGAATCTTTAAAAGAGGAAATAGTCAACTTGAAAACTTTATTATTGGCTCATAAAGAATGTCCAGTTGCACAGGCTAATGGATTCCATCCTAATGCTATACAGAAATCGATGCCGTCCATGCTATCAACGCAAATGATGCGCCAAGGCATACCCGCCAGTATGATGCAGCAGCAATCACAACCTGCGTACATACCAGCTACAGCAAGATCCGCTTCTGGGACATCCAATGCAATTAATACAACTGTACCACCACCATCATTACCATCCTCTTCATCTTCATTACCATCTAATTCTTCTCCTATATCACAACAACAGCAATATCAACGTAATATGGGAATACCAGTACAATCTCAACCAGCAAACTCACAACAAGGTATGATGGCTGGTGGAGGTGGAGGTAGTTCTTCCAGTGTCTTGAGATTTTAAATCATTGTTTGTTTTCTTTCTTTATTTGTACATTAACTTTTTTTTTCTTCTTTTATTATTCTCTTTGTTATATTTTATCTTATTATTACCCTTTTTTTCAATTCAATAAAAGAGAAAAAAAATGTCAACCGTAAGCACTAGATCCTTAGTTGTGGTACTAATAAGTTGGCGTTTTAAAATCAAGACTAATGAACGAGAAATAAATGCCCTTTTTTTTTCTTTGTCAAACAACGTTTTGATTAAATGAAGCAGTTTCATTCTGAGCATGGAGCATTCATCAGATGTGACATTTTGCCGAGATCGGTCAAGATCGGACGAGTTAAATTCACGTGCCATACCAATTTCTAAGCTTTTAGAATTAAGATTCTTACAACATTAAAATTCTATGCAAAATATATAAATTAGAAACCTTGATTATTCATACAAAAAAAAAAAAGAAATCTTGATTATTAATAAAAACTGCAAAATATTAAATTCTCCTTCTAATAGTACATATGTGGTAAGGAATTAAAAAGAGCAACTTTTCTCTAGGCAAAAACCAAGCTATTCAATAAAAGTTTTCAACATCTGTTTATTTTGCTGTATACCTTTATCATTTAACTCATTATAAAGCATTTTACTTCCTCCGAAGCTCAAAACGTGACCCGGTTTTTTTCCAGAATATAGATACAATTGTATTTTGAGGAAAAGTAACACAACAGGTCTCCTTGTACATTCTCCAGCAACCAATCAGAGCTATCTGAATGTCAATTACTTTCAACTCAGAGTCCAATACTTTTTTACCTAAAAAAGAAAAAGAAAAAGAATTATAATCGTAAAGAATAACAAAGCTAATATCGCGCTTTGCACGCTTAATGAAAATAGTAGAGGACCAACTAATTTTTCTTTCTAAAGAAAAACATTATGCTTCAGAGCTTAAAAACCCTTCCGATTTGAAGCTTCTTACAGCATGAATACCCATATTTATTACGTCATATATGTGCTAGTAGGAAAAAAAGTATATATTTCTTGAGAATCAAAGTCTTTCTCTCATTCGGAATGATTCAAATGTTCGTCCAGTAATACTATATAGACATTATAGGGGGGAAACAAGTGAGATAAAATAGAATCCATGGAAAATTCAAGTGAATTTCGAGTGAATTTCGAGTGAATTTCGAGTAAATTTCGAGTAAATTGGTGCTTGCATCCAAATCTAAGGTGAAATAACACAAAGTACAAGTTAGTATGCGTCAGGTTTTATTTCTGCGATTTTCCACGTTTCAGTTAGAGGATCTTCAAGTGAATTCCAGGTTAACGTCAAATTTACTTGTTGAAATACACTTCATCTCCGCCAACCAATAAAGTTGACTTTTCTGCGTACTTGTGTTTATGAACAGGTATTTATGGGATGTTATTAAGGCTCTACAGAAACGAAGGTGTTTTGAAGCGCATATGTCACATTATTAATGAGCCTATACTTAATATCGCAAAAAATATGGAATAGCCTAGTTAATGACCCTTCTACTGATGAAGTCTTGTGTCAAAATCGTATGTGTTCGTCTCATCTGCGATGCTTAATTTAGTCATAGTTGCGACTTGGTAATCTAACTCTGTTTACGCAGCGGTTCCTTTTGACCATAACCTTACCGTCATTCGCTCAGATTATCACTAGATCGAAAGCCTAGACAGAAAGAAAAAACATTTGACAGATGATCAAGTCAAAAATAATTTATTTAGGATGATAATAATAACTGTACATGAGGTTTTGGTAGTGAGAGCTTAAAAGAATGTTTCCAATTCGAGTGAAGGAAACATAGATTAAAAAACTACCTCTTTTTGAAGCCAAATTTTTTCCGCTCGTAAAACAAGTCGGTCTTTGATGAACCCAAGTTGATAATCTTGGGACAGCCTTCGCGATCCTTTTCTAAACGAGTGCATCCTACACAATAATAAGCATCAGAAACACCGGGACCACCACAAACAACACAACGGCCTTGGAAAGAACCTAATTTGATGGCGTTAGTTGCCATGTTTAGTGGTTTTTTTTTAATAAAAAAAAGACTTACCAAAGTTGCATTCGTCACAGATTCGGACGAGAGTAGCTGGTCTCACATAGGAATCGCATAATACACAACGACCATCACATTTGTCGCAAAGACGGCCAATGGCAATACCAGGTTGCTTCCTGCAAAAGATTAAATCGGGATGATGCTTGGCCATTTTTGTGTTATTGCTGCGTTAAAAGAAAGGCAAAAAAAAATGCGCCCTAAAATGATGCGTGCCTTTCTTTTCGATTCTGGGACTGCTTTTGGCTGCTTTTGAAATATGGTTGCCATGGTTACGAACAATTGCATGAATTACTAGTAGCTCCATTACTTGTAGATAGTAAGGTCAAGTAGGATAGATATGGGTTTAGCTGAAATTTTTTTTTATCAATTCTGTATTAGAAATGGTAAAATATTCGAGATTTATTCTAATAGAAACTGAATAATTGCTTATATAATCATAACCGTATCATTCATAAAAGTAGGCATTAGGGTAGGAACTGTGAGATGTCAACCCCACCTTTGATAACCAAGTGCGATGCTCAGCCTAATGATATCATTGTAGTGCTCACTGTATTAATTGGCGGATTTGTATAAGGCCAATTGGCACTTCTTTTCTGCCTCAAAACACGATGGATAATATTTTCTAGTCAGTTTGATAACAAAGATCTGCGAACAAAAATAACAGAAGCTTGCAACAATATTCTCATTAGCTATCTTAGAGGTTTTATCCAGCACACTGTCAACGCTCTTCAAAAATGTTTAAATAAGGAGCCTATTTAGTACAATCATTTTTGCATAAATAAATATAATCTTTCTCTACAAAAAAGAAGCGCCAATTGACCCTGTACAAAGTCACCAACTGGCATCGTGAGCACTTTATGGTGATGGGATGCAAAAGTATAATTACCAGCTTGAGCTCTTGAGTTGTAATAACGGTTACATTATATGGAATTTTATGTGTAGATATATTTTATTGGTGAATAAGTAGCCTTATTCCTTATAATTGTGACTAAATTATGTAATGAAACGACGTTCCATGACAAAAACGAAGCATACAATAAAAAATGGTACTACTAAATATAAAGTATAAGAACTAAATTATTATATAAAATAAGCAAGGTAAAATATAAAGCATAAACATAACTAATAAAGCGAAGATACACTTTAAAAACCCAGACAGGAGATAAGGCCGTATATTAGATAAAATAAAGGCAGTTTTCACTTTTGAAATCAGTATAGCATTTCTAATACAAATAATACAAATATATAAAATTATACATGTATACTGCAAAAAAAATCCATATTGACTAGTATCAAAATTTTCACTTTATATACAACTTTATTGGATTACTGTGTCTCACAACTTTCTATTGGTCTACAAGGTTATTTTCCGGTTGTCTTGTTTTGGATTAAAAAATTATGACAGCCAATGAGAGCATTACAATTCGTTTCTAATTATTTTGATGACGATACAAGGGAGACGTAATTTTTATTTTATTTTATTTTATTTTTTTTACTTGATTATTCCTTTATTTTCACAGTTGGCAAAACATCAATAGCCCTCTCTGTTTAGTTTCAACACAATCAACATGAAGGTTGTTGAACCCCCTACTAAGTTTTGATTTGCTCTATTGACATCTGTAAAAGTGCGTATTCTGCTAAATGACCCACAGCAATTACCCATCTTGCTTGTCTAGCATTTTACAAGCTTTTATGGCTCTGGACTTTAGACACTTTGAAATGACGGTGATTGAAGAAAGTTTAACCTTGTCTTCAACACCGTAGGGAGTTTTGTTATGTAAGAAGACATCAATAGCCCTCTCTGTTTAGTTTCAACACAACCAACATGAAGGTTGTTGAACCCCCTACTAAGTTTTGATTTGCTCTATTGACATCTGTAAAAGTGCGTATTCTGCTAAATGACCCACAGCAATTATCCATCTTGCTTGTCTAGCATTTTACAAGCTTTTATGGCTCTGGACTTTAGACACTTTGAAATGACGGTGATTGAAGAAAGTTTAACCTTGTTTTCAACACCGTAGGGAGTCTTCTTAAACTGCAACATCATTCTGATAAGTTTACTTTAGGTAATAATATTTTGTAGATTACATTTACTAACTATACTGTAATATCAATAAGTTTGCTTTTGTATTACTGCTCAGAAATCACCATCAATTATACAGTTTTAGTGACACTCTCAAAGGATTAAAGAGCAATAGTCATTTACACATTAATACTTTTAATTACTTGTTTTTCAGGTTAGGCATGAACAGAGTTGCGAAAGGCATTTGCTTGTTTGTAGAAGTTTGACAGAAAATACTTATTTACTAATTTACTTTGTACAAAAATAGAATGCAAGTTTACAATGACATACTATCTCACAGAGCTGGGCAGTGGAACACTGGTTTTTTATTATTGCTACTGCCTTTTAACTTAAATCACAATGGAACAAGAGTTGACGACGTCGTTTATCCCGGTCTATGCTGAACTCTAGTACATAATAAATCATCATTCTAGTATAACATATAAATGATGATCGTATAAAAATATAAATTAAATCAAAGTACTTAATTCAAGGTCCTTATAATATAAAGATTTTATTGAAATAAATAGAATAACACCTTTTTCTTTCCTCTAATTAACGGTATTTCTTTGGTTGTGATTGTATATTGAAGGCTAGATAGGGTGAAAAGCCCTTAGGATATATGAGTTTGTAGAGTCAAGGAAGGGATAAGATCCCGATACAACAGCTGTCTCCTACGAAGGTCAGCCTTTCTGGAACGGAGTGGAGACAGCAGACACTGCAGTTGGTCACAGTCTGTATAAATATGCTTTGTTTGTTCCACCTCTATAGACACAATCTACGCCTGGCTGACATTTTCGTTTTGTAAGGTTATACTTGAAGGGAAAAAAATAGGACTTCCTTAGATAGATATAATAGATACTAAAAAATGAATGCCCGGTGAGTACAGATGCTTGTGATTTAAAGACAATATACAGTTTATCTGTGTTATTAAGACGTTAAAAATATACAAACATCTTCTACGAAAAGAATTGTTTCTTTTTTCTGAGCAAGCCATTGAAATATTTTATTTATTGTATGGCAGCATTTTTAAAAATATATATATATACATAACCATATTCCTATTCCTATTTTAGTTATTAATTTGATCAAGAATACCTTGACGATATTGAAATATTTCAGGGATTTTCTTAACAAATTGTTTAAGCTCTGAAGGAGTAGAAGGGCAAGGTAATGTAACATAAGTACGTTTTATGTAGTATTCCCCATAGTATGTCAATGACTCGAAATAGATTTTCAAGTCTAAAAAAAGGTATTCTTGTTAATTAGCTATTCAACGTTGAAAGATATAGTGGAGATGATGATCTTACCATGGTATCTCATATAAAACTGACAAGGCACTTCAGCACCTTCAGCTTTTTTTACTTTCAATATTTTTACAAATTGCTTGATAATCTTTTCTTCGTCACTTCTTTCCTTGTCAGGACTACTGTTGAAGTCAATTCCGCCAGACAGCTCAACAAACAATGGTGTAACCTTCTTATTGTTCACTAAAAACGCAACACCATCCCACTTTACATTTCCTGTTGAACTTGCTTGCTTCTCAACCCTATATCGCGTGAAAGCCGTATGTAAAATTGGCTAGTGTTAAAATGAAACGCACACCTACCATTGCATATCAATTAAGTCATTGCATGACACAAACAAGTTATGCAGTATTGGAATAGTAGTTAGAAACGCTGCATTTCGCTCCAACTGTTGTTGTTGCATTGGGTTTCTTGGGCTATCTATCAGATTCAAGCTATATTTATAGAAATTCGATTTAGAGGTTAGTTTATTTGGTATCGGTTGATATAGAGATTGAATAACTTACAAATGTGTACAGATTAATTCTGTGAAATTTAAGTCATCGTTAAGTACAAGATCGAAAGATTCTTCCAGAGACAAAGCGTGCGATCTGATAGCTGTTCTAATTACTTTTGAGCTTGCCGCACAGTTAGATATTTTGTTAAGCAACAGCTGGCAGACATTTGATAGCTGTTTTGAGGGAAGGTTTGTAGCATCAGACAGCTTATGGGCTATTGCGTTATTATCTGTAATACCCTTGTATTCCCCTTTGTCCAAGTAAATGATTTTTTCTTCAAATCTACGTATAATGCGAAAGATATTCAAACATTACTAAACAAAAACTGTATTAAAGTTCAATAAACTTACTCTTCATATGTAAGATCTTTGAGGTCTTCAAGGTCGTCCTTTGTACCGTTATCATCACAAGGACCAGTATTATCTGCTAAATTATTATTTACTGCGCCAATTTGGCCGCTTGTAGTTGCGGTGGCAATCTATTTCATATAATTAATACTTTTAGTCACAAATGATGTTTTCTACCAAAAACTTGCCTTAGAAATGATTGCTTCAAATGAAGAGCAAGCTGCCTCGTTAGTGGTCTCAACAGCGATTCTCTGCCTCTTGGCCAAATGTTCCTCCATATCCTTCTGTTCGCGTTCCGACCAATAACTTTCATATTTCTCATAAAATGATGAACTTGGCGCACTTCGTGCCTAAAAAAAATACAATAACGAGAAGTTAAGAGTGGCTTCAGATTTAATTATATAACAGATTTTAATACATTGAATTTGTTAATGGTGTTTGCAATTTTTAACTTTGCTTCTCCTTCGGCATTTTGCAAAGCTTTCTTCATTACATTGCTGTAACTACGATTAGTTTGCTCTTTGCTTCTAACAAACGTATTCGCAAAGTCAAAATAATCATATATTGGTGACAAATGCTCAGCCGTCAAAAGCCAGGGTGTATATGAAACTTCTTTTGGAAATCCTTTAAACATTTTGCTTTTAAAAAAAAGTACACAAAATTCAGTTACGTTGATCTGTACTCTTGTAACGTGGTGTAACGTCTTACAAAGCACATGATCAAAGCGTATAAAGAGACTGATGAAATACTGTTTTATGCTCTTTCGATTTACTTTGTTGGCCTTCTTTTCATAAATGACCCAGTCAAGATCTCCCTTCATCTTTTTAGCCCAATTTTGAACTGTAAGCTCAGTAATGCCAGCCATTCTACCGACAGCCGCAGTGTTATACAGTTTGAACATCAAATAATACAATAAAAGAGCTTTCTCATTGTCAACATAGACTGTGTAAGCCTTTCCAGTGCGAACTTTTTTTTATTTTTTTGCCAAACGTTTTAAGCTCTTCATAGTTAAGATCGAGTTCAGGGAATCAAGACTTGATATTGACCTAAATTAGTCAGGTTTTTCAAATAAAAAGGATCAACTTCTTCCCAATCCATTGCTTCATTTCCTTGTTCATCGAAAACATCTTCATAGTAGAAAATATTATATATCGTATTTTGAAGTATTAACTGGAAAATATATAACTGCTAATCGGTCCTATATAAAGTCATCAATTGGTACCGCAACTTTTTTTGTTTTTTTTTTGTGGCGCATTTCCACTTCTATTTCATGGATAGGCTACCACTTGAAATCACTTCT
Source organism: Actinomucor elegans (assembly GCA_026027325.1). Classification (NCBI taxonomy): domain Eukaryota; kingdom Fungi; phylum Mucoromycota; class Mucoromycetes; order Mucorales; family Mucoraceae; genus Actinomucor; species Actinomucor elegans. Next base: position 490,539 of record JAMSLZ010000017.1, read on the forward strand.
GTCATGTTCGATCTTTTCGAATGTAAACCTAGGGAGATATTGGAATGCTAACTTGTCTGTCAAAGATGGCGCATTCTTGCGCAATCCAGAATGTATTCATCAGTGAAAATAGGTGACAGCTAGGATTCAGTAAGAAAGTGTGTTAGGTGCCTAATCATGTTAACTTCCAGGCCTGGCTTCATAATTCAGGAATTGAACTTTACGGATATTCAGGGCCATTTGTCGCTACATTTTGACGTTTTTTTAAACTTGCGATACATTGTCCTAATGTGAAATATTTTAAATGTTATTTTGACGGTGACAGAATATGGGGTATGCTAAAAGATGTTATTTTGGCCAATCATTGGAATTCGTTGCAATCCATAGAAATAGAAGGATCTGAATATACACTTACCAACACCAACTACTAAACAACAATGATTGCCTTAAAATCTACACTCAGTACACTCGTTCTTGGTAAAAAAATCCATTTTATTCATTTCGCATTTAAGTTCATTTACCAATTTAACTGAAGTTTCACTAACTGACAATGATTCTTCTGAAGAAGTGACACTAGACTGGATCCTCAGCAGCTGTCCCAAGTTGCGAGAATTAAGTGTTGACCCACTACAGATAAAACCAGAGCGATCAATGGAGCGCTACTATGAATTGAAAGAACTCGAAATATATCAAAACAGCATGACTTGAGATGTAATAGAATATCTTGAATACAAGTTTTCTGGCCTTGAGAAGCTTTTCTTGGGAGGTTGTTTTCGCGCTGATAATAGCAATGATTCTAAAAATACGGCAATAATGCACAATGTACTTTAGTATGCTATGAAAATACCAGAGTTTGTATTATCTTCAAGCTTTATAAGGAGCCCATACGAAATAGTTTGTCTTTTTATTGCATCTATGAATACCCCCTTATCAGTAACTATCGGTTACGGCCCTTCTCAATCTTGTGAAATGGGTCTATACCGTTCATCTATTATCTATGAATACAGACCTTTTTTCAAGGAACAACGCCCCCATAATGGCAAAATACAAACTGGCATACACTTCACATTTTCCAATACATGCTCTGTACATGGCCAAGAACTACTGTTACAATCTATTGGTAATCATTTACACGATCTTACTGTTAAATCCGAGCCATATCTTCAGTGCAATCAAGACGGTTCTTTTACTATTTAGTCAGGCTGTATTCTTGATACGATATTTGGTCTTTGACCTTTACAGCAGAAGCATGCAATTGTAAGTATATACCTGACCCAGTACAGCCCAGATCCCGAAATTAATAGTTCAGTTGAAACATTGATCTTGGTGAAAACAACGATGACAGAAGGTATCTTTCATGAGTTATTGGTACGTTTGCCGTCTTTAAAATGCCCATTTCTTAAAGACTGTCGATTCTTGGAACTAAAGGCAAATGGCGCAACCGTGATTAAAGTCAATATGCCATACACTGCCTTTGAAAACTTGGCTTTGATTTACACTTGGACGCCTGATCTGATGCGTGCTTCTGATGATGTGGTATATATAAAGGATATCACTCGACGATATCGTATTACTCATGTATCCTATTTAAAAGTATCGACACTTTTGGGCGACGTATACTATGCCTTGGAAGAAAGGAAGTTGCATAGAATAACATTTAGCGAGTATACTTCTTGCATAAAAAATTCACCTCGTAATACTCATATCTGGATACACTGTAAGTCTATCAAAAGACTGCAGATCAAAACTAGCTGCTTGAATGCTATATTTAATCCTGATAATGCTTTCACTACTTAAATTCTATCGACTCCTTTTTTATTTCATATTTTATTTCATATTATTATTGTCATGGATTGAAAAAAAGGAAAAATTTTGGGTTTGCCTATACCAGTGCATCAAACTTAGAAAGTAGCAAAAAAGACAAAGCTTTGCAAATAGTACTTTAGACTTATTATATTAGTAAAGAATATGTAATTTACTGCTAACCATTATCAAATAAAATGCATTTATTATACTACACCTAAAGAAAAAAAGTATCAAGAGATTCAATCGAGAAACATAGATAAAATGATATCGACAGGTTGATTTATGCTAACTTATTTTATTCCCCGTCTATTAAACGATGATATGCTCTTCAGGAGAGTGTTGTATCGTTAATGCTCCAGTTGGCAGATTGTTACCAACGATAAAAATGGGAAAGATAATGTGTGCTTGTTACGCTTGGAATTGTCTTTTGGCCATATTCGTATTGATATTATCAAATAGAAATGGTACATCATGATGTTTATTAGATATTTTACTATTAAAGATGCATGTCCATATTTCTAGAAAGATTATATTTGGTATCATTAATGGTTACGCTGTTGATATCAGGCGGCAGATTGAAAGCCATCTCATATACTCTTTCAATTCCGGGAAATTTACTTTGAGGTTCTTTTCCTTCGAGATAATTATAATTATCTGGAATATACCATTTTACTTCTCTAGTATGTATGATTTTAGCGACAGGTACAGATACGAAGCTTTATAAATTACGGTACAACGGACAATCAAGTAGTTTGTCTTTAAGGTTTAGTTCACGATCGAATGTATTAACTAGTATTTCACCGGGTATTCGGTTCAATTGAAAAGAAAATATGCTTTTTATAGAAAATGGAACAAAAAAAAGTAGGCTCAGTAATTATTTAAGAGTTTTAATGCTGTAATTCCAGTACACTTGAAACAAAGTAAACAAAGGGGTTTACGTTGTTCAATGTTCATGAATAGAGATTCCATTATACTTAATTATGATTGGCTATCGGCATTACATTCGAATTGCATGCATCAATACATGGTGGTTGTAGGTTGTAAGTAGTATAAAAGTATAAAACCAGTCTGCATAATGGTGCTGTCAAATCGGTTTAAAGCAATGACATTGCAATAGTTTATTATAGAACAGGGCAGGCTAGTAATAAAGCCCTTTTTTTTAAGTCATATGCATGAAATGACTTTGGATGGTTGTATTGTTATATATATATATATATAAATAGAAGAGGCAGTTCAGCTAGAGCCTTTCTAATAAATACCTAGGAAACAAGTTGAATTAATAAGCTGCATAGGCATAACCCCCAAGGAATACGTTACCAGGAATAATTCTATACTTGACAATCTTACAGTACTTTTCCCAATCTTCACCATACTTTGTTCTGCACTTGTGATCATCTCTTCTTTCGCGATGAAGCAAAAGAATGCCAAAGTAAATGGGATAAAAGTAAGGAATAGGTGTGGCAAATCCACAAGGTAAACACCAAGATAAAGCCATAAGCCAATCACCGAGGTAATTGATGTGGCGGGAAACGCCCCACCATCCTGAGGTGATCAGCTTACTACCAGCCTTTGTCTGAAGGTACTTGAGCTCTATAGCAAATACGTTAGACATGTCCACAAGGTGCTCGATACTATTTACTTACTCTTGGATGCAGGGCTGTTGGGGAAGGAACGGAATTCATTCTTTTGAGAATTGGCACTTCTAAAGATGTAATATCCAATAAAGTTCAATGCAAGGATAGCACCAAATTCAATCCAGCTGATACTGCGAGGGAAATCGACTAAATAACGTGCTTGTAATGTGTAGGTAAATGGCACCCAAGTATATAAACCGAAGGCAAGCATGAAACCAAAGCCATCTATTCTATGTTTTTAGTATTTTGCATGCACTTGTATATTTTGGATTTACTTTACCAGTGGTAATATCCATGGTAGTCAATACTGCTTCTTCGTTCCAAAGAGAATCAATGACATACCAAGATTCAAAGAATTGAACCAAAACCATGGTATTTGTCAAATATCCAAGATCATTGTATTGTTTGGCAGCTAAACAGTAATTGAGAACCAACCAACCGATCAATCCAGGACGCAGCTCAGTGAAGAACTTGATATCAAAATCACCAACACGAGGATTCAGTTCTCTACCAATCATAAACTATGGGATGGCTTTAGCTTTTCATGCGTCAAATAAAAACATATCAGATACGTACATCATAAATGGCATTACCAGTATTGCCACCTAAAGCCAACAACTTTCCAGGAGCAAAGCTACCAATATATACGGCAATGGAGATTGCATAACTAAACACAATGGAAGCGAAAGCTAATCCAACGAAATGATCATAGGCATATTCAAGGGGCTTTAAGCCACTATCCTTCAAAAAGTAAAGCGCACCGAAAAGAAGTGTATGGAAAGAAGCGAATCCTATTATCAAACAAAAGTTTAGTCTATGATATGGAAGGTCGATATTTGAAGATTTACCATTCATTCTATATTTATATCTGGAACCATCTCTGAGGGTGGTGCCAGGGATATTGTCTCCAGGCAAGATAACGTAAAATATGGCCAGAATAGCGACATAGCCAACATAGACGACGAAGGCAGAAGGATCGTATAAAGAAAATAGAAAGTCTTTGGTTAACTTGGCTGATAAAAAGGATTGCCAGTCATCCCAGAAAGCTTTGGCAGGATACCCAGTGGCATCGCAACATGAAGCAAAGAAAAGCACTAAAATGGGGAGACATACGATCATACCCACAGCACCAATGGGGCCTCCAAATTCATAATGTTGTGTTTTTGGGTTCAATTCTTTTGGCTGTTGAGATGAACTTGCAGCTACAGCCGGTTTCTCGGTAGAAGCTGCCTTCTTTCTTTGCACAGGCTTTGACATAGTAAAGAAAAAAAAAGAAACACGAGAGAAGAAAAAAATAGACGAAAAACGACAAGTTTATTCGATTTTTTGTTCTGTATTGACATCCGCCTAATTGAAGGTGATACACACAAACTTTCACTCTTGGCCAGTCTGGTCGTAGCGTTTGCGTTTTTTTACTATAAAAGAATATTAGGTATGCCCTTTGTGTTACAGTTGACCAATGATATTTACCATCTCGTAGTACACTGTAAGCTGAGGAAATGGATTGGAATTTAATCTTGGCAGTCTTTTTCTCGTCAGGGTCTGTGAATCTATCCGGATGGTATTTCATGGCAAGCCTATATATGCATAATATTAGACACATGCATTGGTATGGCCATTATAATAGTACCCTCTAAATGCGCTTTGGATATCAGATTGACTTGCTGAAGAAGAAACACCCAATACGCGATAGAATCCTTTAGGATCCGCACTATTCTGCGAGGACCATGATGATTGCTGTTCTCTTTCTTGACGCCATGTACGGCGTCTCTCTTGGTCTTCAAATGCAGCGTATCCTTTTACCCAATCCTCGTCCCATGCTTCAGGATCCTGTGCCATTGATTTAATCTCTTGACTTCTGATCATATCACGTACATAAAGCGACAGTAAAGGATAGTACATGGTGAATATGGATGTAGCCACTGTAGGTAATACAATACCCAACTAGTTATGATTGGTTATTGGTCCACTCGTGCGAGTTATATTTTACAATCTACATACCCAGAATGATCCACTGGCGCCTCCATAGCCAACACCTCCAGTCATCGCCATGACAGCTGCCATGCCCAAAGCAGACACAGCACCTACTCTTTCCCAATTATATACTTTGGTACCTCCTACTGTCAAATCATTGCCGTTGACAAATGTTCTTAACCTTCGCCCTAGGTAATTGACTGAGAATATGAACGCTGGGTAATACACGGGTGACACACGTATATTCTGCAGCTCCACATTAATTTTGAGGAATCGTGTATCGTCCATACTATACGTGTTGCGTAAAAACTCGTCTGCCAGTTTTTCCTCGGCGTCTTTCATGTAGGATTGAGCGAATCGGACGGCAGTGGTAGGGTAGATCAAGAAAGGATCGACTTTACGAGGTTCATCTCCCAATAACGAAGGCGAAAAGGCCACAGCGTTTTCCAGCGCAGGACCTGTCGTGATATGTTCGACCAAACCTCGACGGTAGCGATGCGACGCGTAGATCTGAAGCTTTGGGTGAGCCAGGGGGACATAGTCTCGAGTGAAGCTATGTTTTTGAGGTATCCAAAACCAATCTGTTTCCCAATGAGGCTCGTGTTTCTTGGTAGCCGCATTGTAGCGCGTTCGCATGACCCGTCGACCCTAAATCAACAACAGTCAAACCACATTTTTGAAGAAGAAAATGGTTATCCAAACTTACAACTTGCGCTTCTTCAATGGTTGCATGAACGGTGGCAGATACCACCCAGAAAGGCAAAAAGACTTGCTCGGGAGGAGAGGTTTGGGACAGACGGGCTGAAAAGAACCCTCTACCGTGATAATCCTCGAATATCTACCGGAAAAAAAAAAGAACCTATGAACAACTATTTGTGGCAAAACGTTCTTTTTCTTTCGTTTACTTTCTCGGCTGCTTTGACGTGTTGGTCGAAAGGAATAGCTTTAAGCTTTTCGCTAGAAGGCCCACCTTTCTTTGAGGAGGAACTTGAGTGCCGAATGACTAGAGATCTCAAAGATGATCTAACATAACAAGTGAACAAGGGCCGAGATCTTGTCTGTAACAAAAGCATGGGCGTACAATAAGAACGGGTAATATTATGTACTTTTGTATAGGAAATATAAATCTTAGTTAGCGTGACGTGACGTGTAGCCTAAGGTTTTGATATATTCCCTTATGTCTACATGCTTTTATTAATATCGGAAGATGCAAAGCATAGTTATGAAGCATGAATGTAGTTTGAACTTTGAAACTGATGCTACAACAAACTTTATGCGACAATAAATAAGCAGGCACCTTTTTGTTTGGTACATTATAATTTTCACACAAGCAGTCTGGCTTATCTATATAAGCACAGTTTAACTAGAATAGAACTGGGTTGCATGTGCATATATGGCCCTAGAAAGTTCCCTTTTTTGTTATGCGTAAAAGAACACCTTCAGCTAAACGTTTACGCGACACTCTTTTGTTTCCCTGGGTCCTGTTTTTTTCCCATTGTAATATCATATAGGATAGTGCCTTGTATTTAAACTAAACTGAAGATGTTACATTCTCTTGATGTCATTAGCAAGCAAATGCAGCGCTATTGAGTGTGTTTCTAATACAAGATATTTACCCGAAGCTTCTCTAGAGAAAGTTTGACGAGTTATGAGGCAATGATGCCCAGATATCGTTTACTAGTGTTAAGATATATTTTAGCCGATGTTTGTATTATAGATAATATATATGAGCCTCAAGCTTTTTTTATTCCATGGACGTCCCGTCCAATAAGTAACACATAGTAATCTCAAAATGACGTGCTCGGTTCATTCAATACTGACGACTGATTGTTTCAACTGCGGCAATACAGCCCCAACAGTGCAGATTGCATGGAATTCAATCGCAGTTAGATAACTCTAATTTAGTGTGGGTGAGAAGAAAACAACTAGACTCAGTTACACATCAAAAGTATAAAAAGAGGGGATTCTGCAATAGTTCTACTTTTCATTACCTTTATTCTAATCAAATAAAAGCAAAACATGTCCAAGTTCATTGTTGAAACCGAAACTCCCAAGGGTTATAAGCTCAAGCGTAAGTGATCGCGTTTTCTTGTGTAATATGATTACGTGATTTGATCAATTAACACACACTATACACACGTAGTTCAAACTGGTCTGTTCATCAATAACGAGTTCGTTGCTGGTTCCGACACTATTGAAACTATTAACCCTTCTACTGGCAAGCTTATCGCCCATGTTCAAGCTGGTAAAATGGAATACTACATGCTGTTGTTATAGATGATTTAATAGTTTTATTCTAGCTGGTAAGAAGGAAGTCGATGCTGCTGTTCAAGCTGCCGCCAATGCTTTCCATGGTCCTTGGGGAAAGATGCCTTCTCTTGACCGTGCTGCTCTCATGTTCAAACTCGCTGAGTTGATTGACCGTGATAACGAAGAGCTTTCTCAAATCGAAACTCTCGATAACGGTAAGGGTATTACCTTCTCTCGTCTTTTCGATGCCAGACAAATTGCCATCACGCTCCGTTACTTTGCTGGTTACGCCGACAAAGTCCACGGTAAGGTCATTGACACTGAGGGCGCCCTCTCTTACACCCGTCACGAGCCCATTGGTGTCTGTGGCGCTATTATCCCATGGAACTTCCCTTTGATGATGTTGGGTTGGAAGCTCGGCCCCGCTCTTGCCACTGGTAATACCGTCGTCGTAAAGACTTCCGAGTTGACTCCTCTCTCCGCCTACAAGGTTGCTCAACTCGTTATTGAAGCTGGTTTCCCTCCCGGTGTTGTCAATATCATTACTGGTTACGGTGCCGTGGCTGGTGATGCTCTTGCTCGTCACATGAAGGTCTCCAAGATTGCTTTCACTGGTTCTACTGGCGTTGGCCGTCTCGTCATGAAGGCTGCTTCTGAGAGTAACTTAAAGAAGGTTACTTTGGAGTTGGGTGGCAAGTCACCCAACATTATCTTTGATGATGCTGATTTAGGTAAAGGATACAGCATATATATATATCTGATATTCTATATTGTTTTGTTTGACTAAACCTACTTTGACATAATAGATCAAGCTGTGCGATGGGCTCATAAGGGTATTTTCTTTAACCACGGTCAATGCTGTTGTGCTGGTAGCCGTATCTATGTACAAGCTAGTATTCATGACAAGTTCTTGGAAAAGTTCAAGGAGTACACCTTGAAAACCAAGTTGGGTGATCCTCACGAAGAAGATACTTTCCAAGGCCCTCAAGTTTCCCAAACACAATTCGATCGTATCATGGGATACATCGAAGCTGGTAAGAAGGAAGGTGCCACCTGTTACATGGGCGGCAACCGTTGGGGTAAAGAAGGTTACTTTATCGAACCTACTGTCTTTACCAATGTCAAGGAAGATATGACCATCGTGCGTGAAGAAATCTTTGGTCCCGTAGTTACTGTTTCCAAATTTGACACTGTTGATGATGTAGTAAACATGGCTTTGGATACTGAATACGGTTTGGCTGCTGCTGTATTCACCAAGGATACTGCTCGTGCTATTGATGTTTCTAACCGTCTTCAAGCTGGTACCGTCTGTAAGTATTAGACAAGTTGGACGCCGTATACATCTTGTTAACAATTGATTCTAATTAGGGGTTAACTGTTACAATGAATTGGATTACAACACACCTTTCGGCGGTTTCCGTCAGAGTGGTATTGGCCGTGAGAATGGTGAATATGCTTTGGACAACTACATTCAGGTAAAATCTTTAGGCATACGCATATCTTTCGTGAGAAATTAACATATTGCATTTATAGGTCAAGACTGTAAAGATCAATGTTAGCCGTACACCATAAACAGTTATTCCCTCTTTCTTTATGATATGAAACTCAATGGAAACTTATTCTTTTTTTTTTACCCTCATTCTTTCAAATCAATAAAAAAATAAAAATAATGCATCTTGCATATTGTACAAAGTTAAAAAAACTCTCATACTAAATGAAGTACTTTTTTTTTTTGGGGAATCTCGTTAAGGTTACCCGCTTTTATTCCTCTATACACCTGACCTGTTTAGGTACACGAAGGTGCGCGATTTTTTTGGGCGTTCAAGGTTTTGCAGTTGGCTTTGAGTGATTTATCTGAAACGTCTAGTAAGTTTTATTATAATAAGCTCTTTTTTTTATGTAGAAAAAGAAGCGTGCTTGCGACACAAGAAACGCTGGCCCAAGTTCTTGAGGTTATGTAACGTAGATCAACCTTAATGAACTCTATTGGGTGAACTGACTAATAAAAAAAAATGTGACTAGGATTGTGACTTTTATTTTAGAAATTTATTTTTTCAAAAAACTATAAAAGGTCAAAGAAAGTAAACAATTATTTTTTTTCTTTAGTGACCGTACTCTACAGGATCTGTATGCAGTATGTTTCAATTCTACGTTTTCTAAACTAGATACAATCCCAAAGCTAGTCGATGATCTTTAGTAGACCTTCTTTTGAGTGAAGTGTGCCGATTGTTGCTCTCTGAGCAGCTTTCGTCAGTTGATGATCTCGCCTGTCTTTATTCCAAGGACAAGGCAAGGAAGGAGCTACAAGTCTGATAGCTTATTTTATTTATTATAAAATGAAAATGAAAAATCTACCTATATACAAGCCACCCTGTAAATATTATAGTATCGGTGCTTTGCTGAGAGGCTTTTATTAGTAATCGAAATTGCTGCTAATTAAATCCTGTGTTGGGTTATTGTTGTATAAGCTTTGATCACCACAGCCTATTGTATAGCATTGATTAAATGCTCTTTTACATGCTAGAATATTCTATAGCGTAGCAATCTGTAGTAAATATTCAATCACTAGCCTATTAGTTGTTATTGTATAAATAGCTGCGGTAATTTAGAACGACAAGTGTCAGTAAAGGATTATTACTATACATTTTACTTGCTATCCAATCGCAATCATTGAGTTTTTCCTAGATGCAGTAGTCTATCCTAAGCTTGGAATGCTGATCAAATACAACATTTTGGCTAGGATTGTTAAAGAGATCTATAGATCATTAAATTCGGTTTATATTTAAAAGAAATGTTCATTGGACTGTCAATCACTTATATAGATTCTATACACAAGCACTTGCATCAATTAATGATCCCAGTAGATGCAGTAGTTCATTTTGAACATAAAGTAATCATTTAATGCGACATTAAAATCGTCGTAATTAACATACATTTTTGGCCCAAATTTCAAACTATTATTTTTTTTATACATATGTGCGTATGTGAACCGTAAAGATAACGGCTTTAAGACATAGCTATTAACCATATCTTAAACTTAAGAAGTTTGGGAGTATACATTCATATTTCTTATGCCAAAGGTAGAAGAATCCCAATAGGTAGTTGGTCTTTTGGTCAAAGAAAACTTTGTACATTAATGTAGAAAAGTAGAATTGTTTTTATCTCATTTAACGGGCCTTGTAGTTCTATGTAAATAGACTTTGTTTTGTCATTTATCTACGTTTTTTCGCTATTAGAACGCGAATGAATATGTTTCGATAACTCAATAAAGATCAAGAAACATGCAAAGCCGATGGTCTTTTGGTTTTGATAACATGATTGTCATTTTAAAGATATGCAAGTATTCAATTCAGTATAATACACATGTACTACTACTGATGATAATAGTAGTTTCATGCATAGCATACTTACTTGTTTCTTCTATATTCGAAATGTTAAGCTGTTGCAAAATCGAGAGTCGATTCGTGAAATAAAGAATATCAGATTTATTGAGAATAGACACTGTGATAGTTGAATGAATTGGCTAATATCTTTTTTTAAAATGAATTCGCAAATCTACAGGTTTAACGCATCCGTATCCTAGTGCGACACATCCGTTTCTGTGGATAGAATCTTCAGGCAAATCCCATTCAAACTTGCGCACTATTATGTATAATCATTCCGTTAATTCAAGTTTGATGATATAAAGACTGCTTCTTTGTACTTACAAAGCATGGACAGAAACACACGTTGTTCAGTATAACTGAAATTTAGACCGATGCATAAATGACTACCGTAGCCAAAAGGCACAAATTTTAAACCATCCTTGGTAGAATCAATACCGTCATTGCAAAGGAATCGATCAGGATCGAACTCGGCGGCATTTTCCCAATTAGCTTCACGCAAATGCGTACCAACAATATCAACGTCAATATAAGAGCCTTCAGGTATAACTAAGCCTTCAATGGCCATATCTTGTGGGGATACACGGGGTAAAGTATTTGCTACGGGGCTGTTGAGTCGAAGAGTCTAAGAAAAAGAAATTAGTAGCTAGAAAATTAGTGCTTTGAGATAATGTAAAGCATGCCATACTTCTTTGATACAAGCATTGAGGTATTTCATTTGTTTAATGTCTTCTAACGAAGGTAAAGTGTCTTCAGGTTCGTCTCCCAAGATCTGGAGAACTTCTTGCCTTGCCTTGTTTTGAATGTCTTTGTTGCGACCTAGTTGAGCAATGACAAAGGAGATGCTGGTAGAGGTTGTATCATGTCCTAAGGTAAAAATAAAGTGGTAATTAGATTTATGTATTTACCGCAGAAAAAAAGAGTGATGTTCTACCTGCAAAAAAGAAACTAGCAATGTTTCTCTTTTGTAAAATAAAAAGTCAGTCTTTTACTATCAGGAAAGAAAATAAAATAATGCAAGCATGAAAGTTATAATTTACTCTTAGTTCCAAGTTGGAAAGTTTCCCTGACCCAGCCTGTTCTTCTTCCAACATCAATGTCAAAATATCCTTCTCAGCGTCAGGCTTATCTGATGTAGCGTTTTGAGTAATGGCCGCACGTTTTTCTGCGATCATTGAGTCAATACGATCCAATAATTGATCCAGTTCCTTATGTGCCGCCATACGCGAGGGAAACATCCATTTCAATTGATCATCAAAGACTTGGAAAAGCAGAAAGAAAAGATCCGTCATGTTGTCGCGAATGGTATCATAGCCTTCTAGCCATTTGTTATCGACAATATCTGTGCATTCAAAGTCAAAGCCTTACAAAAAAAGAAAAGACGATTTAAATGGAATTTCAAATGGTGAAGGGGAGAGATATTTACCAAAGCCAGCAACACCAATGGCATCCATTGTCATTCTTTCACAAATTGCAGCGATGTTTGTATTTTCTAGCCCAAGTCTTTCCATGATCTTGAAGGTCCTTTGACTTAAACGTCCAAAAGTGTTGACAGGGAGAGTGCGATGAAAAGCAGGGTTAACGATCTATTGAGTCGATATGAGAAAACTGTGAATTTCTGTCCTTTTCTTTCTATTATACCTTTCTCTGATGTTTCCATTCATCACCTTCAAGGGAACCGAGATGCTTACCACCAATGAATCTGCAAACCAAGCTACCGCCTGATCCAAACATGCCTTCTGCTTTAGGAAATAGTTCTATTGAGGCTAGATTAGGCAACAAGAAACTAGGAAGCAATCAAGTTGTATAAAGAACGCTTACCGGCATCGGATAAGATCATTTTGCTGATACTTGGGTTGGTAGATCGAATTTGCCATCCTACATACGTAGGTTCCTTTTTTTTTAAAATCAAGCATTGAGTTATTGATATAGTTTCTCAAATACTAAACACGTACCACGTAAATACCATTGGCTTCTTCCAAGAGAGGAAGAACAAGCTTACGCTTTTGTTCATACACCGTATCGCCTCGAAAGATAGATTTCAAAAGATCGACATAAGTTACGCATGGAAAAGCTCTATATTTTTTGGGAGGAACGGTCATTTTTCTGTAAATATAACGACCGAAACTAATCAGCGTTACAGCAACACTGATAGAGTAGATGATTGTCTTGTCTCGCTTCAAACGAGGTAAGTATACTTGGATGAATGCTCGATCTAGTTGCTTGGCATAATCCACTGTAACGTTGAGATGGTTTGATAAAGACATGATAGTGTTCTTGCGGCGATAAAAAAAAAAGAAAAAAAGAGGAAAGAGTGTTATTAAATAGAGTTCTGTAAGAAGACTGACGAGTCAAGAGACAGAAGTTCTGTTCTTTTGATTGGCTGGCATCATGTTGATCACAGGTCCAAAGTTAATATATAGCATGAATAGATATTGGACACAATTACTGATCAAAAAATTAGCATAAAGAGACAATGCTACGTGCTTCGATCTCAGTTATAGTATTCAGGCATTTATAAAGTCAATTCAAGTTAATTGAGCCATCCAATCGATTGGTTTTTACCAAAAAAAAAAAAGTGGGATATTGTCACCAAGAACTGGCCATTATGAATTCACTTCAATAGACGCGATAAGCATATCTTTTTGTTGAACTTTAATTTGTTTCGCCTCCCTCCCCCAATTCAATTCTCGTGGTAATTGAAAATAGTGCGGGGTATCGAAATTTCGACTGGTAGTTGTGTTAACGTGCGGTGAATGAAACTTTGAAAATAAATTTTTGTTCTGGAAGCTAAGCCACTTTCTGAATGGGCCAATCAAGGTCACGAATCGTAAAACTTTTTGCTTGTTAAGAAGGAAGAAGCCACTGGCAGTCGTTTTGTTCCATCTCTTTCCCATTCGACATGCAACTCTTTGTTAAGTCCCTTGCTGGTAACACCCTCGCTCTCGAGGTTGCCCCCTCCACCTCCGTTGAGAATGTTAAGGCTATGATTGCCGCCCGTGAAGGTATATAATGACACCAAAACCTTCACCCCCCATTGAAGATTAGTTGGGTTCGTTTTTATTTTCAGTATAACCAAAACGCGAATGGAACGAACCACAACTATGATATTTTCAAACGTAAAATAATTCTCAACATTCTCTCTTTCTCCTGCTATGAATAGGTATTGATGCTGATTTCCAATGTCTCTCTTTCGCTGGTAAGTCTCTCCAAAACGCTGAGGCTCTTGCCCTTTACGGTGTCCAAGACAACTCTACTCTCCACCTCAACGCCGAGCTCCTCGGTGGTGGTAAGAAGAGAAAGAAGAAGACCTACACTACCCCCAAGAAGATCAAGCACAAGCGTACTAAGGTCAAGTTGGCTATCTTGAAGATGTACAAGGTCGATGAGTCTGGTAAGATCACCCGTCTCCGTCGTGAGTGCCCTAACGCCACCTGTGGTGCTGGTGTCTTCATGGCCAAGCACAAGGATCGTCAATACTGTGGCAAGTGTCACTTGACCTACGTCTTCCAAAAGGTAAAGTGAAAAAAAAGAATGGCTTGATATTAGTAGTAAGATGATGGATCTAATTTTTTTTATTTTGACAGGACCAAGAGGCTTAAATTTTGTAAAATAGCAAAAGAGTTTATCTTTTTTCCTTTTTTTATAATAAAAATAAAAAGTTTTGAAACCAAATGTCTCTGATACATGTCTTTTTCTTTAATAGGTATATCATTTGACGCGTCTTTCTGTAATAAAAGGAAGCTACATTTTGATAGAATGTCTCTGTTTACAATGATACTAGGTGATTCGGATTATACAATATCACTTGTAAGGGATGCTTGTAGTTAAAAATGCTTTTGATTGAATTTCGGACATTAAACGAAATTTTCTTTGGTGAAATCTTTTAAATTGAAAAAAAAGAAAAAGTTTAGGTACATATATATCATTCCAGCAGCATTTAATTGCGTATGGAACAGTATGGCATTTAGTTGGAAACTGGGGCTATCCTTCAATTACGTGTGATCTTTTGAAGAAGGGTTTCGATTTGTCATAAAGAAGTGCTTATATATATGAAGTAAATAAAGTACCCGTGTGTACGTTTATAGTCTATAAAAGGCCCTATCTTATGAATATGCCCCTACATTGTAGGAAAAAAAAAAAAAAAGGTATTTTCCAAACTGGAAATTTGGTTTCAAGATGTATGTCCACTGAACAAATATTTAATTTGATTGGCTGACGGAGATGAAGCAGTAACAGAAAAGTCGTGAGTCAAACGGCGCTGAAATGCGTTTTGGATATCGAGTCACAAATCGAGAGTTCCAGAAGGCTCTTTGATGATGGATACATAATATAACCTCCAAAGAAAGACGTGATTTTTTTTCCTCTCTCTTCTTTGTATTTCCATAACTCTATATCTTTTATAAAACATGTCTGAAGATAACAAACAACTTGCTTTGGCCGAAAAGGATCTCGGTAACCAAGCTTACAAGAAGCGCGAATTTGAAACCGCTCTTACTCACTATAACAAGGCTTACGAGTTGGATAACACCAATATCACTTTCTTGACCAACAAAGCTGGTAAGAAATACCTGAATATTTTATACCTGAAATGTGAACTCACCATTGTTTCGTAGCTGTTCTTTTTGAGCAAGAAAAGTATCAAGACTGTATTAAGGCTTGTGAAGATGCCATTGAACGCGGTCGCGAATTAAGATGTGATTACAAGTTGATCGCTAGGTAAGAAAAAGTTTTCAAGTTGACTTTTTGATACAAAATCTTAAATTGCACTATTGATAGAGCTCTTCAACGTATTGGTAATGCTTACCTTAAATTGGATAATTTGGACGACTCCATCAAGTACTATGGCAAGTCTTTGACTGAACATCGTACACCCGAAACACTTCAAAAGCTTCGTGATACTGAGAAGCTCAAGAAGGAACAAGAGAAGGCTGCTTATTATAACCCTGAGCTTGCTGATAAGGCGCGTGAGGAAGGTAACGCTCTTTTCAAAGCTGGTAAATGGTAAGAGAGAAAACGACAAAGGAAAAAAGACGCGTAGATTGGATGAATTGACCCTTATTTCATTATCATCATAGGCCCGAAGCCATTGAAAGATACACTGAGGCTATCAAGCGTAATGATAAGGATGTTAGACCTTACTCTAACCGTGCTGTTTGTTATTTGAAGTTGATGGCTGTTCCTGAAGCCGAGAAGGATGCTGATCAATGTATTGCTTTGGACCCTACATTTGGTAAGTCAATTCGCACATCTTGAATTGACAGTTTATTGACTTTTGTCTTTTCTAGTTCGTGGTTATATTCGTAAGGCCGCTGCCCAACTTGTAAAGAGAGAGTTCCAAGAATCCATCGATACCCTCAACTTGGCCAAGGAACATGACAAGGATGGTAAATGCAGTCGCGAAATCCAACAGCAAATGATGAAGGCTTATACTGCCATGAGCCCCATGTCTGGCGGTGGCGGTGAATCTCAAGAGGAAACACTCAAGCGTGCTGCACAAGATCCTGAAGTTCAACGTATTCTTGGTGACCCTGTGATGCAACAAATCCTTCAACAAATGCAAGAAGATCCCAAGGCTGCCCAAGAGCATTTAAAGAACCCCCAAATTGCTGCTAATGTCCGCAAGTTGATGAGCGCTGGTGTTATCCGTATGGGATAAGGTTTTTTTGTCTAATTTCTCTGTGTGTGTTTCTATTGTTATTTACATGTAGCATTTTTTTTTCTTTATCCTATTAATAAAGCAGTATAGCTTGAGTATAATAATTTTTTTTATTTTTTGTTTATTTATTTAAGCAAGTGTAGTATTTACATAAAAAATTGGTGGGATAGGTACATGGAGGAGAGAAGGATGGATATAAGATTGGATTTGGGAATATTTGGTAGTGGTTACATTTCCCAAGCGCTTTTTGTTTTAAAATGTAAGCGCGTCTAATTATAGTGATGTGTGCTACATTGCAGTTGAGGTCTTTTTGTCTTTCTTCCAGGAAGACAAACTACGAAACAGCTTTGCTCTTGACTTTTTGTCGTCATCAATAACAGTATCGTCTACTGAAGGGATTCTTCTACCAGAGAATTTACGAGTGATACCCAAGATTGCGTCGCGCTTTCTAGTTTTCTTTTTATTCGAATCAAAGAACTCGTCTTCAGATAGCGATGAAAAAGAATTGGTTTGCTGCAAGAGTTGACCTGTGCTATGACTCCGATGGAACGTAGAACGTAATAAACCCAAAGCACGATTACGTTTGGTGTTAGATGTTGCTACGAATATCAGCTCTTCTTCCTCTAATTCCGTACTGTTGCAACTACTTGTATCTTCTTCAGCAGAAGAACGTGAGCTGACTTCAACAAGCGCTGGCAAGACATCGCTAGGAGATCTTTGTCGTGTTTTGCGTTGGGATTTAATGAGTTGATGGATATTAAATGACTGTTTAGTGCTGGAAGGTGAAGGGAATGTACGAAAGGCTTTTAAAAGAGGTTTTCGCGATGAAGTTTCTGCAGTTGCAATGGTTTTATGTTTGCTTGTAGTGGGTATAATGACTGCTTTGGGTTTGTTAGTTAGCGACTTTTTTCTGCTATGTCTCTTGCTCTTCTTGTCTTCTGGCTGCTGCTGCTGGAATTTGCCTGATTTCCATCTCAAGGTAGTGCGCTCCTCATGCTGGTGGGGTGATATCTTGTGGTAGGCAATGTAAATGATGGAATAAACCCAATAAAGATGAGAATGGACCACTGCAGCAAAAGAAACGATGCCAATTAGTTGTTTGACTTGTTCTGAAGATGCAGTAGGTTTTGATAGAGTGTGCATGCCTTTTTTTTAAATAAGAGCGAGAAAGAAAGAAAGAATAAATAAAAAGAAGTTTGCTGTTGAAATATGTAACCTAATATAGGCCTTGAAACAGCTGCTTTGCTGCCTTAAAGCGGTAAATTTTCTTAATTGCTTGAAACTCACTGCTGTCAAAAATAACCATTGTTAATATAAACTTGTATCACTTGCAATAAGTTTTGTATGTTCTGACTGGATGGCCATAGCTTTTTGTTAAAGTAACTCGACTTTGGGTGTAAAGCACGCTCTTTTTACCGAGATTCCGAATTCACCACATGGCTTTGAGTGATATGATACAAGGCTGGCATGTAATCGAACTTTTTCACTCTCAATTTATTTTGGCCATAGCACTTTGTGTCAACAGGATATGACTGGTTATAGGAGTATTACCTTTGGTATATTGATCTATATGCATCCAAAAAATTCTCTTTGTCAATAACTAATAAAAAGGCCACTCCTAAGACGCAAAGTTGGGGTTCTTTTTTTTTGCACATTGAGCCAATCATTAACATTCACGCTTTGTACCTGAATTAAGCCTGACTGAAACCAATTCATCTAAAAAAGGTGTCTATACATCCAATTCGTATTTTAACAGTTGATAAAATGACCATTGATCTGTGTACTTTAAAGGATTTTTGATCTATATGGCATGCACTTGGATCGACGTGATAGATATACGCGTCAAATCGTTCTATTGTGGCGGGTGTATTTCTACAAAGTAACTTGGATTGTGGGGTGATTATGTTGTATAGTTTACAATACAAAAATCATGTCATAGTGGTAGTGGCGTTTTCGCTTGCGCGTGTCAATTGAAAAACTTGTTACAAGTAGGAGGTTTCTGAGGTAGCACACATCACTGCTATGCCTTGTTTTTTTTGATAGTAGCCATGGCTTGATTGTTTCAACAACAACAAAAAAAAAGAGTGCTCTTTTGCTATAGATAGTATAGATCCTATTTTCTATATTCTAGAGTCTATAGCCTGCAAATCCAGCAGGAGGCTTACTGCATTGGAGGCCCGTGAAATATATGCTCGTACAACTATAATGAATAACATTTTGTGATTGATTACTTGAGGACGATACATATTGTCATGTTACACATATTAAACCAAATTCATTTATGTTCTTGTTAGGCGGAGTACCTTTGGTGCTACAGTCTAGAAAAGTGAGATTTTTCAGTAGCTTTTCTTTCTCTCTCTCTCTCTTTCTTTCTTTCTTTATATTCCTTTCCTTTTACCTACGTTTCATTCTCCTCTTCGCTCCTTCTCTCTCTCTCGCTTTGTACTTTTCTCCTATTATACCAATCAAATCTGTCGTACTGAAATGACAAACACTATAGTCTATGCTATCCATAACTTTGAAGCAGAAAATGAAGACGAGATAAACTTCCTTGTAGGCGAGCCGATTACTGTCTTGGAAAAGGATGAAAAATATCTTGACGGATGGTGGCAGGTAAGGCCCAGAAAGAAGAAAAAAACTTGGTTTTAGGAGGAGTTAATATAATACTAACACGACTGTTTATTTAATAAAAAGGGACGCAATATCAATGGCGAAACAGGCCTCTTTCCAATGAACTATACATCGCCCGAGAAGCCTCAATTATTCGCTGAAAACGACCACGAACCCGAGCAATTGTTTCCACAGCAGCCACCTTCATTTCCACAGCAGCATTCCCCACAGCCTACACAGCACTCATCTTATATGCCAAGTCCCCACTTATCGTCACGTTCATCAGGATCCACCATAGAAGAAGAAATCGATCATGCTTTATCTGAATTACAGTTGAAAGAACCTCAAAAGGCTAAAACAGAGACTTGGGACGTAGAACAAGTAGCAGAATGGTTAAAATCAGTTGGATTAGAATCAGTGTCTGCCAATTTTATTGGTAAAGTAACACCTTTATCAAATACAATTTAGGTTAGCTTTTTTTTTTCTTTTTTAACTGACAAACTGTAATAGATCAAGAGATCACTGGTGATATCTTGCTGGATCTCAATATTGAAGCATTGAAAGAGTTGGGCATCAACACGTTTGGGAAGCGATACAAGATTATGCAGGCCATTAATACATTGAAAGAAGAATCTTCTGTAGAGGTATGACTTATTTGTTAGTGAAACAAAACATGAAATTGAGTATGGCTCCTTTTAGATCAGACAGCCCACTCCTAATACATCCGTGTCTACCAGTGCTATATCGCGTCCTACTAGCAGAAAATCAATCCCTACCAGCTTAAGAAGATCCAACTCGCAAACAGGCACCTTGTCGAATGAATCATCCGACGCGCTTTACTAATTCCCTAGAAAAGCACCACTACCTCCTGGCAGTAACAATGAAAGTGAAACGGGATCTGTCTTTAGCCAGCATTTATCCCCTGCTGCTCGACCTCAACAAACGTCAGATATGATGCGGCCTATTTCCCCTCAAAGTCTCTCATCTTCTAGCATTAGTCGATCCAACACGTTTAATACAGTGTCTAGTGGCGGTACTTTGCGTAGTACGGATCCACGTAGTAGAGATCTTAGTCCGGATCCTAAAGGGTTCCGCAGTCCTCGTAGAGTATTGTCTCAAAAGAGTCAGCAAACGTATGACAGTCTAGAGAAAGAAACCAATATGCCATCTGCTACAACTTCATCGCCGTTGATCAACACAAATAAGAACGACTGGATGATGATGAGCGATGTAAGACAAGATTCTTTGATGAATTTGGTCCATGATAAATGTTAATATTGAATGTCTATGTAGATGAGCAGCGGTAATAATTCTACATATCCTTTGAATATGCCAACTACTTCCACTTCAACACCTAAGCAGCCCATGTAAGTCGATTTTTTTTTAAAAAAAAAGATATACTCATGCAAAAGCATAGGCAAATCTCCAATGCACATAAACTGTCTGTATCGTCGTTTGATGAACAAGCTTCTAAGCGTACTTCAACTTCAGAAGCATTTCAAGCGCCTGAACACGAAGGATGGTTACATAAACAGAGTGACAAGTACAAAACCTGGAACAAACGATGGTTTGTACTCAAAGGTTCAAATCTATTCTATTTTAAGAGTCCCAAGGTGAGTTTTACAGACACACAAAAATATTACAGTGTCACTCAAATATCATATGTTTATTACATAGGATGTACGTATGAAAGGCATTATTAATCTACGTGGATACAAGATCATAGTCGACGAATCGATTCACGCCGGAAAGTATTGCTTTAAAGCGCAACATGATCGCGAACGAACATTTTTCTTTTATACGGACACTGAAGAATCCATGCGCATTTGGTTGAAAATGCTGATGAAAACCACTATTGCACGCGATTTTAGAGGTAATTTCTATACAAAGTGCTGGAATTCATTAAACTCTAAAGTTTTTCTTTATTAGCACCCGTCATGTCATCCAATCATATTGCCACCGTTTCGTTAGATGTAGCCCGTCGTATGCGCCCACGACCTCCTTCTGTTATCATGTACAAGAACCAGAAGCAGTTAAAAATCAACAATGATCCTAAAATGTCCATGCTAGAAGAAGAGGAAGAAACCCATTATGTACCCATTGTACAAGATGAGGAATCCACACCTGTTCCACAGCAAAACAAGTATCGACAGACGCGTGAATCTGGTATCACCGTGCACAATAGTAACGAAGACATTCCAGAAATACCCGCCAGATACCCACACATGTTGAGCGATGAAGAGGAAGATTTGATCGACCCACAACATCGTAGTCTGCCACTCAGTAGCTCACTTAGTATCACATCGAGCATCTCCAATAATTCAGGCAGTGGCGATGATGAATGGACTACCAACCAATATATTGACTGGGTCAATGCTTACTTGCCTGCAGGTAAAAAAGCCGTTGATCTTACAAGCGCGTTCCGTAACGGAGATACGTTGATTCAATTATTGGAAGCCATCAGCCAAAAGGAAGTGCGTCGACCTCCTGTTCAAAAAGGCGGTTCCATGAGTGTCATGATGCTGGATAATATTGTGGCTGCTTTCAAGTTTATGGGCCGTGAAGGTGTTGAGGTGGATGGCCGTTATACTATTAAAGGTAAAAAAAAAAAAAAAAAAAAAAAAAAATCAGTGCGTCTTTTTGAATGCATGAAACTTACTTTTCATGATAGATGTCTTTGGTGGTAACGAAGCCAAAATCATTACTATGTTGGATGCTATCAAAGTTTGGGCCGACAATAACTATCCTATGAACAACTACTCCATGAGAAATACTACACCTACCAGTAAGAAGTCAGATACTTCTGTTCTCATTGGTAAAGATAGTGGCTGGAGAGGTTCTGCTATGATGGACCATCGACGCATCGTGACCGATGAAGGTTATTAAAAAAATATTACTATGCGATACCTCTTTCATTCTCCTTTCCTTTACCTTATACAAGTCTTCTTATATAACCTTATTCATTATAATATCACTTTTCTTTTTTGTTATTTTTTACCCTCGTTTTTTTTTTTTTTTTTTTTTTTTTTTAAAAAAAAAAAAAATCACACCCACACGCACTCGTTCATTCATCCCCAAAATATTGTCTTTCACTTTTATACATATATAATTACCTATCTTTCTACTTTTATATTTTCTCCTTTTTTTTAAATAGATCAAATCTTTTCTTATAGAAAAGAAAAAACTAAAACGCATTACCATAATGATTGTCTTTTTAGTGACAAATGTAAAATCTAACAGACATTAAAGCCGAGCCAAGGTTTTATGTATCAGATGCAATGACTCATTTTGAGCATGAAATACTAATCAGATGCGACATTTGACCAAGATCAATCGATCGATCGATACATTTAGATCAGATGATACGAATGTATTTTTTTTTATACAACCAATCACTAACATGGAGTATACTCGTAGTACTCTGGTCAAATAATAGTTCTAGCAGATGCAGTGAACATATATAGTTCACCAAATGCGTAATTAAGCAAGGATCGGCCGAGAAATGTCGACATATAACTGATCAGAAACCAAATCGGAAACTGCAAATTATAGAAAACAATCAAGAGTATGGAGCCTTAAGTCTAATTTTTCATATGAACTCCTTGTTTTATGGAGTGTGAAGCAGCAAATTTTGAGACACAATGTATTGATAACGTAGCTTTGTCTTAATAGATAGTAATTCGCATGTATATTCTTTCTGTAAATATTTTTATTATATCAAGTTCCAGAGTTATGTTTAAATTGCCAAAGAGATGTTCCCAAAAACACACACACTTTTGATGTCAATGATAATTTGATTCATCAAAGAAAATATATAGTGATTTTTGCACTAAGTATATTAGAGATTTCATTCAACTTTTATTAATACATATTGTACGCTTATCAACAACTGTTTGTTATTAAAAAAAAAGGGGGAGGAATCAAAATTCTAATACCAATTTTATTTTTCCTTTTCGGCGGGAAAGTACTTCGAGAGTGTCGTATATATGTATATATTATACTCTCCTCATCACTAGAAGCAAGGAAAATGAGATATCGTAAAACAATAGATTCATGCTATACTTTAACCAGACTAAATTAGCATCTACATGCCGAGAATTCATAAACAGCCGAGATAAACATAGATTAAATCCAACACTCTAGCACTTTTACATATATGCAAAAAAAGAGAGGTTCCGAATCATGTAAAAACCATTGATAAAATTCGAGGGACTACAGAATATCTTTGATCAGATAGTATATTTAAAACCTAAACTATCAGTTTGTGCTTGATCATCCCCTAATATCATGATTTGTATTTCTCCTCAAGTTTTGCATACTTTATTAATTAGATAAATTGATAAATTGCTTACCCCGCTTACGTCCAGTCACGCTTTTTTTTTGGATACGCGCATCATAACGCGTTGATAAAGTTTTATTTCTGATTTTTTTTTTTTTTTTTTTTTTTTTTTGGTATTCACAATAACCTGTAAAACAATCACAATGAGTCAAATGGATATCGATACGCCAGTTATTAAAAAGAATAAAGGAAAAGGCAAAGAAAAAGTGTTAAACATTACTCAAGAGTTGGATAATTTACCTTGGGTAGAAAAATACAGACCCAAGACACTTGAAGAACTCGTGTCTCATGAAGACATTACCTCGACAAGTAAAACTAAAAAAAAAAGAAAAAATACTATAGACAATTCTTTTGTATTAAGCAAGTTTTTGCCATTATATAGTTGAAACCTTTATTGAAGCCAAAAGACTGCCTCATTTATTATTTTATGGTCCTCCCGGTACTGGTAAAACTACCACGATTCTTGCATGTGCGCGCAAATTGTATGGTGAAAAGTTTAAAAGCATGATTCTCGAGTTGAATGCTTCGGACGATCGAGGTATTGACGTTGTTCGCGAGCAGATCAAAAATTTTGCCAGTACGCGAAACATTTACAGCTCTGGTTTCAAGCTGATCATTCTTGATGAAGCGGATGCCATGACCAATCAAGCACAATCGGCGCTCCGTCGCGTGATAGAGAAATACACCAAGAATGTTCGTTTCTGTATTATCTGTAACTATGTGAGTAAGATCCTTCCTGCTATTCAATCGCGTTGTACTCGTTTTCGTTTTGCGCCTTTGGCTATGGAACAAGTAGATTCACGACTACAGGTGATCGTTGAGCAGGAACAAGTCAACTTGACAGAAGACGGTAAAAAGGCCTTGCTGCGTCTTTCCAAGGGCGATATGCGTCGTGCGTTGAATATCTTGCAAGCTTGTCATGCAGCTTATGATCGCGTAGATGAAGCTGCTATATATAACTGTACGGGACATCCACAACCTCAGGATATTGAACGTATTTCCAGATGGATGATGGCTGAAGAGTTTACAACCGCGTATTCAAGTAAGTATTATATTTTGGAAATGGCATTTTAGATGCGTCAGTGCTAAAATAGAGATATGTGTAGATATTGAAAAGCTGCAACGAGAATCAGGATTGGCGTTACAAGATATTGTGAGCGAAATTTATAATTTTGCTCGCTTAATTGAATTTCCTTCCAAATCACGCATCTATTTATTACAGAATATAGCAGATATTGAATATAGATTAGCCGAAGGAGCGAATGAAAAAATCCAATTGAGCTCACTTGTGGGTACATTCAAATTAGCTCAGGAAAATATTGTATAAATAAAGTAGTCCCTTTTAGAAGTTGATGTGCAGGCATATATAAATAACTATTTACTATAACAACCATTCCTGTCAAACTGGACCGCCTTAGCAATGATCACTGTCAAATCGGAGGAGGCATAACCACTGTAATGGCCATATTTATAGTCCGATCATAGCTAATAAACCTGTCAAAACCAGATCGTATCGATAGCTCAAAGATGTGGGAACTTTTTCGTTTGTCGCTTTATTTACGAGGCTATTTCAAGGCCGCATAACACATTTCTTTATATTCTGCGCTTTCAGTATATAGTGTATCATTGTAATATCTGACAAATCACTGAGGATTGAACAACCGATCAAGGATTCATGGGCAGAAGTCTATTCTTGGTCGTTAGTAGTTGTATTTGTGTAACGTCATGCATACTCGAGTCCCCCTCCCTCCCTTCGATGCAGATGGACGGAACCTACAGAAAGGGATAGTTGCTTTGTTATACCGAGAAAACGATAGTTTGGGTCCCAGTTTTTTGATCCCGATATGATCGAGATTGCCGTTTATAGCTGTTTTGCATACTATTCTGAATCTCTTTTTTTGCACAAAATTCTTTTCCATTTTCCAAGTTATAGCCGAAATGGCAAATAGAAGCTGAAACAATATACTCGAGGCGCGTACATAAAAACACACAGGTTCCGGTTTCAAATCTTGAAATGCCTTTTTTATCCCATATCTCGATAATCGTTTGTTAGAGGCTGAAGATCAACCCTTGATTGGCTTTTTGATTGGGTACTGACTGAAGCTTTTTATATTTTTCATTCTTTTTTTTTTCGCGCCCACTTCGTTTACAGAAAATCCCTTTTCTTCCTTCTTTATGAATCCCATTTTTTTTGCTTTTTGAATTGGTTCAATATGGATGTCTCCAAAATGTGCATTGATTCTTCTGATGCTAATGAAACAGCATTGCCCTCTACAATCTCGAATTCACAACGGTAAATAATTTATATTAAAAAAAGATAATTATTTTTTTAGCAGGGTTTTTTTTTTACTGACAGTGTTATAGAAACACCTTACCTTCATTAAGTCAATTACCTGTCTATGGAACTACTATTTCTGCACCTAGAAAACATAATACCAGCCTTCAATCTTTTGTAAATAATGGCAAATCAATATATCGAAATCTTTCTCCTAGAGAATTAAGAACTAAATATCAGCATCAATATAAAATGCAGCATCAGTATTTAAAATCATATACGCCTATACAGGACTCATATTATGAGAACCAAACAGACTATAAGCATCATTACTATCCTTATCAAACAGATTCATCATTTACAGATACGACTCAATCATCTTCTTCTGCATCCACTCCCTTACCATCGCTAACGAATATGAGATCATTAGTATCACAATCACCGCCACAGCAACCATCACCACAGCAACCATCACCACAGCAACCATTACCACAACAACCATTACTACAACAACCATTACTACAACAACCATCACCACAACAACAACCACCACCACAACAACCACCACCGCCATTATTGCAACCACGTCCTTCTCCACCTACTATGCCAACTATAACAGAACATAATCCATTAAAAACTGTCATTGATCAATGCACATCAATATATGAGCAAATTGGCAAGTATCGCGCTGACCCGCTCAGAGAATCAGAACGAAATCGAATCATAGATCATGTATATAAAACTGCAGAAATGATGCTTCAGTCTTTGAAAGAAATGGAAGGGACTCGTGTAGAAAACCCTGATTCTATCATGATTGATTATGCTTCAGATGATATCTCATCTACCACCTCTGCAATCAAGTTGAATGAAGACCAATATCAACCAATGAATGAGGAATACAAAATGATCCGACAAGCTAGAAATTTGCAAGAAAACTCACGGCCTAAATATCGCAGACGAAGCGTAAGTAAAACCACTAGTAACATTCATTCTATAGTGTTATTGATTTTATTGTATAGAAACGAAGTATGGTTGGTCAAAGGTGTCATTCATGTAATACCTCTGAGACACCCGAATGGCGTAGAGGCCCAGATGGTGCGCGAACGCTTTGCAATGCTTGTGGCTTACGTATGTTATTACTTGGCTATTTCTGTACAATTACTAAACGTGTTCCATAGATTATTCTAAATTGCTAAGGAAGGGCTCTTTGACAGTGCAAACCCATAATTATATGATTGAAGAAACAACTCGCGTTCCAAGAGCGATTCAATTCCCAAAGGTAGATGATCACAGTCCAACTTCTGTAATTCAAGCTGAAACCATTTCACGGATATCTGAAATTTACAATGATGATGAAGTTACTAAATAATAATAACAAAAAAAAAAGCGAGGTTACTTATTTGTTTATAGAATAAAAAAGTTGCTTTTTTGTACTCGCGCGTACAAATCTCGATGATCATTTTACTCGACAGCTAATTCATTTTACTACTTGTTCCGGTCAATCTTCTGAATGCCATTAATACCCAAAAAAAAGGTGTTCTGAATGCCATTATGCACCCCGAAATTGGGATATTTACTATCATTTATGACATTTTATAGTCTTGATTATCGAAAGATATAATAAAGTCAATTCATCACCTATAAGTTTTTGATTAATATGGAATATCTCGATCTAAAGGAGTGTTTTTTTTTTGTTGGTCGCACTTCAGGACACTTGGCTATTCTTGGTAGGCCGCATTTCAATAAACACGTCATTCTGCCTTTTCCTTGGTGTCTGTCATTTGGGTGTGGTAGTTTATCAATCAAAGAAATTATAAAAGTAGCGGCAGGGGTGGCCGCGTTTCAACAAATAAACTACATTCTTCATCACATGGTGCGAGCTAGAGTTTCGTTTGCGCGCGCAAAAAAAGCTCACAATTTGATAGTTGTTACAAATAAACTATCTACAAATCGATTTATATGCGAGTAGTTATTATTATATAAAAATTGTTCAAGAAGGATGGTCTTGAACAATCAATAAATAATCAAATAAGCCGAGAATGCATTGTATCACGTTATACAACCTTTAAGGTTCTTACCTTTTGCGTATTTATTTGTTTAAATAAAACTTGGTTTATCATTACCCGTCAATGCGTACCAATTACATAACTTCTGAAATAAAAGATCCCAAAAAAAAAAGAATAAGCTTGTGAATGTTACTTGACTAAAATCACAAGAGAATCGATCAGATGCAGCAAACTCACTTATAGACCCGGTTTGCAGATTTCTTTGTTTTTAAGACAAAGAACTGTAATGCAATTAATTCCATTTGTTATCACAATGTATACTTTACTGCAATATATTAGAAATTGAACATGATTTACACATTAACACATACGAGCAAGGCTACTTTGCTAAAAACAAAACAAAAAGAAAGGCGTTTAAAGCCGAATTGAGAATTGTAACAGATGCAACTGCTCATTCAAATGGAATACTAAACAGATGCCACACTTGACCGAGATCCGATAAAAGATGTACACATCATTAGGTATTATTGCTGCTCAATTTTTAATATTAGTCAACTATATATTCGTTGTACTGGCGACTATATATATATAAGCTTAAACGTTTGCAACAATCCCTTCCGAGTATGGATTACTAAGCAGATGCGACATTAAATGAGGATCAGTCGAACGATCTATTTCATTTAGATCCTTGTTGTATAATTCTTCATCAATTGTGTATCGGCAAATGAAACTTATTCATCATAATGATTATATAGATCTCTAATCAGATGTAGCAGTTCATTTTGAACTTGAACTACTACTAATTCGACATGTTCTATTACAGAGATGAGAGAAGGAGACACATCTATAGATCATTACGTATTATTGTTGTATTAAATACATAAAACTTGTTAATTATACATATCAGTTGAATTGCGGCTAATGAAAAGCCGTAACAGATACGGCAGTTCATTCTGAGCATGGACTGTTAAACTGATACGACATTTTAATTACTACTCTACTTAGAAATACAAATGAAACTATAACTGGGACCTATTTGCATCAAGGTGGCATATATTAAGTCAGCTTATTCAATCAAATATAATATATTCTATATATTACTTGAGCAAATAAAATAAAATAAAAAAAATAATACACTTTTGTGTTTTGATTAAATTGAAAATGAAAGCTCTTTTGGACACGAGATGCTATAGCATCTTATGTTGGCCAGGGCAGTTCCATTATTATAGAAATAAACTAAAAGCCTCTTTAAGATCCTTCTCTATGCGAGATGTTTATAACCGAAAATGCATACGCAAGTATTTAATATGATAATTTTTAGTCATCAACTTGTGCTTTTCGTAGAAGCACATGCGAGAACAGCTACTAGGGAGAATCAACCGAACTGCCAATGTATGAGTCTATTTTGCTCCTTATTTGTCATTGGTATTCATAGGAAAGGATTAATTCAGATATAGATGCGACAAAATGATAACAATGCAGATTTTGTTATACTAGGTTGTTTGGAAGTTTGCTTCAGGGTAATTGGCCTTCATTCAATTGAAATCGCCTTGTGCGCAATCATATACGGAAGGAAACGTAAGGCAAAGATCAGTCTTAGAGATCGTACTCCATTGCGAGATAGGAACCTTTTTGTATTTTTGAAAATAGATAGTATTTTAACGTATCATCCGGTAAAGTGAAAGACTTCTGGTTGGCTTTAGCTTGTAATATACTACACCATTCTTGCAAGGATAGCAGTTTGAGCATGCATTTCATCAATTCTATAGAGGAAGATAGAAGAACTATCAAATATTTCACCGGTATAAATATCTTGGGTTGCTTCCAAAGCCTTGCTTTGAAAAGCGGTGGATTCAATTTTAAGTTTTGAAGATTTTCGCCAGAGGATCATTGTTGTTGATTCTGACTGTCAATTTGCATACCTCTGGCCAATGAAGTCAGCGTACTTTTGTTTCCAAATAAATCGAACGTTTTGTGAAGAATGTAATGTATCGAATCATGTTTTAAAGAATAACTCTGTGCCAGATTATTATAATAATAATTGTAGAAACGTAATAGAATGTCTTGCCACTAAGGCACACGGCACGATTTTGGTTGTAGTTATAATCAAGGCCTTGGCAACTAATAGCGCGAAATTGAATTACCGATTTAAATCAAGGTACCAAACTCACCCCATGCAGCTTGATTCATGATACGGCTTAAGAAAGAGAAATAGACACAACTGTCTTGGCAAGACCATTTGCCTGTAACACAACGTCTATACAAAAAAGTCATGTTTCGTTTTCCGTTGTTCCGAGCACATAAAATGGATTGAGCGCCTCATTTTTCCCTCTTTTCTCTTTTGTTTCAACAAAATGTATAGTGAAGACGCGTACGATTATTTATTCAAGATTGTGATCATTGGAGACTCTGGTGTAGGGAAGTCGAATTTACTCTTACGATATACGGTAATATCCATAAAGACAGTTGAAATCAATTTTATTTTACTAAAACTCTTTATTCTGTAGGCTGATGAATTTATGGAAGACTCAAGAAGCACCATAGGTAGGAGACCTTGATTATCTGTAACTAAGGCGCTTTTGTGACTGACTTTTGGGTGATGTTAATAAACATAATCATCATAGGTGTTGAATTTGCAACGAAAAGCATCAAAATTGTAAGAGGATAACAATAGAAAAAAAAAGGCTAAAAAAGAATTCAGCCACACCGCAGCTAACCTATTTACCAATAGGATGGATGCTTTATCAAAGCTCAGATATGGGATACAAGTGGTCAAGAAAGATATAAAGCAATTACAAGCGCATTCTATAGAGGTGCTGTAGGTGCACTTCTCGTCTATGGTAAATTGATATCTTTTTCATCTAGACTCACATACACTGACATTCTAAGTTCAGATGTTACGCGGAAGCCATCGTTTGATCATGTCAATCAATGGTTAAAAGAATTGCAGGAAAACACAGATGAAAATATGCCGCTTGTACTAATAGGTAACAAGGTCGATTTAGCAGACAAAAGTCGAGCAGTAAGCACAGAGGAAGCCAAGCAATTCGCAGCCGAAAAAAACATGCTCTTTTTCGAAACTAGTGCGTATGATGCCACCAATGTCAAGCATGCTTTTGAAACCATGTTTGATCATGTATACACGGAATTGGCAAAGAACAAGCTGTTGAAAAAGAATTCATCTCCAAAGGAGATCAATGGTTTAGCGGTTGGGACAACACGAACAATCACACTGCAGCCGCCTTCGTCCATGTATCAGTACAATCATCGGAATAAAGAGAATGAAAAGGAAGGAGGAGGATGTTGTTAAGTCTTAACGCTTAAAGGAAGGCTCCGGATGGAAACCATCTCTATAAACATTTGTATATACATCTACCAAAGAATATGTTAATATCGTTAATACAGTACACCCTTATTATAGTTTAAAGTGAATAATTAAACAACACTTACTTCAATATCTTATAAGACGATTTTGTCCCTTTTTTTTCTTTTTTTTTAGCCCACTTTACCCCATTCAGATAAAATTTAATGATCAGTTTTACTATGGATGTGTCAAAGGTTAAGTATTCAGAGATAATAAGCGTAGTTTATTCAAAGATGGGTCACGTTATATATAAGCTTTTGGGAAGATGCTGGGTCCTCGCCAGCACAAAAGTAGTATCTAGAAGGAAAACGGAGCAAGTTTAGCAAGCAGAAAATACTCTTTGATCAAGACTCTAATAGATGCAGCTGCCCATTCTGCATATGAGCTACTATTCAGATGTGAAACTAGATCGAGATAGATCGAGATCGATTGAGTGATCTGTAGATCATTAGAGTTTGTAGTAGTAAGTTTTATATATATATATATATATAAAGTGGCGCTATTTGGGCCATAAAATCTTTATAATAGGATAACTCTAACTGAATCGAATTTGAGTAATGTTGTCTACTCTATTGATGAAGTGGCAATACATCTGAACATTTAAAAACAAAAAACAAAAACTAAAAGCTGAACTTTTTTACGGCAAACTCATTTATATAATTTGAGACGAAAAAAAAATATTTATAATTCTGGGTGTTAACGATGATAATTTTTACCAAAGACCACTACATTGTTTGAAAAAGGATCGCATTCTTTTTAAATGTACATTTATTCTTAACAATCTTAAACTTTTTTTAAACGTTCAGATGTATTGCCACTTCATCAATAGAGTAGACAACATTACTCAAATTCGATTCAGTTAGAGTTATCCTATTATAAAGATTTTATGGCCCAAATAGCGCCACTTTATATATATATATATATATAAAACTTACTACTACAAACTCTAATGATCTACAGATCACTCAATCGATCTCGATCTATCTCGATCTAGTTTCACATCTGAATAGTAGCTCATATGCAGAATGGGCAGCTGCATCTATTAGAGTCTTGATCAAAGAGTATTTTCTGCTTGCTAAACTTGCTCCGTTTTCCTTCTAGATACTACTTTTGTGCTGGCGAGGACCCAGCATCTTCCCAAAAGCTTATATATAACGTAACCCATCTTTGAATAAACTACGCTTATTATCTCTGAATACTTAACCTTTGACACGTCCGTAGTAAAACTGATCATTAAATTTTATCTGAATGGGGTAAAGTGGGCTAAAAAAAAAGGAAAAAAAAAGGACAAAGTCATCTTATAAGATGGGTTAAATGATATCTAAAAGCTCTTTTGTTTAAAAGCTTTTTATACAGAAAAAATATATCCAATTATTTTTTGTTTTGTTTTTTGGCTTTCTTTTGTTTTCAACAGAAAACAATGATTCAAGTACACGATATTATATGTATCCTTCTGTGAAACGAGAGTTTGCGTATATACTCATATTTGTATACCTTTATTTCAAGTCTATGGTGCACAAATTACACTTTTAATTGTCTATGTACTCTGTATGTAAGTTGACTGTAACACATTATGCTTTCAATGCTAATACAATACTAATAGAAAATGCTAAGAAGTATCCAAGAGCGAAGTCGGTATATTGTATAGTTCTTGTTGTGGTTTAAAACACTCGTTTTTTTTTTGGCTGATTTTGTATATTAAATTCTAAGCGAATCGATGGTGATGTAGAATGAATTGATGAGGCTACCACGTTTTCTTCCTGGTTCCAAGCCCCGCAGCAATTTCTGCATATGGTAAATCCCATTTCTAAATATAATTTGCTGAGGCTGTGTTTCGATTACTAATAGTTGCACCACCTGCCAATAGGCCTTAAAGCTGTCGATCAGTTCAGGGCAGGAATAATTGCATACTATTAGTATCTGCAATAAAAATTATAATATTACTTATTGTATGTGCTACTGTTGTGTATGAATATGCAAACTAACGTCTACTCTATACTTTATTTTATTTATCCTGCTGACAGAAAATAGTGTCCCGGTGTTACTTGTATTAGTTATCAATCAATTAGCCTGCGCATATTTAAGCTCAAAAGCCACCGAAACTGAATTATTCAAGGTTATACGTTTCGTTGTGATCTATCCTTCCCTCTCTCTCTCTTTTTTTATTACATTTATAATATCAAGTTAAATTGTTAGTATTTTTTATTCTGGCAAACAAAATAAAAAAAAAAAACATCATGATACCCCTAGTGCTCGCTATTTTAATATACCAATTTCTCGCCTTTCTGGGTGTTGAAGCTATTGGTCGCTTGGTAATTTACATTGCTTATTACAAGCAAGACTTGGATTTGAAGCTTATGTACAATCAAGCACCAATTGATCTCATCTATTCATTCAACAAATTCGACAAGCCCAACTCTCAAAAGATGTTTGTTTTTTTTATGGCGTCTATTGCTCTGGCATTTGGCTTTATTCCAACCATTTTCACTGAATTTGATGCAACAGCGTTCTTGTACTACGATTATATTACCTCTCCTCTTAATCGCAGTGATGCTATCAACAATTACAACTGGCCTTCCACTCTACCTGTCTTTGACAGAATCATTCCGTTCTTGACAAATCCTACCAATACATCATTACAAGATATGGTGAACAATTACATTATACAGCATTTACGCCAGAACACCACTCAAAACCCATCTGGTCACTGGTTTGGCGTTAATAATATAGAAACGTTGTATTATGACGACCGTCAAGCAAACTTGGGCGGCGAGAACTTCAATGTAATGATAGAAGGCAGCAATTATTGGGGTAACCAAACATATTCTGCATTTTCTACTTTTCGCCAAGGTGATTCTGAGACACGCGATTCGTTGACAATGTCTAGCTGTTCCAAAGATCCTTCTTTGCTTATCACAAATTTATCAAGCATCCATGGTACGCGGGTGCAAGGTTCGCTTCATTATGATAATTTATGTTATCCCATCTACGACCCTACAATGAGTGTCTATCTCTCTCGAAAAAAAAATGGCCAAGAATACCGAAATAGTCTTTTAAACGCCAATGATACCATTTATCGACAGACGAAACTCACTAGCGGGCTCTCTGCCATGTCTTCTTTTGGTGTCGCCATATACAACCATAACGAAACACATTCCACGATGGCCATCAAGAAAACTGCACACATCACCATGTATAATTATAACAAAACCATCGATCCCCCCGGTTTGGACTGTGCTTCTCTGGCTGCTGGTAAATCCAACTATTCTCAAAACTTTATCGACTTGCCTTACAATTCAGTGCTCTGTCAACTTATGCAGACTAAGCGAGAAAACCCACAGATTCAAATCATCCAAGCCGCTGGTCGATATGCTCAAGATAATTGGATGGTCAGTTCAGTGTACACGCATCAAAGAGGTGGTATGTATGACGACGGAGATAGCGTTATGCTTGACCTAGCATCTTTTACTGTGTTTAATGTTCGCGGCAATCTTACTGATGACGATGAGCGTATGATTGCCTATGAAGGCAACCGAATAACACGCGATAACAACAACGGTTTTATCATGACAATGGCTAACGATAGTATTGGACAAATATTGAAAGAGCTGGACCCTTCCATGATCTCTAATGAAACGGCAGCCATATTGATGGGATTGGCTTCTATGCGTATAAGATGGACCGCTGAAGACTATAGTGATTTTCAATTAACGCGTGCTAGCGTTATAGGTGCAGTGGAAACGCCTGTTTGGTGGATCGTGATCATATGCGTGTTGGTATTCCTGTTTCTGTCACCGCATGTTACCCGAGTGCTTGTTCGTCGTGCACCCCAATACGAGGATGATTTGAGAACAATTCTGATATCAACGTTGAATAATACACAACATGTCACACAGGAAGGCAAATCAAAGGCCAAAACATTAAACCTAAGTGTGGTGCACGGTCAAGAGCAAAGCGCAAAGACTGTTCTTTTGACGGTGGATAATGAGCCAATTGTCGCAGCAGCAAAACTAGAAGCTTTATTACTGCAAGGTCAGAACGACAATGGAAAGGGGTTAGTTGAAAACTTCGAAAATGTCGAGACTGAAGAGTATGAGTTGTTGAATAGAAGTTAGTAGAAACTTATTGCTTCTATCACAAATGATTACAATAAAAAAGCAATTGTACGCAGGATGCTGTAAAATTAGAATTTAGAATTTCAAGAGACTGAATTGAGGCAGTTTTTCATGCTATTAGTTGTTGATTTGAATAACTAAAACCTAAAATATCTAAATATGAATTGATAAAATGATTGGCTACTTGTATATACGCTCATTATATAACAGTTAAGTAGAACAGAAAGTTTAATGGATGTAAAAGCTCTTTTTGAATATAGATCTATAGGCAGACGCGATATATATAAATGCCTATGACCAAGGCTCAAGAACGAATAGATATTGCTATAATAAATATTTTGATTTAGATACAGCACAACAACATAAATGGGTCTTCACACTGGACAAATATATATCCAAAGTCTCGGTCGAGTATAAAAGCTTCGAGATTAAGTGCTGACGTTGATCAGCATATCAATCTTTGTTTACGCAGCAAGTTTCAAAGTATAATTTTCAGTAACAGTTTTAATAGGTACAGTGATTCATTCTGAGTAAAGGGCATTTGTAAAATGTGATATTAAGTTGCAATAAATCAAGAGGCCTAACGATTATTCGATTGAATTTTGGTATGAAAAGAAGATTGACAGTAAGGAATTGTAATATATGTACTGTGTTCCAGCCAGACAAAGGTTCCATCAGGTTAAATGCTTTTTTTTTCTGGGCATGTATTATCCATCAGATATGATACTAAGTCGAAATAATTAGATCTATAAATCACTATGGGAAGAATTGTATGTAACTTATTAGAATAATATGAATCAAACCATAAGCTCGTTATTCAATATAAAATAAATATATATGCTTGTTGTTACGACTAAATAATAAGAACTAATAGATGCAGTAGCCCATTCTTACTAGGTGATACTCAATAGATGAGAGATTTAATCAAAGTCGATCGAGAAATATAGATGTGCTGAGGATGGATGATCTCAGAAAGATAGATGCAGATATAAAATCTCTCTTTTGTGAAATGTCAAGACAAAATTTCAGAGACAAGGTCTTTTAATAACCTAAATAGGATCTATATCAATAGCATACGCAGGTTTTTGTTCATACTTTTTTAGGATAAAAAATGCGCAAGTTATGCACTTTTAACAAGTACTAACGTCTGTTTTATCCACAATAAAATGATCAGCCGAAGGAAATATTTGATATTTTTTATTTTATTTTTTGCTTCTTGATTCAGAGCGAGCCTGCAAAATCACTTTGCCTGCCATCCGCTAATAGAGTTTGAAAGGAGGAAGATTAAGACGATGTGCCTTAGTATAACGCTTTGGAAGTATGGTCATAAAACAGGTTTATTTGGAATATTTCAAAGTTGCAGTTGTTATTTTCTTTTTGTGCTCTCTATGTCAAGGCAAATCTTGCCACTAAACTTCAATAGTACATTGCAACGAAACTGCTTGGTAATAACTATACCGATTTTTTCAACAATTACCCAGCTGAAACTTCGGATAAACCATATTAGCTTGTGTTTGAAAACTTCTTTTTTTTTGCTGTAGCTATATGTATATAAAATGGTTCAAAATCGATTTTTTTACAGCTAATCATCAATTATACAATACCTTCATCAGACTTTAGATAAATCAATACTTTAGTGGATGCAGGGTTAGACTCCAAATATGGAAATGCTAGGCAGATCCGATATTTGACAAAGGTTGGTCAACAGATCAAGAGATGACGAATGTCGGATAAATTTCGATGGTATCCTTTGGAAAGCATAGAAGGTACTGTGAAGATTCAGTTTAAACATAACGTAGATTGAATAGCATGTAAATACATTTTTGCGTTAAAATAGTGCAAGCTAGTACTTGGGAAAAAAAAAAAATTTACATCACAGCTTTTTTTTTTTTTGTATGAAGGATGTTTTAATTTACATCACAGCAACCTCTATAGATTTGACGAAAATTAGAGTGATCTTTAAACCATTCAACCCATAATTTAATTCTACACAAAAACTTTGTTAAGATACTTCCTTTATGTCAACGCTTACTGAGCTATTAAAGAGTGTGTCAAAAAAAATTTGAAAGGAAATGTCAATCTTTGCAAAATCGCGACAGCCAATAGTAATCCAAAAGTTGGAGTTTTTTAATGTGTGTATCCCTTGTACTCTACACAAACGTTTATTAATTATTTTGGACTAGATTAAACAAAATATAAGTAGCTGTTTGTTGGTTTTTCTCTCATTTTCTAATTGTAGAGCACACAAAATCGATATAAATTATCAAATTTTTGTGACTATTTGTACTTGAGATAGTATGGATTCTATAAAATAAAGGTTTACGCAGTTTCGGGAAAACAATAAAATGCGTAAACTATTACCATAGGCTAGTCAACTAACAGAAGTGATTTTCAAGCTTCATGATCATAGGCCAAGAGCGTGCGAATTTTTTTTTTGTAGAAGGGGTTATATGAATTGAATGTTGGACAAGATGATATGATAAAGTTGAGCTTCGAGCGCTGATCAGAATACCAATTTCAAATGCAGAATCGGTCCGAATGCTGAGCAGAATCAAAGTGTGCCTTGTAGAGCGAATTTTGACAAAGATTTAGTATCGAAAGTCACCCATGACATCCTGCCCTTTATAGGTTTTTCAACGCCTTGTTTTGTGAGCCATGTATGTATTTAGACCAAAGAGACATATTTTTGTTTAAAATGAGTACATCGATTCGTTTAGTACGTAAATCATTGTTGGATATTTGGAATCGATATACCGTTATAGCTATTACGTAACAGGATTGCGTAAATAATGTTCCTGGATAGATACACTTTTTTCAACAGACAATTAGACATCTTATTCTCATAGTACTATATAACAAAAAAGATCTATACAGAGATAGATTGGTTTACGTGAGATTATTATCGCTTACAAAAAAATTAATTATTAACAGGTAGCAGCGTTTTATGCTTGAATGGACGATTAAGTAGCTTTCTTGTCCATGATGTATTACTTAGGAATATAATCAGTAGTACCGCTATATTACAAAGCCGAGAGAAATGTCAGAAATGTGCCGAGTAAACAATAAAGCAGATCATAAAAAAGTTGATTCTCAGTCGTATCAATTCGGTCGCTTAAAGGTTTATGAGCCGTGCACGCGAGAAATCATTTACCAAAACTTTGCTAGTTTAAAATACAGTGAACCCTTGAGTTTTTTGTTATACAAAGACACTTTTAAATTAACCATATACGGGATTATCATTCCTTTAGGAAACTTTATTTTTTTACCAAGTATTGTTTAATAAAAAAGAAAAAACACATACCTGAGAAATTTCAATGAATTAAACTGATCTAGACATATAGGCGTATACACTGAAAGATAGAAGAGATCAGAAAGTATTTAAAAACAAGCATGTGCCGTGTAACCCCCCTCTATCGTCATTTTTATGGTCTTCCTGAGCCTTTTTGCCCCCCGGAAACTAATTGACTAATGGGGTGTTATTAAACGAATTAGGTAATGTTTCGCCAAGATAAAGCGAGTCTTATACACGTAAAAGGACCTTGGTATCCGATTTACAGTATTATTGACTTCTTGACGCACCAACTGAGTTTCCAGCCAGCTTTGCGTGAGAGATGTGCGTAACCTCTGAGTTTCTTTTTTTCGTTCTGGTATAAAATGAACCAAAAGGTTTCCCACTTTTGTCTTGGCTTTTTACTCTCCAAATATA
The DNA here is from genome assembly GCA_026027325.1 of Actinomucor elegans. Taxonomy (NCBI): domain Eukaryota; kingdom Fungi; phylum Mucoromycota; class Mucoromycetes; order Mucorales; family Mucoraceae; genus Actinomucor; species Actinomucor elegans. Next base: position 529,639 of record JAMSLZ010000017.1, read on the forward strand.
CACATAAATCATGTCTAGTGACGAAGCCACTGTGAAAAGACAAAGAGTTAGTCGTGCTTGGTAACTAGATGCAACCAAATTCCAAGATCGTTCAACTTAAAAAAAAACCCACTTATATAGCGACCTTTGCAGAAAGAAAAAGATCAAGTGCGATGGTGCTTCTCCAATGTGTGGCAATTGTAAAGCTTTTAATTTCGATTGTTCATACAAAGATACTACAAAAAAAGTGAGTCACCCCTGTTTTGACGGGAAATGACTCAACACATTAATAATTGATTATTTTTTTTTTTTTTCAGAGAGGACCACCCAAGGGTTACATCGAAGCTATCGAGAATCGATTACATAAGCTTGAAAGTTACCTAAAGAATATTGCGCAGCGCGAAAGTGATCCGCGGACCATGGAACTATTGAAGGAACTACAGGCACCTTTGGAGACACCTGAAGGAGAAAAGATCAAAGGAAGACCTCAACGTAGACAACGTCGCCGTCCTATAGTTCAGGAATCAAAGACACCTCCAGCCTTAGATTCTCCATTATCAACCCTATTGGATAGTCCCGACATGAATCATCGTGAATTACCACCACACGAGGAGCCTGTGCGACGCAACACTACTTCAACAACTGTTGCTGGCTCTCCTGCTCATACGAATGATAGTACAGGCCAATTGACGATGGACGAAAATGGCCAAGTCAGATACTTGGGTAAATCATCTGGTTTCTATCTTTTATCAGACAGTCGAACGTATCAAAATGGTGCTTTTCATTTCTCAGGTTATGCACACAAACTACAACAGCAGCAGCAACAGCAACAGCAACAACTAGTACAGCAGCATCCAAAAAACAACAGATCAAACAGCCGACACACTGTCAATCCCTTGGAACTACCGCCAAAAGACTTGTCCGAACACTTGATCCAACTTTATTTGACTCATTTTTATCCTGTGTTGCCCTTGTTTTACAAGAAACGTTTGGCATGTCCACTTTCTCCATTAGAGCCTATCTCACCCCTACTGTTAAATGCGATCTATGCTATGGCTTCAAGGGTAAGTTCGGATGAACGTGTCCGATCTGACCCTACTTCACCTGACACAGCTGGTGACATATTCTATGAGCGAGCACGCTGTTTGCTGGACGATTATTACGACACACCAAAGATTTCAACTGTACAAGCTTTGCTACTGATGGCCAGTCATCAAATGGGTGCTATGAAGGCTGCTCGTGCTTGGCTCTATAGTGGCATGGCTTTTCGTATGGCTCAAGATTTAGGGCTTAATCGCAATTGTGACCATTGGAACATTTCACCAGAAGAACGTGAACGTCGCAAACGTGTCTTTTGGTGCTGCTTTATTGTGGATCGCATTACGTCTGCTATCTATGGTCGATCCTCTAACTTTGAAGAACGCGACTGTGATGTTCCTTTTCCTACTGTAGAAGATGACGAACCTATTCCTGTCGCCTCTGATTCCTCTAATAGTGATCGGCCACCTGCTGGCATTTTAGAAGTATTTATTCAAAGTATCAAGATTGCTGGTATTCTAGGCCATGTCCTCAAAAACATTTACTATGTCAAAGCCAAACTCCATACAGATTCCCAGCATATTGACCATATTCTTACCACGTTGCATCAACAATTGATAGAGTGGCATCGTAATCTACCTGCATCCCTGCAATACAAGCTCCCCAATACACAAATAGGTGAAAAAGGACCCGATCCTCCTTCTGCCATTTGCCAGTTACATCTCATGTACTACACCACTGTTATTTTGCTGCATCGATCGTTTATTCCAGGCCCAACACAGACCCAGCTGCCCACTTCGCTGCCTTCCTACAAGCTATGTGAATCTGCTGCCACATCTGTACTTGATATTGTGAATATTATGCTGGGCGAAAACCATTTACGCTATGTCTATAATTTTTCCGTCTTTTTTGTCTTTACTGCTGGTATCATATTCATCAAACTAGCCTCATCTAAGGAAGCCAACAAAGCTTTCGATGCCAAAATCAACTGTAACCGTATTATGCGTGCTCTTGATGACCTTGAACTGACTTGGATGAATGCCGCTCGAGGTTGTAACATTCTCGGCGAACTGGCTGGTTTACGTGATATCAAGCTTGAATGTGATAAATATGTACCCAAGAAGGACGCTGAATCGACACCACCGCCTTGTATTGCTGTTCCCAATTCACCTGAAGCGATAGATGAACCAGATGATATAGAAACCAATTTTGAAAACTGGAATGCCACCAAAAACACCACCACCACCACCACCACCACCACCACCACTACCACCACACAACATCATCAACGCTCAGCATCAGTAGATACTTTTACAAGTAACTTTCCACCTTCTGTCTTCACAGCACCTTCTCAAATACCCATTTCTTCTGTTCGACATCATCAAAGCCGTTCAGCTTCAATCGACCAATTGCAACTGCAAGAACAACGTGATCAAGCCGCCTCCTATTTTGAGCCACAACCTAACATTAAGCCCACAATGGATCCGTTTGAGGCACCCGGTATTATTCATACCAATTCAGCATCCACAACAGAAGAATTCGATCCTCTGGGCACTGCATTCTGGGGCATGCCAACATCTTTAGATACAGATGAATGGAATGCTTATTTTGGCACGCAACAAAATCAAAACCATCAGCAGCAAAGCGAGCAAGCACCTCAGCAATCTCATCAGCTTACCAACTTGTTGTTATCTACAAATCAATCATTACAGCAAGCCTCTAGCTTTATTTTTGGTCGTTCACAGCAATTGGATCTACCAAGTTCGCCTTCTCAAAGTGCTCTCTTTGGGTTTTTAGATGATAGCAATGAACAACAGCAAACGTACGTATCTTCTCCTAGTTCAATGATGACAGAACAACAGCAGCAGCAACAGCAACAACAGCAGCAGCAGCAGCAACAGCAGCAACAGCAAATGACAAGTACTCCTTCTGCTACTGATGTGCTTTATTGGTAAGAAGTATAGAACTTGTATAGAAAACCCTTCCCTCCCTTTATGTAGTATTGTATGAACTTGTATGTATAGATTGTTTGTAAATAAATTATATGATTATGTATTGCTCTTAAGAAGATGAAGGGTCATCTGTACCCATGTATTTTATATGGCAAGTTTGTTTTGTTCATTCAGACTATCCAATTTAATACATAGCATATATACATTATTTTTTAAAAAAAGAAGTCTTTTGAGCATAACAGGTATAACTAAAAACATCAGTATGTATGTGGTTTATAGAAGCCATTTCGGAACACAAATAAAATTTCTTGGTATCTTATAAAATTAGCTTTTTGAATAATACAAATGTTTAGGTGTACATAGAGTTTTTTGACAATTTGTACATATAGAGCTTACTGATGCATCGAATTATATGGTATTTTCTTGAATCCATATATTCATTTCGATAGAAGAAGAAAAAATGTTATATTTTTCAATCCATTAGATTTGAATATAAATTAGATAAATTGAAATGGGCTTTTTTTAAAGAATAGAATAAGATTTGTATTATGTCCTTTATTTTTTAGATGAGAAGTATTCATGGTAAAAGAAGTTAGATGATTTTTATATCCGTTGGAGTCGATCAGAGGTTTTTTCAGCATTGTATCTTATGCACTCATACAGTAGTTAGCATATAGTTACTGGTTATCCTATATATCTGTTTAAGCGGTAATAATGACCTTAGATTTCAAGTATGGAATCTATGTGAATAACTTTATCATGTAGGGTATTTGACAAGTGTACAACAAGTGTGACTGCTTTATATATACTTTAATAAGGTATAAATCATACGTAGCTATTCAGAGTGGTTTATATTCGATAATAATATTGGAGCATAACTAGGGAAATATGACATCTGTCCATTACTGGATATGCTTAAAACGAATATCTATATATACTCTTACAGATACAGTAGTTAATCTACGTGTAAACTACGAAAGTTTAAGATGAAAGGGTATACCTTCAAATTTTTTCCTAACATCTGGCTGGTTTTCATATCTCTACAGTTCTCAAGTGATTCCGGTTTAATGTCCCATCGGATGATCACATGTTCACAATCAAACATAGTGATTAGTAGTAATAATCAGCATTCTACTTGACTTAATTCAAATATTCAGTTTATCCCCTGATCGAATAACCACATCAACTTAATATTTTATGCTCAGAATGAACCTTTTTTTTTTTTTTCTCTATTGAAACGTTTTATTACTATATATCTTTATGTAACTACTAAAATACAGCGCTTGTGTTGTATTGTTAATAATTAACAGCCAACTACACTGAAGAATTTCTAATTCATACTATTAATTCATTTCCTTATTAACTCATATACGTATGTTGAATATCGTGGAATGTATTCATAACATTGAATAGCTTACATTTTAGCCGCTCCTATCATGGAACACAGTCATAATTCTCATTAATCCAAACTTTGAAAGTGAGTCCGACGAATTTTTGCATCACTCGAAGCACAGTGAGACTAGGTGCATCACTTTGTTTAAAAAATGCACTAAGTAATATGTCTAAATTTTTGATTATTCAACAAAAATCAGTTCAGAATAACAAGTGAGATGTTAGGCTGCCACTACTAGCGTAATAATGTTAAATGACCGATATCCAATAGAAGTTCTTGTATGTTGTGACTTCATTTTTCCCGCTATTTATCTTACTCGAGAACTGCACACTTCGTTCCTTCTCTTACTCTTCTTTTATTTTACGTATCTCTACTATTTAGACTGGTAATAGATTAACAACAACGTTACATTATGGCAGAAACAACAGATGTAGTTCCAGAAACACCTACACCTACTATTGAACAAATTGCATTACAAATCAAATCTTTAGAACAGAGAACCACTTCGGTCACCATATCTCGTAGTGCGTCTGTCTTGGACTTGAAACAAGAAATCAAGTTGGCTTTTGATGTCGATTCTGATAGACAACGACTAATTTTTCAAGGACGAGTTTTGAAAGATGATAAACAATTAACAGATTATGGTTAGTTAATTTCAAGCTCGAAGAGAAATGAATTCTAAATGGTTTTATTATTAGCTAATTTGGATAATGGCAAAGTCATTCATCTTGTTATTCGACCTATCGATGCTCCACATAACCCTTTAAATGGTATATATATATAAATATATAATATATATAGATAGATAGGTAGATAATGCACTGTAAGCTTTCAGTACTCAATGTCTTGTTTTTCCCATAGATGATCCTAATCCAGGAACCCGTCACACATTCAACAGAGGAGGAAGCAGTGGTCCTAGATCACGTATCTTTCCTTCTATATCGAGCAGATTGCCAATGATGGAAGGGTATGCTTTTATCACGTTAGATTCAAACATAAGCGATATTGGTGATAGTCAGTCTGTAAGCATTACCAAAAAAAAAAAGAGCCTTTATATTGCGTAATATTGACTTTTATATAGTTATTATCCTCTGTATTAAATGGTTTTGCAATGAATAGCCATAGCAGAAACAGTAGTGGTGGAAGACAATCTTCTTCAGATGCATCAAATAATAACAACAATAGTAATGTAAGTCTTTTTGTTTTTTAAAAAAAAAGAAAAAGAAAACACAATGACAGTTGACACATAATTATGTAGAATACAAGAAACACTCCAAGAAACCCTTTTGCTTTTTCGTTTGGTAGAGGTGCCCACTCTGAGTTTGCATCACCTCTTGCTGCTGCCGCTGCTGCTGCTACCGCTACTGCGACAAATAATGACAATAGAGGGGCTGCAGGTTTACCATTTCCAGTAAGTGCTTACATTGAGTTAATCTCAAGTCTATACTAATTATGTACTATAGCCAAGCGTTGAAGTGAGATTAGCTAGAACATTGGGATCAATGAGAAATGTTAGAGCCATGTTGGATGATCCTACTTCAAATGATGGTAATACTCTATCTTTTTTCTTCTTTGATATCTCAAAGAGGTGCGAGAAAAGAGATAAAAAAAAAAGATATATTCATATAAAATATGCATTTTAGAATACTAAATCAATTTATATATATTTATAATAGATACGCGTCAGTCATCCACTATGCCCAATTCTACACCAGAGCAATTACAAGATATACGTAACAGGTTGCGAAATAGTGGAACAAACCAATCAGCACAGATCGGAATGGTATTAAACGAATTGGTGGACTTGATGACAGAAGCAGCGCCCCGAATGAGACAAGTAGCAGAGAGTTTGAGTCAAGAGAATCGAACACCAGAAGAAGAGGTATGGCCCATTCATCAGCTAGTAAAAAACAGTACAGTTACTTAAGCCGTATATCTTTAGCGAAATACTAATAGAAGAGTCTTGAACATGTCTCGTATTGTACAAGGCATGAGTTTAATTAACCATTTCTTGGGTTCTGTATTAGCAAGTGCAGATATTGATAACACAACCACAACATCAACTAATAATAGACGCCATCATACCCCAAATCCACCATCCTCATCACCAAGAAGACCTTCTCTAGTGAGACTACCTTCTTCATTGATTTATCAACGTGGTAATACCGAAGCCATTCGTACTGCAACACCATTACCTGTGAGAGCAACAAACAATAATAACAATAGTACAGTATCTTCTGGAAGATCGCAACTATCTACCCATACCACTACAACAGCTGAAGAAGCTTCTTCATCAAAACGAAAGTTGGATGAAGCTACTAGTTCTAAAGAAAACGAAGAGCAAGATGCGAACAAAAAGCAAAAAAATGAAAAGGAAAAGACAAAACAGATTAATCCCTTTTTTTTTTTTTTTTAGAAGTAACAATGTAGTATACACCCTTTATGAGATGAAAAGCTCATATTAATGTGAATAAACCTAGTGTTTTAACTTTTATAATCATCATATCTTCTACTGCTGCTTCTATTGTCATCATATCTTCTGTTACTTCTATCATCATCATATTTTCTACGACTGTTATCTCTACCATCATCACCGCGTCTTCTTTTTCTACTATCATCTTGTCTAAAGGCTGGACTCACTTTACTCTTGATACTACGTTTTCGATCAAACTCTTCCTGCTTTGCTTTAGCTTCTCGGTCGCGTGGATCAATAACTACATAGTCATCTACTGTTTCTTTTCTCTGCATCAAATCTTTGCCTTTCAAGTCTTTGTCGAATACTAATTGATGGGAAATCCAACCTTCGTCTGTTTGTTCTTCCTCTTCTAAACTAAGATCAAAGCACGATTCGCAGCCTGGAATATCATGCAGCTGACAGCGCTTTTTTTCTTTCGAAGGAAGAGGTCCAACAGCACCTGCAGTACTCAATTTCTTCTGAAAGGCCATGAGTTTATTGAGAACGTCCGTATCATCGACAGTAGAGCTTTTCTTGTTGGATTTCTTCTTTTTGGTGGCAGATGACATATATTTTTCGCGTTCGAGAGCTACAAGCGATTTCTTTTTCTCTCGCGGTGCCGATGTAGGAGGAGGAGATTGTGTGGGTTTGGAGATATTGCGTATATCTTGCTTTAGTTGATCAATGGCAGTAGTAGTGGAAGGGGGCTCTACCTGCTGTTGTTGTTGTTCTTTCTGCTTCTTTTGCTGTTGTTCTTGCTCTCGCTCCTTCTCTTGCTCCAGCTCCAGCTCCTTCTCGTGCTGTTTGCGTTTTAAATCAGATTCGCGTACTTTTTCTTTTAGCTTTTCTAACATGGTAGCAGGTGGATTTACTTTCGTATCAACCTTGTTAGTCAATTCTTCTACCAATTCTGTGGGTGTAGGTACAGCATCGTCGATAAAATCATACGCACTCTTCATTTTCGTTTTCTTAATCGTAGGTTCTTCTTCTTCCTCTTGTTCCCCAAATGACAACAAATTCAATTGTCTTTTTTTTTAAAAAAAAAGAAAACCTTTAAGGTGAGAATCGCTTCTATTATATTTATAATATGATACCTACTTTTTCTGAGGTTTCTTGTTCTTTTTCTTCAAGGCTGCTTCAGCTTCTGCTAACTTTTGCCTCTCCAGCTTTTCTGCTAGCTTCTTCTCACGTGCCGAAATACGTGGAATAATATCATCAAATGGGTTCAATACAACCTCAGCCGTCTTAATACGTGGTGGATATAAAGGTCTTTCATTCTCGTCTACTTCCAGCTCGGTCATTTTCATCACATTAAATAACGTATCACCAGCAACACGCCCAAACATGGTATGCTTTTTTGTTAATTCATCAGCGCGATCAAGAGTAATGAAAAATTGAGAACCATTATCGTCTTGGCCTGTATTAGCCAAACCAACTAACCCACGACGATTGAATCGTAGGCGTGAATGGAATTCATCTGGAAAACCATCTTCGTAAATTGATTCACCACCTAAAAAGAAAAAAAAGTATCCGTTTAGAACGATATATGTATTGATTGAGTCTACATACCTTGTCCTGTGCCTGTCGGATCACCACCTTGTACAAGAAAATCGGGCACAATGCGATGAAAAATGGTATTATCGTAATAGCCTTCAAGACAAAGTTGGATAAAGTTGCGAGTAGCACGGGGCGCTTCTTTACCCCACAATTCGATTTCTATATCGCCTGATGTGGTATGAAGAATGACTTTTGCACTATGTAATTTTATGAGTTTGGGTTTGGATATATAATATACGCACTCGACTTACTTTGTGTGTGGCTCAAGAGCATAAATGTTTGACATTGTGTTAGAGAAAAGTAGTATTTGAAAAAGTGCAGGTTTATTTGGTGCTTGGACAGAAAGCGGTCACACCATTTCGCTATGTTCTGGGTTTTTATTGGATGTAAAGCTTTATCAATCATGTCAGAGTGTCGAATTTGAACATTTAGACGTTGGCTTTAACTAAGTATATGATGACATGACAACACGGACATATAAACCATAGTTTAACAAGGTTTATACAGAATTAAATTGCACATCGAATAATGTAAAAGTTAGTTTTTTTTTTTCTATAGCTGACAACGAACTTACGATCTTGTTTTTGAAATGCATATGTCAGTCGCATCTATTCTAGGTGGAAAAAAAAATACAATAGCTATCATATTTTCTCCACTACTATCGAATATGCCGACTTATACTAAGGTACATGTTATAAATCATATATATTTCAAAACCTTTGGTATATGTCCAATGACGACCTATTATGTCATCCACATTATATGCTATATACTTGCTTCTTCGATCCCATCAAATCACATGTTGGATCTAATTTTCTTAAATGGTTCACAGTTCACAAGTTTCGAAGAAGGATTTGAACCCAATTTAATTAATTCTCTTAATGCAATATATAGATATACTGGTTTTATATAATGAATATTGAAGTGCACTTATTCAAAGCTGATTCTAAAAGTATTCTAGTTTACTGACTAAAACAATAGATCATCAAAAGCAGAAGTTTGTTTCTTCTGCTGCTGTTGTTGCTGTTGTTGGTTATTTGGCGATGGGTTAGCAGATGCCCAATTATTCCAACCAGCATTGGCACTTGAATTTTTCAGAGAGTTCATGGAAGGACCTTGAGCGGGTTTGGTAGGCGTTGCTTTAGTCCCTAATGAATCGAGGCTGATTAAATTGGAAGCACCTGACCAAATACCGCCAATAGTAGGTTTGTTTTCAGTTTCAGCAGGTTGAGCTGATGAAGGATTTGACAAAGGTTGTATGGCAGGCGATTGTTGATGAGGGATGGAAGAGGACGAGGTATTGCTGTTAGCCGTTAATATGTCAAAAGAAATTCCTTGAGAGAGCATCAGGCTTTGCGCCTGTGGTTGTTGCGATTGCTGAGGAGCAACAGGTGATGAGGTAAAGGCATTATCTTCACCTAACAAATCAAATATATCGTTTGCTTTTTTAGGGGGAGCAGTAGTTGATGATGATGGTTGATGTTGTTGAACAGTAGGCGCGCTTTGAAAGTCATCGAAATCATCTAATCGGAACAAAAGTAAATATTTGGCTAGCCTTTAGAATAACAAACAGTTACCATTACCATCACCAGCAGCAAAATCTCCCCAATCATCATCGTTGGCGGTGGTTGAGGATTTTCCTTTATTTGAGGATGGCTCATCTTCAAAATCAAACAAGTTTAGTTCTTTGGCTGTTTTAGCCTTTGTTGAAGATTGCTTTGCACTGGCAGGAGACGAGCTGTTTTTACTACTATTATGTTGTTGACTGGAAGGTGAGGAATCTTCGTCGTAGCGACCAGGTCTTTCGTCATCAAAGAAGTCGCTACTGTTATCGTAGCCACCACTGTTACCATAACCACCACCGTTACCATAGCCACTGTAGTTATCACTAATAGCGCCAGAAGAATAATTCGAGTCGCTACCAAATCCTTCAAAACGTGATGACGAATATCCTCCACCGCCACCACCCGAGCCTCCAAAAGACATGCTACCGTCAGAACCTACACCTGTATACTTGTTACGGTTCTTTTTAGCTTTTTTACGTTCGGCTTTGATTGTATCGACATCGTTGAGTAACTCAGCCAATTCTTTTGCGCGATTGCGCACTATACAATGAAGTTAAGCGCTATGATTAAAGGATAAACTAAGGCTTTTTGTTTACCATTAATGCCTTGATCTTTTCCTTTTTCATCCACGTAATGAAAGTTTTTCATCATCTTGATCATAGAGATATGGGAACGAGCATCATCGACGACCCTTTCAGAGCCGTTCTTAACCAAATACTCTAATAATACCAAAGACTAAAGGAGTAATAAGTACTTCAGGACTTCAGTTGTGTGTTAATGTTTGTGTACCTTGTAGATTTGTCTCCACTGTCTAGCTTCTTTTTCCGTAAAACGTTTATAGATTGTAGGCATAATTTCATTAAAATACTGGCTGTTTTAATAGATAAATTGATCATCTTGAGTCTACTGTTTATAAAGGTACACTTACTAGTTGAAAGTTGCTTGTGCTATCTCTTGCATCACAGTGCTGGAAGCGCCCCAAGCTTCATTATTAGTGGCTTCATGAACTTTGGCTTCCATCTCTGTATAGTTGAGCACTACATTTTTACTAGAGAATAAAGAACACTAGCTTAGTGAACCATATATATGATGTGCTTGTTACAAATTACACTTTATTGATGACATCCTATAATAAAGCAAAATGAGTATTTATAGGTAAGCTAAAGTAAGCATAGTGTACTTTACTCTGACTTCCCACAGATCAGGAATAGCCAAATTCAAGTTAGAAAATGAATTCATGATTTGTTATTAGTTGATGATGAAGATATTCTAAAGTGTTTATTTTCCATATTTTACTAGTGGCGGCATGATTATTTCAACAACAGACAAACAGGATCAGACGTAGGAGAGCCCGAAAACGCAGTCCTGAACTGACGCGTGCCTACGACTGGTACTAGTAAAAGAACCCCCGTCCACTTCCGCCTGTTGAGCAGGAAATGATGTATTGACTATTCTTGCAAAAGGTTTCAAAAAAGATGCGACCTAGGAAAATCTAAACTCTTACTCGCAAACTTTTTTATTCATGGAATCCAGGAAGCATAGGGCATAACAATCCATTCCTGTAGCCGTCAAAAAGAAATAGCTCCTAGCAATCGCGGTGCGAGTTTGTTGTCGTGCAGAAATAGAGAGAACATATACGAATGTTGAAATGAAATTTAGTCAAGATTTCACCAAATATAACAGCTCATTTTATACACAGACTACTAATCAAACATAATTTTTGAATAATCAGTATATAGATACGGTAACTCTTATATAAGAATACGTACAATTTAATATCTGTCAATGACAGACATTACAGGGCAGCGCTAGCTTTCAATTTTTTTTTGCCAAATTCAATCTTTATTTACAACAGTTCTAATTAAACACACAGTATCTTTACATTTCTATTGCCTGGGCTAGATCATATGAAAAGGTATAGGGAACTAAAAAAAAAAAAAAAGGATGAAAAAATGGAGAGGGAAAAAAGATGGGGCCCAAATGTCAATCATACCATAGAAAAGCTATGGCCGTGAAAGTTCTAGGATACCTTGAAGCGATGAACAGTCTACTTAGCCACCACTGAGGAAAAATCGAGATAATACTCGTTATAATGGAGCTTGAAGCCTCTAAGGATATTTAAAGTGTGATTGGGGTAAGCTGTTGCAATAATGGTCTTATGAACATCTAAGAGCTTCTCGTCATAGGCAGAGTCACGAAGAGTTACTGGATCAAGAGAATCATAATCACAGTATGCTTGGACGTTGAACTTCATAAATCGAGAACGGAGCTCTACCTCATAGCCAATGTGCATGAGGAGACCAGCGAGAGAGAGGCTAAGGTAATGGATATCTAAATTTTGACTAGTATACATATGCAATTTGCGGAGGTTAGACCGCATTTTATGAAAGGGCAATTGTCATTGAACAGGGGCGTAGATAGCTGTTATATCCGGTGCTAAAGACGAAGGATATAATTTAAAATACAAAAATAAAAGAATAGACAATAAATGGAATCAGCTATCCTGATAGTAAAAGTTATTCTAATGTTTATTCACAATTCAAAATCAAGTCTTCTTTATATACATCTCATCAGAGTTTAATAGTGTAGCATTCATTTTTTTTTTTTTTTGTAGGGGAGCGAGTTCCATTTTTATTTAAGGTCCTTTAAACGTCAGGTGTGAGAGGAATAAAAGACTGGTATAATAATATTAAATTAAGTTGACAATTGAATGAATGGAAAGAATTGGTGGTTACATAAGGAGAGTACCTATTGATGGCCGTGGTTCGAGTCAAGCTGCAGTTCCGAGTCAAGCTGGGTAAGAAGTCGTGCTATTGATTTAAGTACTTTTGAGGGACGAAAAGGAATATCATCGAAAACAAATCGCCAATGCGCCTGCCAGACGCACTGAAGAGTACATGCGAAGATTTGATGTGAAGTGAGTTTGGGGAATAGTGGATGGGATGTTCGATGAACAGTCGGGAATGAAAGGTGTAATAGTAGGTAGAATGAGGATAGAGTGATCCTGTTGGGTGGTAGGGAGGGAAGAGAGTGCCGAATATAGGCGTAGTAGATGGTTTGCCAGACATGAAATTTGAGTGGACATTCGAAGATAAAGTGATCTAGTGTTTCTCTAGTTGGAATATAAGATGAACAAAGAGGACAGTTTGGTGAGGGATGTTTGATTGGATATGTTTGTGGAGGAGGACTTTGGTTGGTATCTTGTTGTGAATAGTACGATACCAGATTGTACGTGCAGGGAGTGGAATTTGGATTTTCCAAAAGTTTTTCCATTGTTTGGGTGACATAAGAGGAATGGAAGAAGTTTTTGTTGGGATTAATGATTTGTAGTGTTCGATTGAGTTGATTGGTGGAGGTTGAGATAAAGGTAGAATGGCAGGCCGAAAGAAAGATTGGCAGAATGAAGTAAGATCAATAGATCGAAAGTCAGAATGATCAGCGGAACGGGGTCCTTTGAGTATGTGTGTAAAAAAGAAGGCACGTAGAATGAGATAGTTGTTTTTGAACAGGTTGATGGCATACTGAGATACTCCTGGGGAACGCTGAAGTTCATGACGTTCCCGTGTTCTGATAGTTTGGGATCCAAAATCAAAAGTAAATACATCAGTAGCAAGCAGTGTCTTGAGTCCAGGGTGACCAGGAATCAGTTCATCGGGACCAACGGCTTGATCAATGGCTCGGGGAGTAGGTAGGTAGGACTGAATTATTTCTAGAAAAGGTAGGGATAAACAAGTAAATGCAGTAGTGTGACAAAACGCAAAAGTCTTGGTAGACTGTCAATGGCGTTGAAGAAGTTTACAAAAATATTACTGAGAGAATTATTACCAATGAAGTTTGTTAACCAGTGGGAAGCACGACAGCGAGGGAAAAGAAGAGACCAGTGGTATGATGGGGACTGGGGTGAGGAGTAGAACCAGTGAAAGGCATACTTGACCAGAGGAAGGCTTGGAAGTGCATTGACCAAGGTAGCAGTTAGTTTTGTTTGTAGTAAGGGGCTGATCCAGCGCCATTGAATTGAATGCTGCTGAACCATAGGATTTAATATACCAAGGCCACCTGATTGGCGCGGAAGAGAGATAGTGGTAAGGGAGAGTCCAGGGTAGATTTTATGGTTAATGAAGGACGAACCTATCGACTGTATTTGTTTGAGCTTGTGTTTGATTAAATGTAAATAGTCGCATAACATGCCAGAGGGTTGAATATATGAGAGTGTTAAGGACAGTAGCACGGCCTCGGATAGAGAGTCGACGTTGAGCGTGGATAAAGCATTGTCGTCGAATCTTGTTACACATTTGTTGAAAAAACTGATCGCGTTGATGAATGGAAGTACATATGGCGAAGCCCAAATAGATAAGAGGCAAAGGTGAGCGTCGATCATGCCAGTTGGTGATATGGTGGGTAGTGAGAAAATCTTGCCAGGACGGAGAGGGGCGCCAGAAAGTGAGATAGCTTGTGTTTTGCTATAATTCAAAAAGCATTGGAAGCTCGCATATATGTACTTACAGTGGTTTGAAGACGGTGAAAGTCTGCTTGATTCCGTAAAAATACAAGCATATCATCTGCATATGCAAGAATTTTGGTACTGTGAGGAGTAGGAGGTAAGGTTGAGTAGTGGTTATTGGTAGAGTTTGGATTTAAGTTATGGTTTGTATCTAGAGAAGAATCTTGAATTATTAGATTAGAGAATTCGGCGGACAAATCTTCAGTTGCTTGGTCTGTGTTGCTTGGAAATGGCGCTTCAATGGATGGATCGAAGCCAACAAAGGATGCGTCTTGAGAGATTGATCGGATGAATGGATCAAATGCGATATTGAATAATAGCGGACTCAGAGGATCCCCCTGGAGTAAACCTCGGTGCTGGATAATGGGTTGCGAGGATAAATGACCATTGACATTGACTTGTATACTAGTGGGAAAAAAAGAGGGTTATTATGCTTTGAATCAAAGTGTAAGGGATACCGAATTGTTTCATGGTCGAAGCAAGATATTCAGGATGTATACGATCATAGGCCTTTTCTTGATCTAGTATTAGAGCTATTGATTGGGATTTCTGATGTTGTGCAATCATTTTGATAGTGTTGAGTTGAAGGTCGTGTTCGGCAATAAATCGGTTTGGCATGAATCCTAGTTGTTGTCTACTAATTTTGTTGGCAAATTGAGACATCAATCGAGCATTGAGAAGTCTGGTGAACACTTTCGCATCGGTGTTAACCAAAGATATTGGACGCCAGTTGCGGAGCTCTTTCAAATCCCCCTTTTTGGGTAATAGGCATACGCAGGTCGAACACCAGCTAGCTGGAAAGATGGCTAATTGTAAAGCGTCGTTGTATATTTGGAGAGCGAGTTGAGAGGTAGCAACGTGTGTTAATAGTAGAGACAGAATCTCATATAGCAAGCCATCTTTCCCTGGAGAGCTTTTATTAGGGCATCGGTTGGTTCCTTCGCTAATTTTACTCATCGTGAAGGTGCGTTGAGGCGATCGTAGACGGATATGGGTATACGATCTTTAGGGAGGATGGTAGGGATCAATTGTTCGACATCTGGTGTGGAAGTGTAGCATTCAATCTATCAGCACGCATGGCCGTACAACGGAGTCCAATCCCAGCAGTCACTAATAAGCCTTTCAACCACGCATTGTTGTAATTGTATAACCCACGCGTTATTCGATATTCAGGTCTTATCTTGAGATACACTCGATACTACTCGATAGTATGATGCCGCGTGTTTCTTGTAAGGATTATTGGCTAATAGTTCTAAGGATGACACATCGCTTGTATCTATGCAGGCCTCGTTAATATGATTGGGTTATCAGATAGAGTCCGTGTATGACATAAATGAACAGTTGATTCCTTACTATTATGTCGATGCAAGATAGTAGGTGGAATACAACAATAACCTTGAATCTCTGGTTTTTTGTAAGTGGAATGCACAGCCGAGTGGCAGATACTTTGCTGGGTCAAGGGAAATCATATTTAGGCTTTGTAGCCTTTAGAAAAGGAAAGAGGTCAGCATGGGCTGAAGGAGATTGTTTAACAGGTGTTTTAGTTTTACTAAAGGTAGGAGAAGCAGTAGATCGGTTTTCAGCTGAAGGTTTATATTCTATAACCGTAAGTGGGAACATTTTTTGAGTAAGTTCCTCATGAAAAGAGGCGAGCTCTTGTTTGTAAATACGTATATTAGACCTAGCAGGGTTTAAGTCGCCTTGCAACTGCTTGATTGTTGATATTATATTATAGAACGCTGAAGAAAACCCCAAAAAAGATAAAATATGTGAAAAGTGATGGGAAGTAGAAGGTTGAGCGTGCTTTTTTGGACTACAAAAATTGAAAACCTCCATTTTCGACTGATTTACCTAAAGGAGGATTCCAACTATTGGTATCTTGAATTCTGCTATCGATTATATTCCCACAAACTTTGAGAATATATTCGCCACACTCACTACACACTTTGTTTAACCATTGATGACCATCTTTCTGTTGAGTAATACTATACAAAAACTGCTGAAAAAGGCCCTAGAATTGACTGATGATGATTTATTTATGTATAATCCAAATACTTGCTGCATCCATAGGAAAAATACAATTGAATTTACCCTGCGTTGAGCATTACATCAAAACTTTTAGCCAACAGATTTATTTTTGGTTGCATTTTATCTTGTGCCACGATTCCAAGATCTATATAATTCTTCTGCATATGAAATATCTGATGATAGGGTAGTCTGGCTTAAACTTCTAGCCAAGACTTTAGACTTTGCCGGCGTCTCTATCATTGAAGTCCGGTGCATATCTCCAAAGCTCTTCCGTCAAGCCCGCATTCATCTCTACTCTTCTATACTTCCTGAAATAATACAACACACTCAGCCTTCCAACTGGCTATCCGCTTGACCTCTGGTTTTAGTGGTAGCCCAAAAGAATACGATATACCGTCTGCTGGTAAGATCTATTCCCCATAGATCAGCTCTGTTTTGATTTTTTCCTGACAAGTTTCCCCTATCCACATGCCAAATCCGTCTACAGGATATACCAGATTTGGCTGAGCATCTATTCTTCTACTACCATCCCAAGACGATAATTTGGAAAGAAATCATCTTTCAATTTCTATAGCCTATGGTCGATATCCATGATAGCAAAATCGCTCTATGCTCGTTAAACATTTATAATGTTTGGTACTATCTGAAATCAGGGACCTCTACTGCTATGGTCATCATTATTACGCTGGCAAATGTCTGAAAAGCATAATTTCGTAATGCTATTGATGATACACCCTTTCTTTAATCTTCTACTGTGGCTCTTATCCGTCAAGATACATATCAATATGCCCAAGAAGATCAGCTCCATTTTCTACTCTGAAATTTTCAGTCACCTTTTTTTAGTATAGGTTTTCTCATTATTTTGTTCATCAGAACATTTTAATTTGTGCTCGCCTCTTAGTTGAGTATTTTCTCATATTACATGGAGCAATAAATACACTTTTTTTAAAAAAAAAATAAAACAATAAAAAAATAAAAAAAAAAGTAGTAGACCTATGCTAAATCTGTAGACCTTTCGATAATCTCAGCTTAATGCCATAGCTGGCTAGTAGTCCACATATAGACTGAGTTGGTAATAAAGTGAAGTGCTGTCTTACGGATAACAAACAGTGATAGTTTAGATGCTTGAAAATCATAAGAATAGCTTCAAGAATATCTAAAGTTAGTATACACATCCAACTATTCCAAAGAACAATAACCAAAACTAGATATGCCTCTGTGCATATGGTGTTTTTTCATGATTAAACTAATTTCTTTACTACAAAATAGTAGAAATGTATCTCAGTATCCGTTATATTTAGACTTAGATCTTAATATATAAAAAATAGAGATGAAAGAAACCAATCCTCATTGTACAAGCTTTAGATATTTAAGAGTAAAGTTTAAAGAAAGTCATTAGAGAGAGAATAAGAAATAAATTCATCACTAGAATGAAATAACTATTGAACTATACATCATAGTAAACTAAGGAAAGAAGATAGAAGAAAGAAGTGTAGAAGTGGCAACTCTAAGAAAAGGTTTTATATGGTCCATCTAACAAAATTGTATATAGTAGATCAACAACTAGCCGAAAAAGAAATTCAAGTTCCAAACAATTCACAGAAAGAAAAATCTTAAGCTTATTTTTTTTTTTGCTAGAGAAGCCTCAGCGATTTCACACTGTGTACAAATGTTAGAGTGTTTCAACGACTTTACCTTTATATATTATTACAACTTAGTGTCTTTGCGGTACAATCTACATATAATCTTGGTTACATGATATTTTGACTACACCTACAGTATACAGATATCACAATCAAGTCATTCTGATATTCAATCAAGTAGTATTTAATATATCATCGCAAGCTGTGCAAGAGAATTCTTAGCCTTTCTTTTTAACTCATGCAATAAAATATAACCCCGCGTTCTGCGAGATTCCACTCCTATTATCCTTACATTAACACTTATCACTTAAAGCTACTTATATCTTTCGGCTAATCTCTGTAAAATTTCACATATAATTAGTATTATGAGTTCATAATAAATTATTGCAGCTATGGAATTATGTATTGGACTAAAGTACAATTTATAATGATAATGCATTGTGTAAATTATATGAAAATTAGTAAATACAAGGTATATCGAAGATCTCTCGGTCAAACGTTGCATTTGGTTAATCGCATATGTTCGAAATAAGTTACTATACTTATTGGGTCCATTATTTAGTTAAAATACAATAGATACAGGCACTGTACTTGTCGCGAAAAATGGTGAATTAAACTGCTTCCTGCAGGAGTCAAGTTACATAAATTCTATGAAGATCATTGAATTTCATGCAAACTTCATTCTATCATGGAAAACATGCAAAATATATATATATGAATGAACTGAATGAGGTTTGATATTTTCTATTGATACATTTAATCTCAATGCCGTTTACATAAAATTATATTACAGAGTTTTCATGTAGTTAAATTGAGTTTCATAGAAAATTCATTAATATGTTTAATTGTTTGAATTTAGTTGATGAAATTCTCGAAGTAGTAAACTGTTTGGACTCAACAAAATGAAGCGAAGCTGCTGGATAGTTTTATATTTTATTTATCCAATAAAAAATCAATTATCTTTGTATAAAATAGTAGAAGATTGACAAGCTGCGTTACATAAAGCATGTAATCTTAAATGATTTTGATCAAATGTTAATCTGATTAGTATTCCATGTCGAGGATGAGATGCATGAGGTAAAAATGTTCATCTGATTCCACTATTTTAATTGTTTTAAATGCATTTACTAATTTACGGCCTTCATTGGCTGAAGATTGTCTTTCGTCCAATCAAGAGCGTATACTGTATTTGCATTATGCATAGAAAAAAAACCTCTATTTATTGGAATTATTTTAAGATCATTCATTAATACAAAAAAACGAAGCTTACGCTATAGGATCCGATTGATTTCACGAGTTGAGCGGCGTTTTGATTTCAGTTTAGTCCCAATTGATTATTTATGCAAAAATACTTCTAGATGATAGTATAAGCTTCAGTACGTATGTACAAACCTTCGAAGTTATATACGAACGTCATATATTGCTGAATCAGAAGAATTGATATTTCTGTATAACAAAAAAAAAATGAAACCGTATGAATACGAATTCCGGTAATTAAAGCAATTCTCCCCGGCTGCTTCCTAAAAAAAAAAAACTTTTCACACTGTGCTGCTACAGTAATACACTTGCAGTAGGTTGCGATAGCCTTTTCTTTTACGAATTTCGTTTTTTCCTAGTGGTGTCACATCGTTACTATGTCAACCTATTATAATAATCAATCCGAAGAAGGAAAAAATCTATCTCAAAAGATGCCGTCTATCTGCCACCAATTCAACCACAACCGCAATCTTCCTTGTCAAATAGTGCTCTAGATGTCGGATTGAAACGGACTGTACCTTGGTTAGAAGATAATAGAGAGACCAAAACACCGAAAACAGACGAAAAGCAACAAGGTAGAATATAGATGTTTCTATTGAATGTATGATACTGATCTTTTTATATAACCTAGAACCCTCTGGTAAATTATAATAATGACAGACAATGGCCGGAAATATTCATCATGCCTTTTCTTTGTAGTAACCCATAAACCACTTAATACGAAACCTATGCACTACCAACCTCAACAAATGCAAGTGTCTCAGTTAACAAGTCCAAACCCACCACAACAGCCTAAGCCTCCTTTACCGACACCATCGTCAAGCGCATTTAGTGTAGCAACGCCTTCGACTAGTACAACTACTACCAATAGCAATAATCGTCAGCCTTATACAGCTGTTTACAATGACCAATCCATTATCCATCAGCGTGTCAACCGACCCAAACTCAAGCTCGCTGATTTTAATATCTCGCGCACTTTAGGTACAGGCTCGTTTGGACGCGTGCATCTCATCCAGTCGAAAGTCAACGCGCGCTTTTATGCCATGAAAGTGTTGAAAAAAACTGAAGTAATTCGACTCAAGCAAGTGGAACATACCAACAACGAAAAGCACATTTTGGAAGCTGTAGCTCATCCTTTCTTAGTGAACATGTGGGGCACTTTTCAAGACTCCGTCAATTTATTCATGGTCATGGACTATGTACCTGGAGGTGAACTGTTTAGTGTGCTTAGACGGTCGCAACGATTTCCAGATCATGTAGCCAAATTTTATGCAGCAGAAGTAATCTTGGCTATCGAGTATTTGCACTCGAAAGACATGATTTATCGTGATCTCAAGCCAGAAAACCTACTGTTAGATGCACAAGGACACATCAAGATTACAGATTTTGGGTTTGCAAAATATGTACCCGATATCACTTGGACTTTGTGTGGTACACCAGACTATTTAGGTAAAACTTGTGTTTGACAAAATATACTCGTATTAATATTATATTTTAGCACCAGAGATTATTCAATCCAAAGGCTATGGAAAAGCGGTTGACTGGTGGAGTTTAGGTGTTCTGATCTATGAAATGTTGGCAGGGTAAAGACATATACAATATGTTTGTTGGCAATAATAACCCGTTACTAAATAGATATCCTCCATTCTTTGATGATGATCATCTCAAATTATACGAAAAGATTTTGGCTTGCAAAATCAAATGGCCAGCTTATTTTGATGCCAATGGTAAAGACCTGCTTAAACGTCTATTGACGCCAGATCTTACCAAACGTTACGGTAATCTAAAAGCTGGTAGTGACGATATCAAACGCCACGGTTGGTTCACTGGTGTGGATTTCAACCGTATATTGGCACGTCAAATTCGAGCACCTTATGTACCACAAATTCGAGGCGAAGGCGATGCCAGTCATTTCGATAAGTATCCTGAAACACAAGAACAGTATGGAGTTAATGGACAAACGGATCCTTATAGAAGCTTGTTCCCGGACTTTTAATACATATACTATAAACATACAACTCTACCCTCAAGCACACGCAGGCGCCGTTTTTGTACTTCTTGGTGTATTCATCATTTTCATTTTCATAGAATAAATAAAAATTTACTGGAACTTACGGTAAAAGGTTGCCTTAAAAAGCCGGCTATCAAAGCAGTGACTATAAGGCATGCAAAGGTGTAATAGATGTTAACATAGGTTTTAATACCAAGTTGAGCAGTGTTGGAGATAATGAGTTCCCTTGTCGTAAGTCTTTTTGTCGCTCAATCGAAGGAGAGAATAAACCGTTAGCATTCACTTGTATTACATTTCCAAAGAATACACTATGGATGCAATGTATAAATCTCGGGTGAAAATCGAAAACTTCTAATATTTTGATCAAATATTGAGGATGGACTCTGTCATAGGCTTTTTCTTGATCGAGTAGTGTAAATATATGCCCTTATACTTACGATAACAAGCTTATTTAAATAGAAGATGAAGAGCCAGACCGTTATCACCAATAAACCTACCTTTCATGAACACTGTTTGCGTTGGTTGAACGATTTGGTTAGCTAGTTTCGCTATACGAATGTTTAACACTCTCGTGAAAGTTTTAATATTGCAGTTTATCAGTGCTGAATCCGAAGTAGTTAAAGACCAAAGGTTCACGTAATAATAAGAAGAAGGCTTGTAGATGTAATCAGATTACCGATTGGTAATAATTTATTAATTTTGCTTTATTTTTAAATATGTTTATTAGTACGTCGTGTGGAGTTCCAGTAAGGAAACTCAAGAGGCGATCGCACTTGTTAAAAAAAATATTTTTGTAACAAAAAGAGAGGGGTAATCGATACCAGTGGAGACATTAACTAAAAGGAGGTAGAAATTATTGCCGCAGATGTACTTGAATTTCCTTTTGGTATCCTTTGGCATCTTCACAAATGATTGTTAGAATATGCGATAAGGTGAGGGGTTCCTCATCGAAAATGAATCGGAAGTGGGCCTTCAATATTTGAGCGAGTGCGATAAAAATGATAATGTGGGTAGAAATATTGGGCCTCTGACAATATCGAACATTGTAGAAGTCGAGGGTATTGATTGCGTAGATAATGTCTGGGATGGTGACAGTGGGCCATAGGAATTCCAAAATGATTTTTTTCTAAACGTTGGCTTTGCTGGGGCACAGGAAGAGTATGTGGTTAGTATCTTTGTTGCAATTGGGACAGAGAAGACATTTGGGTGAAGCGACAAGTTGTTCGCGGATAAAATGAAGTGGCTGTCTGTTTGGAATTTTGCCAAGAATAAGGCGGTATACTACATTACGAAGAGAACAGGTCGTCATTGCCAATAACCAGAACCAGCGCCATCGTACCTCGGGAACCTTGTTTAAATATGTTGGAACAGAGATAAGTTGTGATCGAACTGTTCGATATGCCTTGGTATCAAGTGGTCTGACATTATCACCGAAGTTGATCGAATCGAAAAGCAAATGTAATCCACCAGTAGAAAAGTACTGACTGAAGGGAGATGGGCTTGATATAGATCATATTGAGTATCAAAATGAGCGGCAAAAGGGGGAACAGGTAATAATTGCTTCTTGTCCACTGCACGTTGTATGCTGGAATATGCGTGTTTGTGAGCAGATTGAATGTCCTGTTCTTTTTTCAGGTGAATAAGAAGGGTGTTACTTTTCAGTTCAAAGAAGTCAGAGACAGTTAATAGGAGGGCTTCCTTGGGAAGTTTGTATTATTAATGACTGTAGCTCTACCAAGTAAGGACAGTGAACGAGCTGAGTGAAACGCTGCAACTGCCTTGAGTTTACTGACTAGAGATGTAATAAAGTTGGAGCGCTGGGCGGTGGATTGTATTAATGGGAAGCCAAGGTAAATTATTGGAGAGGTGTTTTCGCTAGAATGCAATTTTGTAATACCTATCGATCGTAAGTCATTTTCCCAGTAGGACCATATCGGACGACCAGATAGTGAGATTGCTTCAGTTTTGTTAAAGTTAAAGCGTGTGTTGGATGGTGCGCTACAGAACAAGTCCATATGTTCTTTTAAGCAACGTAAATCAGCTGGATTGTGGATGAGTACTAGCACATCATCTGCATAGCATAGAAGTATAACACTGATAGAGGTAAGGTGATCGCCGTTGTATATGATATCATCTCGGACTGTCATGTCGTAATCATGCAATTTTTCATCCGAAAGGAGGCCACGCAAAAGAGGTTCGAATGCCAAACTAGTGGTGAAATTGGGTCACCTTGTTTAAGTCCTCGCTTTTTTCGAACGGGGTCCGTAAAATAATCATTGACGTTGACCTTGGTAGTGTTATATGCCAGTAGGTTATATACACAGTCGATGATAGTTATTAGAAATCCAAACTTTGCCATTGCTTTTCGTAGGTAGTCCAGATTGATCCGATCGTACGCCTTTTCCTGATCGAGGAGAATGCCAATATCGTGATCTTCTGGAGCATTATCTTTTCCTGCAATTTCATTTTTAAGGAGAGTATATTCTATGGTGATGTTGTATTCCACCTACTATTTTGCATCGACATAATAGTAAGGAATCAACTGTTCATTTATGTCATACACGGACTCTATCTGATAACCCAATCAGATTAACGAGGCCTGCATAAATACAAGCGATGTGTCATCCTTAGAACTATTAGCCAATAATCCTTACAAGAAACACGCGGCATCATACTATCGAGTAGTATCGAGTGTATCTCAAGATAAGACCTGAATATCGAATAACGCGTGGGTTATACAATTACAACAATGCGTGGTTGAAAGGCTTATTAGTGGCTGCTGGGATTGGACTCCGTTGTACGGCCATGCGTGCTGATAGATATTGAATGCTACACTATTAAGCTCTGATGAAATGTATATAAAGAAGACTTGATTTTGAATTGTGAATAAAACATCAGAATAACTTTTACTATCAGGATAGCTGATTCCATTTACTGTCTATTCTTTTATTATTATATTTTAAATTATATCCTTCGTCTTTAGCACCGGATATAACAGGTGATTTGAGCCGTCATACCATTTGCCGCAATATACCTTCCAGGGAAAAAGCCAAGTTGAAACTCGTTGATTAGTTGACTGGACACATTCATGAAACGTTGATTGATAATACGGGTAAATACTTCGTAATCTGTATTCTCTAATGATATGGGTCTGTAATTGCGGGTATCATTTAGATTGCCTTTCTTTGGCAGTAAGGTCATGATCCATTCATCCCATGAAGATGGAAGTATCCCCTTTATCAGTGCTTCATTGTAGATGATTTCTATGAGTGGTTGTAGGATCCAGTAACTCTGGGATTTGCCTCTGCTCTTCTCTTATATAGTTGCCATTCGCTTCAATAGATCAGACGATTTCTCACCCTTTTCCCTCCAAGACTTGCCTGCTTTGAGAATCTCAATTTCCGCAATTTCCTTTTGTATATTTCCAATTCGGGCTACTAGTTGTGGCAGTTGCGGGCATGCTTCTTCAAAATTCTTTCTTCGCCGTAGTGGCTGATTCCTTTGTTTCTGTGAACGACGCAGTTCATCACGCCGATAGCTAACTTCAGCTAGTTGAAAATCGCGAATAAACAATTTAATGTCAGCTTTGATCCAATCCCTTTGTTCTTGGGAGAGCACAAGGTTTCAATCGATGTAAGCGTTTCCTGAATAGTAGAATTAATAAGCGTGTATCCAAGGCTGCGCGAAAAGGAACTTTTGAAGCTAAGAACGGGTTGGCTTTCCACGAGCCAGGACCTTGTTCATTGTACGTTGTATAAGTGAGTTCTATTCATAGCATAGTGCGGTAAAATTAAGATAAAAGCAGGTAATAAAGTCGATTATACAGTGACTCGCAAAACTGTTCAAATGTTTGATACTTTTTTAAATATCGGGTTCAAACCTGAAGTTCTTCATTAGATCAACATACCATATAATTAATATCATTCGAAAGAGAAAAAAGACAGGAATGTATTCAAAAAAATTTATTAATAAATTGCCGTTTTAAGGTATTTAATCGGACACAGAAAATCAGAATATCATTTGAACAGTTTTGCACGGATATCAAATATGACAAATATCAGTGTTTAAACGGCATTTAATACTTTGTCCAGTAACCTTTTGCCTTGATACACTGTTGAATACGCTCTGGCATGCTTTCTATAACCTTTTGGCACTCCTCCTTCTTAATGATTTCATACCAAACTTCCTTCGATCTTTCGAACAGGTCGTTCATACCTTTTGCAGGTGCTTCATACTCATTTAAGCGCAGTTTCAATAAACTCCACATATTCTCGATAGGATTGAGGTCTGGTGACTGTGGTGGCCAGTCCATGACTTGGTACTCCTGTTCTTTAAGGTAGTCTTTTACGAGATTTGAAGTGTGTTTGGGGTCGTTGTCCTTATTATATTTGGTGCTAAAGACGAAGGATATAATTTAAAATACAATAATAAAAGAATAGACAGTAAATGGAATCAGTTATCCTGATGGTAAAATTTATTCTAATGTTTATTCACAATTCAAAATCAAGTCTTTATATACATTTCATCAGAGCTTAATAGTGTAGCATTCAATCTATCAGCACGCATGGCCGTACAACGGAGTCCAATCCCAGCAGTCACTAATAAGCCTTTCAACCACGCATTGATAAAATAAACAAGTTATTACAGGTCAATTCTTCTATTGATATGAAAAATACATACTGCAATTTACCAGGTGCTATTATTCATCTCAAAACGAAGCCTGGAAGTGTTGCTTACAGAAAACAATACGCATTGCCTGAAGCCTATCGTTCTGCGGTCCTTGACCAAATAGAAACATGGTTACAGGAAGGTGTCATTGAAAGAGCTCCTTCTCATACATCGTGGAATAGTCCCATCCTTTGCGTCAAAAAGAAGGACTCATTCGGTAATTACACGTATGCTAAACCTAGAGTGGTTTGTGATGTTCGTCTAGTTAACCAATTGCTGATTGTAAATGATAGACAACAACTACCTCTCATCTCAGAAATACATCAACGTATTGGCTCTGCTCCAATCCACACTATATTGGACATTCATGCTTGCTTTACAAGTTTTAAAGTTGCTGATGAAGATCGCGAGAAACTGTCCTTTACTTGTCCCTATACCAATCGGCAGATGCGCTTTATCAAAGCGTGCTATGGCATAAGTTTCGTTGGATCGGTCGTCCAACGCAATCTGACAACACTCTTTGAAGATCTTCCTTACGTCAACGTGTATGTAGATGACATCGTTGTTTCTACATTTCCTCCGCTATCATATCATGCAGATTGCGTTGCTGAAGTGATCAAACGTCTTACTAGTGCTAATCTCGTACTGAATCCTGATAAGATCGTATTCGCTCAACAGAGCATACACATATTGGGATGGTCGTTGATAAAAGGTAAACTGATCCCTGATCCTCGCAAAGTAGCAAGCTTAGAAAGCTGGCCTAAAATGACTACTGGACGTCATATCCAACAGTTTCTCGGGTTTATGAACTTCTTCCGTTCATCCATTCCTTTCTTTGCTAAACTCGCTGCTGATTTAGATGACCTACGTAACGTAAAAGATATTACTAAAGTCTGGTCAAACAAACACGAACAAGCTTTTGCAGCTCTTAAATACGCTCTGGCCAATGCTCCTGTTATCTCGCCTCCAGTTATCGGTCAACGATTTCATGTTGCAACAGATGCAAGTGTGTCTGGTATTGGTGCTATGCTGTATCAAATTATCGATAATGAAGTTAAGTTTGTTGCCTTGGCTTCTCGAAAGCTTAGTGTTTCCGAACGCAACTATAGCACTACCAAACGTGAATTGTTAGCTGTCGTTTATGCATTTGCGAAATTCCACAAGTGGCTGTATCTTATTCCCTTTACGTTGCATACTGATCATAAAAGTCTCATTTACTTGCAGACTCAAGAAGTACCTAATGCTTTAATGGCTGGTTGGTATGAGGGTATTTTTGGTTATACGTTCAATACAGTTCACCTGCCTGGATTCAAAAATCTTATTCCTGACGCTCTCTCACGCCTTTATACGGACGAGGATCAACCGATTAATGTTCTGGAGGGGGGTAGTTGTCTCGATATAGTCGCGCTTGGTGATGTTGGTAGCATTTCAAACAAAAAGAAAAGCTTGAAAGATAGTGAAAAGGGATCTATGGCTAAAAGCAAAAAGCAATTTGCTCAACAGTCACGCCCTAGTATTTATAAAAATAATACTTCTCTCTTAGCTTCTTCTTCAACAGTACCAATATTACTTACTGATCAGAGTAATGATACTTGCGCTACTATATCTCCACAACAAACTTCTAATGACGATGAAGACCTGATTCTTCGAACATTAAAGTTTGCTGATTATATTACACCACCTAAAAATGAACGTGATAATCTCGTATTTAAAGCACACCTTTTAGGACATTATGGTTTACAAAGCATCGAGAACCAATTACACCATGATGGTATTCACTGGACAAACATGCGAAAAGATATTCAACAAATCTTGGGCGAATGTACTGAATGCAATAGGTTCAACATATCCAAAGTTGGTTATCACCCACCAAAATCTGTATTGCCTGATCAACCACTTGATCATTGGTGTATGGATTTAGGTACTTTTGATGTCACCTCTTCTCGCGGCAATAACTTTATGTTAGTCATGGTAGACTATTATTCAAGGTTTACTGTTCTTAGAGCATTACCTGATAAACATAGTACGACTATCGCTGCCGAACTTTTATCTATATTCTCGTTATTTGGCTTTCCAAAGATCTTGAATTCGGAGGGTGATTACCAAACGAGGTCTCAGATTTAATTTATACTAATAATACATAATATTTTATTTTACACTTCATAGGGAAATGCTTAACATTTTTTGTTTTTTAAGCTTTTAATATGACCAATAAATATATCAAAAAGTATTTAAATAATTACTATTACTAATTTCTAAAATAATTCTTTTTTTCATATTTTTATCATAAATTCTACTTTTTCCTTTATTTTCAATATTTTATTTTGTTTTTCTATTAAAACTATTTAATTTTATATATCAAGTAATAGATAATAAAAATATTAATTAAAAATATATAATAACAATAAAATTATATTTAAAATGTTTCTCATATGATGAATATAATGAAAATTTATTAGAAATAGATATTGTGAAGGAAGAAATAAAAAACTTAGAAAATAAAAATTTAATTTAGATAATAATTATCAGCATGATATAAATGTTAAAATTAATGGAATATATATTGAAAAATTTAATTTAGAAAATATATTTAAATTATAATTTAAGTTTTTTCATGATGGGTGCGATTTCATCAAGTATCATATTATTCTTATTATCTAATGTTTTTCTTTTTATACCTTTGTTTTTATCTTTATTATATGTCTTAAATTCATATACTTTTCTTAATCTTTTATTTGAACCATTTTTTTTCATGTAGATTTCATAACACCCATCTTTTTGCTTTATTTTGTATTCTGCTAAATCATATTTTTTCATATCTTTTATAATTATACTTCGTTTAATATTGTATTTATATTTATCATCTACAATAATATTAAATATTTCATCCATTTCTTTTTTATATTATTACTTTTTCAATTTTTTTTATTTTTTTATAATAGATATATTTAATCCCACTGAGATGTTTCCTGAGATGTTCGTAATTAGTTAGGTACGTGTTTAATTAACGAGACAGAAAACAAGAGAGAGATTTATTCTACCACTGCCCGCCTTCTGTTATTAATAGGCTGGGTGGTGGTTACATATAGTAAATATAACTAGTCACGATTACACAAGTTAACTATTCAGGCCACTTCTATTACTATTCTATGTAAAGTAGTTATGTCCACTACATGGCCCCCCACCAGGTTGAAGCATATATGATGATTATTAGGTGCTGTAACCGTCTTACCCTTAAATGGTTTATATAGATGTTGAAATTGGTATCCGTTACTGCTTTTCGGTAAGATTGTTTTGTGTAGATGTACTTTTTCGTTTACGTGTGTTGTACTGCTGTTGTGCTTTCAATAAAAAACCCTATGCTTGGACCAAGCATTTCATGATATATATATATATATACAAAAAAACATAATAATGTAAAAAAATAAAAAAAATAAAAATGGGTAAAAAAGATTGCACATCTTTGTAGCATGCTTAGAGCTTGGCTCTATGTAGGCTGGCTATTATGACTTTGGATCTTCTCACACGTTTGCTTTTTCGCATACCGGTGCTTGAGCTTTGTATGTGTTTGCGATCTACTTTATCGGTCGATGGATTTCTTCTTTTGCGCTGTACATTCGCCTTATTGATCTCTGGATCCGCGCAGTTAGAGTTACGTCGCGTCCAGTAATCTTGTATGGGTTTTAGGCTGCTAAAATGTTGCACTTGTTCCCATGTGTCCTCATTGGGATCTGGATAACCTTTCCATCTGACTCGATATATGTATTTGTTTGCATTGGTTGGATCTACTTTGTGATTGATTACAGACTGTACTTCGTATATATCGCTAGCATCCTTTGTAACTGGTGTGCTCTCGCCGCCTGCTAGCTTGAGCCTATGTATAGGATACGAGTTCGATATATTGTCCATTCTGTCTCTTAAAATGTAATTGTGTCTTTTTGTAATGCTATGCACTGTAAATGGCCCTGTATATGTTGGATCCGTTGCTGATCCTTTGATAACGTTAGATAGCATCACCAAGGTACCCACTGGATAGTCTGTATCCATTATGTTGTTTTTAGCATTAAACGTCTTTTGTTGTGCTAATTGTGTGGTTATACTTCTGTCTTTGATGACTGGTACGATGATTTTGGACATGTCATTTATACGTCTGAGAATTGCATTGGATTTTTCTGCACCTGGCTTGGCTTTAGCTATTTCCACTTTTGAATAGTCCTTGAAGTCGTTAGGCTCCCTTGCAAACATGATAGAGAATGGACGTGATCCGTGAATGCTTGCGTATTTGCAGTTGACCGCTAATTGTACTGCTGGTAGATACTTCTCCCAATCGGTTTTGTTGTCATCCAACTGTTTGATGAGTGTCCTTTTTATGGTTCCCACCCATTTTTCTGCTACTCCGTTTGCTCTAGGATTGTAGGGTAGCGTTAACCGATGATCAATGCCACAGTGGTTTACTACGTGTTGCAGTACTTGATTTACGAACTCGGTGCCATTATCGGACTGCAGCACTTTGGGGAAACCAAAGTCGCAAAATACCTTTATTACCTCTTTTGCCACTGTTACCGCCGTTTTGTCCGGAATTGCTCTGGCTATGCAGAATCTCGAAAATATGTCAACCATGATCATGATGTAGTTACTACCTTCCGAGGAAGTGACACTAAGTGTGCCTAGATCTATGGCCCAATGATCACCTGGTGCATCGGCCATGATACTGGTTAAAGGTCTGAACGCTTTGTTGCCTAGGTTAAATTGCAGACATTGCTCACACTGTTTAACCATTTCCAGAGCTTCCTCCTTAATGTTTGTCCAGTGGATCCCGTCGTTGTGTATTTTGGTTACCATTGCATTGGCTCCAAAATGTCCAAAAAGATGAGTATCTAATAATATCTTCTGTCTTTGATCTTTAGGAGGCGTCATGTATTCTTCTTTAACTTGACTTATTGCATTAATTGCCTCTAAATAAGCTTTTGGCTTATTACTGATGTTTATCTTGCTAGCCTTACCGCCATTACCCCCCTCCAGACGCAATGTTGGATGCGTCGAAGTTTTTATTGTGTCGGGTATTGCCTTGTTATATGTTGGTACATGCTCCTCTCCAAATAAACGAGATAACGCGTCGGGGATGACGTTTAGTATACCAGGTAGATGTACCACATCATAAGTATAGTCACAAATTATGTCTAGCCAACCTACCATCATGGGATTGGCGATAGTTTGAGTTTGCAGGTAACATAATGCTTTATGATCGGTAATGAGAGTGAATGGATTGCCCCACAAATATTGATGAAATCTTCGTAACATAAAAACAACTCCTAGTAGTTCTCTCTTAGTACACGAATAGTTTTTTTCTGAGGTTGATAATGAACGTGCAGCAAAGCCTATGTACTTGTATGTATTATTAATTACTTGGTAGACCACTCCACCGATGGAATACGCGCTGGCATCCGTCGCTACGTAAAATGGGTGATCCATTTGTGGAATGCTTAGCACCGGCGCACTGCTGAGTGCCGTTTTAATGTCTTCAAAATCTTGCTGAAGTTGTGCGGTCCATAGGTGAGTGATATCACCTTCATTTCTTAGCTTATCTAAGCGGTGCGTCATATCCGAGAATTTAGGTAGATGATCTCTAAAATAATTGGCGAATCCTAGGAATCGCATAATGTGTTTGCCTGTAGTAGGTGCTGGCCAGTCATATGCGTTTGTTACTTTACGTTGATCCAAAGATACTCCATCTGCACTTAATGAGAATCCCAATAAGTAAACTGATTTCTGAGCAAAATGACATTTTTTGACGTTAAGAATCAAATTTACTGCTGTCAGCCGGTTGATGCAATCTTGTACGTGTTTTGCATGATCATGTATATTATCCGAGTGAACCAAAACATCATCTACAAATACCGTTACATAGCCACATCCTGCGAAGATCTTGTTCATGACCCTCTGGAAGCATGAGCTTATCGACTTCAACCCGAAAGGGCAGGAAACAAAGCAGTATTGCTGGCCATCATTCACTGTAAAAGAAGTCTTATGTTGATCTTCTTCTGCGAGTTTGAATCGATGGAACGCTTGTCGAAGGTCCAAAGTGGTAAAAACTTTCGACTTACCCATAGATCGGAAGACATCTTTAACTAATGGTATAGGAAAACGATCATCAGGCAAAAGTAGGTTTAAGGCTCTTGGGTCCAAACACACTCGAATGCCTGTATAATTTCCATCTAAATCCTTTTTAGTGGCACAAGTAATAGGATTATTAAAATCAGTATTAACCGGAGCCACTTTTATAACTCCTTCTTGCAGCCATTGTTGAATTTGATCTTGTAAGACAGCTTTCAACTTCTCTGGAATAGGGTACTGTCGTCTATAGGCGGTTTTTCCCTTTTCTGTTGGAAGGTGAATAACTGATTCTGGTACAGTACACCACGTTGTAATAGGTATTTTCTCGTTTGCTGTGATGCTTTGCTGCAATTTTCGCATAAAATGTTCATGCTCACTTTTGGATCCGTAAGGCGAATTGTTGGGCTCAAGGTTTTCCTCTAACACTGGATCTGCTTTACGTGGACCACTTGGTGTATCCCATGACGTAGCTAGTCCTGTTAAACCTAATCCTACTTTTCCCATTAGATCCGTTCCGATGATGACATCTGAAAGTTCTCGATTGAGGTCCATTATCTCAAAGTCATGTATGGTCTTGATACCGTTATGACAAAAATTTACTTTATTAACAGTTCCTATGCGCGGTACTTCTACCTTGCTAGCAGCTAGCTGGATAGAACCATTACCTCTCGGAGAAGTAATAGGTAAAGAAAGTAAGGAAACTAGCTTTGGTGACAGGATGCTTTTATTAGCCCCTGAATCCACCGTAGCCATGGTCCTTACATTTTCTACAGTAACCGGAACGTTAAAGTAAGGGCTGTTAGTGTCCTGTTCGATAGAAGAGGCATTGATCCCGATTTTTGCATAGACGTCTGTCTTTGACTTACATTCTTCCGATAACTTTCGCAAATCCTCTTCATCCAGTTCCTCCAAATGACTATTATCTGGGGCAAGATTACTAAGATCACTATGGCGAAAATATTGTCGGTTTTTTGCCCAAAAGTTGATAATATTAGGGGTAAAATCGACTATAGTTCTGCTAATAATTATTGTCAATTTCTAGGCAGTGTTTTTTCGGCGGTTGATAATATTAGTGACTCTTATTCGATAATATTATGGGTAAATACTATAATATTAAGGGTTTTCCTTCAATATTATTATGGGTAAATTGTATAATAGTAGTGGTTTCCAGTCAATAATAGTATGGATTAATCCCTCCATATTGATGATTTATAATCAATATTATTATTAGTTTTCTATCATATATTCACAATACACTACTAATAATATTATAGTCATTTTGGTTATTCAGATAATAATTTAATTGCTATTTTTTTTATTTATATAATATATAACTTCAACAGATATTACTCTAATACACACTAGCCTTCAATAGCTGAATATACAATAACCAGCTTTCTATCACACACGAACAGTATTTAACTTACCTTATTGTCATACAAGTATAAAAGAATTTATGTCCCACTGGCAAGTAACAGGTAAATGAATTAAGCAAATAACTGTATAAATAATGTCAGTTATCGTTGATGAAACAATATTTTAAGAGTATATTTGAACTAACCTTTAGAAGAATGGCCCACGCTTGTATAATAGCATATTTTAATCATCTTTTCCTAAAGTAAGTAATGATTAGATTCTTGAATGAAACTCGCTATTGCTACAGACTTACCAACACTATATCAGACACAATCAATTATAATTCACTGGGCTACAGTTTTAATAGTCTTCGTCTTGTATATATACACAACTAAATCTATTATAACAGTATTAGATTAATATACAAAGAAATTAATGGATTAGTAATCATTGCACTTACTTAATGGTTATTAGCTTTAAAACTAATAGTAAAGGTTCAAAAGCTATATGGCATTACTGGCTATAAGTATTACTGAAGTGGTATAAGTATTTAAGAATACAAGTCAGTATAAGAATATAAGCAGTATGAATGACGACGTATTTATAGATAATTACGACATTAAGAACGAGGGAAATATTCGAAAGCTTGGAAAAAAAAACACAATTACAAGCTGACATTGAGGTTAATTCCTATTATACAGAAGCTTCAGTTAAAGTGTTGTGCGCAATAAGAGTGACAAATGTCAAGAAACCTTACGTTTAATGTGCCAATTTAGCAAACGAAAAAAAAGAAAGAAACTCAAGATTGGTGTAAAAAAGTTTTTCTTAATACTGAAAAGCCGCAGAAAAATGCTACGTCAGCTACTTAAACCAATAAAAAAACGTCTATATTTATTTCGTTTTTTTTGTATTTTTCTTAGAGCGTGGTTTACGCTTATTGGAATCCGCTTCTTTGGAACGATTGTCAGATCCAGCCTCCTCATCTTCACCAACGTCAGGTTGAACCGTAATGGCTTTTCTTTTCGTTGATGAGCGAGCAGAATGTAGATCCAACAAGCTAGCAATTGGAGATGCAAGACCAACTGGAGCAACAGAAGTAGCTAGACGATCAACAAGGATATGCTGATTATCCACACTATTTGCATAACAAGCATATTAATAAAGATATAAAAACAGAAATAAAAAAGCATCTAACCTGAAGAACGATTCAATCTCATTGTCTTCAACAGATTCTTGATTTTGTTGACTTTCACCTTCTTCAGCAGAATTACTTCTGGTACGTACAGTCTTCTTGTTTTTGAGTGCTTCAGATAAAAGTAACTTGGCAGCCCACATCTCTACACAGAGATGCAGATGCAAGCCCACATCTAAAGCACGTTTCTCTAAAAGCAAAGCATAACGTTCTTGAATGCTGGTATCCTCTTCGCCAATTTCACTCCAAGTTTTACCAACAATATTTATATTTGCCCTTTCCATGTCTTTCAAGACATCTCTTGCCAAGTATTTCAACGTATTGTATTGCGGTTGAACATCATCATCGGTCAGTTCATTTTGTTGGCCTTTTATATACTTGAGGTGTTTCAAGAGGGCATATAACCTTAATGGTGCAGAAGGGGTG
This sequence comes from Actinomucor elegans, assembly GCA_026027325.1. NCBI lineage: Eukaryota > Fungi > Mucoromycota > Mucoromycetes > Mucorales > Mucoraceae > Actinomucor > Actinomucor elegans. The sequence continues at coordinate 564,774 of JAMSLZ010000017.1, forward strand.
ACATTTGTCTTGGTTGCCTTTTGTTGATAACGCACTTTTGCTTCTTCTAGCACTTTTGGGATTGACCGTTTACTACGTAAATTAGGATTCAAAGCATTTGCAATTGCTTCTCGTTCAGCTATATATGACAAGCTAAGAGGTTAATAAAACTGAATGTAGTAACATGCTTCAGATATGATTGTACCATCGTCAAGTGCTTGTTCAATTTCTTCGTTAGATGAAACCCTCGAAGCTTCTCGAGGAAATAGAGGTGCTAATATTTGGATCAAATCTTGAATTAAACGACGGTTGATTAAGATTTCTTGTTCAATCTTCTCAAAGTAGACGCTCCAATTATTGTTGTTGTTGTTTGACATAGCTATAAAGTAAATATATTATAAAGAAAAGTGATTGAATGATTTGAGCTATTTAACTGTTTTATAAGCGTACTTTACCATTTATCCATTAGTAATCCTTACTAATGTCCAAAGAGCTTTCTGGAAAGTAAGCTTACTGACAGGTATGACTGACTTGGAAAGGAATTAGCTTGATTAGAAATCATAAGGATCCATTAAAATGTATTCGATATCTGAATAATCTGGAAGGCTGAGTAATATGAAAAGCTGATTAGTTCAAAGGATTCAACAGCCTAAAACAATGAATTACCATTGAGAACTCTGTCAATTGTAGACCAAGCAAACGTATTTAAGACCTGCTTTTTCTAAACAACAAAACCGCTATTCATTAATTCGATATATTTACTTGTTTTTACTTATCTTTAAATGGGCAAAGTTTCCTCTTCTGCTACACCATATAAATATACTTGCGCTACTTGTTTGAGGCCATTCAAAACTGTTAAAGCTAGGAGTAATCACTATAGCCATAATCGTGATCATAGAAAACAAAGGGTCGTCCAAACGCAAGAAGCTAGCATTCCTGTCCAAGGTGAGTTAACAGATATATTACTAAAGCTTTTAATTTAACAATATACCTTGTTTGAAATAGAGCCTACTCCAATTGCTTACAACGTCAAATCCTCGGATCAAAACCTTTTCACCAATACGGAATTAAATAGCATCCAATTGAGAGATATTTGCGACACGTATGGTATTCCTCGAGAGGCTCAAAGAGAACTTGTCTATCTAATGCGTACCATAATCAAAAACAATGAAGAGAGCCGTAAAACCGATGGATTGGGTATGTATCTATTCAAATAGAGTTAAAAAAAAAGTACTTATCAGCTTTTATTCCCATTATATATAGGTTACCTACCATCCACTCTCATGTTCCCTGATACCTTGGATCGTACTCTTAAAGCAAAAACCAATATTCAATGTCATTTTCATGATGTCTGCGTCAATGGTTGCATGCTGTTTGAAAAGGAAGATATAGAGACTATTCAATGTAAAAACCCTGCTTGTAAAGAAAATCGCTTTGATGATCATGGTAAACCTCGTCGCTCTATGAAGATGCTTCCTATTGGTGAACAAGTCGCTCAAATGCTTGCGAATGCAAAGACAAGAGACTTGATGAAATACCGCTACAACTATAAATCAACTGACGGTGAATATAAAGATTACTTTGATGGTGCAGCATACAAGTACTTTAAGGATAATAGCATTCTGTTTTCCGGTGAAGATGATGTCGCAATGGTTCTTTTTGTCGATGGTTTCTGTACTAGCAAGAATCATAAAGGGGACAAGTTAACAATCATCCATCTCTTGAATATGAACATTCCCCCAGAATACCGCTACCAAGACGAATACATGCTTCAATTGGCGATCTTGCCAGGTCCAAACTACCCAAAGTACATGCATACCTTTTTAAAGCCTATTATTGATGAGTTTCATGCTCTGTCTACCAAAGGCATGCTTGTACAAAAGGATGGTGTAATTGTTTGTCAAGCTAAAGTCAACTTGGTGATGGCTACTGGTGATCTTCCTGCTGCAGCTGAGCTTGCAAATCATATTGGTCATATGGCTACGTTTGGTTGCCGTATTTGTCGTGTCCAAGCTGAACGTCATGATTATCATAATTGTTTTTTAACGATCGACAATGAGATCAGAAGCAGAAACGATTTCATTTCCCCAGATGCAGCGAATGTAAGTACTATAATCAGCATTAATCTTTACAAGTTTTTAACATTTCTTTTTCTTTTTACCTCATAGAGCTACAGTATCAAGTCTGCAACACCATTTGCAATACTTCCCAGTTTTACTGGCGCTACTTTTTTTGGTTTAGACGAAATGCATCTTCTCGGACAAGGTATCGCTCAACACGTATTCAATATGCTGACAGTCGACATGGGTAAAGAGTACAATGCAGCAAGAAAAACTCGATATAAGCCCAATGAAGATGAATTGAGTGATGCCCGATTGAAGTCTGCTGATGAATGGCCGTATACTTTCTATATTCCAAAATTATCGCTCATCAAAATTGGTAAACTTGTTGAAGCTTCTAGAGCCACTGTACCGACATCCTTTTCATCCAAATGGGAAGATCCAATTATCAAGAGTGGTGGCAAACGTGCTGTTGACTGGATTGATATTTTCTTATATATGATTCCCACCTTGTTCGTTCCTGAATTGATTCAAGAATCCGCTAAGAAACCATTGATTCATCTGACAAAAGCTGTCGCATTGGCTCTTAAATGGGAACTTTCTATTGAAGACCTTATTCTGATGGAAAGGTAAATATATTTTTTTTGTACTCATAAATCTAGTTTACTTACATACTTTCCAAAGATATATCAAAGAATGGCAAGAATTTTTGTTGGCAGAAATCAAGGCAAAGCGTATTCATTCCGGTGTATTCAAGCCTGTTCAACACTACCTTTCGCATATAGTCTATATGATCAAACAACAAGGTGTGTTGAGAGCATATTCCGCCCGATCAATGGAAAGAAGCATCGGAAAATACAAAAAGCTCATCAAGTCAAAGGTTGATGCTGGCGCAAACGCTGGTAATATCTTGGAAAGACTCATAACGCGTAATCATATAAACAGCCAGACTTGGGATGTTCATACTGAGCTTGACCTGATCACTCCTCGAAAATACAGCGAATCCACTTTCAGGAATAACCCTTCTGGTGATGCTAGTGATCCACAATTATGGGCTCCCTTTAGTAATATTTCAGTGGATACTCTTCCCTTTGGTGTCTCCACTCAAACTTTTTTGAAGGCGCTATTGCATTACTATCGCCGTACTGAAGCAAATGGTGTAAATATTGCTGAAATTGATTCGTTGAATAGTATTTCCATCGCTGGTCGTGCCTGGGCATATGGCAATGTATATACGTCTACCATGTATAAAAGCCATATAAATGAATATCGTCGAGGAAACAATTACGTGATGATCACTGCCAGCTACTTGAAGTAAGTAATTAGCTCAAGAACAAAAACCTCTTTGATTAACCAACCTTTGTTAATAGTCGAAATAATTCCATTCGTGAAAGCTGGTTCATTGGTTCTATCGTTTTCTTTTTCGAGCATTCATTCAATGGTAGACCACAGTATTTGGCTTTGGTTGATTTAGCGAAAAAGAATGCAACTACCAAATATGACAAGACTATTGCTTTGGTTGAGCTGCACAGTAGCGGTGCACACAGTTACGCTGTCTGTCGGTTTGAAGATATTGTTGCCAGTGTAGGTCTTGTGCGTTCAAGTGAATCTAATGAGAAAGAGTTCAAGATCATCTCTCATCATATATTTAAACAAGATCTAGAGCAAAATGCTGGCATATTAAGTCGTTTGTAAATAGCATGAAGACAAGAGCAAAAAGCGTTTTATTTTGAAATAAAATTGTTCTCTGAATTGATTATGTATTTAAACCACCGAAAATAATATAAAGCTTCCCTCCAAAAGGACTTCATCATAATATAGCAAAAGTAAAATAGGTATTTACACTTTCTGTAGTAGATATAAACTATAGATAATTTAACTCGTTTTTATATATCATGTTATTAATTCGAGAGAAAGGTATTAGCAATCTTGCAACAGAATGTAAAAACATTTCTTAATCAAAAATTTAACCCATTTCCCTGATGTTTAAGAAATTATTTCATAATATCAGAAATATAGAACCAGGATAACCCAAGTTATACAGTTCTATATTCATCATTCAATAATGTTAATTGACTATTTAGTTGCTCCAGTTAATCTTTAAAACCAAATGTAAAATATGATTAATGCTCTTGTTTATCTTTATAGTAAAATTAGTTTATTATCAAGCAATGCGGATTAATTTTCCAACAGACAGCAAAAATGTTCATCGATTGTAGTTTTCTAGCACCTAAAAAAACGTGCATGTTTTTGAAGCTTTCGATCGTCATTAAGAATTCTATCATAATCATCAATTACTCGAAAGTCCAAAAACGAACGCGTTTTTTTGTAGTTTGAGAAGTGGATATATGATTTTGACAATAAATCATCTAGTTAAATAACCGCCTAGCAATAATGACTAAGATTACTGGCAATTAATAATCGCTACTTGACCTATTTTTTTTTTTACACAATAATTTATCTCTTTTTTTACGCAATATATTTCTTTTTTTTTACGCAATGTATTTCTTTTTTTTTTAACGCAATGTATTTTCTTTTTTTCTTTCTTTCTTTCTTTATTCTATAATTTTACTAAACATAAAATTGAGTAAATTAGACACTTAATGGCAGCTCATTCTTAATGTCATTCAGCATTTTAAATACACAGCTATTAGCCAAAGGCTAAATCACGGCAATGAAAGTGCTCAGCTTATTAAATGGAACTAGCGATTCGTTCTTGTTTCCAAAAGAGTAATTTACAAGAGAATTTTTTGCAACCTGACCTGTATAAGAGACTTTTCAACGAATAATAAACGCATTTGAAAGACAATTGTTCAACATTATTTTTGACAAACGTTGAAATTAAACGTTTCTAGGAATTTACATAAAAGATCGTTGAAACGAAAAGCAGAGTTCATTTTAGTAAATAAAATAAACGAGGATTATGTTGTTGCGTACAAGCATCAGAATTTCATGTACTCATTTATAAGAAGTTTGCAAGATTTGGCTTTCATCGGCAAAAGACAAGAATACATAAAAATTGTTTGCAAATAAAATGGAGTTCAGGCTTTTCTTTCTTATTGTCAATTTATGTTATAATATTGACTAAACCCATAACATTATTGTCTGCTTTCCACTAATATTAGGAGTAACCACTAATAAATGAGCAAAGCACTGTTAATTGCGCAGCCATAGAAAATAATTGCTCTAATTTCATTGGTTCGCAGATTATTATTAGTAGGTAAATCTATAGTATTAGTAGGTAAATGATAATAAAATCGTCGTTTTACCACATAATATTATGGGTAGCACACAATATTTTCGCCATAGTGAGATCATTATTGATAGGTTTGTCTGTCACGACTTCCTCCATATCAATATCAGCTTCGTGTTGGTGGTGTGCTCTCACGTTAGCTGCTGCGATATCATGAAATTGCGTTTCATTATTGCCATCTTGACCAGGCTCCACTTGAGGTACTAATTTATCCATCGAAGCTGTCGGCATGGCCCGCTTTAACGAAGGAATTGACATAGCAGACCTCGTGTGTAGAGTCGATTGCTGGTTTATATTTGCGTTCTGTTCCTCGGCTTTACGCTTTCGCTCCTTTTCATCCTGTTGTTGAACCGCTGTTGCATAATTTTCAGCTCGGATACCAAAGATGCGTACCTCCCGTGTTGTATTCAACAAGTTTTCATGCTTGCCGCGCTGGTTGGAGGGTCTCTTTTCTGATGCACGGTTGTTACATCGTCGATCAATATCCTGCTGAGGTAACAAAGCTTGACTAGCGTTGCGCTTGATGGCCGAAGAAGGTCCTGCCATTTCATTACTGCATCCTTGCATTGGGTCGTGAATTGTAATACCCGCTACGGTGGGAAGACTTCTGCTTTTGTTGGCGTGTAGTTTATCGCAACTGGCATTATGACCCTTGAAGTATGGCACACCGCATTTATACTTGCACACTTTTGGTGATTTGTCTGGATTCAAATCGCATTCCTCTGACTTGTGCATTACATCTCGTTGATGAAATTTGCAGTAGTAATATCCGGCTGGTCTTTCTGCCATTGCCGCTTTCTCACCGGTGGGGTTAGGTTTTCTCCTTCTTCCAATGAAGCTGTCGGCATGGCCCGCATTGACAAAGGAAGATTCATGGGAGTTACCTTGACCTGAGTTTATCGTGCTTGGCACGTTGTGCTCGGCCTTCTGACCCTCACTGCGGTTCATAGCTACTCTGGCAAAATTACCCCGCCCTTGGATGATCAAACCCTGGTTGAAAATGTTGCCGTTCGTTGGTCTCATCATAGTGTTGATATATCCAAGCTCTCTGGCAAAATCAGGTGTGTAGGGAGGAGCCATATCGTTGCTACCCACATTGCTACCGTGAGGGTTCAAACCTGCTACAAGAATGCAATTCTTAGCCTGGATCACTGCATCGTTGATGTCTCGCAAGAGGTCTGGTCTACTTCTACTATGGCCGATAGATGTTGTCTCCGTGCCATCTACGTCCATTGGATCTCCATTAGCGATTCGCTTATTCATCAGTTGCTGATAGATGTCCTGTTGCAATGGGGCAGGTAGGCTTTCCACAAACAAGTGCCCCATCACGTAGTTGTCACTTAATCCCGTAGAGAGACTGGCCTCCTCGAATGCTTCCCTGAACCTTACAGTGTACTCTTCAATCGTTTCTGAGATAGGCATCATTCTCATGTTCACCAATTCCAAGAACTTATGGAGATCCTTGCAGATGTGAGGTGAAGGTGCGAATCTTTGCTCAAAGGCTTCTTGAAATTGCTTCCACGATGTTGATCTTCCTTCATGACCCTTGAAAGTCTCTTGAAACCAAATCTTTTGTTCAAGTGTGAGGGCTTCCGTCACTAGCAAAGGATAGAACAAATCCAGATGTTCTTGATTATGTCCGAGTATTTCCAGTAAGGTCATTTGCAACGCTTTGAGTGCTTTTTCGGCTGATGCAAATTCAGCATCCATTCTTGTTGCTGTTTTCCAGACAAGTTGTTTTAAGTTATTGCCTTGAATTTTTACATGTCCATGCATCATTTGAAGCTTTTCGCGTAAAGTTAAGGTTGCTGGGCCCTTTGCCTTAGCGATAGATGCATTAATGTTAGCGAGGATTTGCTCCATTTTTCTTTCATATTCGGTAGCTTTTTCCTCGTAATTCATAGCTTCCGCCATTTTAGCTTCGTCTTCAGCTTCATTGTTCATTTGCTCAAGTACATTGCTGCATTTGGCCATGTTTTGCATTTTAAATATGTGGCATCTGCGAGCCAGGTCGAAATTGACGCGATGTTCCTCAGGAACTGACGCGATATCGTTGTTAATGTTAATTTGCATGTTGATTTTGTTGTTAAAATAAATCTCTGACTGAATTCGTTAAAAAAAATGAGATGTTTCCTGAGATGTTCGTAATTAGTTAGGTACGTGTTTAATTAACGAGACAGAAAACAAGAGAGAGATTTATTCTACCACTGCCCGCCTTCTGTTATTAATAGGCTGGGTGGTGGTTACATATAGTAAATATAACTAGTCACGATTACACAAGTTAACTATTCAGGCCACTTCTATTACTATTCTATGTAAAGTAGTTATGTCCACTACACCCACTCATAATGTAATACCCAATTGTCTCTGATCTATTACATAATCATTGTGTCTTAAATAGGCTAGTTTACTGACTTAGTCAGGTCCTTGTAATAAGAATAATGAATATCAAATATGCATTTCACATTTATAACTATCAATATATTTTCTATCATATTTTTAATAAATATAAAAATTCAATTTTTTGCATTTTTTATGTAAATTAAAATTAATCCTTTAAAAACTTTTTCCATACGTTATACTCTCTATTTTTCTTACGCCATTGATATTCTTTTAAATACAATACTATATCTTTTTTATTTCTATTTCGTGGTATTATACTTTGCTTTAAGCCATTCCATGTGCCTTCAATTGTATTTGTATGCACACCTGTATTTGGATCTTTAAAATGCTTTGAATGATTTACAGTTAAATGTTTGTATCCTATATTTTTCAAGTTATTATACCCTTTCCATAAATCCGTATATATTGTTGTACCTTTTTTTACATATCTTTTTATAATTAAATCAATATTATCAACATTTCTTTCTTCAATGGGTAATAAAAACATTTTTTTGTTTTCATTTTTTATTTTATTTTTTAGCATACTTCTTTCGATACCACCAATTACCCAAGCACCTTCTACCTTATGCCCCTTATTATATTTTCTTTTTGCAATTTTACTTTCATCGATTTCTACAATTTTATTTCTACCTCCAATTTTAATATTTCTGTTACCTAACAATTGTTTATTTTTCAAGTATTTTCTGAATATTTTATTGTATGATGACACTGTATTTTTGCTAATTTGCAAACTTGATGCTATAAAGGAAGAAGGTGCTTTTCCAAGAAAAAGATATAATATGTGTAATTGAGTATTTAAAGGTAAAGTTAAATTATTAAAAATTGTTCCTTTCAATGGTGATATTGCTTTCCTACATTTATAATATCTACAAACATATAATTTTTTATTTAAGTTTAATTTAGTTTCATGTTCACATTTATTACACTTTATATGTTTATTAACGTAATCATTACTAATTAAATATAATAGTGCTTCTTTTTCATCGTCGAATATTTTTTTTAAAGATTTATATGGTTCTATAAACATCTGCAATTTTATTAAATCCTTTTTATTTTTAATTTTAATTTGTAAAAAAAATTCAATTTTTTCATATAACAATAAAATTTGTGGTAGTAGGAGTTTCAATATGGACCTGAGAGTTCCTTTGGGATACATCCAATTCGGATAATGGTGCAGAGTTCACAGCTGATATTGTAGCAAAAATGATTGAGATGAGTGGCATTGATCGAAGACTTTCATTACCATACTCTCCTACGGGTAACTCGGTAAACGAAGCATATGTCGGTTTGGCAAAACGTACAATTGTTAAGGAATTACGCGGTAAAGGCGCCGACTGGGATTATTATTTGAATTATTGTCAATACGCTATGAATTGTAAATACGCACGGTTACATAAGTCTCGTCCTTATACAGTGTTATTCAATAGACAACCAAATGGCTTTGAAGACTACTCAAATACTAAACCTGTATTGCAACTAGAAGAAACTGACACGAAAATGATTGATGAAAAATTCAAATTTGTCAATGAAGTCGTTATACCAGCATTGTCTAAACGCATAAGAGATACGCAAGAACGTGATCACGACAGATTCGTAAAAACGCATAGGATTGTAACTAAGCAGTTTCCTGTTGGAAGTAAAGTTATGATTAAGAATGTAACACGATTAAGCAAATTAGATGCGCGTAATCTCGGTCCATTTTATATACATGGAATCACAAAGAACGGTAGCTATATCTTGAAAGATAAAGCGGGTACTCTCTTATCTAGAGATGTACCTACATCGCATATTATATTCATCTCCTCAGATAATATATCTACTGAAGAATATCAAAAGCTTAAAGAAGATCACTTTGAAATACAAGCAGTCATTGATCATTCTGGTTCACCTGGTAATTATTTATACAGAGTCAAATGGAAAGGATATCCAAACGATGAAGATGATACATGGGAACCTCCATCACACTTCGATTCAAAGAAACCAATTGAAATATATTGGGGACGTCGCAATGCTGATCATAAGCAATCCTCTTCCAAGAAACGTAAGGCTCCTATGACAGTCAATACACGTAAGATAGCTACTCGAAACAAACGCAGTAGAAACCAACAATAGATCATAGACTTTCTATACAGTCTTGTTTGTTATTCTTCTTTTCCTTCACTTTTATCCTACGGGTTTTTTACATAAGGTTTTTATCGAGGAATAACTACGATCAGTTCATTACAAGGCGAAAGGACACGCACCGAAGTATGTAACTTCCTATTAACTTATGCACATTATAGACTACACCTAGTAACAATGCAAACACTCTTAGTATAAGCAACTGTCTAGAAGGGGGCAATGTTGTAAACATGACTTGTTCAGTGTCCGTCACCAATCAGGTTAATGTTCGACAATGCTTATACTCAGCTTGTGCTTTGACAGCTTTGTAACGTCGGTTAAGAGATATATATGGAAATCAATGCTTAGTGCAACTAACCTTCATAAACTATCTATCACCGAATATAAAGTCGTACTAGAATGGATTACTATAAATCCTTGTTAACTCCATGAGCACAGTCTTTGACTAACTCAATCGTCTATAATATCAAGTTAAATCCGAACTTCAATTTGGTATAAATAGCTCATCATTTTAATGCTTTAATAAATCAATTCGTTTTTATCAGTCTGGTTATTTTTACAGTCTTTATTATATTCGATATAACAACCATTTTTTATATTTAGAAATACAATTAATAAATTAATGATACATTTATATATATTTATAAAAAAACTTTATTATATATTTGTTTTTAAAAAAAATCATATTTTTGAATATTATTTTAATATCTAAAGAATTATATACTTATTAAATTGATAAAGATAGTTCCTCTTGTTGTAAACATGACTTGTTCAGTGTCCGTCACCAATCAGGTCAATGTTCGACAATGCTTATACTCAGCTTGTGCTTTGACAGCTTTGTAATGTCGGTTAAGAGATATATATGGAAATCAATGCTTAGTGCAACTAACCTTCATAAACTATCTATCACCGAATATAAAGTCGTACTAGAATGGATTACTATAAATCCTTGTTAACTCCATGAGCGCAGTCTTTGACTAACTCAATCGTCTATAATATCAAATTAAATCCGAACTTCAATTTTGTATAAATAGCTCATCATTTTAATGCTTTAATAAATCAATTCGTTTTATCAGTCTGGTTATTTTTACAGTCTTTATTATATTCGATATAACACCTCTAAGAGAATACTGTACAGATAGAAAATCGTATAGATATCCTTATATATAGCTGCAGAAGTGTATAAAGCATTATTACCAAGAACCAGAATGTAAATGACGGTATTTGATTATTTTAAAATATCTTTATTTATATAGATCACTCTGAGCAAGTAGGCGCTAATTGATAAATACTATCTCTCACACCAAATATTACATCCAATAATATTACCTTTGAATATAATGATCCCGACACTCCTCGCCGCTCATTTAGTTATTATCTCTGGTCTTCATGATACGCAGTCCAACCTTGTTCCTGACAAATCGTAATATGAATTTAGAATTAAGTACCGATCGTGGAAAAGTATATAAGAGATGCGTTTTATCACCTTTTGACCAGTTAATCAATTCTTGATCTATAATAAAAACTATCCACAGTTTTAAAAGTATTTCTATCTTTCAAAATCTCTATCTACCACCTTTACAACACATATAAATCTAGAAAGGACCGGGTAAGCTGAACCATCGTATTTTCATTTGTGATTGAAGTCTAATCTTATGGTAATGATGATAGCTTCAAAGAAACCGCGAGAATGCCGCAAGATCCCATTCTAATCATCTTATGGCCAAAGGCTTTAATCTCGAGGAATGCGAGCTTTTGTTAAAAGCAGCTTGTATGTCTGATGAAGAAAATGCTGTAGATGATGATGGCAGAAAAATCATCAAACGCTATCGTCCTCATTGGAGATCTGAAAAGGTAAAATACAGTGACCAGCAAAACTGTTACAATGTTTTCAGTTTTTGAACATAATCGCTTATATTTCCACGAGATCGCATTCATACTAAATGAAAAATAGCTTATTCTGAAGCTCAAGTTATTGGCTTTATTAGGAATGTTTCGGATTTGTGACTGCGTTAGTATTTTCGGAGAAACAGATTGAGAAATGAAAGGACAACATTGTAACAGTTTTGCACGGCTAGGCTCATTATTATACTAAGTCACTTTATTCAATTGTAATAGTCAGTCCAGTGCCCTTTTCTTCTGATACATTGTTCAATACGACGTGGCATGCTATGGATGACATTTCGGCACTCTTCCTTGTCTATAACGTCGTACCAAACCTTGGTGACTCTCATAAAGCTCTTGCATGCCCTTAGGAGGAGTATCATGCTCGTTCAACCTTATTTTTAACAACCGCCACATATTCTCGATTGGGTTGAGGTCTGGTGATTGTGGGGGCCACTCTAATACTTGATATTCTTGGTTTTTGAGGTATTCTTGTACCAAATTCGACGTATGCTTAGGATCATTGTCATGCTGGAATACCATCTGGTCGCGCCTAAGATTCAATTCTTCTGCCGCAAAGTTGATTGTCCGATCTTGCTCGTCTTGTAAGATCTCTTTGTACAGTGTTTTGTCCATATTACCATCAATTTTGCACATCCAACCCGTTCCAGCATAAGTTAAGGCACTCCAGATCATGATACTACCACTACCGTGTTTGACTGTAACTTTGACATGTTTAGGTTGAAGCTGCTCCTCGTCCCTAATCCAAGCCCAGACACGGCCATCCGAGTTAAATCGATTGATTTTGGTCTCATCGGACCAAATAACCCGTTTCCAGTCATCAGTGGTCCAGTCACGGTGGGCTTTGCACCACTCAAGCCTCTTGCGGATGTTCTTCTTGCTAAGCAATGGTCTTTTAGGCTTCTCAATAGCACCCAAGCCTGCTCTACGAAGGGTTCTTCTAATCATATCGGGGCTCACAAGGATACCAAAGCCCTTCTTAATGCTTTCTTGACCTTCACAGCGTTATCCAACTTCCCTGTGGTGATTTGGCGCGAGCAATACCTTTCATCCGCATGTGACAGGGCTTGTGGTCTGCCGCCTTTGTTCATTTTACGGTCCGAACAAGCTTGCTTTCCGATTCGGCACACAGTAGCAGTACTAAGGCCGACCTTTTGGGATACTTCCCGAATAGTTTCGCCTGATTTCAAAAGTGAAACAATGCGATTACGTTGAGAGACAGAGATTGCGCGCATAGGTAGAGTTAAGTTGTTATAAAATCACAAATTTACTGAGTAAAAAAACCCAAAGTAATAGTACAGTGTTTTTAACGATTTTAAAAGTATTCGGCTTGAATCTGTGGGCTCTAAGAGGAATAGCCAAGTTGTGGTATTCCATTTTTTTAATTTTTCATGATAGCAGCAAAACTGTTACAATGTTGTTCTCTCATTTCTCAATCTATTTCTCCGAAAATACTAACGCAGTCACAAATCCGAAACATTCATAATAAAACCAATAACTTGAGCTTCAGAATAAGCTATTTTTCATTTAGTATGAATGCTATCTCGTGGAGATATAAGCGATTATGTTCAAAAACTGAAAACATTGTAACAGTTTTGCTGGTCACTGTATGTGTAAACCATAAACCATTTGATAAATTATACTCAACTTTCTTACAATGTATGTCTAGGCTGATGACTTTTATGATCTCTGTGATCAACTATACATCGCTGATCGCAAATCTGAATCAGAGAGTAAACCTCGCCAGGTTTTCCGTCATACTGAAGGTTCATTAAGTCAAAAGATCTTCGAACGACTTCCAGAATGGAGTATTCTGTTGTAAACATGACTTGTTCAGTGTCCGTCACCAATCAGGTCAATGTTCGACAATGAAGAACAATTCAAATTAAAAGATGTATCTATTATTTTTTTTTTATTTTTTTCACTTCTAATTTTATATATTAATATAATTATAACTATACTTCGGATTTAAAATACCCCTAGTTTCGTACCAGCCACATATGTACGAGAACCTTTCTCTAAGAGAAAGAACCATAAAGAGTCGCGGTGCAAGTTTTTTTGCAACTTACACCTTAAAAACTAATACAAAATTAAAAAAATATATACAATAATGGAGTTTAATGGATTCTCAATGCTTATACTCAGCTTGTGCTTTGACAGCTTTGTAACGTCGGTTAAGAGATATGAGCAACGTTAAAAATAAAAAAAAATAAAAATTAGTTTTTAAATTAAATAGTGTTTTTTGTAATTATATTTTTTTTTGTTTAACACTTTTTTATTGTAATTTTTGAAAGTTTGGTAATTAACGTAAAAATAAGAAATTGCAATAATTATGCAAAACTTATAAAGATTAAACTTTTATATTACTTTTCAATACAATTAAACTTTTTTTTTTCATAATATTTCACACCAGATCGAAACCCTGTTGTGCGACAATTTTTTTCTTTTAAAATTGATTAAAAAGCACGCCGTAAGTTTTTTAGCAACTTACAACTTGATAAATAAAGAAAGCTATATAATTTTAATTTAATAATATGAAAATAATTATAATATATATATTAATTATTAATGGTATGTAATGTAGCTCTATATATGGAAATCAATGCTTAGTGCAACTAACCTTCATAAACTATCTATCACCGAATATAAAGTCGTACTAGAATGGATTACTATAAATCCTTGTTAACTCCATGAGCGCAGTCTTTGACTAACTCAATCGTCTATAATATCAAGTTAAATCCGAACTTCAATTTTGTATAAATAGCTCATCATTTTAATGCTTTAATAAATCAATTCGTTTTATCAGTCTGGTTATTTTACAGTCTTTGTTATATTCGATATAACATGAAAGAGGTCTTTACATCAGGATACAATTATTCACAGTTATTATATTTGTTGTAAACGCTCATGATTATATCAGTAAAGAAGAGGTTGTATAGGCTTTGGTAGCCATATGCCCACCTTTATGAATAGCTTGAAGATGTAACTCATTATTACCCGAATCCAGAATATGAACAACTGTGTAATTATTACGCTTTATTATAAAACAAGAAATAGCAGTAAAAGACAAATTCCTAATCGAGTGTTATGCCGAGATATAAATGCTTACCTTTATTTACAGTCCGATATGGTACCGCAGTATGTCGGCCATCATCATCATCTTGGAATATCAGCAAGTCACTATGAGCCGCGCAGTCAACAAGCTACTAGCTTACGTATACCCATAATATCATTAGTCAACCGCAGCAAGCTGAAAAGTATAAAAGGACGAGCTCTTAGCTGATTAGAAAAAGATGATTCGAAATTTAATTTTGGAAATAAAAAGACTTACCACAGTTTTGATATTATTCTTCTGTTCTTCTATTATAATCCTCTTTCTATCCACGTACACAACAATATTATTCATCATTCATATGCTTACTTATCCTATCTCATGTTATTCACATTACATTATACAATATTCACAATTAATTAGTCATTATCTTTATATATATTACATATGATCATTACGAATATGAAGTATTAAAAAGTATATAAATAAGCTTCATATTCAATTGAATAAACGACATCTTATAACTTATAATTCATTTTAAAAGCCTTATTTTTCTTCTTCAATTCTTTAAGCAATATTATTGGCTTAAAGTACTTATCGCTTATTAAAATCAATATCACGTGTTTGGTTAAACTTGAAGAGTTGAACCTATAAATATTTAAAACTTCCAAAAATAATTATGGTTTCTTGGTGTAGACAAAGATTTATTTAAATAATAGATTATAATAGACTGATCCCTTTGGGGCAAATGTCTAATCTAAAAATTCAAGCGTGTTTACAGATGGCAAACACGATAGTTGGAATAAAAAAACTATAACTACAGTGAAATGTAATGGTGAATATAAAAATAAAAGTAGAGATAGGGAAAAAAAGACTTAATCAGTAACTACAATTAGTTAAAAGCGTTCAGACTTATGTTAGACATAGTTGTATAGAGAAGAATTAATCGCCGGAGCAACAGGTAGATAGTATATAGGCAATAACCATTCTAGAAATGTAGAACCGGAGGAATCGCAAGCTAGTTCAGAGAATTCTTCTCCAGGGAGGCATATCATATCCATTTCAACCATAATAGAGCACAGGACTGGCCACCAATTAGACCATCGAACTAAAGATTTGGCATATCGTTGGTCATTGAAAGAGGGAGCTTCTTTTAGTACAGGTAGTTGGTTGATCACATAGTCCAAAGGATTTGGTTTAGTGTCGGCAGATATACCTAGCCTATTTGCAACCGATAGGCATGCTATCAGGTGGTTTCGAGATGCATGTGAGGCACCACACCGACTACAAGCAACAGGACGAGCAGGAAGCCAACCCATACGCCATCGTAATAGACGACTACGTTCGAAGACGGTCATTGGCAATGTCAGTATTGGATCAATTCCTAGTACAGGGCGACAAGCACGTAGCAGAACAGGAGCATCGACTTTGGCTAGAGTATCACGAAGATTCATTTGTCGATACTGGAAGATGATCTTGGATATTTTGACATCACCAGAAGAAGAGATCCAATGTTCAATAGTCCGATATACTGGGATGGGAGGTGCACCAGCAGGGAAACAGAGCATATGCCATATCTTATTAGACTTGATCAATGCAGGCCAACGAAACCGAGATTGAACTGGGGAAGTTTTGAGATGGGGAAGCAGTGAACCAATTAGGGTATCAGCAGGTAGATGATTCATGCGAACCAGCATCTTGAAGCCAAGGGTTTCAATACGTTCACGCATCGATGGTAAACCAGTCATGTGCTTGAATACCATGGTAGAAGCTTTAGAATGGCCACCAAAACAGAGACGGAGGCATTGATCTTGAGCTTTCTCAATCACCTTATGATCCTTAACCAGAAATGTCGAGATAGCGAGACCATATTCTAATTTTGGGCGGATGAATGTTAGTGTAAATCCGAGCAGATGTTAGTCTTGAAAAACTAGGCGAGTGGAAACCAAATGGTTGGATACCAGAGCGCATAGCCACCAGTGTTGACCGTGCATTTCGTTGGACCAGTAGAGAAGTATCTAATTGACCTTTAGTGTTAAAAGGGAGACCCAAATAAATAAAGGAATCGGCAGTCGGAAGATTTGAGCCATAAAGCCTAAGAGGCGTTGCCCGACCAGTATACAATGAAGAACATTTAGTATTACAGAAATATGTTCAAAATAGTACAATATATAAAAAAATTAGGAAATAATAGATTTTTTTGAATACAAATAATAATATAAATAAATTTTATTCTAAAATAGAACAAGTAACCAACATTTTATTTATGGATAAAAAGGCAACATTATATTTATGCCTTGATTTTTTAGGAAAGTTAAAAATATTAAGTAGTTGTAAATGTTTATCTTGTCCTATTTTTAGACTTCCATTGCGTTTAATCACATTGAGAAATCTAAAAACAACTTCCTTGGCATCTAATTCTTGGCATGATATTTTGGAAAATATAAAAGTATCTATAATATTTGAGAATTATTTTTAAAATAACATCAATATTATATTTAATGGAAAAAATCTATTATTATGCTGTGGTTTTAACTCTAAATCCTGAAAAAAAAGATGTCAAGAATAAATCATCCGAAATATTAAACAAGAAAATACTGCAATGGGTTGGAAATATAAAAAATATTGATAAAATTTTATATAGTGGTCCTTTCTATGATGTTGGTGAAAACAATACAAATATCCATGCCAATTTAGTGATAAAAACAATTTTAGATGATAACGAAAAAGTTAGAAATGAATATTTCAAATCCTGGTGTTTAAGAAAAGGATATGTTAGTATTAAAGAAATTTATAATTTTAAATCATGGTTAGATTATGCAAAAAGAAATCATAAGTTCTTGGAAAATATAGAAAATATTAAAAATTGAATTTTCATATATAAATAAAAGTTTATTAAATATAGAAAATATTAAAAATTGAATTTCTCTTTATATAAAAATACATCATTTTATTTGTTTATGAACACTCATATAGACTTATTAATTGAAAATGAATACAGAAATATTTACAATAGGTATTGGAAATTTATGAAAAATGAATATATATATAAAGTTGAATTGAAATATCATAGATCTAAAATAACGAGTATACCAAATATTGATAGAATTAAAAAAAATATATATATTAAATTAGGAAGTATTGCTCCATTTGTATTTTTGACAGATTTATGTAACAATATAAAACTACCAGGTCCATATATAACAGCAGATAAAGTATTGATATTATTAGAACATTTATTAAATGGAAAATCTATAAATGAAATGGAAATGTATATTCCATCTACTAGTTTTTATAAATTATATCAATCATTATATATAAATAATTATGATTTATTGGAAAAATGGATAAATAATAAATTAGAAAAATGTTTTTCTACACATACATTGAGATTACTTTGTGCTAAGAAATTTAATCCAATGATGTTAGATGATGTAACATTACTAATTGATGGTCACCATAATCGTATAACATATCAAGATATTAATCTAGATAAAAAAGAGTTATTCTCGTATAAATTAAAAAGAAATGGATTAAATACACAATTTATTATAGATATTAATAGAATATGTGTTTATATATCTGATTCCTTACCTTGTAGAAATAATACTGATGATAAAATGCTTTTAGACATAAATATCAATAAGTTTTATAATGAAATAGATTGTATATGTTTTGATGGATTATATGAAAACACAGTAAAAGAATTTATAGAAAAATTTAGTAATATTGGATTTAATATATCCTTGAAAAATTTTTGCTATCCTATAAAAAAAGATAAAGGAGTTGAATTAACCATAGATGAAAAAAAATTCAATGAAGAATTAGGTGGATTAAGGTCAAAAATAGAAAAATATTTTGCAGAATTAGGTAGTATTTTTAAAAGATTTAGTGGACAAAATAAGATTAGAATAACAGATAATAAGACATATAATATACAGCTAAAATTAGCAATAGTATTACTGAACATAAAATATTTTACAGAGTTATTTGGAATTGAAGAAAATGCCCATTACAACAAATGGCTAAATGATAATTTTGATTATTATTATAAAAATAATATTGAAATGAATAAAGAAGTAACATTAAAAACACAATATAAAATAGAAAATATCGTTGATATAAAATCATTACAAAATCAATTTTTAAATAATTTAAATATAAATGAAGTGAATATAGATATTATGGATCAAATGGAGGAAGATATCACTAGTAATAATGATCAAAATATATATGAAATACAATATATAATTAAACACAAAAAAGTAAAGAACTTATATGAATATTTTGTAAAATGGAAAAAGTATGGTAAAGAACATAATTCATGGGTAAAAGAAAAAGATTTTACATCACATGATACTATTTTGAATTATTGGAAATCAATAGAAAATAATTAATCAATTAATAAGAAGAACATTTAGTATTACAGAAATATGTTCAAAATAGTACAATATATAAAAAAATTAGGAAATAATAGATTTTTTTGAATACAAATAATAATATAAATAAATTTTATTCTAAAATAGAACAAGTAACCAACATTTTATTTATGGATAAAAAGGCAACATTATATTTATGCCTTGATTTTTTAGGAAAGTTAAAAATATTAAGTAGTTGTAAATGTTTATCAATGGTGCATTGACAACCACAGACTTGAGAGGGTTCCACCTATAACCAAGAGTTAGGGAATGTTCTTCTGCTTTCTTGAGCAATCTAGGCATGGTTTCAGCAGTGCCAATCAGGACTACATCGTCTGCGTACAAAAGTGAGTTAATCCAGAGGCCATTATACTTGCGTTGTGGCATAGTACCAAAAACTCGAGAGGAGGGCATAGATATAGATCTAAGAGCAGCAGGTAACGAGTTGATATATACAGAGTATAAAAATGGTGAGAGGATAGATCCTTGTAGTACTCCCGTTCCAGGCCAAAAAGTAGGAGAGCGAGCACCAGATACCAAAGCTTCAATTCGAACATTGTCAAAGAGGCATTGTAGAATACCAAGTAGAGCATCAGGTACATGTGTTTCAAGAGCACGCCAAATGATATTACGATCAACACTATCATAGGCTTGTTTGATGTCCAGAAAGCATAGTACAGGAGGTTCCCCCATATGATCTATTGTATGTTGACGACAGATCTCATGTAGAGCTAAAGCTTGATCCAATGTACCGCGATTTGCACGAAATCCACCTTGTACAATATCATGTGTAGGAGCAGAATCTAGTAGACCAGGATATAGGCATAGTTCCATAACCTTACGCATGACTGATGTCAAACTAATGGGTCTATAGTTAGCAGCGTCTAGTGGATCACCTTTCTTGAAGATAGGGATCACCTGGGCAGTACACCAAGTTTTAGGAACCCGAGACCAGATCCAACACAGAGAAAAGAGCAGCACCAACACTGGGGCCAAATCATTCAAGATTGGTAGTAGCATTTCAGTACGAATGTGGTCAACACCAGGCGCTTTGCGACGTGCTAATCTCTTGATTATTACCAAGGTAACCAATTCCACTGAGAATGGGCAATCAGAATCTGATATATTATCCATGAGTTCACTCTTATCAATAGGGTGGCTAACCAAGCTATCAACAGTAATATCAAAAGTTGAGCAGAGATATAGGATATCATGACGTGTAAGACAAGGGCCATTCGGTAGAGGAGGAGCAGAAGGTCGAAGATCAGGAAGCTGATCACCAGCAAAGACTGAACGAAGATGACTTGACATCACAGTAGCAGCAGTAGCAGGACCTTCAGGGTGCGAAAACCCAGGAGACATCGTACGATTACGGCGCATACGCTTGATAATAGTGGTCGTCTCAGCAAAATCACCATTGGATAGCTTATCACAGAACTGTTTCCAAGTCTCACGACGCCGGCGTTTCAGTTCACAGGTAAAAGCATCACATGCAGCCACATATTCTTTCCAGAATACAGCTTTACCAACACCATCAGGCGCTCGTTTCCAAGCCCTTCTGGTATCCTCACGAGAATCACCCAAAGATTGAAGACGATCAGTCCAGAACCGAGCATTGCCAGGTGGACGAGGGGGCTTCTTTCTACCGACAGAGTGGTCCAGACAGTAGTGGATGATCTCAGTGAGTCTATCAGCTAGCCTATCAACATCAGGAGGTTCTCTATTATGTTGAAAAGGAATAGCGTGAGTAGAGGTGCGACTGTTATTGCGTGCATATAGTTCTAGTGAATACTTAACTTCTGCCAAGAGTGCATTTTTGATTGGTGAAACCTTCACCCGAAAAAGAGACTTATAAAGCTCAGCACTCTTGTGTTCATCTAACACAGACATTTTCCAAAGAACACGAGGATGAGCCACTGGAGGTGGAGGAGCATCTTGTAAAGAACACGTCAAGGTGACAGGGACATGATCAGAGCCAAGGCTATTCTCGCGAATCACCAGGGAAGTATTTACCAAATCAGAGTAGCTAATGAACAAGTCAATAACACTGTTCCAAGAGGTATGACCAGGTTGAGAGTTTGCTAAACGACTTTGAGAACTGAGAGTAGGTACACCTCTAGCTAACAGAGCATTCCAGCAAAAGAGACCAGCTTCTTCGATCCACTCACCAAGACGGCTGCCACGCGTGTTGGTACGAGTATCACCAAGAAGAGATATACTGCGCGCATTCAGATCACCACAAAGAATAGCATTTTTCTGAGAGGGATGAGTTTGCATAGGTAGTGCGGTAATGAGAGACATAAATTCGTCATCGGTCAGGGAAGGAGGAGCATAGACACAATGAATCAGGAGAGAAGAGACTTGGCAAGAGAAGACATAGGGAGAACCCGAGGGGATAGGAATTACAGGGTATGGACACGAGGGATTGACCAATAATGTAATACCCATCTTACCTCTATAAGAACCAGCGACTTTTTCACCATAAGTATGGAATTGTTGCCAGCTGGTAGGGAATCGTAAAGGAGGGAGAAGCCAGGTTTCGGTAATAAAAATGAGTGAAGAGTCATAGAGGTAATCGGTAACTGTAGAAATGGCTTGACGAGCCATACCATTAGCGTTCCATATGGTTAAGGAGAGAGAGTTGGCGCAAGGAGTAAAAGGAGCGGAATGGGTTTCATAAGAGCGGTCATCCAGTGACTCACTCATTATTCAATGTTAACTGGTTCACCACCACCAGTTAAGGGCATAGATCCAAGAGAAGAAGCAATGTCATCACCTTCTGACATAGCGTCATCTTCGTTGGGGACATCCTCCAGGGAACCACCAGCCAAAAGTACCTTCACCTGTTCAAGAGTCAAGAAACCTTGAAGCACAAAATCATGTGCTATCGAACCTCGTACATGTGAACGGATGTATTTGAGACCTCGAGCAAGACGGGCTTGTTGGAGCTCACGAGCCTTTTCCACACGTGCTTGGTTGTCAAGGGATGCATACGTAGGGTTATCCACATTGGTAGCAGCGAATTGGTCAAAGTCGGTAACCACCATGATTTGTTCTTTTTTCAGGATGTCATGAACTTCCTGGGAATAGCCTCTATGGATCAAGAAAGCAGCAACACCACGGGCAGGATAGTGAACATCCAATACACGACCACTATCAATATTAATGCGGCGTAACTTGGCACGAAACTTGGAGATACGCTCACGGTATTTGCTTGGTACATAAACATATTCGTACTGTGGTTCCTCTGGTGAACCAGGTGTAGGCAAAGCACGAGGTGATTCAAAATATCTTTTGACTGACTGTAGCGAAATCTTCTTTTTGCCTTTCTTTGCTGGAACCTTGATTGCCGCAACTTGTGAAAAGGTAAGCTTAGAACTTGGAGTACCAGTCTTGATACCAGTAGGGGCCCACTTGGATGCTTCAGTGCCTCCACAAGATGGCAACGAAAGTTGAGAATTACCTGGTAATGTAAATGAGAAATCGCCAGGTTCGCGAATTGAATCAGTCCCTTTACCACCCCAAGATGGGGAAGGGGAGATGTTTGAGGAAACTTGGCGTTTTAGTTCGGCGATTTCAGCGCGTGCTGCAGCAAGATCCTTCTTAAGCGTTGCATTTTCAGCAACCAATGATTCTAGCTGGTTGAACCGTTGATCATATCCGCGAAATTTTGGGTCATTATGCATCTAACTCTCATATAATTTTTTATACCATTTCTTCAATTAATTTTATAAAACTATCAATTGAAGTCTTCTTTATACTATTAAATGTATATAAAGGAAAAACTAAATTACTATTAATTATTTTTTCATTACTACATATTTTGAAACTTATTTCTAAATTTTTTAAAAACCTTGATTTGTTTTTATCATACATTTCATAAATATTATCACTATTTATTTGATTATTTTAATTTTTGTATATAAATCATTAAACAATTTTAATGTATTTCTATTATTAACAATTACATCATTAAGCAAATTAACATCATCTTTACATTTAAGTAAATTCAAATTGTTCTTTTTAATCTATTTATTACCTTTAAGTTTTCTTCATTATTATTTATTTTAATATAATCTTTTCTTTGTTTTTATTATTATTACTGTTTGTAGTGGTACTATAATTACTTGTATTACTGGTTATAGAACTATTATCATCATATTCTTCAATATCATTACCGCTGCTAATACTATTATTTTCCTCATATAACTCATCTTCTATATCTTCTAAATCACTTTCTAATATTTCATCTTCATAGCTTTTATTTTTATTATTATTACTTTCTAAAAATTCATCATATATATCTTCTTCGATTACTTCTTTATCTATTTTATTATTTTGTTCATGATATTCTATAACTTTAAAATGATTTAAGCAATATAAATTATTATTAACTAACCAATTACCAACTTCATTGCATTTATCATTATAGCATTTTTTACTTTCTAATTTTAATGTATTTCTATTAATATTATTTAATTGATTTTTTAATTCTTCATTTATTTTTTTATAATTATTATTTTCATCTGTTAATATTTTATTATTTTTTGTTAAAAATGAAATCTTTTTAATGAGATAATAATAATCCTTCTTGTTAATTTTAATGTATTTTAATTTTTTATTTGGTCTTACTCTACTCATATTTTTATTATATAATGAAATTCAATTTTTAATCTTTCAAAAAGTTTTTCCAAATATTATATTCTCTATTTTTTTTTCTCCATTGATATTCCCTGAGATATAGAATTATGTCTTTCTTGTTTCTATTTCTAGGTATAATACTTTGTTTTAATCCATTCCATGTTCCTTCTATGGTATTTGTATGAATTCCTGTTATAGGATCTTTAAAATGTTTTTTATGATTTACTGTTTTATGTTTATACCCAATTTTATTTAAATCATTATAACCTTTCCAACAATCTGTGTATATAGTTGTACCTTTCTTAATATACTTACTAATTATTTGATTAATATTCTCTATATTTCTTTCTTCAATAGGTTCTAAAAATACTTTTTTATTTTCATTTGTAACCTTATTCTTTAATCTACTTCTTTGTATTCCACCAATAACCCAAGCACCTTCAACTTTATGTCCCTTGTTATATTTTCTTTTTGCAATTTTAGTTTCATCAATTTCTACAATTTCATTTCTTCCACCTATTTTATTACTTGGTTTAATAAGTTGTTTATTCTTAATGTATTTTCTGAAAATTTTATTATATCTACTTACTGTATTTTTATCAATTTGTAAACTTGAGGATATAAAAGATGAGGGTGCTTTTCCTAAAAATAAATACAATATGTGTAACTGGATATTTAACGGTAATCTTAATTTACTAAATATTGTTCCTTTCAATGGTGATATAGCTTTTCTACATTTATAATATTTACAAACATACAATTTTTTTTTCAAATTTAATTTCATATCATGTCCACATTCATTACATTTTTCAATCTTATTCACATAATTATTTTAATTAAATATTCCAATGCATCATCTTCATTATCGAATATATGCTTCAAACTTTTATAAGATTCTATAAACATAATAGATAATAATATCTTGGGTATTTAATTTAATAAATTATGAAAATTCAATTTTGATGAAAAACAATTTTAATAATTCGGAGTTTAAATATAACCTGAGACCTATATGCAGATACATCCGAAATTTTCTTTCCATGAATGTAAAAAGATCCGTTGTACTAGTAGAAGGACCCACCTCAAGGTCAGATGCATTAGTAAAGTTCATATCTATATCCCTTGTTAGGGTTGGAAGTTCGATACCAAGTGCAGGCAGGTCAGTTTTTTGGCTATTGACACCACGGCTAGGCTTACCACTGGCAGGGGGACCACGTAATAGTTTTTTCGTTCTACTGGTCATAGAAGAAGAAGGTGTCAAAACTGTTATAGGACGTTTAGAAGATGTTCTATAGTTCACTTCAAGTGGTTTGTTATCGCCAGGAGTATCGTTGTTCAAAGTTTCAGCTTTGTTTTGCAGTTCAATGTTCCCAGATGAACTAATTGTTGGAGATTGCGAGATGAGTTTTGTAAAATCTGGCGTAATTGCGTTCGAGTTTGACGAAATCTTGTCCAAATGATTCGAGAGTGGTATCAGAATGTCCGGAAGAGTTTGTTTTATCGTTTTATATAGATGAAAGTGTAGGTTATTATTGCAGTTCTTGAGCTTTTTACGTTTTCGGAGTTTGAAACCTAAAAAAGTGATCAAGAAGTGAAAGAGAAGTGGTTTCTTGGTGTAGTCGGTTATCACGTCTGCTTAACACGCAGACGGTCGGCGGTTCAAGTCCGCCAGAAATCAATTTTTTTTTATTATTATTTGATAGTGTATATAGTCTTTGTGTTATTCTTTCTGTCCATATGTCGAAGGAATAAAGATTATTATTTTTTATCTCTTAATTATGCTTTTATATAAACTTACATAATAATATTTTTTTAGAACTTGAATTTCCTTAAATCTTAATATCTCATTCATAAGAAAGCAATTACTCGCTTATGAAGCTAGCTAGGAGACTGAGATTTTTCAATAAAAATAATGGTACATTTTATAAACATGAAAATCATATTTACCTTCACGGACATATGAATAGTAGTCAGCCTTATATTCTTTGCACTGTAAATGTATTGTATTGAGTCACCGTCATGGTTATAATATCCAGTACACTAAAGACAAAGGATATTGTTGATTTTCCCGAATTAGTTGAAAACCAAAAAAAGATTCTCGTAATAATAACAACAAGACTTGTAGATGTAATCAGATTGTTGATTGGTAATAAATTCGTTCTTTATTTCGATCATAGATGAAGGTATATTTATATTAGTTAAATGTCTTATGTTTAACCACGTTATAGTAGAATAGAGACTACTATATTTGAGTAATAGCCTATTCATTATCAATCCCATCTTTACGGAAGCACTTATGAGTTGATGTATTTAAGATTCATGCCTCAGATGGACATATATATATATATATATATATATATATATATATAGAATATACACCTATAACATAACATCTTCTTAAATCCTCTTCACCACACTTAAATAGACGATTAGTATAAATAGGTTTAGTTTAGACATAGTTATAGGATCTTCATCTTTATATTTATCTTTGATAATAAAGCACAGTCTCAAAAAGTACTCTTTTTAGTCTTCTTTGTTATTTCATTGTGCAAGCATAACAAACCGACCAAAAAGAACTGTTGTTGAGAATGAATGTTGAATAAAACAATAGTTAATGTCTAGCCGGTTACTTTCAAGTTCAGTAGAATTAGTTTATACAAGTAAACGCACTGTTCTTACATTGGCTCTTGTATTAGTTCTTGTATTATTACTAATGAGTAATGTTAATGACAAGTGATGATGATGAATGGATCATCTAGAAGTTTAATTAATTAATTATGCGTGAAATTGCTTGATTAGTGAAACATGTTTGACAGATCTATCAGTTATGTAGTGGATATAACTAATTTGTATAGAATAGTAATAGAAGTGTGTGCCTGAATGGTTAACTTGTGTAATTATGGCTAGCTATATTTACTCTATGTAACTACTACCCAGCCCATTAATAACAGGAGGCTAGCAGTAGCAGAATAAATTTCTCTTTTGTTTTCTGTCGTTAATTAAACACGTACCTAACCAATTACGAACATCTCAGGAAACATCTCAAGTTACGTAGTGAGATAGTTTTAATTGAGACATGTTCATGTTGTGAGCATTTCTTCCTATGAATATAAGCGTGTATACGACAACTATAGAGGAATCCGAGTTGCATTTGAGGTATCTGCAGACAGCTTCGCAGCTGTTTTTCGGAAACTCTTCTAAAATCGTAGTCTTCAGCTGGACTAATACAATTAGCTCAGAATGCAAAAAAAAAAAAAAAAAAAAAAAAAAAAAAATCATATCAAAATATCGAAGAAGCGATCGGAAGGCTTGGGAGTTATATGGAATATAAAATGATTTCTATTACAAAAGAAATTATAACAATTTGATCACACTGAATGTGCGGTTTGTTTATTGATGTAAAAGAAAAGACCAAGATATCTATAAAATATTGTATTATTATTGAATGCCAGATTAGATGCGCTGAGACGTTGAATATGTGAAGTGCTTTGTATCTTGACATCGCATAATATCGTCTAGATACACGCTCATTTTAAAGATTGTATGTTAATTACCTCCCAAAACTGTCACGGCTGCATAACTCTCATTGAAAACAACAACGAAGAAAGAAACATTGGGTTTGCAAAAGTGCAAGGTGGTATAATGTATACTAATACGATATATGGCATAGAACTATGTGAACAGATTTAAATTACTCTTCGATTGTCGTACTTTTTTGCTTGTTAGAGTAAGCACAGTCAAGCTAGTTATATGCGCTAGTTTGGAAATAATGAAAATACGCCATATGTTTAGGGTTGCATTCTAATAATTGATATAGCAGTAATGTTGTGAATATGTTATAAAAGATTTGTAGAGTAATGTACAATAAGCTTCCAAACCAAAATATGGATATTTATGTGTAGTAAAAGATGTACATAGACGAAAAGTTAAGCAGTAGGTACATTAGCAAGAGTTGTAAATGAAACCCTTACAAACTCCTTACGAGTGCAAATTTTATCCAAGGTGATGGATTACGTGCAGATTTAGCTTATAATTATTTAACAACTCATTCTAAAATGAATTTCATGCTGTCATACTTAGTTGCTCCTTGGTTAATTCAAGCCATTTTAATGACACTTTTATTATTGTTATTATGATATACTAGTATATACTTCATAGCTCATACAAGTTTGTCCTGGTTACATATTAAAGAAGTAGCCCTATAATACCAAGTATCTCTTGTAAATGCAGAAAATTTGAATAGTCGAAGTACTATGTCACACGATCGCGTGTAGTCTCTCGGTTTTTTCAAGCCCATTTCGCCTTGGTCTTTTACTCTCAATCAACAATGAGCCAACTTAAAAATACTCTGGCATTATCAGTACGGGAAAAACTTTGGTTACCAGGTATTATTTTGGTTTATTTCTCAGTGCACTAACTAATAGTGGACTCTGGAATCTCCCAGAGACTGGCTTTTAGTCAATTACTTGACACAATTATTAAAAAACCATCTAGAACTATAAAAACGAATCACTCTTCAACGATTGGTAAAGAATGGCAAACGCATGAAGGAGCATGTCGTCCCTGGCACCATGGCAGAAACAGCGATTACTAGCTTAGTAAAGAATCTTCAGGTAAGAACATGTCCTATTAAAAAGATGGCTGCTTAATCTATTCTGTATTAGACGCTTAATAGCAATGACACTATTATTGAATTTTGGAAGAATCATGCGGCATCAATAAGTAACTCTAGTTTGGGATATAATAGTTCTAAGGTAAATCACAACGATATGTATTTTTTGCACACTTGGAGTTAATCGGTGTCGGATCAGATACGACTCAAAACTTTAACGGCTAAAGAAGTTGCAGATGAAAGTGAGCAGTTGATACAAAAATTGCGTAAAATGAATCGGGAAGAAGACGAAGAGCAAAGTAAAGAGAAAGTAGAATAGGATAAAGAAGAATTAACCATCTGGGGTGAGTAGAAGAAGTTTCTAAAAGATCCTTGGATTGCTCTTAGTTGGCATGTGTTAAGGTAAACTGGACTGCCACAAGCATTGATCGGGTTAACAGAGGTACTTGTATTTGTGGATCTAGTTCCGAGAGAGACACTATTATATGGTGCAGCAAGCTGGTTTGCTGACGTTTCTTTATGTCTGAATCTTTATACAAACGCACCATACAAAAAATATCTCCTCCTCCTCATGTGTCAGTCTTACAGTGTCTTGACAAGGCCCATGCAAATCAACCTTGGAAGCAATAAGTCTAAGGTCTAGATCACATTAATCCAATTCTCAGTATCCTGATATTATAATCTCTATTGTAGGAAGATATCCAATAGATGAAAGAGGGAAGGAAGTTGCTGCGAAGCATTGTTCATGAAAACAATGATGACCAAGTGGAATTTTTGTTAGGTACGTTTGACATTTTGTAAGCTTTACTTCCTTTGTTTTGGTTTCATTGAAACATACTAATCACTCATAACAATCAATTTAGCATAAAGACAGTTTTCCCTATGGATGGCCAGATCTTGATCCAAAGCGAGAATTGTTTCAAGTCGGATTCTTTGTGGCCAACCCAACAAATAGTAGCAGTATATCTGCGTAACAAAGGACACAAGTCAATTTTCTTTACTGGAAAAGAAGAGTTAAAGTCAATGGCAAGTGAGTTAGAGAAGGAAGTTCAGATGGATGGCCGTTATAAATACTATGCTGATGGTGTTTTACAGGTGAACAGCCTCGAAATCTTGATCATGGAAGTATCGTCTACCTATGACAGGGTAAAAATATAAAATCTACATTCAACTACTACAAAGCTATGTTTGGCGCACTATCGATTATGAAACACATAGCAAGCAAGTGCAAGTATACGTCGTTCGATACTTTCAAGACTTTTAAGATACATTTCATACATGCATATGGTAAAAAAAAAAAAGAAAAAAAAATACAAGATATGATCCTATGGAGAAAGGGGCTCTGTTTTATCCGACACAAAAGATAAAATATAAAAATGTGAAATGAACTATGTGAATCAATCAGACTTTATCTGACCTGTGGAAATAGAATCAGTTGTCTTCTTTATTATCAAAATGTGTGTTTTGTTTATAAGAAGTATGAGGATGAGTTACAATGTGTTTACTATGCTGACTTCTACTAACTGAGTATTACCTTCTTCCACCAAGTGCGAGCAGTACTTTCTTTGACATCAGCTTTTCGAGCAGTTGCAGCAACCGACATAACATGTTGAGTCTTGTAATGAAAAACAGTTCCCTTGAAGCTGGCGTATATTCCCCATAGTTAATTGAACGTCCTACTCTTGCGTTCATAGCGATGTCTTTGCTTTGTTCAAGCTGTTGTTGATCTGTTGCTATATTAGCCTTTCCTTTAAGCTACGAATCAAGATTAACCAGATGATTTATAGCAAAAGGATCCGACTTCTTATTTATAACGTCCATAACTTCACACCTAGTCTCATCATAACTATTTCCTTGACCATCTTCTTTCAAACAACCAGTGGATTTTTTTTATAAAATCCTCAAATTGGTAGTGGAACGACTGTAAAGCGTTAAATTATTATAGGTATCTAAACCCACATTTTGAATTCTCTACTTTATCTAACGATTTTAAGAGTGACATCGAAAAGATAAAATCATGCAAACGAATTCCTATCAGTGTGAAGCGCATTGTTCGTGAAATAAAAGCAGAAGAAAAAAGGAATTATTCCTTCAATAAATTGACCGCCTTCTTGCCACCGGCTTTCAATCGAGCAGCTGAGACGCGGCCTATTTGAATGTTTGCAGTTCTTTGTACCTAGATTTCTCTTCATGCTTTTCTATGTCCAATTTGATGTCTGGGCTTCTCTTTCGATTGGGATGTTTAGATTTGAATGCTGCTACAAATTTTTTAAAGATTTTTTGTAACATCAGTTGCATTATCAAATTGGCGAATATAAGCGTTTGAAGAACTTGGTTTACATTAACATATACTTTTAAAGTAGTCAAGCCAGGAGTTTCCAGATAAACTGCCATATCTTGGGCATTATACAGGATTAAAACCTTAGCCACGTCTAATTTCAGGAAAGCATTACTTTATCTGAGCAACTACAAAAGCGCGCAGCGGATTTTAAACTACACACAATGATGACACTAGTTTACATGTATTCTCATTTGAATGAAAACAGTTCTTTTTACTGATGGTTCAATGAAACATGATTATGATAAAAAAACCCTCAGACTTTCCAATTTTTC
The DNA here is from genome assembly GCA_026027325.1 of Actinomucor elegans. NCBI lineage: Eukaryota > Fungi > Mucoromycota > Mucoromycetes > Mucorales > Mucoraceae > Actinomucor > Actinomucor elegans. The sequence continues at coordinate 595,831 of JAMSLZ010000017.1, forward strand.
TTGTCAATCGCTTTAAATAGTATCATCGGCAGTATTTGGAGACCTCGAATTGTAAGATGCAAAATGAGCATATTGGCAGATCCTGACTCTCCTAATCATTTGATTTAATGACTTGAAAAGAGATAATGCTTCTTTTTAGATATATATATACTACATTCAAACCAAAATCATTTGTGTTAACCTTTCTTTACTATTATATAAATCAATAGAAGAGTGTGTGACTAAAGGGCTCTTCACAAGCGGCATCTCTTGAGATGAGCATTGGCCCTTGATGCTTTCGATCAATTTAATTACTACGTCCCAACTTGGAAATAAAAGATAAACCATGCTCACAAGAGTTATCTTTATCATATTTATTAACCTTTTTTTTTTTTTTTTTGCATAAGGTGTTTTTCAATATAATAATGTCTAACGATGATATGCCTCCTGAATTCATGTATTGTTTTAATGTTATGGAAGAAATTCATAAAGATGAAGCATTCAAAAGACGATTGAGAGCCGAGACTATAAGACTGCTTACCTTCCTCCTTGTTCGTTATTTCTAAACCCAATTGAATTGTTTTGGGCTAAAGTCAAGACTGAGGCTAAAAGGGATTATTTTTAACTGCAACCGATATTTATAGTGATAGAATTATAGAATAGGGGTCGTCAGTAGTGAAAATTACAATATCAAGTGCGTTCTACTTAAATAAGTCTATTCTTGTATTACCAGCATTAGCGTGCTTTTGATGACTGAACAAATATGAGTCCAATTCACCCAATCATAATGATGTACGATGTTTGTAAAAAAAAAAAAAAAAAAAAAAAAAAAAAAAACGAAATTTTAAGCAATTATGGTAAATGAAGAAAAACGAAAGAAGCTGGGTTGTATTGGAAAAGACAGGAAGCGAGAAGAATTGAAGGGTTAGCAAATATGACAATATTTGAGCCCTTGATCGATCATACCTCCACTTGCTCTTCTGATGCAATCAGTTCGGCTGCTAATAGAGTGTCAGCAATAGAAATAACCCCAAGTGATACTAGCATCCTTGTTACTGAAGACAGTAGCACCATTATTTCTGAAGATACTAGTGTCATGAGTATCACCGAAGCAAATACTCTGATTTCTGCTAGTTTACGCCAACCAGGTAAAAATGATTACTATATGATTGAAGATCTAAACGTCACCCAATGCGTTTATGATTTTCAAATGTTTGCAATATCTCTCCTTGGCGCTACTCTCTTACATTTTGAATCAAATCTCCAACACACCTTATCACTTTCTTCAATTCTACTACTTGAAAAAAAAAAAAAAATCGTGTTCATCCTGATTTTAAGCAACTTTTACTTACTGGCGCAGTAGATGATATTATTAATGATGCGCACAAAATATGGGAATCCATGAAAACAAATTCACTCGATTGATTCTAACACAGATAAGGTTTTTTTTTCCAAAAATGCAATTGACACAAATAAGCTCTCTGGTACATTGACTATTCAAGCAGTTGGTGAGTTCAATGGAGGATAGGGCCAAAAACTAAAGTATCTCTCTTACTGAATTAATTTAATATAATAGAAAGCTGCATTACTTTTTATATAACTTAACTTAAAGGTGATGGTCTTTATTATTGACTGGAATTGACCATTTAAGATTCCCTTTGACACTAAATGAGTTGCCTCAGTTGCTTGGATATGTCGATCGTATATATGATGTTCTAAATGTGTTTAAAAAACTTTGTATGTTACCTATAGAAAATGAAAGACCTGAAAGTAAAAGAAGAGAAACGATAAAGTCGCCAACACTACCCCCTTTGGTTGAAAGGACAGTCGATCGAAGCAGAATAAACTGCTACGAGCATTACTATCATTAGATCTTGCATAGTATAATATTTATCACAACAGCTGGCAAAAAAAAAGCTACTCATGCTAAATATTTCTTTATTATATACCATAAGCACTAATACCATAAATACATTTATATAAAAAATAGAGCAAGATACAAGTACAACCTTTTCTCAAAACATGACCGCCCTTTAAAATTTTAATAAAAAGGTACAACGGCCTTGATGATGGCGTCATTTAATGTAGACATTTTTTTTTTTTTTTTTTTTTTTTTTTAAAATCCACTAGATGTGTTTGCATTTTTGCTTTCTCAATGATCAAAATTACAAACATTTTCAAAAAAGTGAAAAGGCATTCATATGTTTTTTTCTTTCTATTTAAACAATTATTTAAACGTGATGCAGAATATAGGTTGAAACTATGAAGATGGATTTATGAAAGTTGATTGCAAGCTTTAGTAGATTATGATTGACGATAACGGAAGGCTAAGTATCTGATTTATGGCAAGAAAAACCTGACGGCAACCTACACATGAACCCTGCCCTACGCCGGAGAAAGATCTTGGCTGCCGACAGCAATTGCTATACCAGCTGGGAGTGGGAAGTGGTCTTCTTCCTCTTGTCGCTAATAAATATATGGATGCAAAAAGTATACTAATTTCTTTCGCTATAGACTCTATATAGTAAGCCGCGCCAAGTTATGTTTGGTGAATATATATTACCGTCTGTTCTAGTTTCACTTTTTACTTGTATATTTATTTATGCATATGGAGGGCGGGGAGCCTAAGCTCTGGTTTTATTAAAACTATTTAGATATCGCAATAAGAAAAAAAAATCATTACATTGTTTGCATAGAGGATACAAAGGATCAGGAATCATACAGAGCAGCTTTTGACGATATTGCTGATGGTCAAAGTCGGGCTGAAAAGTGTCTACTGGGAGAATAATGTCCAAGAGCCTAGTCAAATGCTGATGCTTGATGTGTATGTGTATGTGTGAAGGCGAATATTTGCTCGACGGAAAGTGAGGAAAACAAAGATGAATGTTGCAAACGATGAAAGGCGCGAATATGCTGAATTTTTGAAGAATAAATTGTGTCGGTTGATCAGAGGAAAATCGACGCAAGATACACAGTTCCACGATGCTATATAGCAACCTTGTTTTTTTAACAAGAAAATTGAAACTAGAAATTTTATTTGTTTACAGTAGATACTATTGTTTCAACCCCTTGAATTCTTTACATGCCTATTTTTTATTTTATTTTTTCCAGCCGATGATTGCTTGTGAATGACCTTCATTACTGATCGATTTGATATAACTAAAAGTAGACGTGCAACAGTTTCTATTCTGTAGAACATTTATCCAAAAATTGTAACGTTTCACCATATGCAACTGGTATGAATGCGTAATAGCGGTGGTTATAGATCTTATACAGTGCGGCTGGTAAATTTTGTCAGTTTGAAAAAAAAAAAAAAAAAAAAAAAAAAAAGATGTCGGCTAGCAAAAAATAAACAGCAGCATTAACTAAAAAAATAACTGTCGGTTTGTTGTCATTTATAAAGAAGCAAATGTTTATTTAAGAAAGTAGTTACTTAAAATAGTTTTACTATAACAATTGAGTATCGTATGTTTAACTTCTTCTTTATAAGGAGCCTGACATTATAAAATAGAAAATAAAACACCTATTCATAGCATTGGCAGTATGTATTTGAGTCTCGTTCAACCTTACAGTGTTTTGCTAGAGATTCCTTAGAAACATTTCACCAGCGCGTGAAGTTCATTGATAAGTAAATATCTATTCTGCTGCAACAATTTAAGCCACGGTAGTTAACGTCATCTTTTTTTCATGGGAGTGTGAGTCGACAATAGATTTTATTTTTCGTTCAGTCTTTTCTTTGTCGGTGGCAAACCTTTGGTGATGGTAAACCTTTTCTTTGGTGATGGCAAACTTTTCTTGGTGGTGGCAAGGGAGTAGTGTTCTGCTGATTCGTTGATCAGGAGATCGGCATTACCTCTCTAAACTCTGCTAAACTCTATATTGTTATGATTTGCTCTGCATTTCGTCTTTATAGAGCGATGTCGATACATTTGCGCCTTAAACGTACATGGTAGAATGCAAAAGAAGGGCCAAATGGCTTTTCTTAATTTTGCTAAGCTTTATATTGTTATGACTTGCGTTGCATTTCGTCTTTATAAAGTGATGTCGAGTCCATGGGCCTTTTGGTTGTGGATGGTAGATGCAGAGGGCTGCCGCTGGACGCAAGGAAGTAGTGTTCTGCTGATTCGTTGATCAGGAAGTCGGCGCTACTTCTTTAAAACTCTGCTAAGCTCCATATTGTTATGATTTGCTCTGCATATCGTCTTTATAGAGCGATGTCGATACATTTGCGCCTTAAACGTACGTGTAGATGCAAAAGAGGGCCAAATGGCTTTTCTTAATTTTGCTAAGCTTATATTGTTATGGCTTGCGTTGCATTCCGTCTTATAAAGTGATGTCGAGTCCATGGGCCTTTTGGTTGTGGATGGTAGATGCAGAGGGCGTCCTCTATGGTGATCAGTCTTTTTCTTTACAAGTACGTTCACAAAACAAATATCTCAATATTAATAATGTACTAACTACCCTTTCTTTTCTTTTCTTTTCTTGTTTTATAATGAGAATATTGTTGATAGTGGTAAACGCAGCTTAAGCAGTCATCCCATTTTACAAGTTATAGCGATGAAATTTATCTGTTACTCTTTGCTTGAAAAAGTAAAAGAAGGTAGACTTTCCTCAGGAGGGCTTTCTATTATCAATACAGGCTTATTGAACGTAGACTTCACTTTCCTTCAGACTTAGCCTGGGTGGTAATAGGTGTGCCTAATTAACATCACACGTTCATCAATGCATTTTCTCCTTTCATTTTATAATAAAATTCTTATTAGTTTAACAAAAGATTGAATAATCGCAAAATAGTTTGAATGTATTAAAAAATCTTTATAAAAGCTTGAATTTTAAACGCAAATCGTTGTATATTATTGATATCCCGATTGATCAACTCAGCAACAAAGAGCAATCGCTGATCTCCAGCTCTAGACTAGTATAATATAAACTTTTCGTGTTAAGGTACTAGGCAATTAGTGATCGACGCTAACCAATATCAAGAGCAAAGAATGCTTAGCAGTAGTTTATCTTGGCATCTAAGTCATAAATATAGAGAACGAGACCATGAATTAATTATATATCCTACATAATCTAACTACTAAGATACGTTCGCTATTACAAATAAGCTAAGACAGAAAACATAAAAATACAGAGTCAAACACATAGCCAGAAGACTTTCTTATTATCAATAAATTAGAAGTCTACTTGGTTTATCAAAGATTTGTTCTAGTTATATATTTCATACCTTTATTTAACAAAAAGAATTAATTATACATCAATTCTATCATAATTCTTCACTTTTTTTTCTTCATAACATTGAATCGTACCATCAATATCACCCAAGTTTCACTTGATCATTGTGTTAAACTTAGAGTATACGGAATCTGGTTGGGAGGATGCCATTGGCTGGAGTGATGAAGAGTGAGATATAATAGACTGAGCAGATATTGACTGAGATAATGAAGCGCGAGATATAGCAAACTGAACAGATTCTGACTGAGGTGATAAAGTGCATGGAGACTCAATTTGAGGTGAGCTGTGAAATGATACGGGAGATAATACCGATGAAGATGGTGCAGGAGAGGTAGGCGCTTGTGTATAATTTATTGGTACACCATTTTCATTTAAGACTGGTAATAGCGTTACTCTTTCGCCGTTTACACAGGTATTAGCACGGGTATGGTATTTTATTGAAGCGTATTCATCATTTTCAAAATGTACATATATACAACTAAAATAATTAGGGCGTAAGTAGCGATTTTTGATATACTATTTAAACTTTTGTTCTTTTTTTATAATGTGAATGGCACCATTCCATTCTTTAATAGCTGCTTCAAGATCAGTTACTAGCAAATTTACAAAATTTTCACTTTTAACGCACAACTGTCTTGATGGAATTCTACAAGACCTGCAGAATTTCTTAATTAAAGGCATGTTTTTTTGGTAAAGGAAAAAAGTGTTAACTAAAAAATCATGTAGGCATATACGTTGGAAAGGATTACTTATATCGAATGATTGGCTGGTATTTCTGACGTAGCCCCATATCACTCCTACTGAAGCAAAAATTCCTTTTTTTTTTATTTCTTTTTTATTCGACTGCTCTTTTAGAGTATTCACCATCTGCCCTTCATTGGGTACTAATTGCCCTTCATTGGGTATTAACTGCCCTTCATTGGGTACTAATTGCCCTTCATTGGGTATTCTCTACCTGCCCTTCATTGGGTATTAACTGCCCTTCATTGGGTATTAACTGCCCTTCATTGGGTATTAACTGCCCTTCATTGGGTATTAACTGCCCTTCATTGGGTACTAATTGCCCTTCATTGGGTATTCTCTACCTGCCCTTCATTGGGTATTAACTGCCCTTCATTGGGTATTAACTGCCCTTCATTGGGTATTAACTGCCCTTCATTGGGTACTAACTGCCCTTCATTGGGTATTAACTGCCCTTCATTGGGTATTAACTGCCCTTCATTGGGTATTAACTGCCCTTCATTGGGTATTAATTGCCCTTCATTGGGTATTTTTTTTACTTGTCCTTCATGGGTATCTTTTTTTTTCACTTGCCCTTCATGGGTACCTTTTTTTTTTTTTTTTTTATTACTTGCCCTTCATGGGTATTTTAACTGCTCATTATGAGTAGGATGTGGATTGCCAATCACCTCCTCGTGGTCACATCCGGGCAACCATATCATTCTGATATGGGCAAAGAATTGGTACTTATAGTATGATGTTTCGATTGTTATTAATACTAGACAGCTCAGTGCTCGCTACGTCGTCGCCATAACGGAGACCTCTGAGGGCGCTGCAGCGGGCTTTTTTTTTTGAAGTTTTGTATTCTGACCATATTCTTTTTTACCGGAGCGTAGAGTAGGTAAAAGAGAACATCAAGTCTAGAATACCCATCAGTATTTTCAATTAATGCGCGTTTGTTTTTATTAATTTTGTATTTAACACATTTATAATACACTCAGTTTCAACACCTTTACTAGTAAAATATTATAATATAATGTTAGGCAAATTTAATAAAATTTCAAGATAAACTGTATTTTCGATTGTGTTGTTTTGTTCAGCCATCTTGATTAAATAGTACATGTATGTCTTTTATATCAGTTGAGCGAACCAGCGCCACATGTAGTTGACCATGCGTAAAAACCGGATAAAAAATCTATACCAGCGCTGGAAAGAGACTGCCCATGTGGTTGGCTAATCATCATTGATAACAAGTTTGATTGGGAATTGTTTTCTGGTACATGATGGGTTTCTTTTTTTTTTTTTGTTCTCATAATCAACTATCGTCACTATGAGTTTTTCGTTTTATCTTGAAAATGGCTTAGGGAACATTTTTGATAAAAATAGGAACAACCCATTGAACATTACTGGAAGTAAAGATCCTTTCAAATTGAATGAATTAACTTCTTACAACTCTTATGTAGCTCTTAAAGCTAAATTAAAAGATAAGGAGGTAATGCAATAGCGTCAAGCAGAACGGCAGAAAAATAATTATAAGCAATAATCTAGTTTAAAACGAAGAGCCTTATTACAAGGTAAGCATGTTAGTAACAGGATTAACACCCATGCTGTTCACTTGGTCGATGTCAACCCTTGGAACAGTACAAAAGCTGTGATTTCAGAGCTCATGTTGGAATTTAGAGCTGTACAAAACTTGGAAAAAGAATCCAGACTCGCTGTTCAAGACTCTAAGCCAGCTAAGAATTATTGAGATTGAAGGAAAATTGACAGAGGCTGACCAAAGTTTAATCTCGATAAGCTTACGTTAAAAGAAATCTCTTAGTACTTTTCAAGCCTAGTACGATCAGGTATAATACACACGAAAGATTACATGAATTCATCACAGCATAGAAAGGCAAGAGATTATACAATATTAAATGCTATTGTCTTCACTTTAAAATATGCATACGTCAAATTGTCCCAGGCATGATAGCTTGCTATTGAAATATACAGGTTACCTGCACACGTAATACATACATGGTCATAAAACAAGAAAAATGCAGCAAATCGTTCAATTTCATGGTAGTATTGAGCTTACTATTACTAGAAGAAAAAAGAAAAAAGAAACTATCATTACCATCAATTCATTACATGTAACGCTCGTTTAAACTGTCCTTATGTTTTACTAGTCTTTTATAAAATCTGAGATGAAAGAATTTTCAGGGACATAACTTCAAATGTAGATACATGTATACAGAACTTGAAACGTAAAATACTACTGCTGTGTTTTTCTATGTGCTTGCTTGCCATCCTGTACTTGCAGGCCAGTTGAGTATACATTTCACTACTTCATTTCTGAGTCTCTCTTTTTTTTAATTATATATTAAAAATAATAAAAATGACAGAAATGGATTTTACCTGCAAGTGTCGGTTTTGCGAGGTAATTAGCTTACAATCTTTAAAGTGAATGTGCCATCTAGACGATATAAATATAAAGCACTACATATATTCAAAGTCTCATTAATATCTCAAGCTGTGCAATATAGAGATCTGAGTCTTTTCTTTTACACTAATAAATAAACCACACGTTTAGTGTGATCGAGTTGTAGTCGTCCCTTTTGTAGCAGAAATCATTCTATATTCCATATAACTCTCAGCAAGATCTATTTTATTTTCTCCATTCGATGGATTCATCGATAAATCATAATTTAATTACGAATTAGATCATTAAATTGAACGTTCAAACCCACAGGTTTTCAGTTATCAGTCCTCCTTTTCTTTTTTAATCCAAATTATTTCTTTCTAAAACTTATCTTTTGTACATGTTATCAAATAGTTTTCTTCGACTATGAACAATAATACCAGCGAGCAATGGGTTTTCGTTAACAATATTCCAACCCTGTCATCAGTCAATGGAGAAAATGGAGATGCACCTTCTACTCAAACAGTTAGAGGAAGAGGTAGGCCAAATGGTAGACTGAAAAAAGGTCATCTTTTCTCGAAAAATATGCCGTCCTTCGCAATAGGTACCATTAAAAATAAAATAAAAAAAAAAAATAAAAAACTGGTAAGCGATGGGAAATCCAGCATCTTTTCGAAGTTGCTTGCAATGAAGTTGTACAGCAGCTCTTCGATCGATTCCCACCGATGTCTAAGGATCTGCAATAAAACTTCGTCTTCTTGCTTCATGTTAATGCCGATTTTGTTAATAAGACGTTGGTATTATCACAGATGAATGGCTCTAGGCTCTTCAAGTTCTTGGATTTTGCGATTATGTTCTTCAGTCATTGTTCAAACCTGATAAAGATAGCTTTTTAGGTGAAAAAAAGACTTGTTTGTGACTCATGTAAACTTTATTCTACATTCGCATTTTATTTATTTTTTATTATCGAATAATTGTAAAAGGTAACTCACGCAAGGTTGCATGAAACCAAATAGTTACATGTTTTAGCCCAATCCATGTACTCTATTTTTTTTTCCCAATCGATGGTTGCTTGTGAGTGACCTGGGTCTTTATTTTGTAAATAAAATAAAGTTTAGACGTACAGTTCAAAAAAAAAAAAAAAAAAAAAAGAGAACGATCTGTATTTTCAGTTCAATTGTAATCCAACTTGTCTAATCAAAATTACGTATTAAAAGCATCTACAGCGGTTACATTAGCTGCAACATCAGAATTAAAATATAGTTTTTGAGCCAGAAACATTAAATGTAAAACATTCTCTTTTTTTTTGACACTTGTACTATAAAAATAAATACAACTAAAACCTTTCTTGTAACCTATTTTGGGAGAAAAGATATCTTAATAATTAAAGATTTGGATATAATATCGAGCTCTTTTTATATATATGTTATCAGATATATAGTTAATGATAGTGTACTGCTGTTTCGCAGAGTACATTTTTATTAATTCAGATGCCGACAGTCGATTTTTACATTAAATGTGATGTAAACGTTAATGTGAACGCTGCGGATATCCTAAAAAAGAGTCTCCTTTTTATTTTGTTTTATTTTTCGGCTTTAAGTCCAAGAAGAGAATCGCAACCAGGGTTCGATATCATGTAGGAACGGTTCTTAGGTAGCAACATACATGTTCCCCCCTCCTCAGCCACTCCTACAGGCTTCTGGTAAACTCCATTGCCGATAATAGTCGCCAAGCTATCACCCATATGAGGCTCACGATTCGACACCAAGTAATCCTACTTGGTAGGATTATCAGGTCGTGAAGCCTACCTATAAACCCTCCCACAGATTCATAGATGAGGCTGCAGCCCCTGGCCATATCATCAAACGTCGGCTCCAGGTCTCTTTTTTACGTGTGTAACTTGTAATAACCGAAAGTGCCACGTTCAAATGTCAGGTAATTGTCTGAAAGGAATAACTGAAAAACAATTAAAGACGTATATGGTTGAATGCTCTGCCATTAAACCTCTTCATGTGGTTAAAAAAGAAACAGACAGGTAAGAAGCAATGAGGCGAATCGCAATTTTTACAGACATTTAACTTTTAGTAATTTTGCACTCATTCATTTCGCAACGGAGATTGACGCCTCTACATTTTATCATATTTATTGTGTTCAGAAAAAGGTTGCGTGTTTGAGGTTAGAAGGAATAGTAATCAACCCAAGTTTACTAGGGAATCAGCCTGCTATATATGTAAGTTTCTTTATAGCTTGCAATAATGAAATTATACTAAAGCCTATACTCAAATGCTCTTATTAGAGTTCCTTTCAGGTACAACCAAGAATTATGTCTTCGACAAAGATTCTGTGCCGTTGCCCTCGAGTTAATGCTAACAATACCCGCGATGGCAACACTGCAGGCATCAATATGGCTGACCCTTCATCTATCGCGAGCTCAAGCAATACTAGTGCTGGCCCATCTACTTTAACCACAACCGCAGCCGATACCAATACCAACAGGAATAATAACAACTCTATATCTATCACGAACCCAAACAATAATGATTTAAATACAATGTTTCCAACTCCAAATGATGTTTTTTTTAAAAAATTGTGATGCGGTTTCTCAAACCTTTTTGAAATCTCAACAGGTTTAAAAATTCCCAAAAGGTGGTTTTGGAAATCCTTAAGGATGTTTTTTAAAATCTCAAAGGATAGGATTTGCCTATTGCATTTAAGAAGGTAAAATTTGATGGGGCTCAAAAAAGAAAAAAAAATAGAGCTTGAAATGGATAAGCTTCCTGCTGTGAAAGGGTTTCTATTATTGTGGACAAGGCACCCATTCATACTTCCAGCGAGGTTGAGAAGATAGCTATCAGTAGAGGTTAAAGATACATCTACCTTCCGCTATATTTAAAAAAAACCGTCATTTGGAGTAGGAGGCACTGTATGTGTATCGATCAACGGACGAACTTTATATCAGTTCGCTATACGTATTTAACAAACATGTGTATGCTTATTCGAGCACTTGCTGTATAATCCAATATAAGCCTACGAATAGATGAATAACGGACAAATTAATTTCAAGTTTTGACTCTCTATCTTGCAGTTTTTATGTGCAATAAAAGTATAATAATCGGCGAGCATCAAAACGCAGCTGATAATCGAACTACCTCTTAAGAATATGATACATCAACGCCTTGCTGGCATATTTCTGTCTTTTTTTGTTAACAAAGAAAAAAAAGGTTTGAAGAGAGTTTCGTGTACTTAAATTTCATTTAAGTTCAAAGCTAATATATATGTTTGAATCTCTCAATAGTATTCAGTCTGTATGTTGGACGTTTTTTTTTTTTTTTTTTTTTTTGAGGAATGCTTTTCGTTTGATTTTGACTGTAATTTCTATCAACCAATCAGATCAATCACAAGAAGGAATTAGTTGAACGATGACGAGAAAGGTATGTTCTTCCGATTCACTTTTTATTATTTTATTTTATTTTTTCAAAAGAAATCAACTTTTAATTTACATTACGCTTCCTCTTGAGTTGCATTTGGCTAGCCCCGTACGAAACCTACTTTGACTTTTGCTTTATTGCCAATTGTCGAGATGGGGCCAAGGATCATTTGAATCAGCTCTTGGGTTAGTTTGTATCTTGCTCTAATTCTCAAGTCTACTATCATTTTATGGGCTTGTTAGTTATGGAGTGGTAGGTTCTCTGAGCAGATATCAGTATATGTAATATGGTTGGCTTTCTCTTGAGCTGCATTTGGCTAGCCCCGTACGAAGCCTACTTTGACTTTTGCTTTATTGCCAATTGTCGAGATGGGGCCAAGGATCATTTGAATCAGCTCTTGGGTTAGCTTGTATCTTGCTCTAATTTTCAAGTCTACTATCATTTTATGGGCTTGCTAGTTATGGAGTGGTAGGTTCTCTGAGCGGATATCAACCTTTCTTTTTTTTTTTTTTCGGTGCACATCGATCTCTCGGTAATATGCTTGTATTAATTATGTTTATTACATCGCGTATTTATAACTAACTTGAGTGAGCGCTTTTTATTAAGGAACAAGTACAATACTTTGGTGAAGCTATTATTCTCATCGTCTTTATATTATCTTACATATTATCCAGAATAAATCTCCTTGCTTCAACGTGGGTGCCGCTCTTCGATTGCAAAAACAAATTACACGTTAAATTACTCTCATTGTGTCTGTACGAATCCGGGCTCTTTTCTATATTATTTCTACGTTTGATATATGAGACTTCATTAAAATATTGATATGTTGGATCACTATCATGAAATCTATCTTCATGTAGATTCTTTTTTTTTCTTACACATATTACTTTAATTCTTTAATCCATGGCATATACTCAACCACAATTTTTTTTTCTAATAAAAAAAATTGGTGATTGCGCGTGCAATATACTCTCGTGAGAGATGGACTTGTCAAATTGAGGTTACAAAGAGTAAAAGAAATTGATTAACGCCGCTTGGTATATGCATGTATTAGTTTGATATACGAAGGAAGTATAGCTTTGAAGGATGCAACGTACGCAAGTCTTGTGTAGTACAGATGTAACTGCTAAAAGATGATTAGTTGAAATTTGAAACGTTAGCTAGCCAGTGGAGGTGGTGTAAATACAGGTTTTACTTGGATCAGTCTATTTTTCTTACGTTGATTATACATATTTTCCCATCTACCTTCATAAAAGAGGTGTTATCATTATGCTAAAAAAAAGACATGAAATAGATATTCTGCTTTATTCGCAATGCTCTATACATAATTGTAATATCAACTTGGAGATTTTTAGTTTGTAAGAGGCTTGAGTTTTAAGGAAAAGAAATATCTTATTAAATGACAAATGCTTGTGCAATCATTCTTTTGCCTCCAATTCTAAAGTAGAAAAATTAGTTCGAAATAATCAATTCAAGTTGAATGGATTATTACCGAGTTATAATCGACTTTTACCTGCTTTCATCTTATTTTTACCACAAATAATACAGAAGAGGATTCTGCTAAATGTAATGCTGGAGTAATCGCTTATTTTAGGGGTCCAGTTGCGTTAGACAAGGAAATCGAGACTGACTTCATTTAGACTTGGATATTATGGTTGGGGAAGGAGCTCGTTTATATTGGATTTATTCCGACGCAATATTCATATTATCATCATTGATGAAGATGTCGGTTTGTTCGTTGGGTCTGGTAGAAAATATCTGGGAAAGAACACCCTTACTGATCCATGAACGTTCATAAAAGTATCGTGCAACCGCGTATTTGGATGGTATGCGAATATAACTCAATTCACGCTCCATATGGTTGCAATGGTGCATAAATATAATGTTATCTCGAACTTGTTTTGAATGGTCAGTGCGTTGTAGGTCTTTAAGGTTGGTGCCATTACAGGTATTGGAATTCTTTTTGATTTGAATATAAAATCGATTTAATTGATCTTCTAGCTTTTCGACGTAGTCATTATGAACTAATAAGCCCCCAATGTTGCGATCAGGGTAATTGGTATCTAGGATACGATTGTTGTTAATGCCGAGTTTTCGAAGGCGCGATCGCGCTCAATTGGCATATCTTTTTGAGCAACAGAAAAAAATCTGTTCTCAAAAAATTGGCCAATTAGGAATATTCGCTATATGAATCTAATTTGAAATGATGACGATGAGGAGGGTAATTTTATTTACACACATATACATAAGCAGCTTGATATAACTTTCTTTTTCTTTTTCTTTTTGTATAAACTAATTGTTGTAAATGTAAAGATTGTAAGTATTCCTTACCGGTGATTAGATGGCTTCTGTTTGAGCATACAAAGGTGTGCTGTAGTAAGTAACTGGCACTACCTTGTATTCCGCTATAGTGGTCTCAGTAAACCCATTTGCTTTAATGGGCCTGCATGAGGCATTTTGTTTAATCCCCCCTAGTGAGCAATGGTTTTTGATCCCAGTGGGTACTTTGGTTTAGCTGTCGTAGTGAACACTCCCGATACTGCCGTCCCTTGCGTCTTCCCTTTGGTTGACCCCGACGGTGGGTTCTTTATGACTGTAGAATGTGTTAGTAGCCATAACAAAGTGTCAGTTCTACCTCGCAGTTCCCACTCCCTAGACACCGAGGCTTTGTTATATCGAGGGCTCTCACTTCTATTCTCTTTCAAACCTTAACTGATCTTACTTTGTTATGATATGATGTGTATTCTTTTCACTGATTTTTTTCTTTTAGACTGCGCAAAATTTAAACACATTGAATGTAGCGTTTTTTTTATGTATTGAAGGAGTTACGCGTTTTTACTATTTGTCCACATAATAAAATATGCTGCTTCTAACTTAAAGTACATTGTTCCTTTTTTCGATAGTAGTAGTGTAAACACGCTTTATTACCAGTATACATGTAACTTTATATCTGATCAACCAGGTCATACACAACTGCTTTTGCGTAAGTTTCCATAATAACTTCAGATATTTTTTTTAAAAAAAAATTACTTTAGAATTGGAGGCATAGAATGACTGTACAAGCATTTGCCATTTAATAAAATATTTCTTGTTCTTAAACGCAGATCTCTTATAAACTAGTTTGTTACTTCAATAATACTAATATGTAAGATTTATAAAAACAGAGGAAAACATGTTCATCAGCATCCAATTTTCATAACAGGTCAATGAAGCTCAATCTGGTGGTATCAGTAGCAATGTGATGGGCTGTCATTTAGATTTCTCTTTTAGATACACTTTATACAATGATAAGATGATTGATTTATGTTAAGCGGAGATAAAACCAGAAATGTCTGTAACGAAATAAAAAGCGATTCTTTATTTGTTATTATTACAACACATGCCCAATAATCACAGAAGAATATATATAATTGGCATCGATATGATTGGTTTACAAGGTCATTTATATAAGCATTTCAATACGAAGACGCTGTTGCAGTCTTGAAACTTGCAGAAGATAATATATTTTTACCAAGTGATGCAGATGATTTACAAGAATTTTTTTGAATCATGTCTGTTATTTAGAGTCAAGTGTGACAAAAGCAACCAAGATATTCAAGAGAGCAAGAGCTCCCGCAAATATAACAGTAGTATCCGATCTTGTATGCAGTTACTACCACGAAGAAACCCTCCCCTTTCCCTCTTCTACCTTCTTCATACCAAAACGAACATACATAAAGAACGATAAATATTCAGTTCCAGAATAAATAAATAATCCAATTGAAACCCAGTTATCCAAGATACAATACATACTATAGCCAACCATGCATATGGTATATATAACTTTTAACTTTTTTCACTAATTCCAAAATGCGCAGAACAAAGTAGCTTTTACTTAGAGAGTGTAAATAGAATATCGGAAGTTTGTAATGCTGTTTCCACACGCCATTTTAAATGAGCGTTTATTAAGTAATTATTATACATTTGAAAAGTGTTTCAATGTCAAGTCTTTAAATAAACTCATTTGTCGTACTTTTTAGACAATTCTATTTTTTTGAGACAAAATGCCCTTACCAAATATGATAAACTTGAATATTTGTTAGACTCTTGATGGTGAAAATCCACAAGTCAGCCATATAACGGTAGAGTGTTTTTTTTTGAAATGCTCAAGTCCTTAAAGCTACTAGTCATCGGATCCATTAGCTGATCTATGGTAACAGTGAAATACTTGTAATAGAAGTCAGAGACTAAGCTTTTGGTCGCTTCTGCTAGTTCTCCTTCAGGTTCAATACTTCTTGGATGGCCTATAATCTTGAACAATGAGTCCTTTTGGGAAAACAACTTTTTGGCTCGCGCTTAAATTTCACTACTTAGTAGTTTCAGGAAGTACAGACCCATTGTTAACGTTAAACTCGTTTGGTAACTTTTTAAGTACTACTAGGGCGAACACCACACTATTCTGCTGCTTTTGCTACGACTAGCCCCATTTCTTGAGTTATTCGAGTAAGGTATTCAGTTTAATCCTGGTCGTATTCCTTGCATTTTTTAGCTGCTGTGAGAGAGTTTTTTGAAAAGTTTTTTTTTTTTTTTTTTTTTTTTTTTTTTTTTTTTTCCATTCATTGGGGTTCAGCAACTGGAATCGTATCCATATCAACGAGCAATTACCTCATCATACCGAAAGATTAAATTGTCGAATCCACTTCATCAGAATTGTCAGTGTATGCTAAAAAAAAGGCTTTTCTGCGTGATTACATTGAATGAAGTACATGTCGATTTTAGATTCCAAGTAAAAGGTTTTGAAATTCTCAAACTTTGAAAGGTATGTTTGGTCCAGAATCTATTAGTAGTAAAAGCACCTTACAGTTTGCTCTCTGACAAAATGGCCAATGCTGCTTATTTTATTGAATGCACACTTGGGTGATTTTACTTTTTATCTCCATTAGAACAGGTGCTGGGATGCTTTTCGAATGTTCTTTTACAGTGAGTATTGTTTCTTGTATAATGTTATTGGATCTTTTTTCAGATTTTCGAAATGCTTTTTAAACTTTCTAAATGTCCAGTCAGATGCTGGATTTTCGCAAAAGTATCTTAATATTTATTTTTGGTGATTTAAAACTGGCTTTATAGTTGAAGCATTCAGACATGTTAGAAAAATTGAAAGATAAACTTGTTTAATGCAAGCGTGTACGAAAGAAA